>OZ021682.1:24631-660141 GCA_963978505.1 Listrodromus nycthemerus | reverse complement strand
CCGCGGCTGCCGCCGCAGCCGCCGCCGCCGCCGCCGCGGCTGCGACCGCTGCCGCCTGCTTGTTATCACCGGCCGAGGGTGGCGGCGGCGGAGGATTGTTAGGGTCCACGAGGATCCCGTGACCGTTAGCTTCGCCGCCAGTTGACGTTGCTTGCGCCTGTACCGAGTTTTGCGCGGATCCTACCGACTGGTTAGAGGTTTGGGGAAGGGGTGGCGTTCCAGCGTACTCACATGACACAGGCACGAAGGGCTGCTGGAGCTGCATTAACTGCTGGTAGGTCGTCGCACCGGTTGGCTGGTAGACCGGCATTCCAGACTTGTCACCTGCCGGACGCTTGTACGGTACCATTCCTGGGAATGCCTGAAATCAACCACGAACAATCATTGAGTCTCACTTTTTGTTCTTCTCTCTCTCACTCCGAAGATACGCGGAAACCTCGACGAGAAGAGAGCGTAGAGAGTCGTCGGGAGCGAGAAAAATCCGACCCGGAAACCGACAGCTTTGTCAATGGTTTTTTTTTTTTTTTCATTTCTCCATTCACATTTGTTCCTTTGCCATTGAGAAAACTGGGTCGAAACGGTCGTTGTTGATCACCTTCAAGGCTCATTGCAATCATCTCGGGAAGGAAACGCGATTTTTTTTTTTTTTTTTTTTTTTTTTTTTAATACCGAATACTGTTGCGGCTTGTGTTCTTTTAGTCGGCACTTACAAAGTTCTCGTAGTAGAAAGACCCGAACGACTTGGTGTCCATCTGCAACAAAGACAGGATAGGTTTCAACTAGATTCGAGGACAAGGCGAGTAGATAATGTATTTTTTTTTTCTTTGCTTTAATATTTCACTTTGATTTGAGTCGGAAGAAGGAAAGGAAGGAGTTCAGGGTTGTTAGTGTAAGTTGTGCCGATGACGCAGCTTGCAGCGACGCTCCCATACGACGAGGATTATCCTTGTTGGATCACTGTAAAACTTTGACTCTAACACGTGGTAATCATGTCAGCAAAAAAAAAAAAGAACAAAAAAAATAAAAGAAAAAACAGCAGCCATCATTAAACTAGCAAACCGAATTCGTGAGAGCCTGAGCGTGCGAGACAGTTTCGCAACTCGGAATGTTTAAGAGCCACTTCCTCTACACGAAAGAAATAATAACTCTCGCCGATGTAACAGAACAATCGCTAACGATGCCGCTTTGCGAGATCAACAAAAACAAATAAAAAATCACGAATCAAAAAATAAATTTGTTCTTGATTTTTAGATATTTTTCTTACTCCGACGAAAACACCGTGCACAAATTTATCAGCGAATCCGGTACTATTTTTTTTATGTTGGCCGACTGATTGGCGTTCGTCAGCGGAGAACGAAAATAATTAAAAAAAAAAAAAAAAAAAAAACGATCTCGTCCGTTGAGATCGCGGAGAAGCAAAAGGAATTAACGGGGTGATAGCGGAAACGGCACGAAACGAATGATATTAGAAAAAAAAAAACCAACAGCAAGGAAGAATGAGAGACAAAGTAGTGTAGAAGAAGATATGTGAATAAACTGAATGTGAAAGTAAGCAGCTGCGTACGATGCGATTACCAATGAAACGTTTCTTTTTTTTTTTTTTTTTATTGCTTCTTTTTTTTTTTTTTTTGCAAAAGATGTGAGAAGCAAAATGGAAAGAAAAGTAATGTATGTATGTGATTACTGTATCAAGAACTTTTAGTCGAAAGCTTTTGTAATGCGAACGTGGTGCGAAAGCTTGAAAGCCAAAAAGTTTGTTGGTCCCGCTTCGTTCCTTCGTCCTAGCGCGAACGCTCGGAACTTTCCAAATTCTCTTTTCTCACGTCTTCTTCCGTTTTCATTGTACGTTGCTGTTTTTTTTTTTCCCTCCGCAGCGCAAAGGGCAGCGATAATCGCGCACCCTCAAGATCGCGAGTCGTCAAGAAAAATATCGAAATAAAAAAAATTAAATTATAGAATTTTTTTTTTTTGTATTTATAAACCAAAAATAAGATTATGCAGAGCTGTGTGTAGTGTAATAATAGTGACGTAAGCGATCTAAAGGTGCTCAATCGGCAAACTCGACGTGACTCTAACGACGTATTCGCGGCGAGAGAGAAATATTTATTATAATGTGAGCAAGATAAATAATTTTATTTTTCGCGACATTCCTCGACGATTACAGTGTTTTTTTTTTTTTAATTTTTTTTATATTATCGTTGTCGCTCAGAGCGTCGAGGAGATGACGTCGGTGTCGCACCATCACATCGGGGTCGCGAAAGCACAACATGCATCATCGGCGCAAGCTCGGAATTACACAGATCCAATTCCAGCGGTCGGAAGTTCCGGAGTCTCCTTCCTTCCCGCGTTTCCTTATTCGCGCGAAACGGCGTGAAGGAGGAAGCCCTCGATCGCGACTTATGAAATTGGAATTAGACATTAGGACATCGTTGCATTTTCATTCGTTGGCCGGCAACGTGCCGTTCCTGTATTCTCGGTGGTTCGTTAAGTCAACGAAATGAATTTGCAACGTTCGATCGGATTCACAATAGAACGAGACACTTCGAAACGAATGTGTCCGATCGTGAATCAATTTTTTTTGTGTTTCATTTGCTGAAGGAACTGCCAGAGGGGTTTGCGGTCGTCCGAATTTTGATTTAAAAGCTCGATTCGGTCCAAATCACTGAACGATACGTTTCTCGGTAATTTATCGTTGAAAAATCTTATGGTCGCGAACAAATTGAATCGAGCGATTGATAAATAAGAGACTTCCGTGAGCGATCTATAAATACATTACGAGGCGTGTAAGCTCCGGGATGAACAACATTGCAAAGTACGACAGAGAGTAAGCGATAATGAAAAAAATATGTATATAAAAAAAAAAAAATAAGACCAATTGTCGATCGGAGTTGGGGAAACGCGGCGAAGATAAATAATTAGGTGTACCACCTGTGTGGTCAACTGCGCTCCCGGCTATTTATTTGGTCACCGACCGATTCATTTGCGGACCCAGCCATTTAATTGCTTGAGCTAACAGATTAATTTTTTGGGTCATCCAATTAATTTTTTTGGCCCAAAGGAATTAATCGCCTGGAGCGTATTTGACCGCGCGTTCGGTTGGATTCATCTAATTATTTTTCTCCTCGCGATGAGAATAATTTGTTGCGCGTGTTTATCGGAGTCATGGAAGCGAATGGTCATGGATAATAATTAGAAAAAAAAAAAAAAAAAAAAGAAAAATCATGGATGCGAAGCTGTGGAAAAGCCAGGCTCGCGATTCTACGATGATTCGTTTCGCCACGGTAATCGCGATTTTTATTTTTCCAAGCAAATATCTGGCCCGCGGCTGTCTCTCTGTGGTAGTTTGTGTAACTATGGTAACACAGATGGGACCGTAACATTTTTTTTTGTTTTTTTAGAAACGACAAAAAAAAAAAGGAGCTAGAGCTCTAAGCGCTCTCGGCAGTGTATTTACAATCGCCAGTAACTATGATATTTGTAACTTAAAAATACGACTACTCCGGAATCGTGGCGTCTGGTCTCGAGCAGTAACGAACGACGAAAGTCATAATAATTGAGCGTTTAAGACAGGACGAGAGACTCACCTCGGTGGGAATTTTGGAGCATTGAGCGGAGCCCGACGGGACTCCGATAGCATCCGCCGGGATGCTCGAAAATTTCGACCGGGGTGATCTTTGGAAGAAATTGTTGCGAAGGAGAAAAAAAAAACAAAAAAATCGGAGACCAGTCACCGAACGAGGTCCGCTACGAAAAGGAAGGTGTACATCATGCATAAGCCGTGGTACCATTAGCAGATCATCATTGGTGTCGCGCATCCGCTTCTTTCCGAGCTCGATACTCGCCATACTCGCGTTCTGCAGTCCTCCGGGTACAGCCGATGCCGGCACTCCTGACATTCCACCAGCCATTGCGCCCATTCCCGGCACGTTCGCAGGCAACGACGCCGTCTGCTTATCCGATTTCATGACATCGTTTGTAATTTTTTTTTTTTTTTTTTTTTTTTCATCGATATTGTTTTCGTATCGTTCATTTTTCGTTTTTCGTTTTTTTTTTTTTTTTTTTTTTTTTTTTTTTTTTTTTTTTTCGTATCCGTACGATTCCGTCCGTAAGTGAAGATCATTCGTGCGGCCCAGCATTAACCATCGACGATGAAATTTCGGATTGCGTTTTTTTTTTGTTTTTTTTTTCGTATGTACGTTTGGCGGGCGGTGATCGGTCAGTCGTGCGTTCGGGACAGTTTTTTTCGTCGGCAATTTCGGCAGGCGTTAATTGGCGGATAGCGAAGCGCACGGAGATTGTTTTTGGTATCAGCAAGCATGAAGCATCGTCAGCGAGAGGGCAAGATAAAAATGAAAAAAAAGAAAATAAGACCAGTTGAGGCTAGGCAGACAGTCGACAAGTATAGACGATATATGTTTATATATATATATATATATATATTATATGTATGTAACATTATATAATATTATGAGATTAAAGAACAAGAACAATTTACGAAACGATATCGCGTGGGCAATTGTAATATACCAGTTCAGAGGAGAGACACATCATTTATATAGAAATTTATTATCTTCGATAATAAATAATAACGTCAATACGATAAAACGGCTCCGCTCGCCTGCGAGAACGGTCTTTTCGAACCGTGGCTAGTGTGGTGAGGAATTATTTAAAAAAAAAAAAAAAAAAAAAAAAAAAAAAAAAAAAAAAAATCAAACACAAGTGAAAAAAATGATTCGTCAATTGGCGCGATTCGGCAATCGATGCACCGATTCGCGCGAATTTCACGAATTTTCTTAATATAGCAAATAATAAATTGCACGATGAACCGTGAAAAATAACAAAAATACAGAGACGATAAACGGTGATGTGGCGTAAATGTGGTAAAAGCGTTACTGCATAAGAGAGAATACGTTGGTTGAGCGCCGATCGTATACTGGGAAGAGGGCTCCGTTCGTCTACAGTGTCTGGCGTTTCTGGCGCGTTTCACGAAATAAAACCTGCAATCGGCAAACTACATACACACAATTCGTCGTTAATTACACAGGTAAATGCATTTGCTTTGCGGAAATTAAATTGTATAATTAACTGCGGAGATTCCCTCGGAGTCCACCGTTTTGCCCCGTCCTGAGCGACACCGCGAACTCTTCCACACGGAATTATCAGCGACCGAGTCCGTGGAGTAAGAGAATTAGATTATATCTATAATTTAAGAGAAACCGTATTGCGGCTCGTTCGAGGCTTCCCTGAAAAATAATTTTTTTTTTTTTCTGTAAGGTAAGGAGTTTCGACTCAACAAATGATTTAATTCACAAACACGTCGATTGTCCGACGTGACGAGAAAAAAAAGTTGTTGCTCGGCATCGTTTCCTAGGTTTGTCGGTGCCGTTCCGCTTCACGCTGTCATCGATCGCGTATGTGTGTGTGTGTGTGTGTTTTTCTGTGTGTGTGCCATACGCTGTCTCTCGGTGAAAAAAAATGGATTACTGTGCGTGGAAACAACAATTACGTAATTACAGTCGGTTGGTGTTTAACAGTCTCGAATGAATTGGATGTGTGGACGAGTTATCCGTAGCCGGGAGACGGGGCAAAACGGGCTTGTTTTTAATTGTGCAGAGACAGGGCAAAATGGGATACAAAAAAAATTTGCTGAAAATAAATTATTCTATGTATGATGGAGTCCTTCCTAAAGTGGGGCAAATTGAAGAATAGCGAGTGGTGGTCGTGAGCTTAAAAGGTACCTCATTTTGCCCCACACAATGCCTCGAAACAATGATCACAATTTTTTTTTTTTTTCTAAATTACTACTCGAAGAGTAAAACGGTATCGCTTAGTTTGCCCGTTTTGCTTCGTCCTCGCCCATTTCCTCTGTGTGTGGGTGGAACAACGAATGTCAATGAACGTTCGAGGATTTTTTCATGTCTTACACTCGACAAAAAATCCATTAATGGCGCCGCCACACCAAAGAATGCATTGGATTGTATAAAAATGACATGCAACCGGTATTTATTAATGATTCGATTATTTAAAAAGAAAAGGAGAATCGTAGCTAGGAACTGACATTAGATGCCCGAATATGAGTTTCCAGGCGATCAACATTCGGTACGGTTTGAAAAAAAAAAAAAAAAAAAACAAAAAAAATAACGGGGCGAAGATAGTAATATGAAAATGAACGTGTGACGGCGATGCACCCTTCGGTGATTGTAAACCATTTGTAGAGAATGAGACTTCCCTGCCAACAAGCTGGTCTGCCGGAATCCGTGCGTGATTTCTTCTCACGATTGTCCGGGTGTAGCGTAGTCTCATCCGTGCCGACGTTGCTGAAAATGTCTGCGTTTCCCTCGTATCTCGTTTTTTTTTTTTGTTTTTTTTTGGATTTCCACTAATTTCTTTTTTTTTTTTTTTGTAATTCCCTGGGACCGAATATAACAGTGTCGACCGAGAGTAGAACGAAAGAGCGAGAGATCGAACGGAGTATGTTCTCCACGTGCATAAAAAAAAAAAAAAGTGAATTTTGTCGACCGAACCAATTTCCGAAGCGACACATTTGTGAGGAAATACGTTTTGTTCTTATCTTCATTTTTTTTCTCTTTTTCAACATGCAAAGAGCACAAATTGCTTCAACTCGTGACGGCACTGTCAGACAGACTTTGTACTCTTTATCCGGAAAGCTCGTAGCCGAGATTCAGCTGGTCGAATCTCGAGACGGCACACAACAGCGGAATATACAGCAGAGCGTATTCCGTTAGGATCGTCGAGCGACCACAATAAAGGAGACAATCGTCGGAGATTCTTCTCCGACGCCCGGAAGAGCTCGAGGCACCTGCCTTCGATATTCCAACGCTGGGCTCTACACCTCGAAGGACACCGGGAGATTGACGCTTTCTCGCCCGAAATCGCTCGCGGCAATTGGTGGTTTTTGTTTATTTCCCGGTCGTCGAATCTACCGACGGTCCCGATCCAACCGATTTGTCCCACTTCTCCACTTGCAAGAATAAAATCTTCGCGACGCCCTGCTCATCGAGTGTAGGCATTTTTGTGTAGGGCAGCAAACAGCAGCGGGGTTGATAGCCGGGGTTCGTGCAGCACAGCTTGTCAGCAGGGTTGTGTTCGTTGTGTCATTCATGAGAGGTAATTCACTACGTTTTGTTTTTTTTTTTTATATACAATTTTTTAAAATAAATCCTCGGCCGTCTCACGAGACTCGAGCTACGAAGGGATACTATGATGATAATCTAGGCGATGTATACAATACAATATTTATACTAATAATTTACGAAACAATGTAGGTCTATGGAACAAAAAAATGGTCTATGAAAATTAATGCGATGTGACGGAAGCAAGGACCGACCGATCGTCGTTATTGAACGATCCCTCCGCGCGTTCGAGTTTCGACGAAGCGTTCGGACGTAGCTTCGGAGATAACGGTATAATTTTTATGATCTAGGTAATCAGGTGAGATTGGTGTATTTGGCAACTAGGTATAATATTTGCACCTGGATAGCTGCGATAGGCTGCTAGAAAAGAGAGAAATAGAACAGTGGTGTCGGTGATGATAAAAAACGATCTCTACTACTCGCTACAAACACTACGATCATGGCTGAGAACGTCAAACAGGATAGATAGATGGACGAACACGAAAGCGACAAACTGGGGGACCGGCAGGTGAGAATCATCGTTCAATAAACCGATCGGTTTTTTTTTTTTTTTTTTTTTTTTCTTTAATCATCGACAAAAAGTTTGATTAATTTTTTTGTTTTATATGAAAATTCATATGGCTTATTGGCTCTGAAAGTGATCGTGATCGGCCGATTGGAAGATAAATTGAACCGATTCTCACGTCCCGACAGCGTTCTCCACGAGAATAACCACTGCGCGACGTTTGGCCAATTTTCATTGCCAGCGCGACGGCTGGCAGTGAAAAAAAACAAGTTATTGCTCACCCAGGCGAAAGTGTGGCTGTAAATTCGCGTGCCTCTTTTAGCATTACGCACATATGCATACGTACAATTTTTTTTTTTTTTTTTGTACACAGGTTGAGTGCACGCCGCACGATTTCGTGCTCGAGGCCGGATAAGAGGCTGATAGTGCGAGAATAGCGATACAAAAATTATATATATTTAACGGATTGGCGAAAGGCGACGCAGCGGCCCGAAGCTTCTTCGACGCGTGCCCAGCACAAACTATAGGAGAAGTCGGTAGAGATGAGAGAAAGACAAAACAATGAAAGGTTGGAAAATAGTGAACTAGGATCAAAGTCAATTGGGATGTTGACGGTGAAATTAAAAGCCGTGGACACGTGTGAAATTTCGACGGAAATAGCAAAGTACTGTGACGCGAAACCGTGACGAATCTTTGCACAATCGACAAAAAAATTATTAGCCACGAACGTCCACAATTTTCATTTCGGTAAATTATGAAAATTTCCAGTCGAAAATATGGTTCTCCATGAGATATTAAAATTTAACGAGAAATGATAAAATAAAAAAAAATAAAAATCATGGATGTTCGCAGTGGGAATGAAAAGTTTGCCAAACGCGCAAATCTTCTTTTTTTTTCACCGTGGATCGATTCCGGAACGATCTGATAAGTCGAGGGCTAGAATCCGCTGTAAAAATCCAACATGAAATCCAATTTCCGTAATTTCTCGAGAGATCGTAAAAATGAATAATGAGACTTGGCAAGTAGTTTGAGCCGAATAAATGACTCTTTTTTTTCATGACGTCAAAAAAAAAAAAAAAAAAAAAAAAAACAATAATTCAGCCGAGTCCGAATAGTCGTTCTTATGCCCCGGAGCATTAAATCACAGAGATTCGAATCGCTGGATCGGAACGATAATTCAATACTGCAGATTAATGTAATAGATACCCCGTAGCAAAAGACTGCGGCTTGTTGACTGAGCGAGGTGGATTACACGAGGATCGGGCAATGGAAAATATCAATAATGAAATAGGAGGAAAAAAATAAACAGAAGAAGGAGAAGATAAAGAAGAAGAAGAAGAAGAAGAGACAGACAGAGAGAGAATGCATTACCGCAATGCTAGCCCGAGATTGTGCGGCCTTAATGTGGGCTTGAAGGTGCAGAGGGGGGTGGAAATAGCGGCAGGGGTCCCGATTGCATCGGCCCTTGACAGCGTCCATGCAGACCGTCACAGAACCGTCCTCGTTCGCCTGCACCGTCTCGAGGGGGTGCGCAAACCGGCACTCCGTCTCGCCGCGTTTGCACGCCCCGCGTTGAAACTCGCGACATACCTACAGCAAGAGCGAACACGCATGGCATAGCACTCTATCTATGGAGGGCAGGGGTGATGGTACATGGGTGGTTTTTCGGTACAGGTGACTATAAATAAGGGGATTACTGTTGGGCTGAGAGGGTATTTTTTTTTTTTTTTTTTTTTTTTTTTTCTGTTTTATTCGGGCTCTGGAAAAATACGCTAATGACAATAGTGTCTATGTGGAATTATATAACAATTAATTTCTTCTCATTGCCGGAACCGGTAATTTCGAATTAAAAAATTAAATAAAATTCTATGTATACTATACGGGAGACAGAGATGTATTTACATACGAAATGAACGTGGCAACGACGGCAATGACGAGAGATTACTCGACTATGGGGAGTTGATCGGGGTTATAATGGATTCAATAGGGGGTTAACATCGGTGTCTACTTGAGGCGAGGACAGTCGTACTCCCATCCGTGGATATCGTTCGATTCTCCTTGCCGATTCGAAAAAGAACAATTCGCGTCCCCGTCTCAAAGCACCGAAAGGTCGGTAAACCTTAAAATCGCTTTCCTCCCCAATTTCCCACTCTCTCCCTTCGACCAAAGAAATTGCCCTTTTCTAAAATAAAAATGGACAAATCAGTAAGAAAAAAAAACAACAACAACAAAAAAAACCAAAAAAACATTTACGGAAAAATCACCGATGCCATTTTACACCGTGTGCGCGGAAAAATTTGAACGATATCCATGGCGCAAAAAAATTGGCTGCTGAAGAGACTATAATGCTAGGCAAGTGTTTATTAGCGGCGACAGTTCATACCGATTCTACATACATACACCTATGTATATGTACGTATATAAAACAGATACACACTGCCACAGTGTAGTAATACGTTGCTGGGAGATTCTACACTGTATATTGTTCACGTAGGTGTGCCCGTATTGGGTACAGATATTACAGAGATATTACACATCGTAGACGGGAGGTTGAGCGCGATAAGAGACGGAGGCTTTGGGGCGGGGGGCGGGGGGGGGGGTTGTTTCGTTGTGATAGAAAGAGCGATAGCGAGTGATAGAGAATGTGATAAGGGGTTGGGAAATGTTTAGGGGGGGGGGGGGGGCAGGGCAGCTGTTGGCTTTGGTCGCGTATGCTACCCGATTGTGGATGTGTCCCGTTATAGCGAAGGCTTCGAACGTCAGGACCGATGGAAGACGAAGGCTAAATTGGCCCTTTGTTCTCGGTCGTTGGGACACTAGTATCCCTAATGATTACATTTTGCTCTTCACCGGTGTCTCTCTCTCTCTCTCTCTCTCTCTCCCTATCTCTCTCGAGATTGATTCGAACAAGATTGCACACTTTGCGAGGCTCGCCGTTGTTGAAACGTGAGCTCGCCACAAGAAGCTTTCGCTCGTCAGCCAAATTGATGATTTTTTTGTTGTTTTTTTTTTTTGTTTTTTTTTTTTTTTTCAAATCTGGATCCACGTTTGCTCGTGGTAAATTACGCTCGACAGATCGACCAAAGCAGCTCAGCCAATGGACATTGTTTCACAGTCGTAAAAAGATATTACGAGCTGTCCTAGTCGACAGAATTTTCCTCGTCTCGGGAAATACTATCGTGTATTAACAAAAAAAAAAATGAAAAAAAAAACATGACTCTACGATTTACGCACAGATATAATAGAACAATATCTACCACAGTATTACGTAATTAGTCGTGTGAATGCTTGAGTTACGGGTTAGCTATTCAGTGAGACAAAGCGTATGGTAGTTATGTGGTATTTATAGATAATATTCTACATGGGCCGGGGGAGGTTTCGGTCCTCCTCCCTCCCCAACCCTCCCGCTAGTCCAGATGGAGAACCAAGCCTATTCTCCTCGAGAATTTACGCACACTCGCTTTATAATGCCTATACAGATCATTAGAGTGCATTACACACGCTCGACATAGCCTGGCGCTACAAGACGTACACCCAGGTGGAATTATGCCGTAGAGAAAAATCGGCAGTGCGCCGATTTCACGCTCTCCGCGATGCTCCGAAACGTTGTGTCGGTCTTCCTCGGACGTCTGACAAGCACGTGGTTTTTCTACTGCGTCGCCACGTCTGTCGTTACTCTTCGGATCAAAGCCAAACAGATTCGAGACCTTTTACTCCCGTTATTTTACACTTTCTTCGGCTCCTCGATTCGCATTCGAGAAAAAAATCGGAAGTGATATTTTGAACGGGAAGTGCCGTTGCGGAAAAAATTCAGTGGCCACAGCGTGTGAATCATGGAACGCAGGAAAGTAAATAAAATAATGTGCGTGGTGGATGTCGAATATATTTGAAGTGGATCCGAGGCATATTCATTTTTCTCGAATAATATTCGCGGACCGTGAATCTGTGGAAACGAGAAGCGGCTCCGATACTGTGCAGGCGGTGGAAACGCAACGATAACGCTTCTCCACGAGTCTATGCATCGGGTCCGAGTCCCAATATCGAGGTCGGGCGGACACCGATTTAAGGTCCGAGCACGAAATCCTCTGCAACTAGTGCGGTCTCACAGCCGTACCGATTGTTAAATTCCACCTGGGTATATGTGTTTTTTTTATATATATATATATACGCGTAAGCACGTTCGCACCCACACCCACGTCCACGCGCAATACGATTTATCTAAGCGATATATATATATGTATATTATAGTAGATATAGTAATAAGTCGGCGACGACGATATACGCACACACAGGTAAGCAGGTATCTTTAATATAATGTATGTAATAACTTAGCCAGAGAGACCAGGCAGCTGATAGACGCGTGCACGCGATAATCTTCTGATATACGTTTCATTTTTTTTTTTTGTTTTTCTTGCAAAGAACAGTGGAATTGGTGAAACGTCATCGAGATGAAGAACAAGTAGTTACGGTGGAAAAGAAAATGTATTCTGCCAATTCAGATCGGAGTCTACGATTAGACTCGACGGTTACTTCCGAATTGATGACGGGAATTCGCAATGATCGGCGTAGGATTTTTGGTGGATCGACTTTGTTTTGTTAACGCGATTTTGACCCTCGATGTCGATCGCGCTTCGACGTTCGTTTTCCACTGCTCTTCAGTGATGTCAACGACCAAAATGATAAAGAGCGGGATTCAGAGATATTGTATGTGATACGGCGTTGGTTGCGCGATGGGAATTCAAAGAAAAGTTTGTGGGTTGCTTACGAGTGTGGTCTGTTCGTGGATGTCGTGTTATCGTTAGCACAGAGACAGCGTACATTTATTATGCGACATGCGAGGTTCTCTCCACACTCATCATTTCGAGACCGTGCGAAACTTCAGTGTTCTCGTGAGTTATCCCGATGTTTCCGCCCGATTATTCGGCGCTACGTCTTGTGTCATTCGAGAGAGGTTTTTTTTTTTTTTTTTTTTTTTCACGCGATTTTGGGAATCTCTCGTGAGGAAGAATGCTCGGTGAAGAGGAATGAGTACGAGTGTCTTTGGTGTGTACGCATACGAGTATGTTTAGCTTTGCTTGTGCCGTGTGAGTACATTTACGCGTTTCTCATCGGCCTTCGCAGTTCGCCACACGTGTACATCGCACTACGAATTTTATCGTGACACGCCAGCGTGTTTCCGTATCGCGAGTGTCGTTCCGTGTAGTTTTTCATTATTGTGTGTGTTCTGTTTTGCGTTGTCAATCCGTTCTCGTTCGTTTGTTCGGTAATAAGTTTAATTGTAAATGCGTTACCGTTCTTACACATTCCGATAAACTGAAAGAAACGGTCAGTCCAAAAAATGTCTACGGCACAACAACACATCGACAACGATTCTATCATATCCGGAAGGGACAGAGACTCGGGAATTGTCGATTCGTCGATGTTATTCTCAAATCGAACGGCTCGCGTCGACACTCCCGAGTACGATGTCCCTCTCCCAATCCGATATTAGCGCATACGCGATTCGTGGAAACACAAAAAAATATTAACTATCGACACAATAGGGAATGCTGAAAAATATATACGAAAAAAAAATCAACGATAATCATTACAATTAGAACAACGAAAACATCGAGACAACAAAAAAAAATGTTTTTTTTTTTAAATAAAAATAATGAATATAAAGTAAATTCTAAGTTTCAGGACCGAGGTGCACTTTGGGTCCGTCAGTGAGCATCGGTCGTGAATTTCGATTAGCGTTTTCTAAATATCCACGCTATCATTGTATTCCATGTATATATGCGTGTATTATTGACGTTGTCTATGAGAGTGTACAGTGAGTTGTACATTGTCGTAATATTAAAAAATTCATTAATACGCACAGTATATTAATATACACGTAGACATATATACACGTATACATTATCGATAAATAATTAACCATGCGTTTTTGCGTACAAGCCCCCTCCTCCTGGCTGTAAAATAAAATTCCGGGCGTACCGTTTGACGATTATTTGCATTAGTCGGATACCAATTAGACAGAGGTGGAGGGAGGGATCGTAAAGAGAAATAAATAAATAAAAAAATTATGAAACAATTAATAGTAGTAAATTTGCGACAAAGATTTCAATGTATCGCCAATGAAGTAGTACACGACCAAGCCTTGAAAAAAAAGAAAAAAAGTTAGTCTGTAGGTGCGAGAAAATGCATTTGTTCACTGCGAATGGTTTTTTCTGGTTTTCCTATTTCCCCCAATAATAGAATTTTTTATTTTTCGTTTCAGGAACCAGGGAAAACATTCGCATTGGACACGACGCTACTAGCAAATTAACGTAATATAATTGGCACTACCAGCATTATACATTATCTAGATCAGAAAATATCGAGGATAATTAAAGTTACGGCAGTCGAGCGTCGCAATAAGTGTTTTTGTGAGATACGAGGTGACGTCGAAAAGTGCTCGAGACGACGCCAAACATACCGAGTCGGTAACGTACATTTTATTGCACTTTTGATTCTTCGACATATTCAACATTAAAAAACATCGAATAGCAAATTCAATTAGTCTTCATCTAACAGTCATCCTAGAAAAATGTTGTCACCATTCGAAAAAAAAAAAAAATCTATAAAATTTCGAATAAATTTTTGTTATGTTTAAGAATGTGTAAAAATATACGTTTGTTACCGACCGAGCACGTATCGAGTTGGGAGAGGTTTCACATTGTTTCATGTCCCATCGAGTATTACGGCACGCGAAGAGTTGAAAATTGTTTTTTCTCCACCTCCGATACACTACTGTAATACTCTATGCGTCGATTAACCATTTTTTTTAAATCTATCAATTCCTCATCAGTGAAACTTCTTATTCTAATGACCTCTAGGTTTTATCATTTAAAGGTCGCAGCAGTTACAAAAAACCTCCTTTCACCAAGACATTTTAGCGAATGAAGATTCAATCGTCCATTAACGGGTATGTGAAAAATAAAATAAAAAAATAACAGGCAGCAAGCATTTTGAAAAATGTTTAAATGACACACAGATCTATGGAAAATCGTTCGATCGAGTGTAGTTATCATTGGTATGTTACGAGGAGCGGATTTGTACGGGAGGGTGGAAACAGCGAAGGCGTGGAAAATCGGGTGTAAACGGGAAGCTTTGGATTTCGACATCTAAACGGAATATTCGGTTCGACACCGTATAAACTAAGCGGACGGGTTTGGTGCCTCTGTTTCATTACTTTCAATTCTGTAAATCAACAGCGTCGAGTCACTCTCAATCGCGAGATTGCTGGCGTCGTTCCAGGCCGCTTGCCAATTCTCGACTGGCAAACGGCTGGACATCGACAGACGCGTCTCACAACGAATCGACCTTTACCGGCAAAGTTCAAAAATTGACGTATCGAGCGGCATTGACGTTTCACTTAACGAACAGAGCCACCAGACCGATCCGGGGAAAACACTTGTATAATATTTACGGATGAGTCCATACACGAATCGTCGGATACGGTCCGACGGGGAATACAGAGAGCGTAAAAAAAAAAAAAAAAAAAAAAACAAGTTGACAATAATTGACAAAGAAAAAAATCGTATTTGGCGGTACGTTCGAGATACTTTAGCGAATTACCGTGAGCGTTAGAAATAATCATCGCAGTGTAGCGAAACGAAAAAAACGATTGCAATGAAAAAGATATACAAACGAACGAAAAAAGAAACAAAGATAATGTACGAAACTAAATTGCAAAAAAATATTGAGGCGCAGCCCAAATTAAAAAAAAAAAAAAATGGAAACTTCCAGTCTCAAAGATACGTGACGTTAAAATTAATTGAAAATAGTAGTTGACGAGATACGCAATAAACACAGTCTATGCAGGTTGGTTTAGTTTGAATTATATTTGTTTTTATTTGAATTCCATCATCAAAAGTTTTTCGCGTGACCCGGACTTAATGCAAGTCATCGCAGTACATCATCACAAGTAGGTATTATTATGATTATTTGTTATTAATCATCGTTATTGTTATTATTTTACTCAATAGTATAATTATTAATATCATAAAACCAATCGTGATTAGTTAAACAATCGATCGATCAAATATCTCAGATTCCTTCCTTACATCTGCAATACGTGGGTAATTATACGTAAGTAATATCCAATTAACAATATCACATTGTGTATACTTTTTTTTCTTCTCATCGTTCGTTCTTTCTTTCGTTTTGTTCTTTTTTTAATTTTCTTTTTTTTTTTTGGTTCATGTGTGCTATTTAATATTTCATTATTTTTTTTGTTCTTTCAAATACCTCTTCGCTCGACAGACAAACGAATCTAACGAGTCGCTCGTTGCACTATTTATACCCGATGGAGAGATTAAAGAGTTAAAACGTTTTTGCGATCGGAGGGCGGAGGGGGGCGGGGGGGGGCAGGAAAGGCAGGGGTCCAAGGAACGGAGACGAATGGGGGAGGGCGAAAAATAAGTTTTGTAAAAGTAGAAAAATTGGGGGAGGGTTTCGGTACGGATCTCGGATGACCGGAAAGAGGGTTTGTAAGGACCACTGAACGATAATAAACAGTTACATCTCGTGGTATCCGGAAGCAAATTTCGAAATTCGATTAACCAATTATTATTATGATTAAAAAAAAAAAATTTAATTAACAAATGAAGATTAATCAACTGAGCGATGTTTGTTACACGCATAAAAAATTTTCAACGAATATTAACAATCAATGGTCGTCCCATAAAAATTTCGATGTTCGCGTTATTTTAAAAAACTCTTTTTTTTTTTTTGTTTCGTTTGTTCATAAAAACTCTTTGCTTTCGATCTTTGCTACCGGTTCTTGTAGTGATACAAAATACAATCAATCAATTTGTTAACCTACCTACTATATACATATGACATATGTCCTTATGTGCGTATGCATGTAATACCCGGACTCGCGCATGCAAGTCGCAAATTACGTTTTATAATATACTATATGAACCTGCATACGTACATATTTGTACACATATATGTATATCTCTATTAGACGTTATAATTCCGATATAATAATCAAACGTGCAATCCATGTATAATGAAGAATTCATTGGTAATAATTATAATGATAATAATGGCAATAATAATAATAATAATAATAATAATAATAATAATAATCATAAGGGTAATAATCAATATTGATATGCTATCGACAGACAAGTAGAAGTGTGGGAATAGAGAGAAGAACCGAATGAAAAATAAAAATACAACAGATAACAATTACTCTTCTCCGTATGGTTTCGGACGAAACATCACGATCAGTTGAATTTCACCCACGTTCACGTTACGTCCAATTCAAGTCAATCAGAATTTATAATAAATCGTATCATCATTATTATGTTTTTTTTTTTTTTTTTTTTTAATTTTTCTTTCTCTCCGTTATCTCTTCATATTTTTCCTTCTCATTCCGTTTCACTCAGGTCTGCGTTAAGCCCGTATTCTTCTTTGTTTTTTTTTTTTTTTTTCGTTTCTTTTTTAACGGTGCGCCGTCCGGGATTGCGGGGAAAGGTTTTCTCTCGCGTTCCTTCGTCTTATTTTTTTTTCTCATATTTTTTCAGCCAAATCAGACCCGCGAGGAATTGCGTGGATCGTCGCGGCAGGGAAGTTTCAAAGGTGGCTCAGCATGAGGAAGGAACGGTAGGAAAAGTTTCTTTGATCGCATAAAAAAGTCACAGGCATCGCCGCACCCGCGGAGTCCTTTTTCGCGTGTATTCTCCGGAAAACCTTGTACCCCCAAAACTATGTAACAAGATTTACGTATCGTCGAAGGTACGTAGGAACGATACGCTCGGAGAATCCTCTTGTTCTATATTCTCGCCGACTTTTCTTTTCATTTTCAGTATTATTTATTTTTCTTTTTTTTTTTCCAAGTCTTTACACTCGCACGAGTCAACTGTGACGCAGCCGATTCGGTCGTTCGGCTCTCGCCTGTTTTTCCACACGCGTGCAAAAACAACACACTCATCGAGTCGTCGGCACTCTACGCTCA
Source organism: Listrodromus nycthemerus (assembly GCA_963978505.1). Lineage (NCBI taxonomy): Eukaryota > Metazoa > Arthropoda > Insecta > Hymenoptera > Ichneumonidae > Listrodromus > Listrodromus nycthemerus. The sequence goes on along the minus strand of OZ021682.1, from coordinate 642,488 downwards.
TGCCCTCCTGTCTTCGACTATAAAATTGTATTTCGTTTCGCTAGAAAGTGTCGTTTTTTTTTTTTTTTTTTTTCCCTTCTATTCTTTCGTTTACCCGCTACGAGACGTATCTAAATATAGTTTTCAACGCCTTTCGTCGATTGGCACGAAATACTCGTGCCGATACTTTCGTATCAATTCATACGACTGTGCGCACGGTTTTAAAGGTTTGCACAGTAGACAAGCATTTTTCATCCACAAAAGTCCACTATTTTGATCCCGTTCATAATACAATTTTTTTTTTTTTTGTCAAAGATACGGTTCGTCGGGAACAAAAAGGAATGGTGAATTTAGCGAGAATGAAAGTTTTGGAATTTCGTGGACGATAATCGTTTGCCACATGTACGAATCTTTTTGTTTCACCGTGGAAAAGTGGAGTTGCGAACGGTTTAGCCGGGCCTGATTTCGAGGGAGTTCGCGACGGCAACTCGGAAGAGCGAGGGTTCTCGTTTTCGACGAGAGAAGCAGATCCGACGTGTCGTTTCGTCGGGAAATACATTGATGCACCGTTTGGAATGTGACAACTCAGCGCGCGCTTTATTCTCATTCTCGGAATCGCGGGCTCGTAAAAAGGGGTTTGTTTTTTCAATAAGGCACGAGCGTATCAGCCAGGTGCACGATTTTCGAGCAACCGCAGACACGTTTCGGGATAGACAAGAAAAATCGCCGGGACATTGAAAAAATTTCCCGAGTTGATTTTGCCGTTTGTTTTTCGTTTTTCACTTGTAAAAAAAATATGACACTCCGGGGTAGTTTGCGCTTCGAGCGTCGCGACGAGAAACCTCACGAAGCCCTCTCACTATTTTTTTTTTGTTTTCGTTAGCGCAAAGCACGGTAGAATTTTCCGTATTTTCGCTTCGTACCTCGGAGCCCGACTAACACCGCGCCAATTCCTCTCACGATTCACGAAAATTCCTCTGATTCGAGGATCCCATTGTATCGTACTCGACTCTGGAGTTGGCTCGTCAATGTTTCGAACTGGCCTCTTTTAATCTCTAATCGGTAATTCACTACATAGGAAAATCGAGAGACCGCAATTAGGTACGTTATCCCCACCGTCTTATTGTTTTTAAAAATTATTTTTATTATTAAATATTACTATTAAATACCTAATATGTACGTGTACTTGTGCGGGAAACAAGTCTCGGATGCGTTCGCTCGAGCTAAAAAATATCTGCGGACTAACAACCTCGCACCTGTTTCGTCGCGTTCTTTGTCGCGTCATCCCACTTCTCGTCTGACTCAAAATCTATAATTCTATTATGCTCTCGTTTCCTTTTTTTCTTTCTATTTTTTTCCTCTTTTCATTAAATTATACGAAAAAAAATAAAGAGACACGTAATTCGTGGTCTATGGCCATTCGTGGTAGTTCGTCGTAGTACGCGAGTGACGTTCGAACGGAGCTTACATTAGCACGTGTAAATAAATTAGTACACTATCTCGTTTCACCCGAAGAGAGATTTTTTTTTTTCTTTTTTATATCCTAAATATATTTTTTGTTTAATAATATATCCTTTCGATCGTAAATCGTCGTTTCAATTAAATGTTCTCAGGTGGCCGACCATACCGAAAGAAGTATCTGCACACGCAGTTTTTTTTTTTTTTCCTTTCGTCCTCTCTCTCCCCTTTTCATTTTTTTTTTTTTTTTTTAGTATTTTTTCGCACTTCCTTTTACAAAACTATGAGCAACACCTATACAGTCACCTACGCCTATACAAGGTATAGTCGAAACACGCTTACCCGCCGGCTGAAGCGGGCTTACGCGTACCTTCATTTCAGCTTCCTCGTGTGTTTTCTCATACATACCGATTGCACAAGCAATCCTTATCGCACACTCGTCCCCAACAGCGTTTCCCCGAATGTCGAAACTTTGGGCTGTCGAGCCCGTTTCGACACTTCTCCATCGCGGTTTCTCGCGTTTCTCATAGTCGGCGAAAACTTATTAATCTACTCGCCACCCCTCCCCGTCGATCGTTCGAAAAGCCTCACGGGGGCGCGAGCCGGAATTTCGACGTTCGACGCCTCGCGGTTCACGAGGCCCTCGACGAAACGACGTCGCTTAAAGATAAAAAATATTTAATAACCACGAAGACTACCGGAAGTTATTCATCCCTGTCTCCGTGCGTGTCACACGGTCCCCCATTTTTCTCATTTCATTCTATCGACGTTGCCCGGCTCAACCGCCCTCCCGACCGAGGCATCGCGACTCTCGTCCTTCGTCCCCCGAGAATCTCACCTTCCAGCTCTTCGTCGTTATTTCCTTTTCGCCTCGCCACCTCCTCCCCCCTTCGTGGCTTCGTTATTATCATTATTATTATTAATATTATCATACGTTCTCGTAAAGTGCCTACGTATTTTGTATTTTTTTGTTTGTTTGTTTGTTTTGGTATTTTTTTCTTTTTAGTTTTTTTGTTGTTTTTGTTGTATTTTTTTTCCCCCTTTTTTTGTTTTTTTTTTTTTTTTTTTTTTTCGTTCATTGCGTCGTAACGAGGCCGCGAGCCTAATAGTACGCGTGGACGTAGACGAGATTGTGGAGCGGATGATGGTGGGGATGGGGATTGTGTAGGGGCGTGCAGACCGAGGTCGTGATAGTGGTGGGCGAGGGAGACTGATTGACCGATTGCATCGTGGATACGGGCGAGACCTGATTGGGAGGACCTGCTGGGACCTGATGGTAAACAGCCTGATTCGGGCCGGTCATCGAGCACTGGGGCCCGGCGCCGTGTTGGCCACCGTGCTGAATGTAGTTTGGTGGTAGACATACCTCGAGACGATCGGTACGCGGCATCTTCTGCGGCATCGCCACCGTCTGCGGTACGACTCCCAGAGGACTACCGACTCCCGTTGGATCGGCGGGCCCCATTATCGTCGGCATTATCGGGCTCTGAGTGAAGTACGGCGTGTACGTGTTGCTCACCTGCGGCATCCCGGTCAAGTAAGGATTGGTCGCCTGCGAAATCAATCGGCCCAGAATACATCCAGGTTTCTCAGTTAGCTTCGATATTTACCACATAGAAATATACCTAATCCACCTCTTTGATTTTTTTTTTTTTTTTTTTTTTTTTTTTTTTTTTCAAATACGCCATTCAAAAAACTGTCGTTTCTCATCATTTTTACCCCATCTCACTCGCGTTCTCATTCGCACGAGCAAGCATCACTCTTCCCTTCACCGCTTTTTTTTTTTTTTTTTTTTTTTCATTCGACTCACACTCGATCGGTATTTGTTAATCGCATGCTCACGGGTTTGCACACACGTACGTAAAGCATTTGTGCCATAATTGTGTTTCTTTTTTTTTTTTTTTTTTTTTTTTTGCATCTACGGCAGAGCGAATGGTCCGGAAGAAAACGAGGGTGAGGGAAACGTCGAAACAGCTCATCGCTCTCACCCTCGTAATTTCCGCGCAAAGCTCGCGCGATAATCGGCCGATACACTCTCACTGTCTCTCTCGCTTGCTCTCACTCTCTCGCTCTCCAATCGTTCCCGCAAGCAAATACAAACAGGTTTATATTGTAATATATTAAACCGTGTGTGAGCTTTTGTACATCCGAGCGAGCGTGTATGTGTGTGCGTACGGAAAATGTATCTCTATAACGCATGCATGACGGAAATGACTATCATGTATTAATCTCCAACTATCAACTACGACTACTGAATGTTGTGCGCCGATAAATCGACAAGAGAATATCGAAAGCTCTCGCTCGAGTGCGTGTACTCGCTAGCTATAGACGGCGAAAAATTACGCGCAACGACGGTGACGATAAAGCCGGAATACTTTGCCGTATACATTTCTCTAAACACTGTGAGAAAAATCGATTGAGTCATAAAAACGAGAGCTTACGGGTGGCGAAATACATTTTTGGTTAATCGAACGAAACAACTGTTGTGCATTCCATCAGTCGAACATTTGTTTCGCCACCCATAAGCGCATATTTTGGTGACTCAATTGGATTATTTTTTCTGTAAAGGCAAACATTTAACGTATTTGAAAAACTAGATAAATCCGTTTTTGCAGCGATTCCACGGTAGATGAACGCGCTTCCAATAAAATTTCGATCACTGACACCTCGGATATTTGGAATTTTTTTTTTTTTTTTTTTTTTTGCGAAATTTTGAAATTTTTGCTTGATTTTTATTTCGACAAAATTTGTTTATTGTGTCGACCGTTCGAATATCACATAATTGTTCGCTCGATCGTAATATACAATAAGTCTATGTAGTATATCGTAAACTAAAAATTAGTGAAAGCCGAACCAAAACCAGGAGTTACCATAAAGGCGTGGGTAGCGAGAAGTTGCTGCTGGAGTTGCTGTTGAAGGTGATGGTGCGATGGCGGAGGAGGTTGGGACTCCTGTTCGCCAATATTGTAGCGATCGGAGAACACACCAACAATCAACCACAACCACAGGCGCCACAGCGGCAAACATAGGGGACAGACAGGCGGTCATACGTGTAGTACAGTGATAATAAATTAATGGTTTTTTTTTTTTTCTTTTTTTTTGTTTTTTTTTTTTTTTTTTTTAATTATATTTTTCTTTTAACGTATGCTACATACGAACTCGGTTAGTGGATGGGCATTTTTTTATTTTATTTTTTTTTATTGATAATTGTTAATTGAACTCATATAACACGCGAGACAATACCGGGCCTGGCACAATACATATATATGTTTATATATTATTTGCAAAATAATATATATACGCATATATATGGTGCCAAGACGTGTGCGGGCACGCGTGCGGTTTCACTCTTACACTCCGACAACACCATGAATTTAACAACTGTGAACTGTGAACAATTTCTCCGATAAAAAAAAAAACACACACAAAATTATAAATCCGAGTGTATAGAAATTAGGCACGCGTCCACGCTGCATGCGCCGAAATTTTCTCTACAGATGCATTATATATATATATATATATATAAAATATATATGCGAACAAATGTATATATATTTATATATATATATATCGACGAATATACATAATATTTTTAATTAATCCGAACCTTATAGAAAAAAACATTTTAAAAAAACACTGATTCAATTAAATATACCGAAGGAGAGCAGGGGGCAACACTGACCAAATAAAACATGCGGCGTGCTAATTTATATTTTAGGGTGAGGGCGGGCAGGGGGGGGGGGGGGGGGCAAGTAAATTTTTTACGCTTTTCGTTGGATGACAATGTATCACTCGAATGTTATTTTCTTTGATCCCTTTAGTGAGCAAATTTTCATTCACCCGTATCGAATTTCGTGCGATCAACGCTTTGGGACATAAATTGAGATTCGCGGGATTCTCATTGCCAGCCAGCGAGAATCAACGCAGCGTGAATTACATCTAATTGTGATCGATCGTATCGTAGCAATGGTAGAGAAGGCGATAAATCTTCGATCGTGGGATATATAAATTAATTTATATATGGGGGGGGGGGGGGGGGGGGGCTGGTACGGAGGGTTTCGTGATAAATCATCGAGAGGGATAATAATACGTGGATAGACAAATAGTAAATAAGAGCATGATATTGTGCAAGAGAGTGTTAATAGACATACTGTGTGTATATTTCTAGTTTATGTATATTATGCACCGGTGGAACAGTCAAAGAAGTTACGTACCACTGCGGGCACCTGACCAGGTACAAGTGGCTGTCCAGGTGTCAGACCCATTTGTTGTATCAGTGCGTTTTTCAGGGCTAGGTGATTGCGTCCGTTTATCAGTAGCTGGTCCTTGAGATGCTGTGGCGGGTGGAAGTACTTGCAGGGCGGCTTTTCCCTATTGCATCGTCCCTGAAAAAATAATTACGAAAATCTTCTCAATAAAATCGTCGTGGAGCTTTTCAAGCCGGAGAGACAAATTCGTTTCGGTCGATTCGGAACGGATGAGACGGGGAGAAAAAAAAATGTTTCGGGCATAACGCGTGCGCCATGTTGCGGACACGCGTGGAGTATCGCGTACCGCGAGATATGTTCGTGTCCATTACCACCGCGGAATGAGTCAATATTGTAAAACCGCGGGGGAGAAGGAGAGAAACCGAGCGGGCAGGAAAGCCAGCGTAATCAACGAGCCGATGGGCAATAAACGCAGCATCGATTACGAGAGACATGGTACGTTGGAATACTGACCTCCATAAATAGCGGATCAAATTAATCGGTATATCCGTGATACGGTACCTATGTTATATCCGCGCCGCGGTGTCGTCGCGTCTCGCTCGATCGCGCCGATCTTCCTTTCTCTCTTGCTCCGTGCGTTTGTCAGCGGCTATTTGCCGGATTACATCGGCAGACGAAATCCCCGCCGGTTCGAACAAGCGCAGAGATAACGCGTCGATCATTTTCAACCGTATCAAAAAACAATCCAGTCGATCATTGACTCGCGGGAAAGATATTACGCCGCGAGTCCACCGAAAGGATCGTAAACATTCACAATATATTCCGAACGGAGCCGGGGAAAAAAAACTCCGAATACAAAATACAAAGTATGATATGCAGATAAAATATAAAAGATTTTTTGTGCTTGGAATCAATATGGATCGATACGGATGGATCATCGAAATGATGCCAAAGACCTCAAATACGTGTATAATCAGCCCAGATTTATAATAATCACAGGTGGCAAGACGGTAATCTATTATACGATAATTCAGCTACTCCATGGTGGAACGGTTTTTTTTTTGGGCACCCTCAGAGCGACGATTGCCTCGGCAATCGGGTCCTTCGTTACACTTGTACAAAATAACTGGAGTAGACGAGTGGTGTGCGGAAGCTTGATTCCCTCGAGTGAGGGGAGAAGGTTGTTGAAGTCGCTGGGATCGAGGGGAGCTTAAGCTTGCGCGAAACGAGGAAAGGCATCGCTCGAAGGATTGAAGGATGCAGGAGGTTGGCGCGCATGCGCTGCAACTATCAGAAAGCGTACAAGGAAGCGAAAGGAGAAGGATGAGGAAGACGCTGGAGCACTAATTAGACCTTAACAATATTAGTTCAGGTAAGACGTTCCGACGAAGGGATGGCGCGGCGTCCTAACTACCACGGAGCCAAGCACCTCGGTGGCTGTTACTACTGCAGCCGCTAACCGCCAGTCGGCGTGTATCCTCGCGGAAATCCAGTGGCTTTCCGTAATAGTGGTTTGGAGAACGTAAACTCGTGGGCCCGGGGAGAGGGGGGAGGGTTATCCTAGCTCGGTGGGAGTCTTCGGGTTGCGCGTCTCGGAAGCCACCCTCGTCCAATCCTGGGCCCGACTTCCGCAAGATCCTTTAGTACTCGAATATCGCCTAATTAAGCACGTTTGAGATTTACTCGGTATACTATAATGGGCACCTCTCATCCACCTAGACCGGTCAAAGTTTTCACCCACAGATCAAACACCGTGTAGTTTGGATTATAAAAGAAAAATGGCAGGGGAAACGGTCAAAGCTGATGGTCGGGGACGAGAGGCGAAAGAGAAAAGGTCCTAGAGAAGTGGTTAACGTTAGGAATGTCGTTGGCCTAGACATTCTGTCGTAACTGGACAAACAACTGTCCGGTTGACTTGAGGTAGCGTATAGTGTTCAGTTCGCATAAGTTTCCGAGAAATGAGAGGGTATTTGGAAACTTGTAGTTTATACAAAAAATAAAAAAAAATAAAAATACCAAGCATCTTGAATTCGCTAAAAATACTGATTTTCCGTAATGATAATTCGAAAATTTTATTGATATATCGATGGAAATAAGATTAATGATCAAATATTCCGGAAAAACCAGATTTTTTAATGGAAATAATTCGTACACCGTTTTCGATTACGTTACAATTGTTTTCTTTATTTGACAAAAATATGTAGAAAGTCACAAAATACAAAATAAATTTTACATGTTAGGTATTTGGGAGATTTTTTTGAAAACGTTGATTTTACACCGATTTTTGAATTATCATTATTTTCGCCATGTTCTCTCGAACAAAGTTTGCTCACACGCCCTTCCGGTCGGCGAACGATATAAGTTAACTGTACCACGTACGAATACGGATTATTAGCCAAACAACGCTTACATCACATTATTCCAGATCGTTGAATATAACTCGCGGGTTTTCGACTATCAATACACAGTGAAGTAGAGTGAGACGAGTATAAATTCTGTCGGCGCCACTTGCAGGTCGCATAGTCAGCGTTTTACTCAATGCAGTATTATGGACCTAACGAGCGAAGTTTGGGAGAGAGTTCGAGTACGTACCGACTCCGACTCGAATCTCTTCTATCCATCGCTCGCTATTCGCCTCTCTGTCTCTGCCCCCTCCCACTCACTATATCTCTCTTTCTCTCTCTCTCCCTCTCTTTATCGTTCTGTGTCCACATTCGGTAACTAATACTCGGCACTTCTAACGATTCCGAGCAGACCGTAAAAGCCAACGTCGTTACGGGATTTAATTCCGGGAACGCGCACGTCCGCACACACGTTTATGTTCCGCTATCGGTTAAAGTACGCAAGCGCGACCGCGATTTGCTAAACGTTACTGTTATTCCGTACGAAAGTTTTCCGTACAAGTTCATTAACAGTTATCACTGATTTCATTTTTCAGGTAATCTGTGAGCGGCAGTTGGATGACTCTTCGTCTTGATTCCGGATACTTCCAAAGAAGGATACTTTTGTCACGGGAGAGACTCGGGAGAGGTCTATGTGACGAGAACTCGAGGTTGAGCGACGATGCTGTTCCGTCGCGGCGCATCAGCGCGCTATCGGGACCCCGAGAGCGACCGAGGAGACAAGAAGCAGGAAGACACAGATGGGAAAGGAAAATCCCACGAGCGCGTTCGGCTGCTCTAAGGTGGCCGACGAACACGATCCTTCAGACCCCGGGGCTAACCCCGCTTCATGACCCGACGTCAACGCCGACACTGTGCCGGCAAGCTATCCCCTCGGCACATTCTCGCTCGCACGAGCGAACCTCGTGCACCCGGTGCCTCGGTATGGTAGGACCGAGACGCGGGTATAACGTCCTCCTCCAGCTTCTGGTCCACCATAGCAGCGAGCGTGATGTGCTGGCTGGCAGGCACGAGGGTGGATATGCGAACGTCAAGCAACCCTCCAGCCTCCTCTGTCTCCGTCTCTTTCTGGCTTGAGCAGCCGACCGAAGCTCGGTGCTGGGCAAGATTACTAGGATTTGCGCGTAGATTTGCATATCGATTTCCCTTCGGGAATGGCGTCGTATGGCGCCAAGCGGGCCACAATTTGCCTTAATTTCGCGCTGCTGCTGGTGCTGCTAGGAGCGCATGGACGACCGACGGCTTTCCCGCTACTCGCGTCACCCTCGAAGAATCTTGTATACCTATTGGGTCGCTTCTCCCAGCCGATTTTCCGAGCACGCTGTCGCTGAGCATAAAAGATGTAAAGTGTGTCTCAGCGAGGAACACACCGGGGAGGAAAGAAGCTCGCGAGGGAGAACGAAAGAAGCGATGATCGGGCCGGTAGGTGAACGGTAACAGCGATATGGGGGTTTCGTCCGACGGAGAAGCGAACGGTTCGAAGGTAACGGTGGGTGGGAGACAGCGAAGGAAAATACTGGGACGAAGTAAGAAGCGAAGGAAAATTGAGGGGCAGGGGGGGGGGGGTGGAGGGAGTTCGAGGGCGCGCGTTGTTCGCGAGGGTGCAAACGAGGAAGCATCGAGCGGCCTTGGCAAAGTCAGCCGACAATTGCCTCACAGGGGCTTCACCGTCCGATAATAGGATCACCGAAGAGGTTCGCGGAAAATGCCGATAGCAAAGCCACGTCGAATCGGAGGCTAGAGCGCCCCCTCTACGGAATCTAAGGTCGCGAGGAGGATTCCCTCTCAACCGTTTCCCACCCCCAGTGCCTAAGCTATAAGCGAGATTAGAAAGGACTTTGTTATCCTAGCCGGTTCGCACAGGGGAATGGGGACTGTTTGTGAGTAGAAGAGGAAACGTCCGTCCGGTAAACCTCGTCGTCCTCGTTTCATCTCCCCGTTCCGCACCAGCCCGACTTCGGTGAACGACGTCGACGAGCCATATCGTTTGTCACTACGGAACCTCCTAATAGCGAGTGTTGCCCGTCAAGACGAATTCGTGACGCGGTGCTATGGCCTCGAATAAATCGTCTTTACGGCGGAGCGGGGTCAAGGTTCAACGATGGAACGTACATTCGAACCGTACGCGTCAAAGTACCGGGGCTAATGTGCACATGTATATGTTTAGCGCGGCATTGACGCAGTTGTATTTCATGCCGGCCACCCTCATGCCGAAAGACGACTTTAATCGTTGTATCGTGCCTGTTACCGCCCATTCGCGATATATCTGTACCTGCGGAAGTTAACATTCTGCTACTTGGCGCACACCATCCCCATTATTCCGTCCGTTTCTATAAATCACGACTCTCCGTCTCTGCGTCTTGCAATTACGAAGTTTGAGCTACATTAATTATATGAGAGGATCGTACCGACGGAGACGATGCACTGTGAAAGCTCGTTGTTAATGCAGAGAGAGAGCAAGGAATGACAAACAAACTGCATCGCAGTAAGACGTCGACGCAAAGACACGGGGAGTTTCTTGGGACGGTTGGCCCGGGGCAAAGTGGTGTACCGCAAGATTTTCCGCACGCAAAGTCGCCAAAGCGCCGAAGTGTTTCGGGCAAAATGGGCACTCTTCGCGTGGTTGACACAGAGAGGTAGGAATACAAAATCAGGCCCAAAGCACGATTCCTCTCGAAAAGCCGGAGTTTCGTTCAGAAACAGTTCATTCGCGACTTCGGATTCATCCGAAGGAGCTCTGTTTGACGGAACTTCCGTTTAGCCCCCGCTGAGCCCCGAAATTACCGAAGCAGTTAGGAAACGTCGGTCGAGGAGTTCGGGGAAAGGCCGTAGTGCGGAGAGGATAACGAAGCTTGGAATGAGTAAGAGCTGAGAAAACGAGGCAGCCGGCTCGAGGGGTTGACGCGATTCCAGACAGCTTGGTCACGTTTCGCAACCACCGTTATACCCTTCTTCTCTGATGTACCATTCCGCTCCAAAGTTGTCACCGCGAATGCCGACAAACCGCTCTTTCTCTGCTTCGGCAACAATGCCTTCGCCACTCCCGGCCAGTTCGTACGCATCGTGCCCTCGTGACTCGGCCATTACCCCGGAGCGACGGGACGAGAGGAATGGGTGTCAGCACTAGGAGTTGGATGTAGCGACGATGCTGGATCAGTGAGATCCGTCGTTAACACCGAGGGTAGCCGAAATCATCCACTGCAAACATCAAGTTCGAGTCGGCACCAGAAGCGTCTACATCTTCGTATCTGGCGAATCAGACGAGGAAAGAGCCAACTACAGAGTGCCGGCAACTTTGATCGACATGCAACGACTTTCCTCCTCTCGCTAACACCGCGCTCTTTGCCTCGAAGCACGGATTCTACGCCGAGCTATCGCTACCGGGTCTTTTCAGATCTTCCTCCTCCTCGTCGGCTTCGCTAGAGCAGGACATCCGAGGCTCTGTGCCAAGACGCCGAAGAGGAGTTAATTCGAAAACTGCTGGGAAGGTTCGTTGGATGGGCTCTTCTCTCTGGCCGGTCTCACCGTCGAGCTTCCCGCAGTGCGCAGCACTTGCTTAATCGAGATGTAGAGGATCGAGGGGGTAGGAGAACGGTAGACGGCGGTGTAAGTGCTGAAGACGGTGAAAAGAGAGTGGAAATCTGTTTTTCTCCTTGACAATCGAGGAGAGCGTCTCTCGGTTTGATTAGATCGCCTGTCGATATCGTTTTTCTTTTACGATAGGGACATCTCTTCTCGGCGTTGTCGGGCTTCCTATTCAACGAGTGCAAAGCGCGGCATCAGCTACTTCGAAAAAAAGCGGTTGTGTGCGCCCTCTGATCGAGGAACGGATTCGACGGATAGCGCAGAGGCGTAAGAGAGGAGACGAACGTCGAAGGCGGAAAATGAACGCGTCCCCGAAGTCGTGTTCAATTTTATATACCGTCGAACGATTCGATCGGAATAAATTCGACGGTGAGAAAAGATTGCGACGGACGGGAAGGACGAACGCTTCGAAGGTCTCGAGGACCAACTCCAATTAGCGGAAGTACCACGTATTATTCGGCGACAGGTGAGTTATCGTTTAATGAAGAACTCGTCCAATGTCGACGGTGTTTGGTATTTTCTTGGTTTTTATTAATTCATTTTTTGGGCTAATTTTCATGAATTTAATATTCATGAAGACTAGCCAAGAAAATTCCAAAAATATTTCTTTTGGTGTGGAATTGATAGGTGTTGAATTAAAAGTAGACAAAATTTCTTAGAGATTTTTTTATTTTTCGTTTATTAGTCAATCCGTGGTAGTGTGACAAAATATTACATTAGTAAAAACTAGCTCGAAAATTAAAAGAAAAAAAAAATCGAGAAAATGCGTTGGTGAAGAACCAAAGAACGAACAAAAAAGTCCTTGCACTTGTTTTTTCGTAAACCGATAATTTAGGCTTTATAATTCGCAATGTGAATTTTTGCAGACGCAGATATTTTCATGGTCGTAATCTCGTCGGCTTCGCCACCCTCCCACGCGCCTGAGAATTCGCGATAATTTGCACGAGAGTCCTGAGAGTTTTTAACGTCTCGATCCGTCAGCACAATTTGACGAGTTAACAGCTCGACCCACGGCTAACATCAACTGTCTACAGCTGCCTCCTTCTTATTTCCGTTTCACTTCCAATTCCTCTCTCGCGCCCTCGTGGATCAAAGTCCTTTATGTTCCTGTTTATAAAAATAATAATAATCTTCGAAGTTTACCACTAAGAGGCTCCGAAGTGCCGAAGCTTCAAGCGACAATAACGACACGCCTTCGAACGGCTAATTTTGGCCACGGATTTTTTTTTTGCTTCGGCACAAAGATAAACGGAATTAAAGCCCGTCAAAGGGCCGGAGAGCGTGGAGAATGGCCGGGAGGAAGCCATCGCGTGAAAACTCATCGCGAGCCTTCAAGGGGCTCGATAGAATACACAGTGAGCCGGTAAAGGGACCAGAGATAGAAGAAAGATAGACAGAGGAGTAACGAACTCACGCGAGGCGTCATAGAGTTGGATTTCGCTGGGTGGCGGGCGAGGGACGAAGGGAAAGAGAGGATCGGCGTCGCGGGCGCTTTCTCGCCGGGGCGAGCGTCGGCATTTCAAAGAATAACAATTTGGCGAATTAGAGGCGTCAAAGGAAGAGTAGCTCTTTGGGGGGACGGCGGGAGAAGAGCTGGTTCGTTCGCTCCTTGGAACTCTTAAAGAAGAAGAAGAAGAAGATCGCGGGGCAGAGAGGAATCGACGCGCTGCCTCGAAGGATTTTCCAAAGGTCTTTTAACCGAGAGAAAAAGGGAGGAGGGAGACGATGGGATGAAGGAACGGAGCGTAAAAATCTAAATAGAAACACGAGAGGTCGAGAGGTGGAACGAGCAATAGAGACGGAAGGTAGAGACCATAAAACTTTCCAAGTATGAGATAGAAACGAAGTGGAATAAAAGTGTTATGAGAGAGGAATGAGGAGAAAAAAAAAATAAAAACCCTTTTCCTATATCTTTTTTCACTCTCTCGCCGTGTGGTCCGAGACAGGTTAAAAGTCTGGAGGAACATCAAAGGGCGAAGCCGAGGAAATTACGGGAGAGAGGGAGAGAGAGTCGCGTACGATGTCGCGTATCTATGCCTTTCGCTCATGCGGAGAAAGCTCAATGGTGCGGAGCACACAGAGGAACACGAAGAGGGCAAACCTTCGGCGACCGCTCGAGCGAATACCAGAGTCAACCGCGCCGTCGGACTTGGCCGGAAGCCTCGAGGACCGTCTTACTCGCTCAGCCGGGGCTATCGTGGAATAATTAGACGCGAAGGCGCCGCCCAGGCACGGGCTTTCCGCCACAGTGGAAAGGGTTTGAGGGTCTTCTCGCTTCGGTACAATACAGAAACACTGTGCACGCGGTTGTTGCGATTGTAATTATATCAGCGATTACGGTCGGTGCCGTCTCGTCTGGAGTACGAGTAGGCGTGTAAGAATGGTATTTGTTCTAGCCACGGCAGAACCTCGATGTGACGGAGCAAGCGGGACGACGTCTCAGATGGCGGTAATTAAAATGCAATTAGCAACGTACATCGGACGGACGCGAAGGTAAGCTGCGAATAAGCGGGTATCACGAAAGGCTGAGTAGCACGAAGTGTTCCGGCTCACGATTTCTCCCAGCATTTTTTTCTTCCCCGAATAAAGTTCTACTTCAAAGACGATAATATCTGACGAAGGATTCGTACAGTGAAAAAGGGTTGGATCAACCGAGGCTGACCTGAGAGAACGGAGTGCAACTGCCGACGATCTAAGAAAAATTATCGGAGCAACGCGTTAACTTCCAACTGCCCCGTGGATGATGGGGAGGAAGTAGGGTAAGAATTGAAATTATAAAAAAGTTTCCGCTTCCTTGCAGCAGTCGCATTCGGCAGCCAGGTGCGTCCGCTCATCCGCCACCGGCGAGAGCCCGTACGGTTTTGAAATCCGCGAGTCGGTTGCCAAACTCCGAGGGAGATTTTTTTATTTCGCGCTACAACGGGCCCGGAAGGTGTTTCGTCGGCCGATGGAGAGGGTCGATCGCCGGGCAAAAAAGCCACAACCCCGAAGACGGCGAGACAATGGTAGGAGTTTCCGGTAAAGGTGCTCGGTCGATTTTTTTTCTGCGCAGGTTACAAAAATACCCCCGAGCCGGATGAAGTCACGTCCGAGGAGTGGCTAACGAGTATTTAACGAAGGATCGGTGGTCGTTAACTGCGTAAATGACTTTCGCCCCTGATAGACTTGGCACTGACCCCGATAGCCCCGAGAGCGCAATTCGCAATACACAAGCGACGCGAAATTCCAAAGAGACGTTCGATAACGTAAGAAAAAAAACGAGGACTAGAGAGACTCTCGCAACGCGACTATCCGGGTTATTTAACCGCGCCGAGGGAGGAATAAGGGGGCGAAAATGGATGCTTTTTATCGGACGAGGGAGAGTCGGAATGGCCCGAACCAAATTTCTAGCATCTCAGTCTCGTCGACACGGCGGGAATGCACGGTACAACGGGAAGTCAGAGACGCGAGGCCAGCGAGGGTGGAAAATTATCGCGCCGGGAAGGGAACGTAAAATCGCCCAGGCTCATCAACCACAAAGCTCGGAGTGAGCATTGAACGCAGTATGGGCGGCAATAATAGTCTTGTTTTCGAAGCGAGTGAAGCGTGACGCGGTGTGCCGCAGGCCGCTTCATCTTCCAGCTCCACCCTCGCGGTAGTGAATCTTTCGTCCCCATTTTTTGACGCTTAACGCCGTTCACCCCCGGCCGAACCCTTCCACCCGGGTCTCTGGGCGATTCGCTTCTCGCGAGATCCGAAGTTCGAGTCTGCTCCCGTGATAAAGAGGTAAAAATTAATGGGGTATCCCCGAGAATCGCTAACGGGGCGCACGTGGCGCGTTCCCCATCGCGCTACCCGCTGCACAGGGGCACGACGAGCCACTCGAGTTCCCGAGTGCACTTCGGAGTGCAACGTGCGCGGCAGTGTGTGTGCGGGCGTTCTCGCTCGCTTGCTCGTCCACTTCCGCACTCCCCGAACCGAAGAGAGCGATGAAAAGGCACTGAAAAAGACGGAAGAAAAAAGAGGGAGGAAAATAAAAATGAGGGGGATCGGAGCGCCCGGCTGTCTCGGGCACGCCCCACTCGTGACGTACAAATGTTTTCGTTGATAAAGCGCTGCCGCTAATTCCCTCCGGGAGACGGGCAATACCCCGGCGATGGCACCTTGTCGCGTTGTGTGTGTTTCCGCTGCCGACGAGTTCGAGACCCCTGGCACTTTACTGCACCGCACACGCCCTCTCCCCATGCCAGCGTATCGCGAGTTCAAAGATTACGGGGATCAATTACCGCTGACTCCGCCGAGGCGAAATTCTCCCCTCGGGCTCGCATCAATGGTAAGTGTCGCACACTCTTTTCCATTTATTTTTACTTTTTATTCAGCGAAGAAAGCTACGTCACACGTGGTTCGTTCAAGATGTTGAAATAAAATTGCTAGCCAGAAAAATTGTCTTTGGCGATCAGCAGCTTCAAATTATTCTCGAAGCTGCTGGCGACACAGGCAAAACCTGTTAGGATCGAGAAATATGAAAATCGCTAGTACGCGAGAGCGATTGTAGGTAAGTGCGGTGCAAAATGGGACTAGCAATATATTCCGATGATTTTTGGATAGATAGCAAAGGCGGTAGGCAAAATGGCCTTAAAAATCTGGATGTATCGTCGGGACAGAATGATGCATCGAAAAGTTAAAAGAATTAAGTTTCGCCCCACTGTCCTCAACGTGTATGCATGTCTCGCAACGAAGTGTACAGAGAAACCAGCGAGCAGCGCGCACTGCTCTCAAGACCGGAAGAGGGATGATGTTAGCGAGGGTGTAACTCTTACCAGCAGCGTGCATCGCTCACTGCTCGCTGGTTACGCTACCTCACCGAGAGAGCCCGGAGGAAGGCCAAGGAAGAGAGAACGGCAGATCCCGTAGAAGGTGGGAGAGACAGAAAGCAACAGGTTGCAAGTAGAATGCACGAGTGACAAGCGTGTGGAGTAAAACGAGACAGACATTATCACTACTCTTCTGTCCCGAGGCGGTCCAGCTCCGGTCTTCTTCCGACTACTCATATCATGTTGGGTGAGTTAGGGCTAACATCTTTTGGGCTACTTTTTTATGAATTTTCAATTCTTGATAACGAGCCAGTTCTTGATAATGTTTAATTTTCATTGGCTAGTTTTCATGAATTTTAAATTCACGAAAACTTGGCCAAAAATCTTTGAAATTTTTTTTTTTGGGCGAGTTTTCATGAATTTAACATTCATGAAAACTCGCCCAAATGTTTGAAATTTTTAAGGCGAGTTTTCATGAATTTTAAATACACGAAAACTTGGCCAAAAATCTTTGAAAAATTTTTTTTTGGGCGAGTTTTCATGAATTTAATATTCATGAAAACTCGCCCAAATGTTTGAAATTTTTAAGGCGAGTTTTCATGAATTTTAGATTCACGGAAACTTGGCCAAAAATCTTTGAAAAATTTTTTTTTGGGCGAGTTTTCATGAATTTAACATTCATGAAAACTCGCCCAAATGTTTGAAATTTTTAAGGCGAGTTTTCATGAATTTTAAATTCACGAAAACTTGGCCAAAAATCTTTGAAATTTTTTTTTTTGGGCGAGTTTTCATGAATTTAATATTCATGAAAACTCGCCCAAATGTTTGAAATTTTTAAGGCGAGTTTTCATGAATTTCAAATTCGCGAAAACTTGGCCAAAAATCTTTGAAAATTTTTTTTTTGGGCGAGTTTTCATGAATTTAATATTCATGAAAACTCGCCCAAATGTTTGAAATTTTTAAGGCGGGTTTTCATGAATTTCAAATTCGAGATTCATGAAAACCCGCCTTAAAAATTTCAAACATTTGGGCGAGTTTTCATGAATATTAAATTCATGAAAACTCGCCCGAAAAAAAAATTTTCAAAGATTTTTGGCCATGTTTTCGCGAATTTGAGATTCATGAAAACCCGCCTTAAAAATTTCAAACATTTGGGCGAGTTTTCATGAATATTAAATTCATGAAAACTCGCCCGAAAAAAAATTTTTCAAAGATTTTTGGCCAAGTTTTCGCGAATTTGAAATTCATGAAAACCCGCCTTAAAAATTTCAAACATTTGGGCGAGTTTTCATGAATATTAAATTCATGAAAACTCGCCCAAAAAAAAAATTTTCAAAGATTTTTGGCCAAGTTTTCGCGAATTTGAGATTCATGAAAACCCGCCTTAAAAATTTCAAACATTTGGGCGAGTTTTCATGAATATTAAATTCATGAAAACTCGCCCAAAAAAAAATTTTTCAAAGATTTTTGGCCAAGTTTTCGCGAATTTGAGATTCATGAAAACCCGCCTTAAAAATTTCAAACATTTGGGCGAGTTTTCATGAATATTAAATTCATGAAAACTCGCCCGAAAAAAAAATTTTCAAAGATTTTTGGCCAAGTTTTCGCGAATTTGAAATTCATGAAAACCCGCCTTAAAAATTTCAAACATTTGGGCGAGTTTTCATGAATATTAAATTCATGAAAACTCGCCCAAAAAAAAATTTTTCAAAGATTTTTGGCCAAGTTTTCGCGAATTTGAGATTCATGAAAACCCGCCTTAAAAATTTCAAACATTTGGGCGAGTTTTCATGAATATTAAATTCATGAAAACTCGCCCAAAAAAAATGTTTTCAAAGATTTTGGCCAAGTTTTCGTGAATTTAAAATTCATGAAAACTCGCCTTAAAAATTTCAAACATTTGGGCGAGTTTTCATGAATGTTAAATTCATGAAAACTCGCCCAAAAAAAAATTTTTCAAAAATTTCTTCAATAAAATGTATTGCTGTAGAATTGAAAGTGAAAAATAAATTTCTGAAAATGTTTTCTCTTCGTTTATTATTTCACCCCTCCCTATCGTGCCAAAATATAAAAATCGAAAAACTAGCTCATAAATTGAAAAAGTCCTAAATCGATCATTTAGGCACAACACGTTGCCAAAGTGAATTTTTGGAGATGCAGATATTTTCACGGTTATATTGTCGTTGGCTTTTTCACATATGATGTCGAACAGAATTTCATGATAGCGATGTCATTGAAATGATCGTTATGCACAGAGAAAGATACTTGCACCGAAGAAAGATGGCAGGATAAATCAAAATTTACGTTCGAAGATGTCATTTATTTGTCGTTGACGTTTTTTACATATAATGTCGAACAAAATTTCACAAAAACAATGTTCAAAGTTCAAAGTTGTCATTTATTTGGTATAAAAAAGGGTTGCTTTATTAATCGATTAATCGCTTGAATTTACATTTTTCTACCGAAACTAAAATTTTTATGCGTACCAACCAAATGTCCGAAAGTATGTTTCCGCGAGATTGCTTAATTAAGCAATTTCTTTTTCCTCATTGCGAGAGCTTTCTGGCCTCTCGTTCTCAATTTCTCATCGCGGTCTCTCGAAATAGAGAAACAACGGGAGATCCGGGATTCGATAAAATCTTTGCTAATAAGCGGGTCGAGCGACATCGCCAACGAGCAATCTCGCGATTTCTCCCGGTCGCTTCCGATGCACCCGGTGGCAAATTGTCGGAGCCGCGCTGCCAAGTGTCCTTTCCCGTTATCGAGAATGTTAAGAGAAAACGAGAGAGTCGGCGGCATCGGAGCCGCGTAAACCGGGAATGAGCGAGAAGGACCCGGAGGCTCCGAAATGTTAACGACGATACGGCGGGGGTTGGAGGGAGGCTTAGCGGCCGGTAAGCGGCTTTTCTCATTTCGCAATAATGGGCGCGATGAGAGAGCGCGGAGGCAGCTCCCGCCGTTGCCTCTGTGCCTCTTGGAAATGAGCTAAAACGAGCGGGACGTCCGAGGAGAAGAAGAAGAACAAGACGGAAGAAGCTGCTCCAAGAGAAGACGGTGGATGCAGGCAGCGAGTCCTGGTGGCTACCGACATCGCCGCTACCGCGATAATGGTGCCAGAAGAGATATCTGTCCGACACGATTCTCTTCCTCGGCTCGTTCCTCTCTCGCACCGTCTACCCGGTACGTGCCGAGTGTAGATAGACGATTGCGGCAACTTATGAATTCCGCGTAATTAGGTGGGCAAACAGGGCGGCGACGTCGACAGTTGTGAATCTCCGAGTCCATTCCGTTCGCGCGGTTCGTGTGCGTGACAAAACGAGGATACTCGTGTACGTGTTCCTGTCCGAGAGGTTGGCGCGTATCTGTGCACGAAGAACGCCAGGAATGAGAATCGGGGAGGGGAAACACAGCGGCACCGAAATTCACCGAAAGCGTTCCGGAGGACCAAGAGGAAATCTGGACAAAAAGATATGAGAGCGAGAAAGCGTCCGGCGAACGGAGCGCAGAAACGAATGAGAGAAATAGCCGGGGAGTTGAAAAAGAGGGTTCAAACTAACTCAGTTCATTACCATAAATACCGTCGGTACCGGTGGCATACGGAGCTCTTCCGTCCGCTTCTGCCCCGCGGGGATGACCTTTGCCCCAGCCCGTCGCGTCCACCCTTCCGGCACCTTTCTCCCGCTGGGCGATCCGGCTCTCTCTCTCTCTCTCTCTCTCTGCGGAAGCTCGATTCGCGCCGGCGTGTCCCGTCGAGTACGCGAATTAAACAGCGCTCATTTGTTTCGGGATCGATGTTGCGATTGCCGTTGTTGCGCCTCCGCGCTCACCCCCAAGGGTAACCTTATCGGTTATTCACCGAGCGAATGATCAACCCGGCGCGTTTCAGTTGGCTCTCTTGTGGAATTAGTTCATTTATCCGGAATCTCGGATAAAGGCGATACGAGACGTGGGTCGAGGATCGCCATGGAATTCCTTCCCGCTGCGATTCCACGACCGCGCCACTCGGAATCGTCCTCCGTATCTTAGCCTTTTTTTCATACCACCGAAGTGTAGTCGGCCGGGTTTTCGCTATTCGCGGCATGGAAGATGAGACGCGTAGTCGGAGCCAGTCGGAGATACGAGATGGAAAAACGGAAAAACAGATGTAGGAAGGAAGTAGCTTGACGAGGGTTGGAAAATAAAGTTGTGCGACTTTGTCGTCGAGCCGGCACGTGTTTATGACTCCTGTGCGGGTCGCGTTTTTTGTCGAGGAGCTGCGCGATACGTTTCAGGAAAAATCGCGGGACCACATTTTTCGCCCTTAGCGAGAGGTCGCAGACATATTCACGCGTAACTGCTATGCTCGTAACAAGGCGAAGAGGAAAATGTAGGATCGCGAAGTCGTCGGTACAGTGGTTGCCCGGTAGACGGTCACGTTCGCCAGTGTACCGAGTATGCACGAAGCTATACGCGTACGTCGACGAGTACGCCAATGTGTATACGTAAAGCCCAAGGGAGTGATAGCAGAGCGATGTATGGTTATTGGCCGGCCGGTGGCATCGATTCTCACGGCGAGGGAGCCACAGATCACCCGGAAACTGAAACTCCTCCACCCCTTCCTAACCACCCGATCTTTTCCCCTCCGCCACCTCCGCGCAGACTTCTGCCGCCACGGCAGGCTAAATACTTTATCAGAGACTTATACTTGTTTTTTTCCTGCTCCATTTTCCGCTCGGAGCCAGCCCGTCTATCGAGTATCGTTTCTTTTTTATACTTAATCACACTCACTTCGAACGTAACCGAAGTTGAAGTCGAATTTTCGACAGCAATGAGACGACCATCGGCTGGTATGCGATGTCTCGATAACAATAATCCGTTTCAATGAAAAAGTATTTTTACCTCTTACCCGCGTCAAGACCGACGATTTTTCGCCATTTTTCGTCCGGCATGGAAAACCGAGTTTCATCTCGGATGAGAGTACCGGACCGTTTGCCACGTTGCTCTTTCTCCGTATAGGTATCGGCTCTATACGGGGGGGAGTACACACGGCGCTGGTTATATACTCGGATGGTTGAACATTTTAGTCCGGGCTCGCGCTTTTGCCAGCTGATTGGGACGATCCCTTGGGAGTCGTTACGTACGTCGTCTTCCATTTTCTCTCGTTGTTGGCTTTTTAGTTTTCTCCGGATCGACCCAACGCCCGTTTTCACTCCCACCGCCACCACGTACCTCTCCTTATTCCCATATCCCGATATTACAGTAACTGTAACGCTACCTGGGACGAGCGGTGGGAGCGCATCGGTGTGGCCAGCTCGAAGAGGAAATATCCTTTGTGCAGCGCCCGTACTTCCCGAATTTCGGTCTGTTACCGCTGAATATATTCGATGCTCGTCTCCCAATTCAATTTCCCTTCGACTGATCGGTTTGGAATCGATGCGCCGATCCCAAGAATCTCCCGTGGTTTCGCAACGTTCTCACGAATTCCCGGAGAACGCCGAGTAAGAAAATTGAAGGAACGTCAAAGATCGGCCGAATTTATTGCTCTGTGCGGGATGACCTTTGGGTTATTGGTGTCCAATCGTGTTTGCACGGTCAAGGAATATCGCGGATCAGGATTATCGACTCAACCCAATCGCTTCGTGTGCTCGACGAATTCCACCGACCTTCTTCACAAGTCTTCGCGGTCACGCGGATGGAATTTTGCTGTGACTAGAAAAACGGCTTGTCGTCGGTTCCACTGAGAGTTGTGCGTCAAAAGCCCGTATCGGACATTCTTCTTCCAACTTGGATAATCACAGTGAATGGTTCTGGTGGTCATTGGTAGAAAAAATTTCTCGAATTACCCTCTGTTGTCACTTTCGGTTTGAAAATTTCGGCTTCCGACCGAAAGTGACGACACCGGGGGAAAAGATTACTTCCGATTTGAATGTCTCGATCACGGGTAATGAGCGTAGAAACAGCAGGGGAAATCGAGATTTCGTGCGCGAGATGGCGAAATGTCGAGCTAAAAAGAAAAGAGAATACAGAGAAAGAACACTATCTCCCCCCCTCTGGCGTATAAAAGAACGCAGTGAAAATCCGGCAAGGCTGAGAGGAACGATGTGGGATTACGAAGGGATTTATTTGAGATTTTTCCCTGTCGACGCCCGTTTCTCGTGCTCCTCCTCTCAGCGATGGGCTTACTTGACTGCGTACGGTATCCTATATACAGCGTGCGGCTCTATCCGAATAACAGAAAAATAACAGTCGCGAGGCAACGCAATGGAATCACGCGGTGGAGCAGCGCAGTAAAAAGAATACAGGGAGACGGGCCGAGGTAGACCGAGGGAATTCGCGTTTTTACATCGAACTCGATTCGGTCGCGGGGACTTTGGTTCCCTCAGCCCTCCATCTATGCCGCACTTTAAGCTGGCTCTTTACTTTTGTTTTATTTTTTTTTTTTCTTCGCGTGATATCCTTTCTTTAGGCGGTATATCCGATCCGATTCGACGCTCCCAGCGCGTTGCGTGTATCGCGGCTCTTCGCAGATTTCTTCGTCGTTCTCTCGGGCGCGCGTCTCATTCGCACAGCCGACACGTTCGATCTACCCTCGACACGCTCGTAAATTACGATAAACTATAAAACCGATATCCCATTCTCGCGCTCGCCGAGCGCGCCCGGGTCGATGCCTCGCGCAACACCGTCAGCCGCACAGCGAGTCTCGCCGTTTTCACTTTCGAAGCTCTTGCAAAAAAAAAATCTGCTCCAAAATTTTCGATCAGCGAATAGCTTCCATAGGCGGGTTTTTCGTTGACGGATCTACCGCGAGACCGTCGTGGATCGGTATTTTTTTTTTACCCGATTTCGGAACGTCCACGCCCGATAATCTTCGTGCACAGACGTATCGAACCCGGTATCGTATCGTGGAGCAGAATTTCCACTCGCAAATTCTCCGTCCCCGATTCTCGTACTCGTGAAAGATTTTTCTGTAATATTTTTTAACGAATCGTCGAGGGTCGGGACGTTTCGAGATGGAAGCGAGGAGTATTGGAAATCCGGCGGTGACGTTGATTAAGGTCGAACGTGAGAATTTACTTCGATCGTTGTGGGTTGCCAACAACGGCAATACCGTCAGCCGGGGTAGGAGAATCGGTGGGGTAGCTTCGTTATATTTTCACGAACGAAAGATGCTCGGCACGTTGCGTTCCTGGCTCCGGTTCATCCGGGAGAAATCCATCGTCGAGTGGGACACGTCGCGGACGTATATCGACGCGAGAAAGGAAGATGGATAAAGAATCTTTCCTATTGTATCCCAGGGGTGGGATTCGTAACGGTCGACACGGGACCACAATTATTAGTTTCGTTTCTCTTCCGCATCTCGTCCTCATCGTCAACGCGACAATTCCACTCTCCGACGTCGCCGGCTCTTCCTCGTTACGATCATTTTCGTCGCTTCTTTTTATTTTCGTCGACCGTCCGTGCCGGCAACATCGCCGGAAGCAAGCGGGAAGACGTACCGTTGCTTTGCGTAGGGAAGACGCCTCGGGATCGAGATCGCCGCTAATAAGACGGATGCGAAGAAAAACTCGTAGAACGAACGAGGAAGGCGTTCGCGAACCATCGAGCTCGAGCATCCAATCTTGGTCTGGCTGAAAATTGACGTACCGAGGAACAGCTGATGTTCTCGAGCCGGGAGTTTCCCGCTTCTCGGAGCGTTTAACGAGCGCAGGAGGGCGTCGTTGATTCTCGGGTTTGCGCGTGTTTTGCCCTTGGAAGAGAGACCGAGAAACAAGGGATGCGGAAGAAGCTGCGAGAGGAAGAACAGGAAGCGCGGACGGGGCGAAGAATGAGACGACGGGTGAGCGTGTGTGCGTTGTGTAGGTGAGTTTCGCGAGGATCGAGGGTGTAGAGCCGACGGTCGCCGCGCAAGGCTGAGTCGGGGAAGGGAAAAGCCGCGCGCGAGAAGGAGCGAGAGAGAGGAGCTGGAAGGGGTGTTCTGGCAGAGGGTGGCTGAGGCGACGGGGAGTGGCGGGCAATAGTCGGAGTGGCGCCGCGACTCCCGTGACGTCTGTCGGCGCGTCGGCCAATCAATAGCATCCCCATGGCAACCACAGATAACATCGGACACACACCGTGCCACACAACGGTTGCATCGGCCCCGTGCCTTTTCCTTCCACGATGGCTCCGTCACGACGACGTGGACGACAATGTTCGAACGACAACGCCGAGAGCCGCGCAGTCCGCGAGTCGCTTCCCAACGACTGTCGGCCCTTGACCAGCCCTTTTGCCGCGTCACTCGTTCCCGTTTTCACCGAAGCCGTTGCCTTCGAATCCCTCAACGAAACTACAAAGTCCATGGCGAACGCCGACATTTCTCGTGACGTCGGATGATCGTCGGACCGTGGGGCGATCGCCACTAATTTATCATTCCGATGATCCAATTATCGATCTCTCGAATGCCGATCGTTCGCCAATTCCGCGGAGGAGCTGTAGGGATGAGGATAAGGAGCGGATGATGTAACGGAAAAGTGGGATAAACGATCGCGATCGGTGACCGAGGATGGGGAGGGGCGCTTTCGCGAAGAAGAACAAGGAAGAAGCTGAGATAAATCGCGATAGATACTAGCGAGTATTTGCCGTGGGGAGGGATTATAAGGAGAGGGTGAGGAGCAGGCAGCTTAACGATTCTTAATGCCTGGGTATATTCGCCCGCGGGTGAGAGAGCGACGTGAAATAAGACAGGGCGAAAGTTAAATGAATGTCGAGTCGACGAGGCGAGCGAATGGCCGATCGACGCTCGGGAATACAAAGTAGCTGTGGAGATTGGATTTGGAGACGTACCGCACTCTCCGTCCCACCTTCTCTTCCCGCCAGCTCTTTTCATCCACGCTCGCTCGTACGGCTCCTTCCCCGATTTCAACCCAATGGATCGACAGCGGCGGGTCCCCTCAGCCATCAACGAGAAAGCGCAGAAGTGAGAGAGAGCGAGAGAGCGAGATCGATCGCGGCTCCAACTTTTCGACACGTTTCCTCGACGATTTTTCTCAACGTTTTCTAACAGCCAGCAGCGGCAGCGCCGGCACACCGAGCAGGAACTGCAACGCCGATCATGATTCCGGACGTGGCTTCGGCCAACTTCAATAGAAAATTCGAACGAGACCGCCCCAACTGTGCCAAATAGTGACTTTACTCTATTTCGATGTTTTTTTTTCAACAGCACGAAATTCCACCGCTCTCTGCGTCGATTCGTTTTAAATCCTGTCTGCGACGGACCTCGTCTTATTTGATACCCGCGAATGCACCTTCGACCATCGTCAATCGACCCGAATCAACGGACGGAGGCCCAAAGACGCGGGGTGTCGCGAGGGCGTGCAGTCGTTCGCTCTTTTTATGCCAAATCGATAAATCCCACGAGGGTGAGGATGGTTCAATGGTTGTCAAGTTCCTCCGTGTAAAGACGTATAGAGGAGTGGCGTTCCGCGGTACAGGACATTGGATTTATGCACCGCGCGGAGCACTCATCCGTCCGGCATTGATCTTTCTGGTTCGAACCAAAATGGAACGTCGACTGGCAAAGTTGTTGACTCGAAAAAAAAAAAAAAAATTGCTGTAAAAACGAGTGTTCCATGAGCGGGCGATGGGTGAATATGGCCGAAACACATTAGCACGAAAATCAATGATCCACGGAGCAGGCAAAGTTCGCCGCTTTTACCCCACCGATCCGGCGCCTACGACGCGATAGGTTAAAGTGACAGGGAACCAAAATATCCATCGTGAGTTCCACGTCACGTGTCCTTTCGCATTTGTCCGATGCCACATATATCTGTAACGAGGAATCGCCCAAATGGGGCGACAATATCGACTGCACGACCGAATCGAAAGCACGGAAGCAAAATAAACAGCGGTTGACTCCAGAATCTGCCGTTGACCAAACAACTTCACCGCTTACCGCTGTACGTATCTCAGGATGCAGAAGAACGGTGACGAAACAGGGTCCGAAAGGTTTCCGTCGTCACGCTCAAGTTGCCAGAGTGGAGGAACGAGCGCCCTCCCTCTACGAAGTATACGAGTCGAGGGGAATGGCCATTTAAGAATTCGCTGTTCAAGGAGATGTTTTCGCATTGTGTGTCCATGGCAACAAATAATTTGGCTTTACGAGGGTGTACAGTTATAGTCGTTCCGGCAGGGCGAGACACCCCGCTGGGGCTTTATGTTTCTTGATGGATAGCGCACCCGGTGGCCCGGCACGGCGTAACCGTGCAGTATGTCGGCTACGTACATGCCGCTCGTGCTGCCGCTGCCGTTAGCTATGTTGTAGGTGGGATGTGTGTTTGCAGCATGGAGACGGAGGCGACGAGAATCGCGGCGCCACACTGACTGCATCCCCATTCCCACGCGGGCGTCGGAACGACCGATCAGCTGGTCTTAGCCGGGCTCGGTTGAGGGAAGAACAGTGCAGCCAGTACCTGGACGTCGTCCAACCAGGTTATCCGTTTCTCGGTATCCACCACTTCGCAACACCCTCCGGCGCCCACTTCCTTTCCACGATATGCAATCTCCCCTTTCCCTATCTCGCTCTCTCGCACACTGTCGTTGCTCCCTTTCCTTTCGCACGCGAAATTGATGAGTTTTATTTCCAACGATCGCGAAACAGTTTCAGTGATACCGCGAGGAAAATACACGAATAGGGAGCCAGACAAATTGCTAAATATAGCGTTCGGTATGGATTGCGTTTATGTATGGATGGGAATTGTTTGAAAATTCATTGAGGAACGGTCGGGTGAATTGTATAAACGTTTCGTACGAAAGATCGGGAGTCACGGTAGTTCGAGCGGAGATAAAGCCGCCGTGACGGGCCATGAGGATGGACGATTTTTCGAATACGCGCACATAGTCCGACGCTCGGTGGATGGAATTCGACTTGTATACGGTATCGCGTACCCGAAAGAGCAACAGACGGGATTCTTTCGCTGGGGGCATTAAGCTCCGTCGAGGGATCCGGGTTTCGGTGCTTCTCATAACATGCGATTGAAAACTCGGTCGAGCGCATAAATAAGCTCCGGACGTCGGGGTCGCCTCTTGATCCGCTCTTTTCTCTCCCGACCGTGAAACTCGACGACCATGCGGATTTTTCACTACGACCACCGGTTCCACTCGCGTACACGCCCCCGATATTTTTGTCTCGTACACGGGAGCGATCTGAGACAATATATTTTTTTTAATAAAAAAGGAAATGAAAATTTACGCATGTATTTATTTGTATCCATCGGAACATGCAATAAACATTTCTTCAATATACAATATTCTATTGCCAATGACTTTTTTTTTTACCCTGCGAATTATTTTTCCCCGCGAGTATGTTCCTTTTTTTTTTGTCACTTTCCCTCCGTCGATAATTCCGGCGTAACTTTGGACGATCCGATTGTCGAGCTCGGACGCGATCGGAGCCGATTCTTTCATCCCCTTGGATGCTGCGGCATCTTCCGTATATAAAGTGAATGCCAATGGCGGCGACACTGCAGCGTCCCGACGCCCCCGCACATCGGGAGATCCCAAAGTCCTCGGCGACGACCGTGCATTATTTGCGGTCTTGGCATTCGATGTAGATGGCTCCAGCGGTGAAGTAAGCCACGGGTAGATGGCAAGGCATTCCGCGCGTTTGATTGAAAATTTCTTGAGATCCACGAGAGGGAGAGGTATGTCCGTAGGTTCGTGCTCCACCGTTGCGCCGATGACTCCTCGCCGGCGAGGTAACTCGACGAGGGAAATGCCATCGAGCCGAATGACAAAGACCGCGAAATGGGCTGTTTCCTATTCGCAAAAAAAAGGAAAATTAAAAATCTGGTCCATCGACACCACTCATCAAACCCGAGGGTATAAAAAAATGAATGCAGATCGAGAGGCGATGAAATATTGGCGTGTGTAACGACCGATCGCGCTTGCTCTTCAGTCGCGGTGGAAAAAAAAAAAAAATCTCGCTCAGTTTTCCGCGTTTGCACACACATACACACACACACACACACACACCAGTTCACCGGGTGAACCCACATTACTTTCGGTCCCTTCGCCAATGCTCTCTATGCTTTCCGCCCCCGTTGTGACGACGCTCTTTCGCCTGTTCTCCGAGCAACGAATATTACACGCGGAAGCGAGAGGAGCCGGTACCGGCGAGGCGGGGGGGGGTTGGTAAAGTTATGACGTAAGTGCTCGGCAAAGCAGGGGTCTCCCGCCGCTCTCTCCGGTATGGCGATAAAGTACGGGTTTTTGGACCCTTTGTACAGAGAGGAGAGAAAAAAACAGAAAGGCACGCTCGTACCGGAAAATATTTTTTCGAATATATGGCTCGGTGTGTGGGTTTATGTATACTATAATAACACAACGCCGAGTGCCACAGGGGCCAAGTACGGCGAGGGAAATCGAGGGAGAGGGAGAGACTGAGGAATAAGGAATAAGAAAAAAGTGTTGAGACGCACCGGGGCCGAGATGCTTCGCAGAGGGTCACAGATGGATCGGGGGTGGCGTGAAAAATTCAAGAACCTCGTTAGACCCCGAAGTCCGGAGGGTGTCGAGTGACTCCGGCGAGTTGCAATTTCTTTAGGGATCGTTCCGGGAATAAAAGAAATTTGAAAAAAAAAATAATAAAGTAAAATATGAAGAAGAGGGGAAGTGTCGTCCGCGATCGAAACGCCCGAAGAGAATGGGCATCGGGGAACTCACGGATAAAAGTCCAGGCAGGAGACGATGCAACTCCGCCCGTAGCGAACAGAGTATGACTCGATCTCTCTTGATGCATTACAGCTGGAAATTCCGTTCCACGGTGCATCGGCGCTCCGGTAAAGCTCGCAAATATCGAGGCGCTGGCGAGTTACGTATCGCGCAAACTGTACGCAGGCGAAACTTTCTGAGATATGACTTTGGCCAATCGTATAAATCGTTCAAACGGCCTCTGGTTGTAGGATAACGAGGCGGGGCTGCGAATATCGAGAGTATGGCGTTTATATGCGAACGAATGCGCGGCCAAAAAAGACGATAGAGGCGAAAGCTAGACTTTTGCGAAAGTTCCGACCACGAGAAGCGACGAGTCGGCGATATGATGCGGCTTTAGAAAAAAATGACGAATGCGATTTTTTCCATGACTCAATTTATAGTTCGATCCCGACGTAAATCCGTGGCGAGTTTACGCGTATCCGCGTCTGGCCATTACGGGTTTATGTATGCGCCCGGTTGTATCGCCACGTACGTATCCTTTCTCTTCCGAACAAAACCAATTGCTGCCAAAAGTTCACGTGGCTCTCGGCGCACACTGTATCGATACAGTTGGTACCGTACCAGTCGCGTGTTACTTCTAGCGTGGTATTTGCCCCTTTGGCCCTCGCAGCAGTGGAAGCGGCGTCCGCGAGCCTGTGACGCGAAGGGCGATAGAGACAAACCGAACGGAGGGGTCTCGTCGAGGGAGAATATTCAAAGTTGCAATCGATATTACCCGAAACTCCGACCGTTCCCGCTGCCTGCTGCTGCCTCGTGCCCTCGATGACGATGACGTTGCCTCGAAGTTGCGCA
The DNA here is from genome assembly GCA_963978505.1 of Listrodromus nycthemerus. NCBI lineage: Eukaryota > Metazoa > Arthropoda > Insecta > Hymenoptera > Ichneumonidae > Listrodromus > Listrodromus nycthemerus. Next base: position 612,545 of record OZ021682.1, on the reverse strand, counting down.
CTCCTCTCTTCGTTACCGCGCCCTTCGCGGAAAGCTCCGCAACCCTCTCTTCGAACTGCTACAGTTTTCTTCGATATCGCCGAAAACATCATCAAACGAACCATTCAGCTGCCAGCTCGTCGATACGCTGATTTAAAAAAAAAAAAACAATATTTTTAGATAAGCATATTTATTGACTAAAATTATTCGACATCATCGCACAATGCGATAGAGAAAATGCGGAGCATGTGAGAAAAATATTTTCTTTTTTCTCACCGCCAAGAGTGCTTCGGACCTCGAAGGGTCGATTGGAAGGGAAAAGATTGCGGAGGTTCGTGCTCCGTTGAATAGACAACCCTTTCCGGCGTATCAGACTCGTCCGCGACGAAACAGCGCGCACAGTTCGAGGACAAACGGGCGAAAAAGCTCTTAAATAGTTTCGCGAAAAAGGGAGAAAACAGGACCATTCGAGAAGACATTGTCGAAGACCTGACAGACCAGAAACACATGCGACGCCGAGGGAAGAATAAGAGGGAAAAAAAAAATCGAGAAGGAAAGTATATGCAATATACGTCGCTATCTGGAATCGCAATCGATAGTAATGCCTAGCTCCGTTGGGGCCTTCCCCTGACGCCGGGCGTCTGCGATATTTAAATGTCAGGCACATAACACGCGTTTGCCACTTCCCTCCTCCTCCCCCCTTCTCGCCACTTCCCATCCTTTCTCCACGCTCGGGCAAGTCAAGGGGCACACACACGTATCCTACGCGTTCTATACGTATACATACATGCCCGGTGCCATTGCCCGACGCTACTAGCGGCTATATACACCCCCCGACGATAACGCGTTCGCGTCATCATCCCTTCTTCGGCGTTACGGGAGACCGTGTTCTCTCGCACGCCCCCGCTCGCGCACGCTTCCGACGCCGTTCCGAGAACCAAGAGGCCGAAAGATCCCCGCGAGAGTATCCAAGTTGCACCTCTTTGATTCCCAACAGTCGTTAGTGACGAGCGGGGCAAAATGAAACGGTTGGGTAAAGCGGGATAACGGGGTGAAACACAAGTTTCCAGTCGCTTTCGGGACATTCTAGAAAATCCGGATGTATCACCGGGATAAAATAGGGTATCCGAAAATTATTGGAAATTCGAATTTCTTACCCAGCGGCCCGTTTCGCCCTCCCCAACACGCGTGCATCATATTCCAGCTGGGGAAGTGTGGAGCGTACGCAAATATAACTGCTAGGAACACGAGCTCCTTCGTTCTTTATTAAACTCGAGGGGTTTGGCTTTCGGGGGCGAAAGGGGGGAGGAGGGTGAGCAGCGGCGTATCGAGTAAACAGGCTCGTATGCGCTACCCTCGTACTCTCGAGTCCCAAAGCTTCCAGCACTCGAGCTCATGGCGGCCGAGTAGGTTAAGGGTATGATTTCAGGATTTATCGCGCGGAAGATCTCTTCGATTGGCGTGTGTTTGTGCGAGATTCCGGCCGGGGAAAAATCCGTATTCGGGAACGAGACGGCGAGGTTTGTGCGCTCGAAAAAAAAGGAGAAAGGAAAAGAGAACGAGGACGAAACGAAATGAAACAAGGAGCGGTGCGGAGGAGCAAACGACGACGTCAGCAAGGGAGACGAGGCCTCGTTAGCCGGAACGTACGCGGCCGCCCTGCTGCAATTCTCGACTCCGTTCTCCCGTCGTCGTTGTCGTCTCGTTTCTCTCGTCGTCTCGGCTCGCTGCCGCTTCTCGTCGTCGTTGCACGCGAACCGCATCGGCCAATTTTTTTCTCTTTTTTTCGTCACCGTCGAAGAGTGCGCGAGAGGTCGAAATGATTTATAGTCCGGGGCTCTCTCAACCCTCGTCCGCGACTGCACACCCCGGCGTCCCTCCCCGTGTACAGTCTTCCCGGAGGTTTTTAGCCATTTCACTCGGGGAGAATGACAGGACGGTTAATTAACTTTCGCCGTTGTGTTATTGGCTGATGGCTCGTCCCGCGGTACCCGGGGAGAGCTTCGCGTGGACGAGGTCACTATCTTGCTCTCTCTCTCTCTCTCTCTCTCTTTCTCTGTTCGTCTCTCCGGTAGAAACTATTATTAGACACGCCAGGGCTTGTTGCAACCTCGCCGGACGGGGGCGGTCGAGGAGCTTCTACCTAAGCTAATATAATATCCTCCGACGATCCTGCGGCGCGCTGCCGCAACGACGCTATTTACGAGCTGGCTTACAAGACTCGTTCGATTAACCACTCTCTCTCTCTCTGTTCTCTCGACTTTGGACTATCAGAGCTATGTAGATTTTCTCGTTCGCTTTGATACAACCTTATTCCGGAGATATCGATGGTTTGATCGTCGTTCCCGAGTGATGAGGAAAGTCGTATGCTTACCTAAAACAGAAAGAGAAGACAATTCGATTAGATCGGGTGGTTGTTAAAATAGTGAAAATAAAAAATTCAATGGCACGCTCTCTGGTCGAACGCTCCCGACCGAGAGGTGAAATTAGGGGAAAGACGTCGATCCGAGGTCGAGGCGAGGCACGTCGTCGTGGGGTCGACGTCGTCGCGGCTTCGGGTGGATTGAAAAATCTGCACGTAACAGGAGCGCGGTGAGCGCAATGGCTCGATAATAAATTAGTAACGCGAGAAGGGTTTTAGCACGGATAGATGGAGAGGGATGTTGTGCGGAGTACGAGAACCGGTGCTGGCTACGCGCGGTTACCTTCCACCATCCTTTCCGGTCCGCCCACTTGCGGGGTTTTGAAATTGGAGCTGACTGTGGGTCTCCCGCGCTCACAGCCTGCACCCGATGCTTTCCGGGTGTCGTGGGGGTCCGCAGCGTTCTCTCGCCCAACCTCGACTATGTCGAGAGAACGAGACACGCGAACCACCGACACCGCACACCCGCATTTCTCACCGACGTACCGAAGGTTACGCGTGTATCCGTCGGTTGCATAGCCCGTCACCTCGTTATGCTAATTATTTTAATCCCCCATCGGCGACGTCAGGAGATATTAAGCGTCGACCATTCTCCCTTTTTCGCCGCGGCGTTTTCTTTAGCTCGCGCACGGTACCGCGTCACCGTCCGATTTATGCACACGCTCGCCAGGGGTTGCAACCGGCCAACTAAGACACGGCGTCACTTTTCTTCGAGGAACAACAACGTGAGTGTCGCGCGCTCGGAGCCTCGCCGGAATTATTACAACCTCCGGGGTGAAGATGAGGAGCTCCACCTCGGGCGTTTTGCGAGGGTAGGAAAAAACTACGAGTATATTTGAACGGCTCGAAAGCCCAACTGCGACTGCTTGCCGACGAATTCCCGGCCATTTTTCAAATTCTAAACAAGACCACGAGTCGAAAAACGAATTTTCAACGAAATCCCTGCTACGTCAATGGTCGGTACGCGCGATCCACCACCGGTACATCCAGTTTACCGTCGTTATAACAATTGCGTTCGCGTGTGCATTCCTCCGTATGTAATTTCATATACGTGCGCTACGAACACCAAACAAAGTATGCAATATAGTTTAGCCCGGTGGTTACGGAAGTGCGGGTCCGCGGGGGGAGAGCAGGCGAACGAATTATTCCGGGCATAGACCGGAGGCGCCCAGCAGGCAATTTCCCCAGTTAGCTAGGCGCCGTTACTACCAACATACGTTTTCTCCACTCGGTTCGTGCATGTGTGGAGTGTACACAGAAGGCGAAAGCAGAAGAAGCTGTATGCCACCACCGCCAAAGTTTCCAACTAATTTCCACGCGGTGCTGCACTACTCCGCCGCCGCTGCCTCGCGAGGCTGTGCCGCGTGCTCTCCTCTCGTGGTTTTCTTTCATCGAGGCGAATGCCTGCCTCGCTCGCCTTTCCCCTCGCGCTGTCGTATATTTCCGCGTTTGAACGTGGAAGAAAATAAGCGTCGGCGATTTTCCACAGACGTTACAGGCTGTTCTATCCGGCGCTGCGCGCTCCTCGCTCCCTCGGTCTCCGGATTACTAAGGCCGACGCCTTTCTACAGTTTCCTCAGCTTTCTTCTTTGCCCCGCCGCCCGACCGCAGAGTTTAACGCGTGAAAACGACCAAGTGGTACACCAAGAATCCTCTAAATGTTATCTCAACACCTGCGCGTTAAACTGGTATTACATCCTTGTGTGTATGCTTGTGCGCGGGGCCGACGGAAACGACCGTTGAAAGATCGCGGAATATCATACGGCGCTTTCGTTTAATTAAATTCTGATTCGAACGGGGGAAAATCGGCGCGGAAGAGTTCGCGAGAAAATTCGAATGAAGGCGCCGAGCTGCGACTGGCGATGTAAGAGATCCGACTTTCCGCGAGCCTGGGCTGCACCGGGTGTGGTTAATGCATCCCGGAAGGAGGAACATCCTCGACGTTCTACTTATTGTTAGCTCCCGGTCCCGACCGAAATCGTTCTCCTCGGCTCCCTCATCGATTCTCGCTGTACGAGGATGATGGACCATCGCGATGCACGCTACCGAGATATCGGGTATCAATCTCGCGGTCTGGTCCATTCGATAAACCAGGCGAAACGAGGACAGAGGGAACCTTCGAAATTTGAGGAAAAAAAAAAAATCAGGGGAGAAAAGTGGAGAGCAGCGATGACAAAGTTCAGCCCTACGTAACGGAGTCAAGCCATGGAAGGCTCGAGTGAGAGGGAGTGCGCGGAGATAAATTGAGAAGCACAAGGGAAGCGAGGGGGTTGAAAAGGCTCGAGAAAAGGAGCCGGAGAGGTGGGTGAGAGAGTGGGAGGGTCGGGGGAGAGAAAGCAAACAGTTCACGAGGACGAAGTGGAGAACGTGTACTCGAGAATGAATGGGCCGCCGGCTGACTATGGCTCTGGGAGGGTAAACTCCCCAGGAAGGGTTTCAGGGTGAGCGTATTCCGTTATAGTGCAGTACACTAATACGTGCGCATGTATATATATATGTGGGTGTATATATACGAACCGTGGAGCAAGGCGGTAGTAGCGAACCTCGCTCTTATAGTTTCGGGTATATTAAAGCAATAATCATATAACAAAGGGCGTTGCGACTCACGTGCGGTCACCCCGATGGTCCTTTCGGGACGGAGACGGGGTAGTTGTGTGCCAGTCGTGATGCGGACCATCGGGTTAACGGCAAGTGTGTTACCGCATCGGATGGAATAACGTGTGGACATTTCCACTGCCAAAGGCCACGTAATCTACCGAATGATAATGCTCCCTCCACGTCTCCCGCTATCCGGCGAAGCGAGGCGTCGGGAGGATCGTCGCGGTCGTACCGATTCACGATTCTCGTGTAATTTTTGTTTTGCGAAACGGATTGCGACGGAAAGCGAGAGGGAGTGGCGAAGGACATCGCCTATAGATAGAAACGAAAAATAAATATCTGTGGTACGACGGCGAGATGAAATGGTCCGCTCGCGGTTTTTTTTTTCTCTTTCTTACTCGTTGATTTTACCTTCGTTTTTTTCTGGGTCCTCTTTTTGAATGATAATTCGGGGATGGTGAGGAGAGCTTCGGGTTTTTACTGATGAAGCCGGGGAGTGACGCGAAGGAGAGGAAAGAGTTTCCTCGGAATATAAACGGACGAAAGATTCCTGAGCCAAAAGCCTCGCGGTGCTTGCGGGTGAACCCGAGTCTCTTTTATACTACCACTGTGCACAAGCTAGTAGGTAGTAATAGCGGTACCGGTGGCTCTCGAGCTTCACTGCCTCCCGCATTTATTTCCTTCCTCTTTCTTTTCTTCTTCGCTTTTTTTTTTCCCTCCTTTTTCCGAGCGGGAAAATACTTTCAGGGAACGGGCACGAAGCTGCGCGAAAAAGAGTTCGTGCGGCGTTTGGAATACACACGATTCCGGTGAGGGAAGGGAACGATCGGAAGGGAGAAGTCCCGCAGTAGAACCACTTAAATGTGTGCCCGGCGACTCTTATCGTCGAACTGGACTCTAATGTAATGAACTCGCGCTCTCACGCTCGACCTCACACAGCTTTTCGCTCTCGCAATCAAATAACCAGACAGTTCGGTGGCTAAGACTATCCACACCCGTTAACACCGGGACCCAGAAGAAACGGCGAGCGTAAAAATATAAAAAAAGAAAAAAAAATCGTGTAAGACTGAGCCATAGACCCATTCATAGACTGATTCAAAGAGCGATCGATAGACTTACCGATAGACTGATGAGCGGACTTGTCTACGGACTGACCGATAGACTTTCCAGTAAACTGACCGATAGACTGACCAGTAGATTGAACAAAGTGAGCTCAGCGCATTACCGTCACGCATACTAAAATTCCAAAATAATATAAATACATATTCCGTGACGTTTATCGGCAATTTTAACGGTAGTATTGTACCGCGCAGTGCTATAACAGGATACGTTTATTTCAAAGCAAATGCCATACATCATTTGTCGCCGTTCAGGCGTATGATACTTTGTACCTGTACGATATTTGAAAAGCAATTCAATCGCGAGTCCGCGCGGTGTCTAGTCTATTATGCATGAGCGCATAGCCGCGCGAACGGGCGTGGTGGGGTTGGTGGGGAGGGTGCGGAGAATCGGCTCGGTTGCATATCTGATTCCCATTCCCGCCCTCCGATTTGCGAATGCGAGAAGCGAGCACACACTGTGCGCGCCGCTGCAGCCGACGTAAATGTTTATCTAGCCGGATGGAAATGTGTGCATATGTCCCCGCGGGTGCCGAAAGTTCAATCCACCGGCGGGACACGATGCGAGGTCTGTTCGATCGTCCGATTAAAGCGATAATCGGTTTCATGCCCGCTGCACCATGTACGGAGTGGCATTTTTTTTTCTTTCGTCTCCTCATCGATTCGAGGCAAATCGCGCGTGGGATGCATGTTATGTTTTATCATTACTTTTTTTCTACGGCTTGTATTTTTTTTTTTTTTTTTTTTTTTTTTTTTCCCCCACGGATTTCGGAGGCAATCGGGAGAGCGGATTGCACACGAGACTGCGTCACAGGCTCAAATGCGTTGCCGAACAACCGACCGAGTGTCTCGTGTTTCACGTCGCTTGTACCTCTTTTCTGTTTTGGAGCGCCAACGTCAGTGGAGGTAGTTTCAGAGGGAGAAAGATGCATGCGAATTTCACAGATGTTCAGCCGGTTAGCACTGGTCGACGAGAGTGGCCCTCCCTGTGCACCTACCATGGAGTTCCATGTAGGTACAGGCAGGCGAGCCGTTACGCTCGCCTGCCTGTAAATTCAGGCTAATTCGCAGCTCGACAGCGCAAACTACTATCTTCCTACCGCGTCCCGCGCACCGCTGCCGGCTTCACGCTCCACCCCTTCGCGGGGGTGAAATCCGTCTGCATAGGTTAAAATATAAAAAATTGCACAGCTGCGTTTTTCCATTAACCGCAAACGAGTTTTTCAAATTATTAAACACTCGTTTTTTTTTTTTGCGAATTGTTCGTCTGCGGCCGCGAGTTGTGCACTTTAAAAAGCGAAATAAAAAAAAATCTTTCGGAATTTTTCGATTTCTTTTTTGTTTTTTGTTTTGTTTTCGTTTTTTTTTCTTATTTCTTCGATAAAGTGTAAAGACTTCGTATAACTCGCCGACTCACCGTATTTACTCGCCCCTGAGAAAAATTTGAACACCAACGCGGACCGATGAGATTTCCCTCGTGGCACCGGATCGCCTTCTCCAATGGCGGCTCTCGAATCGCGTTATAAATCGCCAATGCGGCACTAATAACGTACCCGAGTACAGTATAATTTACTTCTTACATTTTTTATGACCTTACAAAGTAACCTCCTTCTATAGATCCGCGTGCGGGCGCGTATATCCTTGCGGGGTGATGTATAAGAGGAGGGATCGAGGTTCGTGTTGCCTGTGGGTGGAAGAGTTAGGAACGAACCTGGATCGAACAAAATACCAACGCCAGTTTGCGGTACACGGAGGAAAGCAATTAACACAAATTCGACGTTTAAAATATTTCCTCTTAATCTTGAAGTGAATAATTTTTCGAAAAAATTTACCAGAATTATTGTGATTGCGACAATTTAGCAGATTATTGTATGAATGTGATCGACGGCCGTGTTTTCGGAAAACGATGGTGGTTCTATGAGAGGCTACGCAGGATAATCTCGCGGACCACGGTTATTCGTATTTTGAGAACAAATAGCTCGAGTGGTATCGGTTCGTATCCGTCGCTACCGAGAGCCCGGCTGCTCGAGGGAGCCACTAAATATAAACTTGATTTATTATTGGTATAGGATATTATTAAATCCGGTTAGCTCGTTTGCCCGCTCAAACTAAGTTTCAATCTCTTCCTCCTCTCTTCGATACAAAGAGAGACAGAAGCTTCGGAGGGGACGACGGAAAGACAGCGGTGAGGGCGAGGATGAAAACGGGGACAGGAAAAAAAACGAGGAAAGTGAACTCTCGGCTGGTCTCTCGCCCGGTAGAATAAGGAGAAGTAGAGCAGAAGGAAAAAAAAAAAACCCCCAGAGCCGGCGAATTTATTAACTTTGAAAGCTGCTCCGCACTGCCGCGATCGCTCTTTCCTCCTGGTGGCTTTTACAGAGGAGAGAGATGGAATCCCGGTCGAAGCTCGATCGTCATTCGGAACATCGCAGCCGCAAGATGCGACTTATAATTTTATATATATTATTTCAAGTTCTTCGTGACTCATGAATTTCTTCGTCTCAACGTCGGTGACCTCGAGGGTGCGAGTTCGAGATCGGAAAGTGTCTGGAAAAAAGGCGATAAAAAAAAATCTCAATAAAGCGTGATTGTCCGAAATCGCGAGCGGTCGATCTCAATGACGAGGAAACAGGTCCGTACTTATGCGGAGCACATCGGGCGGTCGGACGTACAAAGTGTATGGACTCTATCTCCGGCGGCTCGAATAAAGCCGAAGTAGGCGGCCGCGCTAAGAACCGCTCGGGAAGATCGAGCCACGAGCAATAGAGCAACCATTATCGGAGGTTTAACTGTCGGCAGGCCACAGAGGTCGGACGGACCCTCCGCCTCCTGTCGGAAGGAAGGAAGGATCGTGGTTCTGGAGAGCGTGGGCTCGACACAGCGAGCACGGTAAACCGAGCAACCGTAGAGGGAGATGGAGAGAGAGAGAGAGAGGGATCTTGTCGGATCGTTGCGATCGGCCAGAGACAGCCATCAGCAGATCCAACCCCCAGCCATTGTTCGTGCACGGGCCAATACAATTTACTCCTCAAGGTAGATAAACCGGGAACGCCTGAATGCAAATCCACTGCTACAGTCTATTGTCCAGTCACGATTGAACGATCCCGATACGACGGACAATAATCATGGCTCGCGAGATACATACGGTACTACGAACTTCCGAGCACAGGGATTTTTTGAAATCCGTTTCGCGCCAACCACATACCGCATCGATCCTTCCAGCGAAATACGGCACCAATTTCATTATCATCGTTACACAGTGACGATGCTATGTGATTTCCTTGTCGTGCCATTTAGTCGGTTCCTCGAAAGTCACTTATCACTGACTGCGTACCCACATTTTAATGTTTCAAGGATGGTCCTTCCGATATTCCCGAGAGACGTCTCGACGTGCGGTCATGCCCCGACGTCGGATGATCACCCCAACGGTAAGATATCATATCCGACTGATCCCGGTCCATTTCGAGGGACAAACCAAGGATGTAACGAGAGAATGTCCGGGTCGAGAGAGTCGATTGCCGAAGAAACAAAGAGCCAGAAGAAGATGAGACGAAGAGGAAGGAAAACGAGGGCGTCTCGAGTCGGTTCGGAATAAGGGTGGCTGGCTTTACGAGAATAGGGAGTAAATGCTCCATGAATGAACGATGAAGCTCGCGGGCGAGCGATGGCCCTTCTCAGGATCTGGGCGGCCCCTCGACGCCGTCGCCTGGGCCGCGTCCTTGTCTTCGCCGGTTCTCTCAGCTATCGCCATAGCCGTCCCACATCGAATTCGAATAGGATTTTAACGTCGAGTCCTGCGGAAAAGATCGCGTCGCGTATATCGACGCACGTGATCCATATTACATCCGTCCCTCACTCTCCCCCCACGGGCTCGTTCCGTCTCTCATCGTTCCGCGTCTCGATCTTGGTCATCGCGGCAAAAAAAAAATAGCCCGCCTTTATCGCCGCTTTATCCTCTCCTTCGTCCCGACGTGTTATTCCAAAAAGGTGGATGGGTGTGTCGCTGTTGACTCCTTTGGCAGTAACACAGAAGAGAATTATTGGTCGACAAGCGTGTCAGCGTCGACGCCGCATCGTCATTCCGCTGACGCGTCGCGAGTGTCCTGATGACGCTCTCACGCGTCCTGAGAGAGCGCGGCCGGAGCTCGTCCGTTTGGGAATTCGAACGAAATAGAACGAGATCGTATACCAACCAGTCGGTGTGGTGGTACGGTATACGGCGCGATGAAAGATTCATGGCACGTTATCCGGTGAGCCGTCCAAGAAGCAGGGGCACGTCAGAAAATGCCACGGTATGCTGGTAGCTATCGGGATTCCGGAAACTCGCCGCGCTGCCTCGGCTGAATCTTTCCTGCATCGTCCCTCCGAGCGACTCCGGCTTCGTGCCTCTTCCGTCGAATTTACAACCCCGCGAATCGTCTGTCGCTCGATGCTGGCCAAACCGCACGTTCAGTTGTATCAATCGAGAGGACTGTAGTGGGAAACTCGGCGATTTTTCCGTGCATGAATCACGGGACACAAATTTTGATTTTATCCACGATCGGAAGATCAGCGAGCCTTTCTTCGCTGATCGGTGATTAGGGACGAACGGAAACGGAAACCGAGGCACGATAAGAGAGAAAAAAAAATGGAATAAAACTCTGGAGAATAGGGTGAAAATCAAGACTCGGCTCTCGAGCGGGAATCCAGAGGGACACGGCTGAAAGGAGAACGGTGAGAGCTTCTGGAAGTCCCAAGGGCTCTTCCCACGTCTCGATTGTGCCGGACGGCGGACGATTCGTTCCCCGTGGCCACACGTATACTTTCACGAGCAGACACGCGCATACACATCAAAAGGACTATTCGTTGCGTCGGAATTACGTGCCGGGGATCGGCAAAGCCGATATATCCGGCGCGCACTCGTCAAGCCCCGAAATCGAAGGTGTGTGCGCCCTCTCGTACGAATTAGGGTGTAATCACGGGAAACCTGGAACGTGCCCGGTCCGATCGAGGCATCGAGCTTCCTTACTCGGCAGCTCTTATTTCGATGCCTATGAGAATTAACGAGCTCCCAATCGTTTCTCAACGACGATAATGCGAACGCCCGGATAGGGGAATTCCGACGAACGATCGTGCATTCGGCCGTTATCTCCCGTGAGATGGACTCGAACTTTTTGTCGTCCTGCGAACACAGAGCGATCAAGAAAATTTTATAAATTGTATTAAAAAAAATGTTTACACACGAATTTTCCTGCAATGTATTTTCAAGCTGTGAGGGATCAATAAATTTATTTTTATTATAAAATTCCGTATAATACCGTATAATATATGCAAATACGACTTGCATAATCGATCGTTGCACTTGTCGAATATTGAGGCTCGCTGTGGACTATGAAATTTCGAGATGTGAATTTAATTGCTCGTTAAACTCAGCGAGCCGCACGGAATAGTAAAATAGGGAAATCGTTATTCGAGTTTGATGTTCTCAACTTTTTTTTTTGCATTTCGAAAACATCACCACTTAAAAAAAAAAGAAGATAAATACATGATAAAGCGGCTAACCTGGGAATTATTTGAATAATGATGGTTTAAAAAAAGATCGTCGAGAAAACAGTAATTTCCGGCGCGACAGAAGTTTCCATCATGAAGAATAACGTGAAGTATATGTCATTTGGTCTAATTAATGATTAAAATTCGCCGACACGGTGGGGGCTTCTTCTCCCTAACAGGGTGTCGGTAATGTGGAGTGCGAAGCCGGGGAAGTGTACGGGAAGGAAAACAGGAAGAGAGAGCTCGTCGAAAATTACCTCTAAATCAGGCTGTCGTTCCGCCGCGGATGCGAAAAATCTCGGAGCCAAGGAGAGCTAGGGATTTAAAAAAAAAAAAAAAAAAAAACAAGAAAAAAAAATGAAATGAAACTTGGGCGTGCAACAAAACGAGCGGAAAAAGTGAGGCGCGCGCGAGCAGAGGGCTTGTGCGGTAGATAGCGAAGAGGTAGCGCGCCCGGAGGGGTTCCCCACTTGGAGAGGCAGCGAGAAAACCTGGTGCACTTTTGCTCTTTATCCGTCTCTCTTTCTCCATCCCACCCGTTTCATCTCTTCTCGCGCAATCCGCATCGAAGCGAAAAATACGGTTTTTATCTTTAAAGAGGGCCTGGGTAATTGCGTAATTAATTACGGCTTTTATCCGACGGTCCTCTCTCGCTTTCTCTCCTTCTCCTGCTGTGTTTCTCTCCCGCGGTGCTTCCGGAATCGAGATAGGAGAGCGCGTACGCCCCGGGCAAGATTGCGATCCTTTGGAAGCCCCACCGAGAGTGCAACGACGGAGTTGATCTGTACCATTTTTTCAAAGACAGCGTCTAAGTATTCTCCGGGGGCTCAAAGTATCGTCGAACTTTGCGACCACTCGTCGATGCAACGTTACAAAGTCACGAAAAAAAATAAAATAAAATATAAAAAAAATGTCTTTATTCCCAAACCGAGACGAGAGCATTCGCAGCAGGAGCGAGACGCGGCTGGATCGCGGGAAAAAAAAATCAGACGGGGTTTGGCGGGAGAGCGGAGCGAAAGATTCGGCGTTAAAAAACGCGAACGAGGCAGGGAAAAGGTACATCCGCCCGAAGCCGTATCCTACGAGTCTGAAATCTCAAGTGGCGCGGTGCTTACTCTCAGCAGTCACGGCTATCGGCGACGAGGCTTTCCCCGACTGCCTCGAGGAGCCGAAAAGAGTCGGTCCACCAGAATATTTCGAGAATATCCTCGTCGATCCCTTCGCCATTGGGCTTTCTCTCCGGTATGAGCAACACTTCGTTATTTCAACCTTTCCATCTCCCTCGATCTTCCGTCGTGGCCCTGCTCCAACTCGATATCCCCGGTCCGTCTCGAAAGTTTGGCGAATCTCGAGACAGAAGTCTATGGATGAGAATAAAGAGACCGGTGGATATATTTTTTTCGAGTAGTCGCAGTCTCGAAACGACAAGCGGAATAATTAGGGAGGCCCTCGCGAGGTCTTCGGTCCGCACCAGCGTGCCAAAGAGAAGCAAGTCATTTTGGAAATCCAAACGTCTCCGATCGCCAGACTCGCGGATCTACCGGCAGTCAATGTCGGAGCGCATTTTCCTGAAGAATATCCCCGATCCCTTATATCCTTATCCACCCTTACCTTCCAGCGAATCAGCGTCAGGAACGGAAGAAAAACGAGCCGAAGGAAAAAAGAAAGGCAGTCGAGGCCGACCAAGTTCGTTCCCTCCGAGTGATATAATAAATTCCGCAAGGCCCCGACTCGGAGAGCTCCATAAGACAGGATGGATCGGGAGAGGATCCTCCATTCCTGGTCGGATCAATCGCTCTCGAAACTTGGCTCCCATTTAGCTTATAGCCGTGCACCGAAAGTAAATTACCTCGGAAGTGAATCCTCGGTCCGTCACACCGATACACTCCTCGCCGGTGGAAGCTGCCTCTTCTCGCGGCAATCTTGATCGCCGTATAAATGCGATTCAATGCACTTCCTTTGCAGCGCGGATCTGTCCTCCATTCCTCCATGCCTGACCTACACGAGCTCCTCTAACTGCCGATATACAGCCCGGGAGCACCTACGGCGCTCATATACATAAATATATATCGTTTGAGGAAAGGCCGATACGCTGGCCTCGCGCTCCAGTCGTTTCAGCCAAAGCTCCAGCTCTTCGTGTCCTCATACTACATCCTTCGGCCGGGAGACATGAAAAATGCATCCAACGGCCCTCGGAGGCACTTCGCCGTTCGAGACACCGCCGCTTCCGACTATCCAGCCACGCCAACCTGTCACCACTTTTCGGATCGAAAGTTATACCTGGTCTGGAGCATAACTTTCCGACGCTATAAGACGTTCCCTGGCTTCTGGCTCCGCGGCTCAACTGGCTCGGGTGTGACGCCGCACCTTCCTCCGAGAGCCCGCGGCCCGACGAGAATCTCCTTTCTCCGCCGGCTCTTTCCATCGAATCTTTTCCAACGGCATTCGCATCGTTCGTCGTTGTACAACCAGCGATGTACTCGGCGCTCTTCAACCTCGTAGCGCCTCGATTGTGCACGTCATCCGGCAAATCTCTCGTCTATCACTCAAGGGAAACCATTAACGTCGCAATGTTCATCCACCTTGGGCGACCGAGTATCGAACTAGCGTGTTGTGGCTGCAGGGAAATCATATTAAACCGCGACACGGATTACTATATAATATCGGTCGGGAACTTTAGAAACTCGAAGACGATGGGAGTGCGCGCGAAGAGAAACCTAGTCGGCAACGTCGCCGAGTCGAGTGTTGGCGCGAGTTTTCGTCGTGGCTGGTTTCACCCAATTTCCGATAATTAGGAAATCGGTGGATGACCGGTGAGTCTTTATTTTTCGATGGTAAACCGAGCGAAGGCGCTTTGCTCGGTGTCTTTCGTAGTGTGTAGGAGACGGAGTGTGGGAAAGATCTGTCCTGCGAGGCTGAGTCAACGTATCGCGCAGAGCAAAGTCGCTCCCTGGTCGTCCCGTCTTATCCACGGATCGTCGGGGATCCGACGACGTTTAAAAGCCGGATTAGCCAGAGAAGTCGGCAGTAACGAAAGCTGATTCGGAAGTCTCTCCGACCCAGTGGAATTTGCAGTTTAGTCTTGTGGACAACTTCACGGTACGATGTAGTCGGGATTTTCACGGTGCTGCGCTGAGCTGGCCGCTCGCTTCCATTAGATTTTACCGTCAGCGCCAAATTGCCAGGTAAAATTTCCGAGAATCGAAGCTGCATCGCGATTTGTGGAAGGATTTTTGACACATTCGATATTGTTCGAGGCGGGAAACGTACGCGATCACACACGTGTCACCTGCGTAAAATACACGGATACGCAATCGTACACGGTTGAATGGTTGCCCCCGAGAGTACGGCCCAGTGCTCGGGATGGATGCATGCATGAATCGCGTCGGCGATAGCGAACAGGGTGCAGCGCGAGCGAGCCGTGCACCGCCGCTACAAACTAGCTCGCGGCCCATACGTTTCCATCGTGCGTCGCCCGCGCCGATAAATAAATCATAAGCCGCCAGCGAAGCGAAGCATTACGAAGCATTAAATAAATTAAAACCAATAACCCTTCCCCTCGCTACCCATTTGCTTTCCTCGTGGAACACTCCCTCTTTCCTGGAACCCCCTCTGGACCGCTGGTTGACGTTAACGCGCTCTGCTCGCTGCGAAATCGTGCGGGGGATGGAGGCGAGATTTAAAACCCCGTCCTCGTTCTCCCGACACTAGTCGATAATATATACGGATACGAGAACGCTTGAATGTGAATGGGAGTAAGTTCCACGTACTCTTTCAACAGTATTTCATCGCATTATTTTCGGCCAAAATGCGCCATCAAAAAATTGTGGGAAAATTAAGTTTTACCCCGTTCTCGCCTACTGCCGTTGTCGCTGGGAGGCGTACGAGTAACTGATGTGTCCCCGAGTGAACATGTCTTGGCGCACCGTCGCCTTGGGGACAGCAGGGCTGACGTAACACGAGCGTAAGGGTGAATTTTTCCAGGTACAGTATTCAATTATGCAAAGCAATTTCAAGAATCGTAATCGGCGTCAGCGACACGCCGTCGTGTCGACCGCGTCAGTCGGCACGAGAAAAGTACACGTTTTCACCGAGACCCTCAATGCAAAATTCAGCGACTTCCTCGCATCGCCCTTCTAGGGTCGCTCGCGCGCCGCCCTAGACCTACCAAAGTCGAAGAATATTTCTGTACAGTGTCGAAGCTGCGATGATGACTTAATGACGGACTTTGCGGAAGGTCGCACAGACCCTCGTCCGGCGAATACTAGGAAGACGTCTGCCAGAAACGTCGAGTCACGCGCTCGGACCTACGCTAAGGTAACTTCTTCGACGGTTTGGCAAAAATACGAACTCACCGTGATAAGGCACTGTTAGACCGCACAGTGATATCTGATCGTTGGGAATTCGTTAATTGGTGAATCGTACGAAGCGCGTGACTCACCGATGCGCGACGTCAGTGAGTCACGTGGTGGTGGCGAAGGGCGCCCTCGGAGCCAGCCATCCCTTCGCGTCTGCACGCGAAGCCGCGTTATTACTGGCATTAGTTCAACCGCTTCCACTGCTTTTGCCCGGTTCGCTCGCGTCTCCGGCCATTTCCACTTCAATTCCCAGCCCTTTTATTTCTGCATATGGCGCAGAGTTACCAACGCCCCTGGTTTCGCTTTGGCTCTGGCTGCTGCACTAGAAAAGCACGCCGGTAAAATGCATGAGGCATGCCGGAAGTTGTGCGCGTGGTGGTCACGGGATTACCGAGAATCGGCCGCAGGGCGAACGAAGCTTCCTAACGCGTGGATACATTCGTGTATAGATTCATAAAAAATTTCCGGTATTCGAAGCGATACATTATCCGCAGAAAAAAATTGACGCTGGGGTTTTTTTTCGGCGTCGTCCAGCAGCCATCTCGCGTGGCTCTCCCATCAGGAGGCTTCGCGACCTGCGACAAGGCTGTCGTTGTTTCGGCAGATGGGCTGGTAGATTAATATTGGGAAATTGGAAAATTAGCAAGAGTTTGTTTCCATGAAATCGGAATGGTTGGAAGAACCGTCAGGATCCCGACGAGGCAGTCGGGAATCGTTGCGTCGCGGCCAATCAGAAACTATGTCTGATTAAAGGCTCGCAGAGCAGGCTCATTAATCACCCTCGCCATCGCCATCTTCCTCCCGCTGCCTCCTCACCTTGCGATATGCAGAGCGTTGATCTTGCCGAAGTCGGGGGCTAGTCGAGACCGAGCGAAAACTTAATCCTACGGGAGGCTGAGGCCGTGAAGCTCGACTGCTAATTATGGTGTCTCGATATTCCTGTCCGTAAGCACACGTCGACTGCGACATCGGATGAAGGGCATGAGCGGCGGATTTAACGCGCGTACTTCCCGAGTGGCGTGTTTCACCAGTCAAGCGACGAAACAACATCCGATTCCTACCTGGGACCGCAATGAGCCTTGATCCGTCACAGAGAGGAGAGAATGACGGATTTACTCGGGTAAACGTATCGCTCCACGTCGCGTCGATCGTTGTTTTCAAACGGATAAGCGGCCATGGACGCTCTCCAGCTGTTGGGAGGATAAAACGGAAACGGGAGGGAGGGTTAAAACTTTGAACGAAATGAATATCTTAGTTGATTACGAGGCCGCTATAACCTCTACGGTAGAACACGGAGAAACGACTATCCGTGATGGTAGAACGTTTGGACTGCGGAAAGCGCACGAGTTAAGCGACCTGGCGCTGCTGATTACTCGGTTCGATTCGCCAGAGCGATGAGTCACCGCCGGATCCCAAAGACGGGACATTAATTAACCCCGCACCGTATCAGAAGTAGTAATTAGAGAAACGTTGGCTGAGAGGGGGCCGGGCTGAGGCTCCTCAACCGGCGGGATTCTCTTTGGAGTTGGAAGTGTCCGATAGAGACGGAAAAGAGTGACCGAAAGCGGCAGACAAACCCGCGCGCTCGTCCCCGTTCGGTAGATGTTGACGCCGCATTTTCCAAACGAGCCCTTGGGTAAAACTTTACGGAAGAAATTAGAATTCGGACGGGGAGCTCGTTTTCCGAGGAACTTTGAATCTCACTGTCTCTGTCTCTCTTTCTCTCTCTCGTCGTGATTATCCGCGCGTTCAGTTTGCAGTCTTTCCGTCCGACTTCGCTGACAACTGCCGTTGCGGCTCCACTTTTTCTTTCGCCCGATAGGCACTCTCGACGATAGTCACATGCATATCTCTCCGCGGGGGACGGCGCGAGATAAAGAGCAAACGACCGAGAGAGCGTTGCTGCGATGGCGAAAATTAATCGTGGCAAAAGTATGAGACCCATAACCGGACGAGACGTCGGTTAGTGCCGGCTCATTTGGCGCTCCCCCGGACCGCCGTTTGCCAACCGAGGCAAAGCGCAAGGGCAGGGAACAGAAAAACTGCAAAGACAGACTGAGATAGCGACGTGTTTACGAAAATTAGCAATTCTAATATTTGCGCCTTCGCGAGACAAATTTATTAATTAAACCAAAGTGGTGAAAATAGTGAGATTAAAAACTGCGAGTAGAAGAGACACGGGACCAAAGGGACAGCGCGAGAGTCCGGTGTCGCTCGATACAGGCGTCACAATTCTTTTCGCTCATTTTCGTCGACGATATTACGGGAAGCTCCCGCGGATCGCCGGAAAGCGAGAGAAAAAAAATAAAGTGCCACAACCGGGAAGGATCTAGTCGAGCAGCAACGGAAGAAGGAGTTTTCCTCGCGAACGCGGCCGGGCGAGTACGAGCTTCGGTAGCACAGTGCTCAGCAAGAAACTTTTAATTCAGTAACTTCTGGATTAAATTATCACGCCAGGATAGTGTGAGGGGGGGGGGGGGATGAGCGAAGAAGAGATGCGAGAAGCGAGACAAAACGCACCAGCCGGGCCGGAGTGAGACGACGATTGTCTCAGGAAAGATTAAGAAAAGGAGTTTGAGAGCCGCGTGAGTTCGCGTTCAGCCTCCCTTCCATCTTCGCTGCGGAGCCCGGGCTACTGAAAATTCTACTGCCGGGTGTTCCGCGCCGACGAGCCGCTTCTCTCTTTGGTCCCTGCCCCGGCTCCGCTTTGAAGAACGCCACGCTGTCTTTGCTTCTCCGGTTCGCGCACAGGGCGAAATCCTTTTTGCGAGAGCGATTCGCGCTCGGTTTAACTTCACTGGAACCTGCGAAAGCACCGTTCGGGGTCGATGTCTCGGCCGCCTTCTCCTTTTCTCGGTTGTATCAGCGCGTCGTTGTAAATTTGTCTCATCTTCGTATACGGATTAGCGGTTCCGAACCGCTGTTACACCTGAAAATTAAGATTGATCCATCGATGCCTCACTGCAGCAACGATAATGTTCGTTCCGCGGGCTTATTCGAAATCGCGTTATTCTCGATTTACGATTGGCAATATTTCCGTTCGATTCCGCGGAGCGTGCACCGCGGCAATTTGTAATCCTCCCCCTTCGATGCGATGGGTTGAGCGGCTACGCGATGCACGAGCGGAAGCGCGGACGTTATTCGAGTTCGGATATACCGGAACGTGAAGAGAAATAGGAGCTTCGATGGAAAGGTGTATAATGTGTTTCTCTAACCCCCTGACTATCCCTCTATCCACATTGCCGGATGGTATTCTACGGCCGGTCACATCCTAGCTGGACGGATATATAAATGGATAGGTAGAGAAAATTTCCTCCAAAGAGTAAAAGAGGATCGGCTTTGTGAGAAAGTAACGCACGGTCGCGAGACGGAAAACCGGCGGCGGGTCGCGATCGAGGGGCGGAAGAGAGAGCGACGAAGAGTCGTCGCAGCAGCGACGGGAGGGCTGCATCCAAAACAGGGATTTTCCGACAAGTCTGGGCCACGCTTGACTGGATAAAATATCCTTCATTGCTATTCCCGGGGTTTCGAGGTTGCCGACTCGGCTCTCCGCCTCCGCCAGCGAGGAAACGCGGCAGTTCCATTCGGCGGAGGGGGAGGACCAAAGCGAATCGTACCGCTGGGCGGAAGAGAGGACAGCTCGGCGGAAAAAGGACGTCGAGCGTGGGAGAAGGTTCTCCATCCCTTTTCGGCGAATGAAGAGGCAAGAAGACAAGGTGGATGCCGGATGGAGGACGGAGGTGAGGCAAGGAGTTTGGCGAAGCTGCCCGGAGTATAGGTGGATAGGGGAGGAGTGGTGGTGAGGCGAATGGCTGGTACGCGAGACGCGAGAGAGTGTACGCGCCGGTGATGGAGAAGTCGAGGGCAAGGTATGGCGCACAGGAGGGCAGGAGCACCTCGACTGGCGCCTCGGCACACGCTGGGCAACGGAGCAAGAGTGCCGGGAAAAGGTCCTGCATTGCGACAACTAATGAACCATCTTGGAGCGGACCCCTGAAGTCCCGTGAGACGTGACGGCGCAATGCAGTCAACCGGTCTCCCTCCGACTTTTTGCCCCGGCTACGCCGTCCTTTCTCGCTACCACCGGGCGGTTGTGGCGGAGACCCGGAGGCGGTTACGACGATGAGGATGAGAGGACGAGGCCACACTGCCACACTCGTGCCCACGTTTTCAAGCCAACCACTCCCTTGCCTCCTTAACTCGTAGGGTTGGCTTCGAGCTGCGGCATACGACGAGAGAGAGAGAAAACGTGCGAAGAGAGACGAACGGGCAAATCGTCTACCGGTTGGCCCTTGTGCCATACCGCGTCAGTGGATGGCTATTTTATTTTTTTCTGCAGCGGACAAACTCGCCTTTTTTTTCACTTCGGCCCTTCATCTTCATACCGTCCACGCTATCCCCCGATGTTTGAATTTGAATTTTCTTCCCCAACGAATTTGAGCTCGTTCAAGCTTGACCCGGAAGGGGTGACGGAGTCGGCTTGTAAATAGAAGGAGAGGATGACGAATAGAATGGTAGGGAGTTTGAGTATTATCGATCGGGAGGGAAAAATAAGTCGCCCACCTTGTTCCATCCGTTCGGTATTACTCAGCTCCTCCTCGTAAGTTCGGGACAGGCTCTTCTCTATCGAGCGCCTTTGCCACGGTGTCTCCGACTCCTTTTCTCCTGTCTATTGTTCTTGTGTACATGTGTGTGCGTATATATATGTATATGTGTGTGTGTATGTCTTTATTATCTCGTATCGTGTGACCCGGCGGTCTTGGAATTGGAATTCAAACTGTCTGCACACCGGCTCACTCAAATTCGGAGGTTGGCAGTCGGCTCTGGTGACTACGTCGATGTATCTATACGTAATCCACTGTCTCTCTGGGTCGACGCGAGAAGATCTTGGGGGCCAAAAAAAAAAAAGAACAACGCCGAGAGAATGAGGGAGGACTTGCCAAGCAGTCTCCGACTGTACTATCCATTCTTTGCTGACCTCGGCAATAAAGGGGCTTCGCGAATAGAGACGAAAGCACGAACCACACGACTCCTATGGTCTCTTCGAAAAATCCTTGGATTCCTCTCTTCCTCACATTTTCCTCCTCCTCCACCGTTGTTTTTTCCCCTCGCTCCGTCCTCCGGTTTCTCCGATCCTCTCGTCTCTTTCGCTCTCGTAATTGCGTTAAAGTGGACGAGGGTTGCACAAAACCACCCTGGCGCTATACTCGGAATAATAAATTCTCAGGGCGGTAACGAAAGTTAGGGATCTCGTGTTGGGGTCCGTTAGTCAGAGCAGCGCGGCTTCCATCGTTGCGCACAAGTGCGCCGCTCCGGAAGAAAATCGTTCTTTTCCCCCTGAATTGCACAACTTGTTGGGGCGAGGAGAAACGTGACCTGGCGGAGAGAGCATAAAGTTGCGTACACGTTGTCGCGGATAAAGACGTCGCGAATAATCGTCATTGCGTCCAGTACGAAGATCTTCGTTGTTAAGCAAATGAAATGACTCATAGCGGGTAATCAACTCGAAAGCGAAGCGACAAGGTCTCTTATGGTGAATGTTTGCAACTGCAATTAACGAGGCGAAGCAAGATCAGTTACGACTGTTTGAACCGATCGGCAACTGTATCAACAAGATGAATAGGAGATACGGCACAATGTCATTACCTTCTCGTGCGTCGTATCTGCAGCGGAACATCCCCGAGGTAGATTGAGCGCAGAATGTCGAATTCGAGAAGGGTAGAAAGCTGGAAAGCGAAGTCATGAGGTGGTCGGGGGGTGGTGGGTGGGGGTAAACTTAGTTGAATATTGTTTCGCTGGGGGATTTGTGCTCGAGTGAGCGCAGCTGGCCGGTTTGCTGCTTCGATTCCTTATTACACTATGCTATTCATATATGTATATATATACACACACACACTATACAGATACACAGTTCACGACGATAGTGTATATAACCAGCCATCGGAGGCGAGCCCAGCGGGTCGAAACTAGAGAAGAGAGAACGAGGATGAATCCAGGAGAAAATCGGTACGGGGCGACGAACCGGGAGGTATGAGATGAATAGAGACAAAGAAACGAGATGAGGGTGTAGACAACGCGCAAGTGCCACGTTCCGTGAGTCATAGAGAAAGGAACGGAATATTGCTGAAGCGGGAAAGACGAGGAAAATACTGTAAGAACGTAAGAGAGCGCGCAGAGACACGGAGAGACACACATACACCGGTTGAGGAAGCCAAAGGGAAAAGCGGAAAAACGTCGGTTCACCCGGGCGAGAGAAACAATTCGTGGAATGTATTTCATAAAGCGAAATAGGACGTTCCAGCCGTTCGCCCACTTTTCGTTCCTCCGTAGTTCTCGCGTATCTCAAGTGGGCCGTATTTTCGCCGAAATACCGACGTCACTTTTCTCCTTCATCTTATTTTCCTCTTTGGGCGTCGAGCGGCCTCTCGGGAGGATAACTTTCTCAACGAATTAGTCGCAGTTATCATGCGGCGTTGGGAGTCAAAGAGCCTTTTCCTGAAACGGTGGGAGAGGAAGCGATCATTATGATTCCCGCTCGGGTCAGACTCGATCGAATCGTCGCCAGCCGCAAAGCTGATAGACGTATGTGCGTCTCTCGCTGTTGGCGCTGTCGTTCTCGCTCGCTCCCTCGCTACACCGGAGTTTTGAGGCAACGATTCAATCTAATCTCCGATACGGGTTGGGAATCGTGCCTGGCGTCGATTGACCGTCGAGGTCATCCCGGGCTCCCGTGTGTGTGCGCGAGAGAGTTTCGATGGGATCCGATCCGGTTCGATGCGGATAGACGGTCCCCGCCTGCACCCTCGGTACAACTCATCGACTATCGGGCCACAATGGACGCTGAACGACGTTATAGTTTCACCAGGACTTTGATGGTCTATCGCCGATAGACCGTACTGAGAATACACGAGGCTTCCGCAACACCGGCCGAACGACCTCTCGTAGCCCGTTCCCGTTTGCGTACGCGCCGATCTCAATTTGATCCCTCTTTCTTCCAATTTCCTTGGTTAACCGATGTATCACGGTGTGACGAGGGTGGCAAGAGAGAACCCGAGTTGTCGAAGTCGTCGACGACTCCCGATGGCGCCGGCAAATTCAACGGGAACTTTCGATGGCTCAATCTTGGAGCCAAAACAGCTCCGCGGCTTAATGTCACCGGTTCTCCCGAGACGGACATCGGAGAGTGGAGAGAAAAAAAAAAACGTTCTCGCTGCCGTGTCCCGGAGCGTAATATGTTTGACGATATCTTCGCAGCTTGTGCTTGCGCCGCATACTAGTTGGTCGCTTTCTCGCACATTCCTCCTTACCTCGTCTTGGAAATCTCCGGAAACTGCCGTCCGCTCGCCCTCGTCTTCGGGCAAAGTGCTCGATCCCAATCTCACTTTCATAAGTTTCGCCAACTTTTACCGTGCGACTCCAGCTTCGTCACCTAATAGCCTGGCCGAGAGTAATCCGGCTCTCAGTTTACTTGTTGTAGAAACACGTTCTCCTCGCTTCTCTTTCGATTTATTTTCGTTTCGATGTCGAGAGCTGTGCGGAGATTGTTCTCCGTCAATAGTGTGTGGAATAAATTTGGCTCGGAGATTCATTGAAGGACCGAGGAGCTGCGACGAGATTGCGTGGCATTGAAATATCATGAAAATGTCATGATATATTCCAGCCGCAGATTTCGCCACACGAAAAATACGATTTCCAAGCCAGAAGTGACGTACTTTTTTTTTTTTTTTTTTTTTTTAAGAATTGGATGGGTTGAATCTCGTTACCGGACCAGCAACGAAACTCTTTATTTTGGAGTCCGCAGAGACATTGTCGTCGACGGATCTCTCTCAAATACGATAACGGATAAATCGGAAGAGGAAGCGAACGATGAGGGCTCTTTAATTCTGCCAATTATCGAGACTGAGCAAAGCGAGTACTCAACGGAGTGGGTTTTTTTTTTCGACGGACGTCAGCTTTCTCCGGCCTTGTCTCTGTCTCACTTGGAAATCTATTGATATCCCATTTCCTCTAAATTTACATTGCGTTTTTTATCCGACTCACTCGGAGAGTTATTATGCGAGTATGAATTTGCTCGGTTTCTTTATCTCCTCGTCGTGCGATCAATCACTCCTCACCGGAACATTTTCTTCCTCGATGTACACCCAAGTTCAAAATTATCGTCGCCACTTGCCGCCCGATGGCTTTTCAGAATATTGATTCGATATCAGTGAGAATTCCTGAGAGCTGAAATAAGGGACCAGTGAAAAGAATGAAAGGGGGCGACGAGAAACGCGCGCGGCGAAAAGCGGTCTCACCGGAAAGCGGCATCATGAAAAAGAGAGAGCGAGATAAGAGACGGCGGAAGTGACGTCGGGAAAGAAGAGCAGCCCGTAGTGGAGGAAGACGCGAAAGCGAAAGATTGCTGCAGCGCTCCGTTGTGCTGTGAGGGAGAGAAGGTGGAAGGTGACAGGCGGTAGAAGTTGCGGTGCCGGAGGTCGAAGGTGTTTGTGGCAACCCTGCAGAAACTACGCCACCGAGAGCAACGGCAGAAGCAACGACAACGATGCCAGTAGTAGCGGCGATGGAAGCGCGGCTATGCGCTACGAGCGCAAGGGCGTGGTATTCCGGCTTCATTTCATCCTTTATGCCGCGGAACACAAGTTCCGAGGGTTGGGGAAAAGGATTCGGCTACGGCGGTAGAGTAGGGGGGAAGAGGGCTTGAAGTGGAGCCACGCTGAATTACAACCCCTTGTGAGATACCACAGAATCCAAGCTTAAAATTATACGGGCGTGTCACTCCGTTACTCCTCTTCATCGGAGTTTCCCGCTTTCCCCGCAATGCGTTTCGCCAATCATGCCTGTTCGTTCTGTCGCGCGCACCGGGACAGCGGGGCAACTGTCTTGGATCAATGTTCGGCCAACGAGCGAGGCATCGCAGAAAATCGTGACTAAAAAAATAATGATCCGGAAGCACTCGTTATCGTAGCCCGTCTAATCAACTGACACTCCACCGTTTGTCGTATTTCAATCCTACGATTGTAATCTCGAGACGAAAGTGTCCCAAGGAGAAACACGGTTCTTCTCGAGAATCGACTTGTCGCTGTCCGAAGCAATGCAGCAGCACAAGCTGTCCTTCGCGAGTTTACGAGGTTCTAAACAACCAATTAAGTTACCTATAAACTCCCGCGCGATCGCCGAGTACGTTGCCGACACTTCGCTGCAGCGAACGACGAGGCCGTTACACTTTTATGTTCACGGACTCGACGAAAGGAACGTCGAAGCTATTGCCCGGAGACTCGACTTGATCCCTGTCGTAGCTGCGACTGCTCTTTAATACACTCGTGGCCAATATTCACTTCACGATGGATTGCTGAGACAGAGATCAACGTTGGGAGAAGCGTGGAAACAAGTATGCCAAGATCGGAAGCGTCGAGCGGGCCAACAGTTGTATCGGTCAACCTCCGCCGCGATGAGCTAAACGAAGTGGATGTCGAGTATACGGCAGGGGAAGCGCGTGGAGTTTGAGTAGAAGTTAATCTTCTCGGTCCACTTTCCAAGAGCTCGGAAATCTACCAATTAGTTCGTACCCAGTGCATTGTCTTGCTCCTCGGCCACTGTTGGTTCTACGATGTTTCGGCATGGAGAACCACCTCCGGCCACATTCTCTCTCAACCCTTCAGGGCTCCACGCCATAGCCACTTCACAGGCGCGTATTTCACTGTAGCTTACGCCAGTCCGCTCTCCTTCGATCTCCCTGGTTCGCTCCCTCCGTCAGGTACAGGCAGTTTCGTTGCGAGACGTCGACAAGGGCCAAGAGGCTCGCAACACTTCGGAACGTTGTGTACTCGGAGAATACCCGAGATGATGGAAATCCTATGCCCTGTTGTTACTGTTGACCCCTCGGAACACCCAAACACGAAAGCCATGCGAGGTGTTCTATTCCACGGTACAATCCAGTCGTAGTCATGTGAACATACCTGCGGGCCGAGTCCTCGCGAGTTCCGCGTCGTTACCCTCGATGTATGACACGGGTGACCTACACGGGGATGTTTTATGTAAGCGATACATGCCATACGGAGAGGGGCGTTCATGCGATTTAACGGATCATTTGAAAAGGATAAAGATCTTTTCTATCTTCATCGTGTGCGCCGGCACGTGTCAAGGAGAAAAAGCGGCCTCGATGGCTCTACGTCGGGGCTATGAGAACAAAATTCCCAACCCCCTTGCCTCCATAGATTCTGGCTCTCGGGCGTACACACGACTACCGGTCGGTTGTTCGGTGAAAAGAGTTTTGTTTACACGAGACTTCTCGGCTTCACGGCGGGTTCCGACCGCGAAGATCAAACCCTCGCGGTGCACCTTCCGGTATCCATCCCAATTCCCATACCTAGGAGGCACGCGGCACGTCATTTTGTCAATGTGGGACAGAGACAAAAAATGAAGTACATAGCGTAGCATAAAAAATGTTGACGTTGGCAAGGATGGGAATTAAAAAAAAGAGTGGATAACCATCGCGGTCGTTGCTCTGGCGATCGCCGAATGAGCCGCGGGTTTTTTGTACTCGGGCTTCCGAGTCGCGTAGCATTTGCCATTTCTGCGGGTCTTATTTTTCCGGGACGTGGGAGTACGGACGTACCTGTTAAGCGGCGGACTTTAACGGATATCATTCCCGTGAAAAAGTACTCCCGTTTAAGCCGTACCTCTTCCTTTTCCAACCCCCTTACTCTCTTTAACACGAAATTGTTCGTTATTATCCCGTTGTCCGTAAACTCCAAGAAACTGACTACCATCGTCTCTTCGTCACTTTTATACTCTCTACTTCGAGAGTCAGCGTAATTTTTACCGCCTCACTTGCTCGGTCATTCACCTCTTATTTTTTGCGACACCGCTTCATCCGGGCTCTCCTCTTAATATTCGTCTCTCTGCAATCTACCACTTTTCCGTTGGATCTCTCTATCTCCGCCACGCCAATCTTCCGCCTCTAACCAGCCGCTTATGTTCCTCTCGGCTACCTTTATTCCTCTCAAAGTTGAACGGATAAGGACTGAGGTGGCTTCCAGCCCGATCGCGCGACGGGAACCTCCCCGACGAGGTCGAGCTGGGCGAAAAAGTTGAATGGTTAAATATTCATGCGGGGAGAGCGAGGGTTGCTGCCGCGGTAGGCAAAACCGCGTGAACCCTCCGACCGAGCTATATGAATGCGGGCTCATAGCCGAGATGGGAATGAATGAAATGGCCAGGGGAAACGGAACAAAACTAACGGCGAAAAAGCGAGAACGAAGTCCGACCCGATGAAAATGAGAAGGGAAAAATAAAACTAAAACCGATTGGCCTCAACTCCCGAGCGTAAAAATACCGGACGAATAAACACTCCGACTTTCGCACGCGTTCCCGACAGCGTGTTTATTCCGCACAATCGTATCACTCCGTGACCGATACTATCGCAAAATTTGCTCCGAATAAACATTTGTGCAAAGAAAAAAAAAGAAAAAATTGCCGCACAAAAGGATATCCCGTCCGGTCGAACGTGTTGCACCTACGTGTAGTTGGTAACTCTCCCGGTGGCTAGACACAGAGGCAAACACGCCCCTTGGATATCGAGTGGGGTTTGAAAACGTTTTCTGACAAACATAGGGCGCCGAATCGCTCGTCCTAACCCGATTCACCTAGCGTGGAAGCAGGTGTTCCCATGTCGCAGGTGCATTGTTTCCGCACCGCGTGCACCCGGCTCGGGCGGGCGATCGGTGCGTCAACTATCCGAGAGAACACGGCCCTCTCGTGCAAAAAACGACACGGGAAATAAAATTCGTTATTTTTTTTTCGGTGCCGGCCCTCGTAGCTGCGGCGGATCGAAGTTGTTCTTCGCGGTCGATTTTCCATGGAGCAAGTGGCTTCGCCGATTCCGCATATGATGCCATTGCATCAGTCGCTCGGAGGGGAAAGGCTGTAACGGCGCCCGGCATTTACAAAGGGTCGATGCGCCGGATGGCTGTTCGAACGACGAGACGATTCCACGGATATACGAATCTATAGGAGGCGCGTATAGAAAGCGAGGACATAGACAGAGGAGTTCGTTTCCATCGTGGCTGCGCAGGGATTCCGGGCGCGGTCTATACACGTGGAAATTCACTTGCCCGCGGGCGCGCACACGAGAAAAAGGCAACTCGCACGCGGGCCGGGTAGGGAGAAAGACATTGGTATTACAGTGACAAACAAAATATCGTGCCAGCGTAACGGGACACGGGGTGACGTGAACGAGAGAAAGAGGGACGAGAGGCAAGCAGTCAGGCGGAGAGGGTCGTCCCCGAACCAGGAAAACTCAACCGAGCGGTCGAGCAAACAATGACGGCGAAGCGGTATTGTTCTCCAAGTAATTGAATCCAGCAGCCTATGCGTCTCCTAGCCGCCGGTTTTATTCTCTCGTTCCTCCACGCTCTCTTATCCTCTTTGCTTCTTCCTCTCTTTCCTCGATTTCTCTCACCGCTTCCTCCACTCTCGGTCGAATCTTTATGAAACGCGGGAGAACCTTCGCCGTTTCCTCGCCGAGCTTCCTTTTTCTTTTAACCTTCGAAACTCGTTGGCGAGGAGAATTTTATGGGGATTCGTTCGCATGGTCGTGCGCTAAAAATTTAATGAAGAACAGACGAACACCGGCTGTGGAGGAAGATTGACGGAATTTTTTTTTTTGGGGGGTTTTTTTTTTTTCTGCCCACGATCACGGAAAACGAGCTTCCTCGAATTATTTTCGACGAAGATGCGGCTGCTACGTATATATAGAGAGCGTAATTTCGCAGATGAGATAGTTACCAGACGGGACTCGGGAGTGCAGACCGGGCACGTTTTCCGCGAGAGGGTTTAAGAAGAGAACGTGCTCGGGCTTTGCCGGCCGAGGCTCCGTTCCGATGCGGGGAGCGGAGATGGGAAGCGAAAAGAAAACGAGGGAGAAAAGTTTTGTCGGGCCTTACGTAGTCACCCCCTCACCGCCCTCGTTCGCCGGAGGGTAACGGGGAGAGAAATGAGTGGCCCAAACGTAACTTGGAAACGAAGTGGATCGTCCGGGCAACGAAGTTTGGAAACAAGGAGTTGAGAAAGTGGAAGAAAGACAGGAACTTATGCCGGTCGCGCGCGTCCAGATCCGGCAGGTAAGTTTGAGATTTTATTCGGTCCGAGGGAAGCTTTGTCACGCGGTTCTTCATCTGGAGTTACCGCCGTATGAGTATGCAAAATGAGAACAACAGAAAAAGAGGAAGGCGGATTCACTCGAAATGATTAATCCACCGGTCGATGCATCCTCGAAAAACGGCAATAGACTGATTAGAAAAAAAAAAAAAAAAAAAAGTGCAAAATTCAAAATCACTTTAACACCGCTACTAATTACCTCACAAAACAATTAGCCGTATATCGTGATGATTAAAAGGGAAGGAATAATATTAATTGAAAAAACGGCGCGACGACAAAAATCTATGGTGGTGAATTGGCCGAGGGATGGGACACACCATAGCAGTTTAAAGGACAGATTTATTACAGTGTAATTTCCCGGCAGACCACACGCGAAGAGTCACTGTGCTCGATTGATCGACGTTGTAACCCGGTTGCGTCACGCGGTGCCATCAGAGGGCGCGCCTTTGTGTGCCCCGATAATTAAACAGTTATGCATCGACGGGGAAAATCATGCGAGGGGTAACGCTTACCGGAGGGTGGTATCGGAGTAACATCGGCAGGGTGGGTCAGCGGCGTGAGAGTTCGCGTGCAGGAGCTCGGCTACGGCGTTTGCTCCGGCAAAACAGGGGCGCGCAAGCATGCGAGTGCAAACACGGTTGAATTCGGGCTCGCGGAGTGTGCCGAGAAAGTTTAACTCGGACACGAGGGTTCGTTTGCCAAGGGTGTGCGTAACCGTTCGGCGCATTACGCATTCTTTCGCCGGAGCGCGGAATACGCGCCGCGGCAAACCAATGGCGGAAAGAAGGGAACCTCGCCGGAAGTACAAGCGATGCGAAGGCAGAGACGATACGAAGAGCCTTCGTTCACTCGACTATCGAGTTTCACTGTCCAATCGCGCGGTCGTCGGAACCGTGCGAAGGCCCCGCTCGCGAACCCTTGCACCCGACGGTTGTTCGGGTACTTCGGCGAACAGCTCGGTCCGTGTCGGGTAGCAACAGCGATCAGCGACGAGGGGGTCGTCGATCGCTTTACGAGAGTTTTATGCCGAAACTATATCGTCCGTGATAATGCTGGCACTGCAGAGCGGAGAGCCGGTTCCACTGAACCGCGCAGTTACGTCACTGTACGCGCATGCACTATGCTCCCTGAATTAACCAACCATCTTCCATATTTCGGTACGCAGTTAGCTACTCACCTAATTTTATCGCTCGGCAAGTTCGCACGCGTGTTAGTCTAAGATCTCTTGTGAAACTCATTAAGGCTTACCTGTAACAAAAAAAGAAGATAATATGGATTAGCTTGCGTTGCGGAGAATCTCCAGGCGTGGAACGCATTAATATGCATGCAACGGAATAACGAGCCGTCGAGAAAGTTATTAATTGTCAACACTCGTAGGGCGAACAATTTGCAATCAATTTTGTATTATCAAAGTATCATAGAGCGTGTTCGTATCACCGTCGGCTCGGGTCGAGGAGTTTCGGTGGGAACCCTCTCTCGCGCTAATATCCCATCTCGAGCGGGCTCGGAAGGCAGCGCAAGATCGTGGAGGGTGAGACGGGTTCTGCACGGATATCAAAGGTTTGCAAGAGCAGCGGTAGCGGCGTTTCGCTACTCACGGTTACCGTGCATACATGTGCGAGGAATATATGCGATATGGACATGCTAAATACTAAACGTATACATACAGTGTGTCTGTGTGTGTGTGTGTGTGTGTACAGTGCGAGACCCTGACAAGTTTGCGTTAAAGGTCTTAAAGGTGTCTCGTGCTGCACGCGAAATTCTCAAGTTATGATTTAGTATCCGGTGGGCGTGCCGGGGTTGGAGGAGAGCGAGACTCCGCAGGTTTGCGAGAAACACGTCTGCGAGAGGTCTCTCGGTGGAGGAACCGGAGCGAGGGTTGGTTACGGAGAAAGATCCGAGAACCGAAGTGAGGACGAAAGAGACAGAGGAGTGGGAGAGAGCGGAGAAATTGGAGAAAGCGCGGGAAGGCGGTGAAACGGTGAGGGTGAGAGACGAGGAGTAACGAGAGGGAGGCGGCACGAGAGAACCGAAGGAGTGGAAGGAGTAACTTCCTAACAAGGCGGTTAGTTGCGGCTTAGCGACGCTATGAACGCGAAATATTGCCGGTGCGACCGACGCGAGGACCGGGGAGGGAATCCTGTTTTCGGTGGCGCATTATATATATTATCGCGTATAATACCTGAGAGTAGCGAGGCGGGGAGAAAGTGAGAGAGCGGCGTGCAGTTACCGATATTTCACCGATAAGCGACTGGCCGCCCGAGTCAACCGAGTCGGCGGAGGACCGAACGGGGAGTTAGAGGACACCCTGCCCAATTGCCATGGTAAACGCCGTACTCCGTCCACGGGGGTTAGTCTGTGTGTACAGCGGAGGTAGGAGAGGCGAGCCCATTCACTCGCACGGGGTTAAATTAGTCCCGAAGCTTTCTCCGGCCCTCTCGAAACTACCTCGGTCCCCGGTAATTCGAGAGGTCGAACGAGGAGCTGGCCGAACGGCCGAAGCGAGGCGCACAGTCCGGCAGCGCACACAGCCCCAACCCTTTGGCGAGCCAACTCACTCCATCGTTATAATACGTCCATACATTCATACGTCCGGCGTATGTACGCCTCCAGAGCCAGAGAGAGAGAGAGAGAGAGAGAGAGAGAGAACCACTCACCGAGGACCGTTGTGTCTTTGCATTGTCGTCGATGAAGCCGCGTTTGTGAGAACTTTTCCACCGGCTCCGAAAAGGACACATTGAAAGGAAAGAGAAGAGGGAAAGAAAGGGGGGAAAAAACGACGAGAACAAAAATCCTCTTCCGACTCATTGTTCCCATTCAACTTGGAGCAGATCGAAGCTCCGCAGTGACGAGAGGATTCGGGACGAAAATTCCCTAGACATCTCATCCATTATTCGTACGCGCGTGATTCATGTGTGGTATTTCTTCCCCCATAGGTTTGTTCTTTTTTTTTTTCGCTCGGCTATTCCGCACCATTCGCCGAATTTTATCGACGGTATTAATTTCGCTGGTTCGAGGAAGGAATGAGGAAGAGAGCGGGCGGATTCGCCGGAGAAGGGGTCCGTATAACGACGATATTTTATTGCTCGTGTGCCGGATAGCTACGACTATGACTATCGTGTACACGGCCGGTTGTACACTGCAGCCAGTAAACTCTCGCATGTATTCCTCGCTCGTAACTTGATTCCGGCACGCGTAATGCCTTCGATCGGGACTCTCTCGATGTTTCCTCCGACCCCTTTGTCTTTGCCTCTCGCCCTCTCCGGCAAGTCGTTAAGTCGATAAAACGAGACGTATTTCGCACAATAAATTCTAGAATCGAGTGTAAACCGGGCAGAGAACGGGCGGGTGGAGGAGCCGGAGGGGGCAAGATCGTTGAGGTTCGCGGTTCTCTCGCGCCCAGCGGCGTTTGTCGTATTCGAGTGTAATTTCCCCCGAGGTACAGCATTATACGGCGCTGCGGAGACGCCGCGGAGGGCAAACGAATCCTGCAAAATCCGCGCGGCCGCGAGAAAAGGTTCGATTGAATCGGGAACAACCTTCGCGTTCTTCTCGCCCGTTCGTCCAATTATTTCTGACGCTCTACACTATGCGCGCGATCGGCCCCGGCAATTAACGCTACGGGGCTTGTCTTCCTCACGGTTAACCCCGGGGCCATCGATCGTGGCTCTTGCCGCCCCCTCTCGCTCTCCCTCTCGATCTCTCCGTCTCATCCGACCACGGTTCAGCGAGTTCACCAAGGCTCAGGGCCCGAGAAACGATCGACCTCTCACGTCCGCCGCCACGTCTCTTTTTTCCTTTCCACCGAGTCCGTTGACTTCTTCGGCCGAGATCTTTCGATTCTTCGGTGAAATGCCCGAGAAAGGTTGTCCTTAATCGAGCTGATCGGAAAATTCTATAATTCGACTGTTATAAATTTACTATTGATTTACCATTTGGCTGATTCCGTTGCCGAGCAATCGATGTTCGAAACGAAATGGAATCGAATGTATCGGAAGTATCGAAACAATTTGTCGCTGCGAATGTCAAAGGCAAAATAGGGGAAATTACTAATTCAGGGGAAAGGCGATCGGCGCTGAGAAGTTTGCCAGTGGAAAACATCTCCGGCTTGTAGCTCTTTCTCGCTGGCGAGCAAGTACGATACCTACACCGAGAAACGGCATCAGCTCAGATTCGACTCGGCGTCGGAAACAGTTTGTTTTTTTTTTTTTTTTTATTTACAAGAGTACCGGAGAGGTCGGGCACCCTTAGCCTTCCCGATCTCCTCGGTGATGCGGGCCCTAACGCTGGATCGCGTCGCGCGAACCACCACCCAGCACAGACTGACTGGCTTATATTTTATTCATCCCCTATTGAATTCGAGCTCAATCTCGCGAGAGTGTCTCTCGACGGCGAGACCCGGGCCCTCTTCTTATCCCGGTCCTTCTTTTTCTTCCTGCCCCGACCTCTTTTCTCTGTCTCTGTACCGTCAAGCAGCCTTTCCTCCTCCCGTCTCCGATTCCTGATTCGCTCTCCCGCTGGTCACCGGCAATGTATTTCCCAATCGAGGTATTTTTTTTTTTCCATCGTCTCCGACTGAATACTCCGGTCAGTCACCACTCGTAAATTACACGCGGATAGGTTCACTAAAAAGCTTGGCTTTACATTAGAAAAATACTTTGCAATGCAATTCTGACTATATTTTTTGAATATTTTCATCTTTTATTATCACGGGAAGGAGTAAGGAATAAAGGGACGAGAAAGATATTCTCGAGTACACCCTGTTCCTTCGATATAAGACGGGTTAAGCCCTTCCGGATACTTCGAGAGCCGAGTTCTTGAATATCTCATGGAGTCGGCATGAGTTTGCACGCCCCCCGCCCGTTCTACACCGACAGTGCCGCATCGAGGTGTCCAGGCTCGAGTCTCCTGTCGGGAGAGCGTTCCTCGGCCGACTGGAGACGGCGAGGGCGAAGGTAACGTTTCTCAATATTTAATAGAGTCTGGGTGGAAACGCTGCCTCGACACTTCTGAAATTGCACGACTAGTCTCGTGAGCGAGACTCGCTTCGCTCTCCATCTCTCCCGTGGATCGAAGAGAAGCCGGTGCATCGAGTGGCTGACTGCTGGCAAGCAGGAACGAATCACCCGGCCTTGTCTGACTCGAGCAATCGAGAAGGTGAGAAGAATTCGATGAGTTAAACGGACGTGTAAGAACCTTCGGAGGATCTCGCAGGCATTGGCACGATGCGCCGTTGGTAACTGCAATCTCTTTAGCTCCGAAAGGGCGAACGAAAATCGCGCCGGGAACGCGAGATTGCGCGGCCAGGAGGCAGATAAGGTGGGTAAAATAACGCCGGGAGGTCCGTGAATGGGAGGCGCGGGGTACGAACGGTGGACAGTGGCGCACTTCGGGGGGGATGAATTCCGAAAGAGATGTGCTTTTAATTACGTTAACGCCGCGGTGTCCGATTAAATGAACGCCGGGGAGGGTGAGAGAGCCGAACAGGAGCGGCGAACGCGTAGCGCACGCGGGCTAAATTTAATTATAGGAATCTGGGCCGAAGAACACGGGTACACAGTACGGGGGAGGTGGGTTAGCTGGTTGGACGCCTCGGAAAAGCATCGGGTCCTCTCTCCGGAGGCTGCCCGGAGGTTGTCGAGGACCGGTGGCGCGACGAGAAGAAGGTTCCGAGGAAAAGCGGAACATGCCGGAGGGGGCCGAGACGCAGGGAAAATCCAACTATTTATATGACGGCAGTTTGTTTAGGTCGCTTAATAATGAGACAGAAGGGGGTCGTTGTAATTAAGGGAAGCGTGGATTCCGTGTACGATGGTGTAAGTACGCGAAGCAATATTTCTCAGTCGCTCCCTCGTACTCGGTTCCGCATCCTTCGTCGCGCTACGGCGACCCGGTTCCCCGACGCGAATATTCGTATCGGCATTAGTGAGTTCTTACACCCCCACAATTTGTCATTGAAGATGGTAATTATCCGAAGGACGATAATTCACGAACCAGCTCTAGCGATCTTGGGCGCAAGATGAGGCTGGCGAAAGTTGTGCGGAATTTTGGGTCGGAGCACGAAGCGAAAAAAAAATACGCACCGATACGAGCTTTAGCTTTCGTTAGTTTCGCTGAGATTCCGGAAAATTCCTCCAAATTGCCGGTATTATACGCGCGATTGTCTAAGAACTCGCGCCGCACTTCGTCGCATCGTAGATCGTTATATTCCACTACCGACAAGAGAGACGCGCCAGACTCCGTCAGCGCCGTCACGACAGTCATATCCGGGGATTACCAAAGTCATCCCCCTATGCGACGGTGCTCCTCCGGTCGCCGAAGCCAAGACCGAGAACGCCGCGGGTCCCGACTTCTGGTTCTCCATCGCGAGAGACGACACGAAGAACTTAACTATACCGACAATTTTACCCGGGCTTGATCGCTCAGCTTAAGGTATACTCGCTCGCTGAACCGTGAATCCGTGGGCGAAGCCTACTTTGCCACTCCCGCGTGTTCTGGTACTCCGACGATGCGCGGTTGCGACGAACAAACAGGATTCCGTGCTTCGTTGTGTTGGGTCATTATACTCTTAAATGCACGTACTACATGTATTAAACGTATACACAAGCGCATGTGTCCGTGAGATAAACTGTTCCACGGACAATTCTGCGATGCTTTGTGACTGCCATCATCGCACTCGCCGTATCGAATGACGGAATTATACCGCCGATCCTCGCATGCTTACCACGAAGATCCAAACCCGTCGATGACGCGCCGTGGCAATTTCAACGCCGTGACGCAACCTCTTTATGCAGCCGACTATCGTCCCAATTCGTGTCCGATCGGCGTACTTCCTCGTTGAAGAAAACGTCATGGAATCTGACTCACGATCATTGACACGACGCCGAAATTTCACTCTTCGGCGATGATCGCGAGGTCGATGCGGGCGTGTCGAAATAAAAATTGTAGAATCGACGAACGAGGCGCACTGCGTAACGATCGCGTCATTCGTGGCAAGTCAACGGATACCATAACTCAAGCTCCGTAACACAACGTCTGATTCATCTAACGTGTGACCTCGCGTTACTGTACGTAACGAAGCGCGCAGTCGATTCGTAACGAGAGACTCGCGAGAGACCGTGAATAACCGTGGCGATAATTACCGAGCGGCTCCCGATGAAAGATATCCGTTCACGGATGCGTGTGTCGCTGACAATCAAAAGTAAACTTTGAAAAAAAAAAAAAAAAGAAAAAAAAATAAGAAAAATTATGAAATAGTATTTGTTGTACGTCGCCGCGCGGACGACGATGGGTAACGAGTCGGGCGATAAAACAGCCGGTAAATAACGGGAGGGAAACTCGGACGGCGGTGGAACACAGGCGGCATCGAGAGAAACACGGGCACACAGAGTAGAGACCGGGAAAGTGCAGATATCGCTCGATTTCGTGAGTGCACAACCCTCCCGGTAATTACGAAAACGCCCGGCGGGAGCACACAAAATCAGTATGGTACAGTAGGAGCCAGGAGCCAGCGGGTCCGGAGGTGTAGAACGGGAAAACTGGCGGCCGGCCGCGTGTAAACCATTCCTGTTCGGCCGTGCAGTGTTGTTAACATATATATAAACACACACGTGAGAGCTCGGGCGAAATAGCGAGCCGGTGAGGTAGTTACACAGCTAGATATATAGAGAGACAGACAGAATGAGCTGAATCAAGTGGGACGAAAGCCGAGGTTCAAGTGAAACGGCAGGGCGGCGGGGGAGGCACAGAATGCGCTATACTGGAGCGGTGAAGGGGAATTGAAGCCGCGTAATTAACATAGGTAGGTAATTACGAAAGAGTGGCATCCGTGGGCGGGGAGCGAGGTGAATTCGCGAGCGCGGTGCCACTCTGCCACCGACGCCGGCCGATTAAACGTGCGGATCCTGCGAAATTTCGCACCGGCGCGTACGCGTAATTGCGGATTCTATCCTGTACGGATACGTATACGCGTGTATTCCGACCGACCGTATGTAGATGGATTAAGTATATGCAGAAGTGAGGATGCGTCCGTGTGCGATGCATGAAAGTTGTTCGAGATCGCGGCAAAACCGACGGACAATGTCAGGCGGGATTTTGCCGGAACTGGAAAAAACGGCACGTCGGTAGCTCTGAACTGGCGACCTTGCGCCAAAAGGCCACATAGGTTCTTCTCTGGCTGGTGTTACAAAATTTCCGTGTGACGACACTGCCGGTCGACAAACCGGAAGTGACACAAAGGAATATCCATTAAAGCGTCGGATATTTGATGTCTCTGTGTGAAAGCCTGAGAGTGCCGGGTGCGACGAGTTCTCGGTCGGAAAAGTCAATCAGAGGGGTTCTCCCTATTTTCGCCGAGGGAGGATCGAAAGACCGACGGTACAAAACGCGCGATTTCACGCTCGTCCAGATTGTTTTTCTACGCGCAAGTTGACAAATAGTGTAATAATGGGAGCGTTCATGCGAGAATTGTGACTGGTAATCGGCCGCGTGACGCATCGATGAATCCATTGTATGCAATTCCCTCTTTTTTTTTTTCTATCCCAACGCCACCGCGGTTCCGTTCGCCAGTCGTTCTGTATCGTCGGTATATTCGCGTGCGAATACATACACGCGGGGTTGTATAAGCGCACAAATCGTCCAGTGACCGAAGCCCAGAAAAGCGAAAAAGTCAACGCAACGGAAGGGCGGGAGGAGATTTTTCACAGAGATCACCCGGCGGAGTCGAGCCTGTGCAAGCGGATACACTATTCATATTCCCAGTGAAGCTGCTCGTCCCGTTGAAATATTTTTCGTCAAAACGCCCGTCCAACACGGCCGCACTATATTCGCGACGAAACAAGCGAACGAATTACCCGAATGCCGCGTTTGTATAAAAATAAGATAATCGTCGGATTTATCATCCATATGCAATGAAGCGACGGGGGTTTATGTTTTTATTATGCCGGTAATCGCGAAGAGGAGCCTCGAAAGTTAATTGTGCCGAAGTGCTCGACGAGGCGGTTAACGTGCGATTGTGTGAAATAAATAAACGCAAAGACTTACCGCGAGGCGGTGGACAGCGAGAGGGTTTCGCGATTCATCCCGCGCGAGGAAGACGGACGAGTTCGTCGTTCTTCTCTTTTATTTTTCCATTCGGGAAGGTTTTTTTCTTCTTCTCTTTTTACTTTATTCACCTCTCCTCAACCGTCAGACATACGATACGGCGGGGCAGCGAAACACACAG
The DNA here is from genome assembly GCA_963978505.1 of Listrodromus nycthemerus. Lineage (NCBI taxonomy): Eukaryota > Metazoa > Arthropoda > Insecta > Hymenoptera > Ichneumonidae > Listrodromus > Listrodromus nycthemerus. Next base: position 574,160 of record OZ021682.1, on the reverse strand, counting down.
TTTTTGCGGTCCTGTTGACGTCGCCGAGGTACATATTCGCCGTGGCCCTCTCACTTACCGCCGCTTCTCTTGTCGGCACACCGCGCAGTCCATTAAAATGCAAATAGAGCCCTTGGTACACGAGACGAGAGCTCGGTGAATTCGGGGTCGACGGTAAAAATTTCAATATTATAATACGACACCGGGTAGAGCTGTAGTTTGGGGTACGGCCAGGGGCGAGGAAACCGTGCCGCTGCACGTATGGGAAGCCGGGAGTCCCTTCGTGCCCGGAGGATTCATCAGGTACGCTAAAACCGCGTCGGTCTCGCCGCACCGGCGGCGGTACTTATGGAAATTAAATTTCGCTATCCACGACAAATATTAACCGCGCAAGGTGCGATGACTTATCACGGGATAACGAGCCGGATGTATGAAGCGACTCCTCTCGACTCTACGAGACACTTCACTCGACGTTTCACTGGGTCAATCATAGCTCGAGAGTCGAGACGATGAAAACAAAAAAACTGCACATACGACTGTGTCGCAACGAGGTAAAATTGAAGTGTTCATTAACTGGCTGTTTCGTTCGCCCTTGCCAGCGCCCTGGACCGACAACACCCGCGTTCCCCCGGGCTCTCGTTACAACGTTATCCTCGCAGTTTCTCTCCACCATTTTCTACCGAGCCTCCTCCCCGCTCCTCTCGTCGACGGTATTTGCCTACCAGTCGGTAATTCGGTTCTCGCGTGCGATCGCGCCAAAACAGCGCGGTCGACCCTCTGGGTAATTGGCCTCACGCCGCGGTGTTCCGTGACGCTGCTGCTGCTGCGGCAGCAGCGACACCAATACCATCGGTGATACCAGTGGTAGCAGCCAGAAATGCGTTGCCGTTGATGTCGCGAACGCTTGAGCGAGCTCACAGCCGGCGGGTACCGCTCCGCCGCACGTAGCGACGAAACATCCGGTGCTGCTCGACGTCCGAACGACTTTGTGCCACCCCCTGTCGATCGCACGATCGCGGGATTTACATAAGTCAGTGGCTGGTCCACGGTTCATAATAAATGAAGAGCCATTTACAGAGCTCCGAAACTTTGGTGCGAAGCGTAGTCGACCAAAGCTCGTCAAAGTGGCGAGCCTTTTTTTCGATTAAAAAAATTAATATACATATTTTTTTGTTACTGAAAGTTTTTTTTACGTTAAAATCCCCCTGTGGAAATATTGTGGGGCGTTTACCTCGCTTACTCATAAAAACAACTCCGCCGCACGTAAAGTGTAACAGTTATCGAGCGTCATCGAAATTAGTATGACCCGGCGCGAGTTATCTACTCCTGGGTAGAGCGTTTACGCGACCGAGCAAACTCGTCGCTTAACGAGCTGCGCGGTTATTTTTACCTCGTTACAAGAATTCCAGTTGCGGCATACTAAGCGATTCCACATAGGTACACGGGGGTTCTCTCGCCTCCCGGGTGTCCTATGTGCCGCGACCGGGGATACATACATATCCTTGGTTAGCCGACGAAGAACTCGCCAAAGCATTTCAACACCGATAAGAGACTCAATTATCGAGCTATCAGAGAGACGGTAGGACCGTATTCCGTTTGCATTTCCAATTATTTGCCGGGGAAATGGTCTGCCAATACCGCGCGTACTCTCGATAACCTTCCTCCTCTGCCTCGCCTATCTCCCGCCCTGTCTCCTCTGCGCTGCCTTCCGGATCCCTCTCTCACCTCGGTTACACCGTCGATCCTCGCTCCGCAAATGTTCGCTGCACCACTCTCGAACTATCTCGCTGGCACCGTTCTGTCGTTTCTCCTGATCATCCTGTAGTCCTCCTTCCCGTCCCCTTCTCCCCCCGCGCCGATTTCGAAACCGCGCATCCGATCGTGTGCTCACGACACTGAAAGGCAAGCGCGAGCCTCTCGCAGTTACCGTTCCCGTCCCGCCGGTGGACCGAGTGAGTCGCAAGCCATTAATTAGCCCGAGAGCTGCCGGAGCATCGCCAGCGGCTCTCTGCACTGTTACCCGGCTCCTCGTCTATCCGTCCCAACCACCGGGATAACCGCGACACGAGAAGAGTCCATACTCCGCTGCGAAGTGAGCAGCGATGCACCGTTGAAGAGTCGCAATGAGCGTGAGAGCACCGATTCGCGCTTCGCTTCGTCCAACGTCGAGCCAAAGCCTTTCGTATGCACACATGCGCTCAGCTGAAGATTCATCACACTGCACGAGCTCGGCGTTTCTCGGCACTCGCGAAATAGCGCGTGTGCCGGATAACGCGGCATCCGAATTTCCTCGACCCTCCCGGTTTTCAATTTCTCTTTGTGAATACATTTTTTTTTGTCATAAATAGCCGATTTTCGCTAATGAGGAAGGTGCGCTACATTGGGCATTGGGCTCTGCTGAAAGCTCGTGGCCCACCGATCTCTCATCGGCTCGACGTTTCTATCCAATCATAAGATCTCGGCCGACCGACTCTGAAATCTATTCAGGCTTTCGCGAGGCATCGCGCCAGTGGGGTTGGAATTTTTAACGTAGTAGAGGGTTTGTGCTGCGGTGAGGTTGGTTAGAAATATTATTCATAAAAATTCATCTCACCGAGATTCGCAAGCTCGCTGTATCACCTTTATACCCCGGAGCTTCGTCCTCGACTCTCTCTCTCTGTCTGTCTCGCCCGGTGTGGTCCGGCGCCGATCTCTCCGCTCCATATTTCAAGAGATGCATACTACGATTCACCGGTGCGGTGGTGGAAAGAAACCACGCAGGACTAGCTCAGCGACTGGAGTAATAGCGGAGTGCCGGTATTCAAGAGAGATGCAGGTCGCGAGGCTCGGCAGCAAGCCGTCGGAACACGGCCCGGAGAGAGGTTGGACTCGTGACAGGGGTTGAAGCCGCACTCGCCACCGACATTCGTCAACCGGGAGAAGTGCGAGCGGAGTCGACTGCCGACGGGGCGAGCCAACCCCCTCGAGGCAGCAAACTTTTCCCGTGTGCGATATACGCCAACGCATTTCTGCTTTATGCGCGCGAACGTGTACCGTATACATTTAACTGTGTACTTCACGCGAGCTGGCGCACCGCACTCCGAGTTCAAGCTCGTTCCAGGCTGTATTATACGGGTTTCGAGAACAGCGATTCGACACTTTTTTTTTTCTCTCCTACTCCTCGCGTTATTCTTACGATTTATTTCCGCTGCGGCTGCTTCGATGGAGGAAGAATTTTTTTCAACTCCGACCTCGATCTGCGCAGAGCGATTTCTAGGTTCCAGGCTCAGGGTGGTTTCTGATAGAGTCTAGATTTTTCCAAGAACATATGCGAATTATCATTACGCGTAACGAATTTTTTTAGCAGCTTTAGAACCTTTCTCTGAAACTTATGATGAGTTAACGCTATTGGCAAGCACTGCTTGAGTGAACGAGAGTAGAAGTTGCAAATTATTTTAGAAATAAGTACCGTAGGTTTTCCAGTATTTCCGTGCGTTTCCTGTTGATTTATTTTCCATAAAGCATAGTACGACTGTGCAATATGGTATCGCGTGCATCGACCACATAGTCGACCGACTTTCGATTAACCGGTAGTTTCCTCGGCACCGCGCAACGGTTCTCAGGGCAATTCTATTATTGCGGCTTGTACACGTACCACGATTGTGTACATGCCTTATCGAGCACCGCGATTACGAGACGGGGAGGGCAGGCCAAGTTTTATGACACGTGATTGAGTGTCGTGTGCGCGATTACGAACTCGGAGTAACGACGACACGGGGTAGACCGGGCGGGGGGTAAAACGCGCGGCGAGAACGAAAGGGAGAGATGAACTGGCGATAAAAAAAATCGGTCATGCCGAGCGCTCTTCGACGCGCGGTCACGAAGTGCCGCGAATAATATTATTATTCTCTACCATCGGAATATTTCGCGCCGTCGATCGAAAGTTTCCTCGCGCGTTCAAAAAAAATGTAAACAGACTTTCGCCACTATTCGGAGAATTCGATCGTTGAATAAACGGTTTTGTCAAGTTTTCGTTCAAATACAAAGTTACGCCTGTCAGGTATTCGTTGGCGATTCCTACGTAGGACGTATTTGGGGCAGCGTTGATTTTTTTTTTTTTTTTTTTAACGTAGACAATCCGTACCCCCGACGCCGGCACGAATGAACTGGAGAATCGAGCGACGCGAAGCACGCAGGGTCGAAAAGCGGGACCGTGTGATTTGCGAGCAGGCGAGTTGAACGCGTTACGCCGCGATTCCCGTCATTCGGTGATGCATCGCTGCGGCACGCGTGCCATGACACAGCTATACTGATCTGCGTATGCATGTATTCTCTCTAGCCCTCTCCCCCTTTCTGCAGCGATTCTCCTGCTTTCCCTACGTTCCAGCGAATCCCGCGGTATTCGGTCTACGTACAAACTCGACGCATTAGCGAGACACACTGCGACAATATTAATGACCGTTTCGTGCAGTTGACGTCGATGAAAAATACAACTGCAAAGGTGAACATTAATTTTTTTTATCTGCCAACGTCGATACTATCGATATAGAATTGTCGAGAGAATGTAATTATAGAATAAAAAGGGTTCGTGTGAGAACAGCGAGACAGACCAGTGTTTTCGATTTCAGACGCGATAAATTTGTATAAGCAGGGTTTTTTTTATCTCTCTGCAACGTCTGTAAAAAAACATCGAATTAGTTGAATGTCGGGAACTCTTTATCGAGTCCGAAGTATACTGAGTAGATTGAGATGTGAGGGGAGAATAGAGAAGTATCGGAGACGTCAGGTGTACTCGGGTGCAGCAAATGATCTCGCGTCTGCCTCGTTCGTTCTTCCTTCATCCATCTCGCGAAATCCCTGACGCACCTAGTCGCGCAAACAATAGTACGTAGATGAGTAAAAATCAATGGGAATTCTGGGTGGGTACAACGGAAAAAAGAAACCCCAAGGCATACGCTTATTGAAGATAACGTATCGCAACGAGACCGATGTTCAGGCTCGGTACGACTGCAGTGCAGTGGCGGCACGAAGTGTCGTGCGCTGCGCTGGTACGGACTGCAGGTGAGATATCGAGTGGGAACGACGTCTGTTTGAAATAGCGGGGACGGAAGAGAAATGCGACCGAACCTCCGCGTCTGATCACCTCGGTATTGTTCGATAACTTCCATTTTCCCTGTACACAAGGCTCTCCGTTCGAGCCAGCCTCCGATAATTAGACCGCAGGCTGTATCGTCGAAAATCCCGATGTCTCCCGTTCGGAAGGCGGAATTCGCCACGCACCGGTGATCTCCGTTCCCACACTGAGAGAAGAATCTTCCGAAAATGACTATGGCGAGATGATCGGTGTTTTTTTACTAGATCGTTCTCTCACTGTAGACTCGGTTCACACGATCGGCACGATTCGATGGGAAATGCGAACCTCGGAAGACTCCCGATCATCGACGACCGCATCCTCACAAAAATCGTCGTTGCTCGCCGATACGAAGATTTTGATATTCAGCCCGAGACGAAGCCATTAGCCGTTGAACGTAAAAAGGCACCGATACGGGACCATCTTTTTCGCTATTACAACGTTCCAACGATCCTACCCTATATCACCGCGCTGGCAGGTAATTAACGTGGTATTCGCTTCCGCCCTGGCGTTCTTGCCATCCGCTTTTCGCTTGTTCTCCTCGCTGTACTACCACAGTGTTTCACCGAGTCACGCCGGCTATTTCTCCTTCCCCAACGTTACGCTCGACTATATCCCCAATATGGAAATATTCGAGGAACAAAATAAATCCAGTGCGCGCAGCGGGATGGGGATTTTTGTTACAAGTACCGGGACTATCGAGATTCCTTCCTTTTTTTCCAGTCGCTGGAAACGTGCAGAGAGCGGGGCGTAACGGGCCGACATTCTCCACTCGTATAGAGACGTTTTTCTTCCATGAGCCAATCGTCATAAAAAATACTCCCTTTTGCCTCCGCTCTCTCTCACGTATTTAGGTTTCGATATAAAAATTCATATTCCGTGTTAATTTTTTCTTTTCTTTTCTGTTACAGTGCATCCCGATGATTTCTCTTTTGAATCGGCTACAACTGCAGTTGGTTTTTTTCCAGACGGGAATACAGGTTCGGAACAATGAGGCAGCGGCCGGTATCTCCGTTTCGTGCGATAGATCGAGTTTATAATCACAGTGGCCGCGGGTCGATCTCGACGGGATCTCCGTGGGAGGGTTGGAGTCGGGTCGACGGGTCAGTCGATCCTCGAAGGGTACGGAGAATGCACACTATACTTTGCATTGTACAGAGAGAGGGAGGAAGAGGACGATGGAGAGATATAGTGCAGAGGTCGGCGAATACGAATTGTGGTGATGCGGCGGCGGCGGCGGCGGCGGCGGCGGCGGCGGCGGTCGACCGGGCGAACGAATGAACGCGAGCATTGCGGGAGTCCCGAGCCGTTTGGGGAATTCTCTGGGGGTCGAGAGTCAGCTCTCTTGGTGAACGTGCGGGGGGATGGAAAGAGAGCTTGCACGTCGATGTACCCGCACGGTATAGCTTGGCGCACCACTGTGAGGAGCACCGCAGTAGATAAACCTTTCGCGATATGCGGACGCACACACGGCGAGAGACGAGAGCGCGGTTGTGGGAGAGACGGTTGAATCTTGTGTCGCACACAATGTCGGCCAGATATCGACCGTATTGCGTTAACGACAGCTTCGAAATGTATACGAAATGCGCGCGCTATGTCGTCATGAGAATTACACGGAAACGGACGGGATTGAAGCTAGCAGCGTTGCCCAAACGAGATCATCGGCAGATGTCGCTTTTCCGACGAACGATTCTAGTTCAACAGGAAAATTTATATTTTCTATGAAAATTTTTGTAAATTTTAAGCGAAAAATTTGTAACTTGAATATATGGGATTTTTATTTCACAAGTTTATTCATTGTAAATGAATGTAGCGGGAAGGAAACGTCCCGAAAAATCCGAATGTATGCACGAATTCCTTTTTCATATCCCGTCCGACCGAAATTTCTCAGATTCAGAACAACTTGAAAAAAAAAAAAAAAAAAATCCAAAAGTAATAAGATTATATTATATTGCAATTGAACTGTCGCTTCGTCGCAGAAGCAACTGTTTCCGAGTGGCAGTCGATGCAAAAAAGCAAGCGCACCGATATACGAAGCGCATCGTTCACGTTCGTCGCGACGGGGGAAAACGTTTGTACTTATCGCATTTTTTCCCCCCATGATTAATGCCCGCAGCGCGTTTTATCGGTGTCAGTGGCGCGACGACGAGTAGCCTCCAAAGGGTTGTAAAAAATACGTATATATATATATACGTATATACACATCAACGGTACTTTAACTCGGTGGAGAAGACGGTGAGCGGGGCGGGTGGGTGAGGGTCGGAGGTGGCCCGTCCCATTGTATCTAACGCGCCGCAATTCTCGCCGAAGCGAACATAAATGATACACCGGTGTACGTATATGCCCGTATCTATTTATACCCGTGCTCTATTTATCGAAACTGGGAATCTCGTGAGGAAACTAGGAGCAGCAGGAGTCGGGTAAAATTACGGTGGAACTTGCGGGAGCCGCCAGTCGGAGTAACGTTATTTATCTATTGCGGAGAAGTACAACGAGGGGGGGGAGAACGAGCTCTCCCGTACACGACCATAGTCGCAGTTTCTGGGGAATTGGTATCGCGTGTGCGCGGACGCGCTATGTTGGTACCGCACAGGGATTTAGAGACTTTGGACGGAGCCGCGGCTGGATGGAAGCTGTGCATGTACGCTGTACCACAGAGAGAGAGAGAGAGAGAGAGAGAGAGAGAGAGAGAGAGAGAGAGAGAGAGAGAGAGAGGCTCCGAAATGATAGGGGGGAAAAAATTGTGGAACGGAGCGGGGGCAACGAAGGAACGGAAGACATTGCCCAAAGAGAAATGGAGAAGGGGTGAACGAAAAAAAAAAAAAAAAAAAAAAAAATGAAAAAGCGAACGAGACGCCAATGTAGTGAACGAAGAGGAACGAGAAAAAAAAAAAAAAAAAAAAACTGTAGTACCCAGAGCTCCCCTCTGGGAGGACATAATACCGCGGTCGTTTCTTGCTCGGCCCCGGCCCGGATCCGCAAACGCAGCAACAGCGGGAGGACCGCGTTCGGATAACCTTGGATCGCTTCGCGGCCATTTCGACTTTACTGCTGATTCATTCAAATTGTATTTGTTCCCAAATACACATTCCATTCGGTTCGCGGTGTTCTCTCGCGTAATAGCGGGGGGGATACGCGTATACCGCCGAACAATACCTACATTACGGTATAGCCGAATGCTCGCGTGCATTGTGCCCCGACGTCAGAGAGTACGCGCGGTATTCGCCCCAAAGCTCCGAGGAAGGAAAGGAGCCTCGAGAGGGAGAGAGCCGGGGAAGCTCGGTCGGTCGTCGCGGCGATGGCGGATCTCACTCTCCAGCCGTGCGAGAAACACCCGGAGAAGTTCCGGGGACGAGGGTGGCTGCAACGAATTTCTCCGGAGTTACGAGGGCCGTTTTCCTGCCCCTCGCCCCATCGCGGTCCCTCCTCTCGCCCAGCTTCGCACTTTCACGAGGGCGCCCGGCATCGAAGTTTGGATATTTACGCGGTCCGTTCGCCATCACCAGGGTTAATCCTCGAAGCCGCTGGTTGGCGTGCGAGCACGAAATTCTCCGGTGCACCGGGTATTAAAGTTCGGGCTCTCGATGGTTTTCTTCGGTTACCTTCGCCACGTGTTCCGAGAGAACGCGCAGCGTTCGGGCTTCAGACTCGGATGACTGACAAGATTATTATGCGGAGCCGCGACTGCTCCGATAGTTTTCCAACAAAACGCCACGGGAAGCGGTGTCGGAGATAGCCCGAGAGGGGGAGGCGAGGAGAAGAATGGCACGGGACGGAGACACCAGACGGGATCCCAGCGGAGAGTGGGAAGGAGTTGCATCAGACCCCGGCGGTTCGCCGTCGGGGCCACCAGTGCGCGTTCCACGGATTTATGGATTTCATTATCGTTGGCCGTGGTTGGTTACGCCAGGCCTGCTTCGCCTCGAGACGCTCTTCGGAGGTTCCCCGGACTAGGGTGAAGGGATGAGAATCCCGAAAGCGAATCTCCCGGGCTTCGCCGGCTGGAAAGAGCGAGCGACACAGGTAGAACCGTGCAACCGGAAAGAGAGGAGAGCCGCGTTAAGGCATAGCCGAGCAAAGTCGCATCTCCGAGGTGGCGCTGCGGTCCTCGGAGAGAGGATTGTACGAGAACTTAAACTCCGTTGTTCCTTCTCCGCCTCGCTCTCCACGCCGCGTTTGCATTTTACGAGCGAGCGGATAGCGCGCGAGAGTCTCTCCCTGGCCATGGACTCTCGAGAATTTCAGCCCTTCGGCGAATGCAAAGCCCGTGGATTTGATCGTTCTCGAACCGTATCTCTTCCTCTATCCGGTCCTACCCCGTTGTATTCTCGTCGCTCCCTTCCGTCCCCGTCGCTGAGGAGAACCCTCGTCCCCGATCGCGAGACGGTGCGTAACATACGCGAGACATTCGCCCCACGAGACGTCATTGGGCGATCCTTTCTCACGAATATCTCGGACTTTCGCTCGTGCGTTCACCCCCGGGGAAGGTCAGGCTCGTACGATACCAAATATGTGACGGTTCAACGCGGGTCTCGAGCCTCTCAGCCGTCGCTGTCGCGACGGTGTGCACCACACGATAAACTCGAGGGTCGAAGGACAATCGGAAGGGTTTGGGTAACAGCATTGCGGTCGCATTAACAGTTTGCCGGGAAGAGCTCTGTACGTAGCGAGATCCTGTATTTGCGTGCGTAGACTTCGTACTCAATAATTCAGTGACATTAGTGCTCGGCGCCATGTGCGACTCCCAAGATCCGATCAGGCTGTGCACACGCACTCGAGGAATCAATTTTCAACCCCCCTGGGCTCGCCGTCCTTCATCCTTGCCTTCGTTCGCACTCTGGAATGGCGCGAGACCTCGGGCGAAAATTATCCGGCGAATTTTCGTGGATACCGATAAAAACCGATAAAGGGTCCGGACTTTATTTGTTTGCGGGAACGTGAGGCAAGATGTGCTAATGCCGGGAACCCGGGGATGTTATACTTGCCGGCAGGAAGGAGAATGCATTAAGCCGCGCGATCCGCCCCGAGGATCCCAGCCTCGGATACGGCAACGATCCCACGTAAGCTGTCTCGCGTTCTCCGCATTTAACTCCTCTACCCTCCGGAGTGTATCTACCGGGGTTACAGAACAACCACCGGTAACGGAGAGTGTATATGGCGTACATCGCTAACGATAAGAGAATAATAACGTCGCCGATACATCAGCTTCGTCGACCCCGCAGATAGGAGCGTTGAGCGATAGTTAACCGGTAGAGAAGAAAAAAAAAAATTACAAAACGGTGTAGACTGTTGAAAATTTCTGTCTGAAAATTGATAAAATGTGTATGAAATTTCATTGAAACCTACACGAGACTATTGTTTTACCGATATGTTAAAATTAAAATATTGTCTGTATGCTATTTGTAACAATAAAGCGATTATTTGTATACGGATGTCGAAATTTTCATTACCACGACCGATAATCTTAATACACAGCCATATTTCATATAACTTTATGTATTAAACGTGTTGTAAATCCCATAATATTTTTGGCGGTGCAAATATCTCGTCCAGGAGATAACGTTACAGTCGCTCCATAATCCAGGAATAACCGATCGACGCGGCAAGTTTAAATATCAACTTTTCTCGTTCGATTCCGAAGGATGCACCTGACCCCGTTAACGACAATTCGAAACGGGCTTCCGCCGGGCACAGCCGAGCGGAAACACACACAGCCGCACCTCTTCCGAACACTCCGCATAGACGAGGCGAAGGTGAGCGAGGAAGACGAACTAAAATTTATTGCCGACGTTCGTGTGCAGCTATTTTCTCTCTTTCCTCGCGCCCGCTCTCCTCTGAATCTTCCTATCCGACAACCGGAAGTTCCTTCGACTTCGCTCGCTCGGTGAACAAATAAGAAGCGAACGTGGGGAACGCCCTGTGTCCCAACCCGTGGGCGCAATCTTATTACGCTTTTCCAAGACCACCTCGGCACATACATATGTATATTTACCTGTGCACTGCGATGGGAATATTTTTCTATTTTTCGAATAAATTTTCGAAAAAAAAAATACGCTGCTCGAGAAACCGGGGCGAACAAAACTTTTTCTTATCACTTAGAGCTTTTTTTCGATTCAAACTATGTTATTTATCGATTGGTTAGAAAACTGAAATTTTGCATGTTTGAAAAATCCTGATTTACCTTGCAGCGGAAACGATGAACATTACGTTGAAAAAACCAGGGCGAATGAGACCGGGGAATATTCTCGGATGCGTGACACTCCGAGGATGTGTACGAGAAGCCCGAGAGCTCCGTCGACATCGAAATTCCACTCGCGAAAAGTTCACAGGGAATTAGTACTAAGTGGTGACTGCGACGACCGAGCTAAGAGAGTCGTCGTTCTCCGTCGCTTTCCGTCCGTGGCTTCGAGGGGGCGATCGTTGAGGAAAGAGGCGAAGGGGCTGCGATTCTCCTGGAAAGTTTCTCGGCCACGTTCGCGGAGACGAGGCAAAACGAGGAATCGCCCGGTGAACGAATCTCCGAGTGGAGAGAGTCGACAACGCGGGCAGACACGAGGGAACGGACGGACGAACGCGATGGAGAAACCAACTCGTTCTTATTCCTTGCACCTTCGATCAACAAGAGAGCCCACTGGATCGCTGGCTCTCTCCCTGTCCGTCCGGCAAGTTCTCGAGGCTCGTCTCCCTCTCTCTCTTCGTCTTTCTCTCGGTACACCCTCGTTTCGTCTCGACGCTCTCGACTTTTCTCCCCTTCTCCTGTGTACTCATGCCGGCGACGCTCGAATCGTGGCGCGGGATAAATGAAAATTTGTCGGGGAAACGAGAGACCGGAGAGAGAGAGAGAGAGTTGACGGCGATGCGGGGTACGTGTCCACACTGTGGACGCGAAACAAACAAGCCACCAGCACCTTTCACGTACCCGTGGAGCTTTGACGAGATTCATAGTTAAATACCATCGCCGAAGCTCCGAAAATCAGACTGGATCAGAGCAGATGCACGTAAGAGAGCAAACGCAGCCCTCTTTCTTTACAATTGAAAGACGTCGCTTTTCTATAATTACTATTATTATAAATATTAAATTATTTGGAAAGCAGTTGAATAAAAATATTTTTACAAAGAAGAAAATATTTACTTGGTTCGCGCGAATCTCCAGTCGATTCAGACGCATTTCTTTTATCAGTCCGAGCTCGATAATTGGAAAGGGCAGACGGGGAAGGTACAGCGATAGAGGGGTAAATGAGCGGATGAACGTGTTGAATGGCAAAATTTCGATTGGCATAGCGCACAGAGGAGCGCGCGGGAGGCTGCACGAGTTATCATTCGCGCGTACCATGTTGAATCGCTATCGGTCATCGTCCACATTGGTGTTACACGGTCGAACGATCGTCTATGGGTCGTCGAAACGAGTGTGTATGTTTCCCATTTTAAACTCAAATATTTGGTAATGAATATCGCGGAGCCGGTGGCATTGCGAGAGAGCCAGATTTCATACACCGTGCAGGTCAGATGATACAGAGAAAAGCGGGATGAGGGTAAAGAGCGTTGATTGCACGAGCGAACGCTTTAATACTCCTGATTGAAAATATCGCTCGGAATTGGCAAACCGTGCAGCGATACATGTATCGCCGACCGATAGGTCTGCAACCCGCAACGATCCCCCTCGCAAAACCTATCCTTTCTTCCCTCGCGCGTTCATATAAACTCCCTCTCCCTGGCCGGCGGTTTTTCCCTCCCGTTATCTCTCCTCGGCCCTTCATCGCCGATCTCATTCGTTTTTCCGGATCCGGCGTCTCGCGCGGCTCAATGAGCCGCGGGTCAGTAACGAATCGATTCGGTTGTGTCCATCACGGCGCACTTCGATCGACGGAGACTCGACTGTGTTGCCTCGAAATCATCGCGACTTCCCGTACAGACGATGAAAAATCGATCACCAATTTTCGAGGGAAAATACGTGTCCGCTCCGAAAATCTCCAAAGAATAGATACGAATGAAGGAAAAAGGATTCCTTCTCATTTTTTTTCCTCCCTCTCCGGGGAAACTCAGGTGCAAAGGATAATAACGTCTTCTCGCGTCTGCCGACCGATAATAACCGAGTGGGGACCGGTGCGGCTTGCCAGCTCGCTTTCCGTGGAGATTGGAGATTGCAACGTGCTGGGTGAGCGAGCTGGAGCTCGAGCGAGCTGAATTAGAGAGCAGCCGGAGGGGGTTTTCGGCTCTGTATTTCTGTGTACATACACACACGCGCGCACACACACACGCGTCACTACATCCCCGGCGGCCGAGGAGAGCCGGAGATACTCTCGAATCCGAAATCTCTATCGCTGGTTCTCTGGATGACGTCGCCGCTGCTGCTTCATGCCTTGCCGGGCATGCCGGTGTGCGCGTGCAAGAGCAAACATTGGCCGCATATTGCCTCCGAAAACTACGAGACCCTCCCACGACGTTTTTAATAACGCTCTCACGTGACTGTACGAAACCACCGGTCCGTCTCTCGCCATTCTCTATAAGGCCGGACTCTCTTGGGAGAGAATCACCGAAATTTCCACGAGGCAACCCGGCGTGGCTCTTCGGTGGGCATCGGACAAAACACGATATATCGGTGCTTTGTTACCGAGACGATGAAATTAAATTTCTTCCAGGCCCTCGCGATTCCATCCCAATCTTTTCTTCGACTTCTCCCAGGAGTCGACGAGAATCGTCGCTGATCCAGCTCGACACGATCGCCCGACCGAAATAACACTGGATAAAAATAATACAAAATCGATAAGCCGTCGTTCCGTTTCGTAACTCGAACATTCATGAGATCTCGTTAGCGTAGCCCCTAGGGAGGGTGGCTGCTAAAATTCACAAGTACGACCCCCCGTACACCGAATTCGAGCGGCCGAATTTTCATTGACTTTTATGTTAACGAGCATCGCGCAATTGAAATTTCCCGATAACGGCGTGAAAAGGACATTCGTAAGAGTAACATGACTTTTATATAATATGCGCTAAGGTTCTGAGAGGGGTAGGCGGTGGAGGAGGAGAATGGGGGTAAGATGAATCGTCGAAGGACGAGATCTCGATGTGGAAGGAGAAGCGGCGAAAAATCGAGTTTGAAACATCCTTTAACGGCCTCGTGGGCGAAGCTGGTCTCGACATATTCTCGAACAGGCTGGCCATGGGGCGTGCGAGAGCGAGATCGGGCGCGCGCGTGGCACCGCTCCTCGACGCTATCTCCTCTCGAGACTCGTAAAAGCCCCATCCCGTTTGACTTATACCAGCTCCTCGACGCTGGTCGAACCGGCCCGTTCGTTATTTCGGTCCCTCTTTTGCCTTTCCCTTCTTGGTTCTCTCGTTACCATCCACGATCCTCGACACACGTGCGGTCTCTCGTTTCCCTCCGCGGGCGAGGTGTCTCTGTGTGGCGAGGCGCACGATGCTCGAGCCACACCCTCGCACACACTCGGAGATCTCGAAGGAGGGACAGTTGTTCGCGTATCGTGGCAGTATATCGGGAATAATGTTCGCGAGAGGATCGTCTCGACGAGAATCGATATAAACCAGAGACGAGATGCTTCATGACTTTGGAAACCGATTTACGAACCATACGAGCCCTCTCCCTTACCGGAAGAGGCCAGAGGCAGGATTCACGAGAGACCGCGCGCAAACATATCTGTTTTATAATTATAAATAAATGGAAGCATTTTTTCGAGACATGCGGTTTATAATTTTTTCGTAATATCTCTTAGTTTACCAGTTTGGCCCGTCTCTGTAGCCAATAGCGGCGACGACAGTGTTCGACAATCTAATACGAAGGTTTTCCATGCCTCGTGCCCTCGCGCACGATGTCGACACAAGAAACACGAAGAACAAAGAAAGTGAGCACTCCAAGTAAGACAGAAGGGATAAAAAGGAAACTGGAGGGACGGGAAAGAAGGCCCCGAAAGTTTCCGGGGCGTGGAACGTGCGCCAGAAGCAAAACGAGACCTCCGCTGCTGTCCGAAGCCTCGTCGCCTTCTCGTTCCCTCAAACTTTCCTATACCCTATTCCAAACTCACCCCACGCCCCTCAACCCCGTTTCCTTGCACTCTTTCTACCGGCGGTCTCGCGCTTACAGCCCCGTAGCCTTCTGCTTCTCGTCTTCGATCCATTCTCCACGCCGAGAATCGCCTCTCGAAGCGGTGCCCAGTGTGAAACGAGAGTGGATAGGGAACAATGATAAGGCAAGCACGCCCGAATTTGTTCTATGCAATTTGAGCCTTCTTGTAATTTTATTTTATTTTTTTATTTCAAGAGGAACCGACGTAAGATAATTGGAGCATGCTGAGATACTCAATTTCTGTCGGATACTCGGAATCAATTTGTTTGATATAATTTTTTTTCGAATTCGCTACAGACGGTAAGATAAAAATGGAAAATGGAAAACCCTGTTTTTTGCTATCCCTACTTCCTATCTCCGCAAAAGTCGAGAAAGTAAAAAGTATTTAACAACTTCGCGAAGCCAGAAAAGTAAACGAAATCGAGCGCGCTGAAAAAAATTTCGAGAACGTTTGTATCGCCGATTCAATTTATTCGATAATAGCCGAGTGCCGAGCCAGAAAAAAGCTACGGGAAAATATCGCAAATAGCGTGGCTAACGAGCTTATTTGTGCGGCGATTAATATCGGCAAAAGGGGATAAAGAAAAAATAAAAAAAAGAAAAACGAAGCGACCGCGGGTAAAAATGCGGGAGGGTTGAATCTTAATGGGTGCTCGTTCGACCGATCTCTCTGTGCTGATAGTTCGGTGAGCGTGTTGCATCGGCGAGACTATCCACGTATTCTGTTTTGCGCCGCACTGTGTCTACGAAAAAAAGAAGGGTTAGCGAGGAACAGATAGAAGGGACGACGATGGTGGTCGGAGAAGGAGAAGGAAGAGAAACGTGAAAAGCGAGGCGAATAAAAAAAAACGGTGGACGAAGAGGGGAGAGGGGTGGAGAAAGGTATAACAACGCGCGAATCGCGGTGGCTACTGATTAAACGGGCTCGTTGCTGAAACGTGTATGTATACGTTAGAGTTTGCTTTTGGATTCCTTCGGGCGCGAAAGCCCCGTTTCATCCGAACCTCGGTCCACCCCCGCACGCTGCGTTACCGCATCGTTCACTAACACGCTTGCTATTCTCTATCACTCTCTACACGTATCCCAGAAGCATCCAGCAACGCTCCGAAACTTCCGCGAAAGTTTACCTTGCCATCTCCTGTTTTTAAGTTTGTATGTGTGTCTATGCGCGTCGCTTTTCCTACTAATTATTTCAATTAATCGCATGCCCCGCGGCACAACACTACCAAGCCGAGTCCTCGGCATACCGATGACGCGACCTTCCAATTTCCAGCTTAACCTCTCCCTTCGACCTCGCACGAGTGGATATTGCGCTTCCGAAAATTATACGAATAACAAAAATCTTCTTTAATGCTATAATAACGTCTATAAAATTCGTTTAAGGTTAATTTCGTATCGAGTTTTACCATCGGGTCCTGAAAAGACATTCCTCTACGATGTTACAAAAAATTGAATTGACAAAGTTGCCGAATGTATCTTTAAAAAATGTCTATCGCTGAAGATGTGAAAAGAATGAAGAATCGAGAAATCGTGTCGAGTCTAACGGGATGAAGAACAGTGGCAAGGGGACGAGGCTGAAGAGGCGAAAAAAAAAAAATGAACCACTGCGGTGAAGAGTACGATAGCGGGGGAACAAGTTGCAGACCGTGCGCGATCGGCCGCTTTGCAAAGAAAAAAAGAAGCGCTGCAACGGGTTCTGGAAACTTTTCATCGAGAAGACGACGATGCAATGTTGCCTCGAGGCTTTCGTACGGAGAGGTTCTCTCTCCAAGAGGGACCGATTAAGGATCGAACACGTCGTCTTGCGAAACGCTTCTTTTTCTATCGGCGCGCTCGTTCCAACGTTCCTCAAACACGAGGGGGAAGACGAAGTTTAGAAATATCGTCGATGGCCCAACGGTGACTCCGTCGCTGTTTGCCGCTAAACTAAAATTGATAAGAAACAAGGATAGATTGTACGCTAAGAAAAAAAATATATATATAAAGATACGGTTGTCTCAACTTTGCTTCGAATTCTTCCAATTTCACCGAAGACCGCTACTGTAACATATCTCAGATTATTTTCTTAAACTCATTTCGAGTTACAATAATTTTGCCTGAATTTTATACAAAATTCATATCAGTGGAAAAATGTTTCATGCAATATTTCACACACGAATGAAAAAATGTTGCGTATTCGAAGTTACAAAACTCGACGCTGGTTGAGCTCTTTAACTCGGCACGATCTTGACCGTTCAAGTAACTTTGCCTTAACGATACTTATTTTTATAGCGAGTGATTTTTGTTTAGCGTACGCGATACGCCGTTTCGTTTTGGTGCCTTTCGCCAACCGTCGAGTTCGCAGCGCCGAGTTCCCGTGGATTTTCACGTAATTATATGGTCCGGCATATAACTGTAAATTTACATAGACCCAAGTGAACACGACTTCGTAGGAACGGCCAAAGGATTCGGCTGGCTGGGAGGCCAGCAGAAGCGAGGATGGGAAGACCTTTTCAAGATGAAAGACTGTTTGAGGCTGTCTCTCGCGCCGTGCGAGACCAACGGGAGACTTTTTTTTTTTTTTTTTTTTGGTCTTTCAAAGTCTCCGCGACCGAGCCCAGATGCCCGGCTTTACGACTCAGGTAAACCCACGGAAGAACGGATCGGTTTGCGTGTGTGTGTGTCCCGTTTGCGCGTTTGATCCGCAAATCTCCGTTCATCCTCTTTCCGCGGGGAAAACTATATTTGTCCGTTTAAAATATAACGAAGTTAATATACAAAAGTCCCGGTATGTATAACAAAGCTCGTCAGTTCGGACTTTGTTGAAAGTCGTTTGCGAGGGCGCGCGCGCGGACGCGCCAGCGAGAGTGCAAACGAGCTTCGCTCCGGGGGAATAATGAGCGAATAATTTCTGCAATCGCGAACCCCGAGGATAGAGAGAAAGTACCGGGCTATTGTTACCACGGTGAATTAATTTCTGTACATGCACGAAGGAATTTCACAGCGGGAATGTACAATGTAGCGAGCGGCTGGGGAAGGGCGAAGTACGGAGCCCAGTTTAAGTGAGAAAGAGACGGGGGAAACGCTTCCTCAAATGTTTGCTCAACGGGGTGGCGTTATCAACGCCTCTATTGCCAGCGAAGTCGCGATAACCGAGGAGGATAACGCTCTCGTAATGGGAGCGAGAGCAGTTGCCGTTGCCGACATCGCGAGCACATCCTGCAGCTTCGGCGGAGGCTTTTACAGATACCGGGGAGCCTCGTCGCGTCTTCCCCGAGAGCGCGCTTCGCCCGGAACCGCGGGCTCGGCCCTCGCACACGCTCGCTCTCGCTCCACCTACGTCGCTGCCAATTGTTCTCGGTGGAAAATCCTTCGGCATCGCTTCCTCCAAACTTCCTCTTCCTTTGGTACTCGTTAACCGTACGGCTGTAATTAAGAGTGCCGAGCTGCTTTACGGACGGACGAAGCTGTGAGCCGAGCACTGCGGCAGTCCTCCTACCAAAGCTGGCCGAATTGATTGTCACGACGAGGAGGATAATCCGAGAAACCATTGGCGAGCGATTGTTTGGGGGAAAAAATATTGCAGATAAAAAATGAAAATTAAAGACCTCTTCGTTGTCGATTCGTTGGCGTTTGCGAGAGTTTTCGTTCGTACACGAGAGGCTAATAATTCATTTTGTAATGCCGTCTCGCTCTTAATGGTCGCCCGGACTGTTTCTCCTTATCCGAGGTGGAGGGTTCCGGGCTGGCGAACGGAGTCGTCGCGGGGAAAAGCGCGATGGCGAGCCGGCACGATATAGAACACCGCGACCGGGAGAAGAATGAAGGAAGACGCGAACGGATGGTATACGGGACGAAGCTGAGTATCCGTGACAGAGTCGGCGGCGAGCCGGCGACCGGCTCGCGCTGCCCGTCTGGCCAGATGCTACCGCGGAAGAAACGGCAACGACGAGGTAAATGAGTTTTTATTTATAGCGCCCCCGGACAGAGCTGCTCCGCGATCCTACAACGGAGGAATTATCTGCTTATCGTCCCGACGTTGCCCGGCATGGCACGGAACATCCGCCGGTGTACTTGCTCATTGTCTTAACCCTCGTCAGGGTCACTTATCCTCTACGTAATACTGCGAAGGGTTCTTATTTTTTTTCATTATTATTTTTTTTTTCCATCACAGTCAAAATCCCTGATCAAAATCCCGATATTGACAATACGATATTTTTTTTCCCCAAAAATAGAAGCTCCTTCTATGCCAATATCGAAAAATGAAATACATCACGAAGGAAATTTTGCCCAGCACCATCAAACATAAAGAAGTATTCGTGCAAATTATTCTAAAGACTTTTTTTGCTCACTCGTGTTGGACCGGATCGTTCGGCCGGTACGGAGAGTTTCCGCGATGGAAAAATCTTTGAGACTCACCTGTAACAGAGAAACAGACGAAGAATCTATTAGAAAATGTTTGATCGGCCGGGATATTGGTGTCAGGTTTGTGATATATGTCGAATGAAAGCACAAACGAGGATAGACGGATCGTGAGGCCAGACGCGACGTCGGGCGCCGCGACGCGAGACGTCCCACTGACCCCGTATAGCTACGGCGTAGCGCGACTGGATTATATCTTCCGGTCCGCGCCCGTAATAGCGGGCGCGGTAGAGCGAGATAGGCCATGGGTGGAGTCATTCGTACGACTCGTACTTCTCGTTCGGCTACCTTTGCGCCGTTGGCTTCTTTCTCTTTCTCGCTCGCTCGGCCAACATCGCTAAATGACACGGAAACTCAGTGCTTGCCGTTCGTCAGGCTCTATTACCTCCATTAGCAATTTTCATTCTGCGCCTCGTTCGCCTCAATCGAGCGAGAACGGCGAATCACGGCAACGATCAAACGGAGAAGGGAACGAGAGGGCGAGGCTCGGAGAGAGAAATATCGTAGGGTAATCGACGGAACTCCAGCTTTCGTTGTATCACAAAAATGAAAAAAAAAAAAAAAAAAACGTTCGAAAATTCCGAGACCCTCATAGGACAGGATAAAAATGATATTCGCTTGGATCGTATATCCACACCTTCCCGGTTTTTTCGTCTCAGTGTAGGGTGGAAGCTCACCACGCAGACGGAGATCGGACATTGACCGTGACTAACAGACCCGGTAGAGAAAATGAAAGTTACCAAAAGCAGCCGTTTTTCGAGACCCTTCCGACTTGATTGCTTAATTTCCGGAAGGGCACTTTGGTTCTTTTCACTCAACGTCCACGAGCGCCGGCGGCAGTTTTCTAGGACGCCACTTTCTTTCTCACCAAGTTTCCACGGGGCGCCCTTCAAAGGACACTTTTCGACTAGAAAGTTCCGCTAAAGATATTTTTCGCATAAAAAAATAAAAATTCGTTCGCGGTACCGGCGCCCCATAGTTCCCGCAAGATAATATACAGTCCCGAGAGGTTGTAGAGGATGCTCGTTGTACCGCTGGCAAATCGAGTGGCGGAGGAAGCATCAGCAGTCGAAACGTCCAGAAACGAGGGAGCGAGATGGAGAAGCTTAAAAAGTAATTACCGTTGAAGAGTGCCGGCTGGTTAAAAATTGGCGTACATAAAAAGTTTTCTAATTTCAGAAGCCGACCGAGGGCGAGACTACTATAATGCGGCGAGGCGCCCCCGGGGGCGGCGGAATCTCGCTTAAGGGGCCGTACTAGTAGCGACGGTAGTAGCTCACTCCGCTCTCTCGCTCTCTCGCTCTCTCTCTCTCTCTCTCTCTCTCTCTCTCTCTAGCCCACTCGAGCTTCAACATAGTGAGCATACACGCTAAGCCTCGTAAAACCCATGAACCACCAGAGGGAACCGGAGAGAGGGAGAGGAACGAGAGTGAAGAGAGCGGGACTCGCTATGAGCAATGGTGCTCCGACGATGTTCCCGGAGCGTATAATGGGCCGTGGAAAGACGGGATAGTTTTGCTCTCACGTAGGATTAACGAGCGCGAACTAGCGTCAACGGAAATAGAAGAGACAGCTGGAGGAGCCTCCGAGCTGATAATAGTAATCTTTACGTGTAACGGAAAATTTATGCCAGGACGATTCGGAGAAGGACGATTAATTTCCATCGAGATCGTATTTATAAATCTTTTAGACCGGGATGGCGAGTGAGGAAGCGAGACTGAGGAGTGTCATAATAACGGCCATAGTGAGTAACGAAAATGATGTTGTTACTTTTACCTAAAATCCACGAGTGCACGATCAGCTGTGAGGTGATTGCAGGACCGCAGATCGACATCTACAATGTTTCCCAACTCACGCGGCCGTTTGTTACGACCGCGGCCGAGTTATCTTCGGTGTCTCGCGTCGGTGTAGGAGCTGCGAGTGTGCTAAAGCACGATGGGCGGCCGAGAGAAAAGAGGGAACGGTCGGATGGGAGCCGAAGATGAGGGACAGCGCACTGCCGGGGAATGACAATGACGGGCGAGGAGGCTGTTGCGAGAGAGGGTTTAAAACTTCACTTTGCTACTCTCGGGCTGTCCCTTCTCCTCCCGCTCATTCCCATTCGCCTGACCTCCGCCCCTGATGCCTGAATTCACCGCAGCCGCAGAGAACCCGGCTCGGAGAAATTTACAGCAGGCTGAATTTGCCGGCGCATCATTAAGCACGTTGTTTCATAATTCACGGCGGAGGTGGAGGAGGAGGTGGAGGGAGATGATGGAGGGAGGAAGGATGAAACAAGTCCACCGAGCAACATAATATGCATACATGATGCACGGTAATACGCCTACATGCATGATCCACGACTACGTTCCAGCGTACACGCCCGGTTGACTATCATCGTTCCTCTCCTCGTTGTTCACTCGTTCTCTCCGTTCCACCCTCATCGCGGATCCTCGCGGCCTCGCTCTCGCGCTTTCTCTTTTTCCATTCCCGCGTTTCACCTCCCATCCCCGTGTTCGTGTATGCGTCTGATTTCTTCGCGTTCCGTCGACTTGTCTTCTTCGTCGTGTTCCCCTCGTGCGAGACACTCGACGATCCCCTTTGTCTTCGAGTATTCAAATCCCAGTCACCGGAATCTTTCCCTTTATTTTACTCTCGTTCCAGCTCTCGAGTCCCGCTTCTGTCTCCGGCGACTGGATTATGCATGGCGATTTTCCAGAGGTTACCGCCGCGGCATTATCCGGACGAAAAGCAGTTAAAACGCTTATGTCAGAATCAGAACGACGAAACGCATCCGAGAGTTCGGTCCGCGAGGAGGTCGAGACAAGTCGGATCGCGAGATCGGCCGGAAGAGCCGCTCTGAACTCTGCTCGCTTCTCCTGCGTTTCCGTCGCCCGTGGCACTTTACATGGTTGCGTCGTGTGTGCCAACGCGGAACCGGGTACCAGCACTCGACCGTAGACCGTTGAGGCCGAGTCGCTGAGAGACGCGAACACCCACATAGAGTCCATTACCAGAAGAAGTTGCGGTCCACATTGCCTCATCAGAAAGTCGTTAGCCTGACCCACGAGCGAAGAGAGAGAGCGAGAGAGAGCCCTGTTTGTACACTCACACGCTTCCCCGAGGTTGTTGCAACATTCCCGTTCCTCTCGCCGGACGACACACGCTTCGCGCCGGGAGTTTGCCACCGTCGGCCGCTTCGCCTTCGGGGCTCCCCCCTGCTCGGCGTACGTTCGCTTTAGCGGAGCAAAACCGTACGGTGGCAAAGGGATGCACGGCAAAGTGGCGTAAGCTACGTGTCGTCTGTCAGGACACTCCGCAATTCCAGCCATTCACTCTACTGGCAGCATGCAAAGTCGCCCGATGAATAGAACACACGCGAAGCCTCTTAGACTGGCTTCGCCGTAGACTTCTCCGTAACGCGTTCCCCCGTGTGTCCAATTCGCGAAGAGACACTAATGCACTCCGGCGAACGACGATAAATCGACGTGCTAAAAATCACTCGTCATTCACACCCGATGCACTGTGCAACATCCTTGGGAATTCTCCGGGGAACGGAATTAACAGTGAATAAAAAAAGTCATAGAAAAAAAAAAATTCTCAAAAAATGCACACGTGCTCAAATGAAATAACAAATATTTTTTGTACAAAAAAAAGTTGAGTCCCCCCGATAACAATAGGGAATTGTTATTATGCAAAATCAATATTTTCTTATCCCATCGAGAAGCGTGAGCAATTCTGTCTCAATTATGTACGAACTCACGTGAGGTGGAGCTGTCCACCGCTTCAAAGTGGGTTACGGCGAAATTTTCGAGCCGACGGGCGTCTTCCATTACGAATCACGCAGCTATGGGAATGTTTGTGATGCATTGCACGAAGCGCAAACGCATGATCGTTTGATCTTCGTGCGGAACGCTTCGAGGGACGCGGCACACGTGAGAGAGCTATTATTATGACTGTATTTGGTGTACTACGATGTTACGGTAAACATGGGTGGGTCGGGGCAGGATGTCTAGGGAAAACAAGAATCGGAGGAATAGACAAGAACAAGAGAGTGGAAGCTAGACGGGCCAACGTACAGAGTTCGTAAGGCTGACTAAACCAGAATCGCGGAGACTCCGTCGGGCTTTCGTGTGGGTTTCGATAATATTCCGCAGTCAGGGTGCAACGTATTTACCTTCCCATCATAATCATATATGTAAGTACCGGGTCGGAGTGGCGGAAGGGAGAGGGAGGTGGTTAGGACTCGTGCCTCGGGGGGGTTATCATCCCAGGGACTATAATATTCGAGAGTAATCCCCTCTCAGGTTGGAGCATCACGTACGGTGGAGAAGAGCTTTAAACGAGGGCTTTGCGCGGGGCCGGCTTTAACCGGCAAATAAAAATAATAATAAAGGAACAAGAAAAAGCATATGTGTGTAAATATCGATCGAGGAGTAAGCGGTCTACGCACGATAAAGAAATGACGTGAGGTGCCGCGAATATACGGAGTACCGGGTAGACATCGTAAAGGGAAGAACGATCTGTAGGCGAGAGGTTCACGCCCTTGTTTCTTACAAGAATATTTATCGAGGGTCTTTTATATGGCTGACCGATTGAACTCGTCGACGTACCTATATAACGAGAGTACTACATGCATTGGCCCGGTACGCGAATGGCTCAATAAAGATCCGACCTTAAAAAAAAAAAAAGAACCATGTCTAGAAGAAATCGCGAAATCGCCATGAAAAACCGGAAAAATCTTAAAAAAATTCATATGGATTCAGAAAAATTAACGACTTAATTTTTTAATTAAAAAAATTACATTGCTGAGTAATTTGTTGAACGAGTAAATTTTCAATAAATTTTATTAAAAAGAGTTTGGCCTTATTATTGTGCAAAATTTGTCTCTTCGGTACTTTCGATATGCATGCATGTTTTTTTTAATTTTTATGCCATCGAAAAGTATTTGGAACTATTATAATGGTCCGTACAAAAAAAAAGAAAGAAAAAAAAACAGGAGAGCAATAATTAATTACCAGTGACGAACGCGCACGAATCTTAGGCAATAAGAAAAACGATCAGGCCGGAGATCTCTGAGAATGCTAAGCCAGCACGTCGGCATTCTCCTCGCCGGGAAACTCTGGCTGCGTACGGGATGTTAGCGAAGTAGAAACGGGATTTGAGAAAAAGAAGAAAAGACGGAAATATGCAAGAGAACCTCAGCCTCCGCTGCCACTGCTCTCGGTATACCATGGCCGCGTCGGAGAATAGAGATTGCGACGTTAGAGGTGGTTGATTTTAATTTCACGGAGCGCGAGCCTTCGGTTCTGCTCCGTACACAATCCACCTAAGCACTATGCTTCCCCTCACTTTCCCATCTTTCCCTCTTTCTCCTCCGTACAACGTACCTGACACACACGCACACACATACACATACGGCCATTCAGCGGCTCCATCGGTTGTGTATAGCGACGTATAACCGAGGATAATATCCAGCTCCGCCTGCAAGCTCGCTTTACGCCCCTCAAAAAACTGTGCAACATTGGCCCACCTTATACGCCAAGAGAGTTTTATACGCGAGAGCTAGTCGCGATCAACGATATCGTAATCCCGCATGCACCTTGCCCACACCCGCGGCCCCTCTCAAGGCTGTACAACAATCTCTGGATATACCACATAATAATACGTAATGCGTTTTCGTAAGTGGAGAAATAAAATGTTTTATGTAGCGTGAAACAGCTCTCGCATCGCGGGGCACAAGTAACGCGGTGCTCTCGTGACTCTTCGCGGAGTGCCGGCTCGTATCGGAGCGATCGTTTCCCCCCCCCCCCCCCCCCGGTCGGGCGATCTAGCCGGATGCAGCGGGCACAGTCTGGCCTGATAAAAGACTGCAGTAGACGCAGGGCACTGCGTCCCGGGTTATTCGATCCGTGGAGAGACTAATTTGATCATTTACTCCGGTAACGCTGCGCGCCCTTCTCCAAACTGGTCCCAACTATCCTCGACGCGTCAAGGGCGCTATAGGTGCGCCATCTCCGTCGCGTATGCGTTCGAGATCGGTACAGCGGTGCATTATAGATCGTGCAGTGGAGACTGTAGTGTGCATTCACACACGGAGCCCGAGTAGTGGCTGACGCGCTGGCGAGCGAGCTGGGAAAGGAGGCCGATGCGGGGAGTGATCGATGGGGTGGCGTCCAGGCGTGTCTAAATAATTAGCTGTCCCTGTACCGAGCCCGCACCGTTTGTAGTAGCTGCCCTATAGATAATACTCTCTCGCAGGCTTGCCGCTGCTGTTGCTGCAGTGTCGGCCGCGCACCGTTCGCTGACTGCGCGCTCGTCCACCGTCGAGCGGCGGAGCACCCTTTAGCGAGGATTCTCTCATGCTCAACCCTCTCGTCTCGACTCTTGATTCCCAGAGTGCCCGCCGTGTATATTATTTTGACCGAGGGCTGGCCGTGTAATCATCGACCGCGCACCGAAATATCGACAAAAATTCACCCGCTCCGAAAAACGAATTAAAATAGTTTGGCAATTAATGGTAACGGACTTCTGGTTCAGTGCGTAATTTAACCCTTCATTACCTAATTAAACTGTCGCTATTCACTCTGAAACTTCTTCATCTGCGCTATTTACTCGAATTATTCAGTTCCACTCTACTGAATTTTCGTGCATTCCACTTTTATTTTTATGCATTTAGGGGAGAGCACGGCAAAATGGCACAGTGAGACACGGATGTTTCGTTTGAATAAAATAGCACATCAGAAGAGTATTCTCGGTCACCGCCGCGAGAACCATAAATAAACTCTATAGTTGTGCTTCTCAATTCGTAGGTATTTTTATCCCAGGACGAATAAACTATATATTCTATAAAAAAAAAAAAAAAATGTTTGATCTACGGGAGAACGGATTTTTTTTTGCACGTGGAATTTCAGTGGTTAGTCAGGGAAGGATCTCCAACCCCGTTCCCATTGCTCGCACGGACGTTTGTGTCGGGAGAGATTTAACGGAGGAATCCCTCGACCTGGACGCGGACCAACGCCGATTTCGGCCGCGGGAACGCGGAGAGGTCGCGGGAGAATGTAATGCGAGGACCGGTCGGACGACGCGAAGGTGAGAGATCCTCCCGGGAAGAAACTAACGAGTTCTCTCTCACCACGATTCGAGGCAGGAGGGATATTCATCGCGTTAGCAAGTGCGAGGGCGAAATGCCTCGGCTAC
The DNA here is from genome assembly GCA_963978505.1 of Listrodromus nycthemerus. Taxonomy (NCBI): domain Eukaryota; kingdom Metazoa; phylum Arthropoda; class Insecta; order Hymenoptera; family Ichneumonidae; genus Listrodromus; species Listrodromus nycthemerus. The sequence continues at coordinate 547,410 of OZ021682.1, read as the reverse complement.
CCTCCGGCCCCTCGATTCGTTCGCCTCATAGAGTCCGCCGCGGCCGGCGCATAGCCCATTACGCGAGCTCGGCCGTTACCGGCCATTTGCTTTAACGGCCGTGCCCAAATATTTCTCGAAGGGCCCCTCGGAGAGAACGAGGCGTCTTGCCCCGCTCTCGTGCGCTAAGAGACTTAAGAAATCGTGTACGCGTCGTTCCAGAGCGGTCGCGATCGCGCTATAAGGTCGCCCTTTTTCGTCCTCTCCCTCACCCTCGCTCATGACGTGCCGGGGCTTATGGCTCCGGCTGTGACTCGCTCCTTTTCCCCGTCGTGTGTGCGAGAGTGTGCGACACGTCGTGCACACACCTCGCGCGCGTATTCGCGAGTGAATACGTGCACGCAAAGCGGCGACCCACACAATCGCGTCGACTCATGTGCCGGAACGCGAACGTCCGGAGGCTGCAATATTCAAGGCAATATTCTCGAGCGATAGAAACCATTCTCGGGCAAGCGCGAGAGCAAGCCCGTTCTCCGCGTCCCTCCGGCGATACGAGTCTCGATTTTTTTTTTATGGCACACTTGCGCCTTTTTACCCTCCGCCTCTCCATCGTTGTTCATCCCGCCTCGTCACCTTCTTCGCTCGCACTCTCTTGTTCTCATTTTCATGCCATTTCGTACCGTTACCCGATTCTCTGCCTTCCTCATCGTAGCGCACGTGTCGGAATCCCCATCGCGATACGCCTCGAGAGCGATATTCCGTTTCTCCACTGGGGAGGTCACTGGGGAGATTTTTGCCATTTTTTTTTTTTTTTTTTTTGGGATCCGCTGGTTCACTCTTTCCTACTGTTGAGTCTCGCGAAGCTCGGGACGCAATATCGCGGCTTTTCCTTCATTCCACGGCCAGAGAGATTCACCCACTGATTGAGACATCAGCGGGCGCGATGATACATCCACCACTTCCGGCAAGAAAGTACTAACGAGTTTCCAAAGTGTCGTTAAAATATTGCGTCAACGGTGGAAACTTGCGTCGGAGCGACACGGGTGGTCGGAGAATCGTGCGACACACGTAGCGGAACAAGTGGCGGCTCGTGAACGGAGCGGTATTGCAGCCTCGTGTTTGCGTTAAGAAGATTGCGAGAGTTTTGCGAATTTATACGCCGCTACAGCGCGGTAAGACCCGTGTCTATATCGGCAATCACGGTAATTCTTACCGAGGTGGGGGTGGAGGTGGGGAAAGGGTAGGGAGGGATAAGTCGTTGCCGTAACAGCTTTCGTAAATCCATGGTGGGTGAGCTTCTTTTTTGCTCGGTCTCTTTCACTGCTGCTTGCGTTCCTTCTTTCATACCGGCTCGGTTCACGATTCAGCACACTGGTCGTCGTGAGATACGGTCCGCAGGAGCCAGACTCGTTTCTTCTCGCAGGACGATCCTCCGCCGCCGCCGCTGCCGCCGCTGCTGCCGCCGCCGCAGTCTCTCTCGCGCGCCACTCCCCGAATCCTCTTATCCGTCTCTGATTTTATTGTACGTTCTCCGGTAAAAAGTGCATCGGCGGAGGAGAGCGAAGGGCAACGCGGAGGGAGTGCCGGTCCGCGAGATTGTGTTCGAGAGGAGAGTCAGGATGAAGAGGAGGAGGAGGAGGTGGAGGAAGAAGAAAAGAAGCGAAGGCAAAGCATCCTTCGACCTGGGCAAGTACGCGAGGGTACGACGAGGACCACAAAGAAGACGCGATGCGGAGGAATAGAAGGAGTCTGTGAGAACCGAAACCAGTCCTGCGTGGTGGCCGACGGAGAAGGGACGAGCTCGTGCAAGAAACAGAAAGAGCGCGGGAGACGCGCGAGGATCCCATCCTTGCCTCGAAGGAAGCTCCGGCACAGCGACGACCGCACCACCACCTTCGCTCCCCGAAGTTCTGAGCTCGACAGTTTTCTTTGTGCGCTGCGCGCTCCCGCTGCCGCGGAGAAGCAGGATTCGCGATATAACGGGTGGCTCTCGCTGATTCCGATTATATGGCCACCAAACTCAAGGACTCTTATCCACAAAATTCGACGGCCCGAGATCCTCCGCTGCAAAGTTCCCTCTTTTTTTCGACCCCCGGTTGGCCTCGGTCACGTTCGTCGTTACTGCCCATTCTTTCCATTGCATTTGTCCTCGAGGGGTCTTTTTTCCGTCAAGTTTCGGGAACGAGACTACCGTTATCGCAACGACGTATCCGAAGCATACGCGGGTGAGTGGAAAAGAAGGAGATGAGTCAACGTGGTCGCGAGGGAGCCGAGCACCTCATCGAGGGTTATTCGCCAAAAACTGCCTCGCTGTTGGCGGTACGGTGGAATACGTTGGGAAAGAACGTGGTCCACCGTCGGTACCGCGCATCCGCGATGTTCCCGGTAGGCGTTCTTTTCGTGGATTCCAAAAGAACAAGGGACCAGTCGAAAGAGTAACCGCGAAACCATCTATCACGAGTCTGTGAACAGGTTTTCCATTTCATCTTGGGGGCTTAGGTCGCTGCTTGAATTGCCGAACCTAAAGAAGAGCCTTAGTTCGAGCTGCGCATTGTCGCGCACACGCGACAAAATAACGCAGCGAGGAACGGATAGCGGTACTGTGCAGAGGGAACACAATATTGCGGATCGATAAACCTCAATAAAGTCAATTTCTGTCGCGGGGCATCTGAATACGGAAAATTTTGTATTCCCGGCGGCTAGGCAAGCCGGTTGGGTAGGGATCGTGGCCCGAATACAAATTAAGTATATTTTATACCTCGCGTCTCTCTCTTCTCGCCCGCCACCAGCTCACCCGCTCGTGCGAATTCTTTCTCTGCGTCATGTATGCGGGAGGGACCGAGGCCACCTAGGGCCGCGTGTATCATATACTGTACGCAGTATGCTACATCAGCAGCAGCTTTGATGCGTCTGGCCGCCTCGAAACGGGGGGACAGGAGGGACGAAAATTTCATTGGCTATATTGAATATCAATTCAATGTATCTCCCGGTTCGCATTCGAAAAAGCGTAAACACGTGCTATGGATTTATCGTAAATTTTTCACTCGCCCACGGATTTCCCATGAGGGACGAGAGTCCTCGGTACCGCGTCGACCGATTAGAGTTTCTCGTGGCGAGAAACAATTTATTTGCAATCCACTCATTCGCGCGAGCCATCGGTTCGCCGAGTCTCCGTCGTCGAATCTCGGGATCCTGACGAGTGTACGTGAGAGCATGAGAGACCCGGCCAATCCGAGGCTTCCGAGATATCAATCGACCGTACCTTTTGTAGCGAGTTCTCTTCGCCTCGGTGGAAAGCTATCGGTACGACGAGTCGGGAACGAGACCGTGCCCGGAGAATGGAGGGACAAGAACGGAGCGAAGGCGAATGCCAGGGCGCGCGAGAGAGGCGAGTATACGACATGTAACCGAGTACATGCTGCTTACTACGTACATACAAAGAGATAGATGCCAGCAAAACGATAAGAGACCGTTTCTCAGAGTCGCGGAGCTTGAATTCATCCGGGACATTTGGCTATCTGCTACATTAGAGAGCCGGAGACTGCGCGAGTAACCCTGCGCCTCGTTGCCGCGGAGTGGTTGCGAAAGGGCGAAGGAGAACGCGGATAGCCGAGCGACGAGCACCGGAAACTCGGCGGGGGTTTGGGGTTTGAGTCTCCCCGGAATGACGTACGTAGGACAAGGTTCTTGCTCGCTGGCTCTGAAAAACGGGCGAGAGAGATAGAGAGAGAGAGGCGGAGAGCCGGGACAATGTAGTCGGGAATCGCGCGGGGGTGTCTCACAGCGTTCTCCGACGATAGCTCACTTTTATGAAATTTCTATATTAGAACGTAAATTCAGGAAGGGAGCGTCTCATCCTAGCGCGTCGCGGCGAGAATTCGACCCCGTATTTGCAGTTAAATCTTCTCCCCTCTGATCGGCCTCGCTCGGTTACACGCGGAGAAGATCTTAAAAACTTGTGCAACGACAGACGATCGCTTCGTAAAACTGGGCTTGGAAGAAGCTGAACGATGATTAAGGGTCGCGTCAATAAAATCGAAAGTAGGCTGCAGCGTGTCACGAAAGATTCCGAACCGTCAATTTGCCGAGACGGATGCTGGAGATAAGACGAAGAAACACACTTTGTTAAGCCCGACTAGCGGATTGAGAACACACCTTGATGGACGCGAGTGCTCCCTATTGGCCAACTCCAAATGCCAAGGTGCCTCGACGAGCTATGACGAGGTTGCTCAGTCGCTGTGCGAACGAGAAATCGTTGGAAAGGGGTTGTTCCGGCGAACGGGAGCTGTACCAGGAGAATCGGCTGGAGGAACTAACGGAAGTGACAGAGAAGTGACGGAACGAAAGGTGAGAGAGAGAGAGAGAGAGAGAGAGAGAGAGAGAGAGAGAGAGAGGAACGAGGGGGTGTGCCGTGCAGCGGGCTGTAGACGACGTTGCCTGATGACAGGAGAGGAATGGAAGTAATAGTGGCTAATGTGCTCCGTTCTCTGCAATTTCGATGTCATCGTGGCAAATCGTTCGCTCTCCGATGGGAGAGGTTGTCGTGGTACTCCGTGGGACTCCGATCAAGTGGGCTGATCGGGAGAGAGCAGGAAAGGGTGGACGGTAGTTTCGATTGGAAAGATGGCAAAATTTCGTTGGCCCGTAGTAAGTACCTCGAGGCCGATAGGACAGACACGAGGAAAATTTGTCCCGAAGCGCTGCCCCAGGTGGAATCCTGTCGTAGCCGGAAATACGACACATCGTTGGCTCTGCAATGGCCAAAATGTCCAAATATCTCTCCTGCGCCCGCTGGCGTTAGTTGGAAGAACCGATGGATCGGTGGATCAAGAACACAATTGTACATCCTATACTGAAAAAAAAGTTGCTTGTGTGCTGCTAAAAAAAAAAATACAATTCCATACGATTGTCAGAATTAAATGTAGGATTTAAATATTCGTTTTTTCTTTTGCTCGCGTCATTGATACTTTTTCAGCGTAGTCCAGTTCGGAAAGAATGTATGACCGGAAAATTGCATCCTGTGGCGCGAGTAGCGACACAAAAGAACAATGAACACTGCGAGGATCGGATAAATGATCGAAACCCACGAAGGATTCCAGTCCCGCATCTCTGCCAACTGTTCTCGTCCCTCTCCGCTTTGCATTTCCCGCCGAGTGTTTCTCTCTTTCGCTTCGATCCCGATCTCTTTCGCTCTCCTCGAGACGGTACAACCCCAGTCAGCGTTCCCACTTACTCACCGGAGCCTTGTATTTCCTCCGGTCCCTTCTTCCCCAGGCCGGTCCTGCATCAGCCTTCGCGGATCCAACTCCCGACCTCTATCTTGGGCTCTATCAATTTATTTTTCTCTCTTCGGAGCGGTGGACCGCGTAACGAGCAACGTAAATCAATCGGTCCTGGCATTGCGGCTTCTCTCGTTCTCTATACCTCTTTCCTTCGCCCTCACCCATCGAAGGGTCCACCACGCAGAGACAGAGAGAGAGAGAGAGAGTGGAGGTCCTCTTGCCGGCGGGCTATCCCGCCGTATTCGCCAACACTCGTCGTTCGAGTAGACCGAAACTTACACTATCGCGAGTTCCGTTCCACGTTACAAAACAGCGACCCATTGGTACGCGAGGGGAACCGTCTCTCGACTTACACATCTTCGTGCTCGCCCTTCGCGTGGGAGAATCCATGTACCGGTACACCGTCGGGACAGCGAGAGCCGAGTACACGCGTGCGTCTGTTTGTGTGCACACGCTTGCGAAAGACCAGTTTCCGTCGTCGTTTCGACTCGGAGCGAGCTCGAGTGCTTTGCCCGAGTCTCGACTGCTGAGAAGGGCCAGCAGTTCTTCGCATCGGAGCTTGTGCTCGACGTTCTCTCTTCTTGTTCCTTTATTTTTGAGTCTCGTCGTAGGATTTTTTTTTTCTGACCCCTCCGACCTCGCCGTCGTCCTCTTTCACCGGTCTGGAAGAGAACTCTCGCGACTCGCCGGGGCCAACCACCATTCACGAATTTGAACTTCTTTCAGCTAGATCTACATTCTCGAGTCGTAGTACGAGGCAGTAGTTGTTGGTTGCGCTACTACAGCTCTCGCAAAATTGTCCTTCTTTTTCTTTTATTTATTTCCTTTTTTTTCGCGAATGAGATCCCGTGGAATTCCTCGGCAGCCGCGCGGCGAAGGTGATCGGATCTGGCGAAGCATTCACGTTCGTCGTTCCGCGGCCCCTTGATTCTTCCGTCTCCCTTTTTACTCGTTCGTGAGATTTTTTTTCCCCGGTATCGCGTCTTTATCTTCCTCATCGAACGGATGAAACGCATTTTCGCGCCGTGCGGTGAAGTGGTCACGGCTATTGGAATCGGACTGATGAGCGCGGCGAACACGCCGGGGCAGATAGACGAGAAGATGGGAATACGCGGAAAGGCGCGAGGAGATCAGCGAAGATATGCCGGTGAACGAGTTTGAGGGTGCGGGTTGTAGTTTCGTATTCCTGGCGCGTAATGGACCAAGGAACCGTGTGTGCCAGAGAGATCAGTATAGAAAGGAAAAGATGCGGCAGTGAGGGCGAGTCGAGGGGGATCGGAAAAGCCAAGGAAGAGGAGCGAAACGAATGCCGCGAGAGGGTGAAACGGCCAAGAGGTAAGGTCGGCATGCGGTGGATGCTGAGAGGACGCTGCTCACCCCGCGGGGCCTCCAAAGTCGGGATATTCTCCGTAAGAGAATGGAACGGAGAAGAGAGAGGGGAGCCACGCACGAACGGACTCACGGAATCGCGATTTAATCGTATAACTTCCGGTACGCCACCCACGAATCGATTCGATCGCGCGCATCCTTCCGATACACCAACGGCCGAGGACAGCGAGGACGACGTCTCGTGACTTTGAAATATATTTATGGATGCCTCCGTGGGTAAACGGGAATGCGCGGTGACCGGTCGTGTGTTAACCTCGAAAGTATATTTTTTTCAATGAAATAAGAAAAATGAATGTAGTGTTTTTCGTGAAAGTAGCGAACGAGGATTCTCGTCGGAACACTCCCACCGCGTCGCACACGCGACTCGGCAGGAATCTTAACGAACCCGACTAAACGCGAATAAAATCGAGTTACCCCGATATTCTTCCGATAAAGGTGCGGTCGGTTCTGCTGTGTGAGTGGATTTACACACAGGGAGTTTCGGGATTGACGCACGCGAGACTCGTTCTCCGTCCCGGCGTGTTTCCTTCCAGCTTTGTCTCTCAGCGCGGTCAGACGAAATCCTCCGAGTTTCATGCCCGGCGCTCTCTCGATCACTGTCCCGAGACCGCCGCTCGTCACGAGAGCTCGAAGTAAGATCGCGACCGAGCACACACGGCCCGATTCCGCCCGGCGTTCGAGGCAATTTAGGGAGAGGCAAAATTGATAAAACGCTCGTACACGGGCTGGGGTGGATGAGTTAACGAGTGGTGGTTTCGTTTACTCGGGCGAGTTCTCTCGAAATATATACAGTCACTGCACGACTCCCTCCGCCCGCGGCACGATAAAATGCCGCGTTTATCGGACGACGTGAAATAGACCGAAGGACGTTGCAGCGAGCTTCCTCGCTCCCTCCCCCGACTCGCATATTTCGCGTCGTAAATTACTTAATGAGTGTATTTATCATAGCGGATAGGTATAACCCCGCGAGGACAATAAAACGACTCTGCGTGTCCAATTAATTTCATCGCGATTGGTGTGACACGTGGTGATAGGAGGGTTCGGATTGGGAGAGTGGGGTGTCGTTAGGGACAAGAATACCTACGACGATATAGCACGGCAAACTCCGTAATAGAGCACGTGACCCAGAATACTGTATATTCTTATCTGCCCTTTATATACAACCGGTATCTTTATTAGATATCCCGGACTCACCCAAGGTCTCCTTTCTCATGCCCCTCCGCTGCCCCTGAGCTCCGTGTGTTCGGCAACGGCTATTTTCACCTCGCCCTTCTTTATCTCCCTATATTTCGTCATTGCCCGACGATCCCCACGCTCGACCCAACCTCCCTCGCTCGCTTCATTTATGTCCCATGGTTCTCGAAAATTTAAGAGACTCGCCGCACAAATGAACGTGGCACGGCGGCTGTGCGGCGACGGCGCCTCTATAGAGTCGCCCAATGAAAGGGAGGAAAACACTATAACCCGGCAGTATCTGACGTGCAAGTTAAACAAAACGGATATATCTCAAGTGTTTCGTGTGGAAAGGGGTTGCTGCGCTCGGCCGTCCCCGGTGGTTTGCGGTTATCGGTTACCCGTTTGCTCCCTCGGTATATGCAGAATGCCCCGTGCATAAGCCTGAAGGAGAACGAACGAAGGAAGGGAAGCGAGTTGATTTATCGCTGAGAGTGCGTATACTTCGTGCACGGTCGGAGCTTTTCTCGTAACGAGAGATGGCACCGGAGTTAATCCGTTTTCCCTCGTTAACGATAGACGTTTATGTTTATTCACCGTCTAGTATCGCGAGTAATGCCACGGGTGTGTTCTCCTCGATCAATTGGAGCACCGACAGTTCGACACTGCTTACATGCGATTTATCATCGGAACCGAATACTCCGCTATTTGTTCCAACACAATTTATCGGATAGATTTTTTTCCAAGATTTTTTTTCCAACCGAATCCTGAGCGCGAACCCGTAAACCGGCTCGGAGAAACTGACGAAGGAAAAAAAAGACGAAAACACTTGTACTTTTATGATCGGTCCCATCATCACGTTGTAGAGCACGAAAAAGGGACGGATATGAAATTTAACAACTCTTCCCGAGGGGTAAAATGGAGTGTGGGATGCAACTCGGAGATCCATCGATTAAATGGGGTTGGACCGGCGATGGGTGGAGAGTCAGGGAAATATTCCGACTCTCGTAGGACTAAGGTTGGTGAGCGATAAACCGGGGCAAACGACGTTAAGAGGTATTCGAGGCCAAAGGCTACAACCGACTTACGCCCACGTGGATGGTGAATAATGCAAGAGATTACCGCTTGCTTTACTGAGAAACGAAACTCCGTATCCGATGGCGTTGTCGGCGAGAATAACGCTTAGACAGACGAACCAACCGAATGAGAACTCCGATTCGAATAATCTAGGACTGCGAAACTCTGCCGGGCAAACTAATAATGAAATGCGATTGCGAGCTTATCCGAAACGAATTATTACGACGAAGGGCACCGATTTGACGTTGGTGCGGCGATGATTTCGCATTGCGATTCAGACAATATTCTTGTCACACCCGCGAGAACCGTTTTCCAGTCAGCGAGAAAATAGATAAATCTGGAGGCGGCGGGGGGGGGGAGAAAGGAACGTGATGGAAAAATATAACTGTGACTTGTATTACAGAGAATCGAGGGTGGCTGAGAGCCAGAGGAAAAATGTCTGTGTGCAAAGGACCACGAGTATGTCGATGTGAGCGCGCGCGGAGTTTCACGATAGAGAGCAGAGTGTGAAGAGCGGTGCGCCGCGATAAGGGTTCGTGAAAATCGTTCTGGTCTGAGCGACGCGAGACGGTAGGTGCGGAAAGAAGGTTAGAGAAAGTGAGAGGGCAAGAAAGGAAAAAAAAAAAAAAAAAAAACTGGCTCAAAATTGTCCCCCATTCACGTGACAACAACGACTGGCTTTCTCGGCACACATCGAGCGATCGGATTTTCCGATAAGCAAGAGAATAATGCCGAGTAGCTTTTCCGCTAAAACGGTTATTTTCGCGAGACCCGTGGCACAGCCGCAGCGCGGAATCCATGCTAGGCAATGACAAGAAATATCCCATCGACGAGTCTCAGGGAAAGAACAGAAAATTTCACAATAAAACGCAACACCAATCCGCGCTCCAGACCCATAAAATGTTTTCAATGAAACCGATCGTAAAATTCCGTGATAATAAAAATTCTGTTTAAAAAAATAATAACGCGTTAGCTTACCGCAAAACACAAAACGCAATTTTCTAATAACGTTTGGCTGGCGACGATTTTTGGCTGGGGCATTTGAAAATGATTTTACTCCATCTGTGTTATTTCCCTTCTCTTCACACGGACGAGAAGCGAGAATAAATCCCGCATGCAAACAGAACGTTCTCGATGTCTAACATCGTCACTTATTCGAGTAACTGCAACGTTAGCTCCGACCTCCATAGCTGTGCACATATGTGTGTCGATCACGCTGTACGAAAGTCATACACACAGGTGCACACACAGACACACAGACATTGTGGAGAGAATCGTGAGAGCCTGTGCGCCGAGTACCCGCACTGTCAACAGCATGATTACGCTTTTCGTAGTTGAGAAGTTATACGACAGGATAGACAGAGATACGATGCATAGAGCGATCCGTCGGTGGAAGGGCTGGAAGGGCAGCAGGGAGCGAAGGAAGCGGATCAAGTGAGGACGAGAGAGAGGGGATGAAAGAGGTACAGAAACGGCAGAGAGGAGCGGGGCCAAAGTGCCTTGGGCTGTGAGCATTACCGCAATTAGACCGATGAAGTCAGCTCGAGCGCTTGCACGGGGACACACTGGCAAACACCCTGCATATTTAACCCACTTTTCCTCGTCACTCGGGCGCTGCTCCTGGGCTTCGACTCGAAACCTTCTGGTCCCGTCCCCGGCAGCCTCCCTCGCCACTGTTACGAGGCGCCACGGTATAAGCCCATGCATATATACGGGCCAGTGTCCCAAGCGGGCGGCATTGCCATGGATTCAAAAGAGGTCGACGAGAGCACCGGCAGCACGGAGCCCTCCGACTCTCTACACACCGCGGAAAAGTACCGGTGAAAAGCACGTGCCCACCTTCCCGCTATCACCCTACGGTGCGCCGTGTAGCAGCATTCCCGATTCACCCTTCGCCTTCTCGCTCGCTGCTTTGTCCCCTTTTTTCGTCTCGACATTCCCAATATTCATCGCGACCACGCTCGCGTTCATAAAATCAAGAGAGGGGGCGGAATCGTAACTCAGCGGGGGTGGCTACGGCACCCACAAGAGTAGCTCCAGCGATCTCGGGCCAGAGCTTCCGGGGAACGAGATTTCCACGCCTGGGTACACATAGCAAGCCCACCTTTTCGGTTTACCGAGGCAGTTGCGACGGATCTTCCTTCACGCGCGGAGTCTGAAATGCTGGAGCAGGTAAAATTGTCGTCACCATCGCGGTGCCGCTGTCATTCTCCGTCGACTCCGACCGAGACGAAAATTCAACGAGCAAACGGAATGACTGAATGCAGTCGAAATTAAGAATTAATCCCGCAATGGGCTCTACGAAAAAAAATACGAACTGCTTCGTTAGAATCGTGTCAGCTGCTTTTTTTCTTACTCCAACTAATTCTCTCCATCCGTGCTCTGGTTCGAGTTCTTTTGATTTGCTTCGTTCCCTCATCGTCGTTTCTCTTCACTTCATTTATTCGACGCAGGCTCGTTCTCCATTGGAAAGGGAAGAGGACCGAGGGTCCGATTCGTCGGTGTAGCTGAGAACTGCTTCGGGCATCCGCTCTGTTTTGCTTACCCTCGGAGCCGCCTGTCGTGAACGCTCAGGATCGCTGATACTCGTGCAATATACAGAGGTATAGGTGAAAACCCCTACGGAGAGCATCGAGCCTCGGCGGAAAAGCTTTTCCCTATCGCAACCCCAAACCATACGCCCCATCCACCCCTGGCACCGCTCGCTCTCCGCGCTCCCGCATGTTTGTGTCAGGTGGAATACCCGTCGCGAACAGAGAGCCAGCCGAGGGCTCTGCCGTTGCTTCGACTTTCCGAAGAGCTTACGCGATAGAGACAGAGACAGATTGGTACGTCGTGAACGGAAAGCCGCTGGCGGGAAACGGCTAGAGACGGAGGAAGAACGGAGAGCGGGAGGAAGATGAAAAGGAATGAGGAGGTACGACCGAAAGTAGAGATTGGCGACGAGTGTCAGATGCAGATCGCGACTGCATTCTATCGCCGTGTTCGGCTCTTCGGCTCACTTCTCCTCCTCCTCCTCCTCCTCTAACAACAACAACAACAACAACAACAATGTTCTATATCCATTGGCACTTCTCCACCGTATTGCCACGACTACCCTATCGATGACTCCGGAAACTCTGGCATGAGACGTACTTCGACGTTTCCTCTCCCCGTTCCTCCGGCTGCGACCCGCCATCCGAACCCTGTATATGCAACAACTGCAAATTACTTAACGTGCCACCAAGCCTAGAGTGTTCGGTGTATCCGAACGAAGTTTGAGAGGAGTCGTGACCGAGCGTTCGCCGCTTCTGTGTGCCAATGCCCCGGTATGATTGCCAACGGCACGAGCCACCCTGGCCCACGGAAGCACCTCAATCCGCGAAGCGGGAACAAGAGGCAGCTATTTCACTGTTCTCCGAGCATTGTTGCTCGTCGCTCTCCCCCCCCACCTCGAGGACAATCCTGCTAGCCCTCATTCGCTCGTCCACATTGCACCGACGACGCATAACGTTTCGTCCCTTTTGGCAATCTCGGTTTATGGATTCTCGCACAACAATGCGGAAGAGGGAAAACTTTCGAGAAGCTACTCGACGGGAAACATCAAACCTCCCCCGCCTCCGTGTCTTTCGTCGACCCTCATCGCTACCTCTTACATCGATGGGCACACCAGCTTGGTGGGTGAGGGACGAAATACCGCGTGTGTGGGATTCGCGTATGTTTCTACTTTGTTCTACCGGAGCGGGACCCTGGACGCTCGTAAAACATAAGTACCGTGGCGTTATAATTTGCCATTGTTCGCCGGTATAATAAATGTAATTTGGACAAATAGCGCAACGATAGGGCAGCCGCAGCGGCCGCGGTAGTGGTTGTTCTACCTGGGGCTCTGGATATGTCGGCCAGCATATTAAGCACACTGTAGAGAGAGAGAGAGAGAGAGAGAGAGAGAGAGAGAGAGAGAGAGAGAGAGAGAGGCGCATTCGAGCGACCGGGGAATGGGAGACACGGATAGCGAATGCAGAGGAGGAAGAGAGAGACAGATGGCAAAGTGCACACCGTATAATAGTGGCGAGTGCACACAAGCGGAGGGTGTGTGTTAACCTGCACGGTCGGTATAGGTATAATCAGCATATGTCTCACCCGGTGGGCCCTCGGGGGGGTGGTAGAGGGGACGAACGCGAGGAAGAGCGTTGCTTCCCTGGGCAAGTACGTAGCAAGCGGGCTTGTGAGGGTTTCTCCCTCAGCACGAGCGTCAGTGTCAGTAATGTGTACCTGTGGGGGTGACGGGGCTTCTCGTACGGCCAAGGGTGGACGTGCTGGAACAATACCTTATCGAGCAACATTGTCTATGGCGCCAAGTCACGGAGACTCGGGGGGAGAGAGAGAGAGAGAGAGTGAGACGAGCGCGCGCGCAAACGCGCTTCGTAACCATATGGATATATGCGGTCTCATACGCGTGCGAGCCGGTCGGGTTGTGGAGAGCGGAACAGAGCTTTGGTGGGTAGCTCGGTAGAGCAGGGAGGGAGTTTAGCTTCGCAAATTGTATAACGCTGGATAGAATACTCCGTAATGCAGAAACACACGGAATCGCGAGTGAGTCGGAGATTCGAGAAGGTGCGTGAGAGGGAGACGCGGCGAGAGGAAGGATCAAGCGGTTAAACGGAACAGGCGTGCGGAAGATGGAGAACGGTCGAAGGATTGCATTGCCTAACGCTAATCCTCGGAGAGAGACCCGGAGAGAGAGAGAGAGAGAGTCAGGGTCCGAACATGGTAGAGGCGAGCAGGGATGCTGCGGTCCTCCGATCAAATTGGATCTGCCCAGAATTCGCGGAGTATCGGAGGACGAAGGGAGAAAGCGGGTCGGATGCTGAGAGACGCTGCACAGATTAGCCGGGACAGGGGGAGGGGTTCGAGAGTGGACAACCGCGACTATGCGAATCCGAGGAAACCGTGGAGACGATCGAGGCTCGATCCACTGCTCAATACCATCGACCGGTCCGCCCGTCCGGGCTGATGCTCGTCTCGCTGCCGTTAGCGTGAGCGCCGACGATGGTCACCGCAAATCCCTTCGGTGTCCCATAACGTCCGCACGCTCTCCGGCCGCCCGGCGAAACCGTCGCTGCATACTGTACGGTTTCGGTGTATCGTGTTCTACACGCTCGATACTCATCACTCCCTACGGGTGAGCTCGACGTTGCGATAATGCACAAGAATGAGGTCGCTGCGTTACGATGCCTTCGAGTCCGCTGCATCCTCGATACCAAATATCCTTGCCGTACGAGGCACGAGAAACGGACGATTCGTCTCGAATCTCGGTAGGTAGTCGAGTCCTTGAACCACCCGAGAACTCGAAGGAAACTCTCCGGATATTATCGATGATACTCTCTGCGTCACGGGATACTTTATGTAGCAATGTTGTGGTAAATTGTTCACTTCCCCGTTGGAGAGCGTAACCGTATAGCTCGGTATGTAAGAGACGGGAAGGAGAGAATTTACCGACGCGAGGTACGACGACAGGATATACCTGATACTGTCTAACGGTGCGTGATTGATCGGCTTATCGATATCGATGACGAACCGCGCGACCGCGGTTCTCCTTCTCCGCGCGTCGTTCGATTTTCTCGACAAGAGACTCGAGAGCGGCCGACGACGAGAGCCGGTATTGATAAGCCAACCGGGACCGACTGTCTCGAATCCTTCCGCCCTGAGACGATCAATCTCGCCAGATATACAACGACGTATCGCTCACCTTGTATTTATATAAAAATAAAATGCATCGAACGATGTACGGGGAGTTTATATAGTGAATGAATTGGCTCGATGTACCACGAGAGCCGTACGGTCTGACAGGTATTATGAAGACCTGCGAGCCTTCGCGAACTCCATCTCCTCTATTTTCGTAAGATCTACCGCCGATGCGCCTGGAGGACCTGTTGTAACCGACGTTGTCGGACCGCTAATAAATCTATCCATCTATCTTTCACCCGACGGTAAGAGGCACGAGAGATCAGGAGAGATCACTCGCTTCCTCGTGCGGTGTAACAACGAGATGATCCATTCTTGTGTATTCCTCGTTTCGCAACGATGTACCTCGTGTATATCGCGGAACACGAGGTTGCTCCAAAACACTATTTCACAGAGTTTCCCATGTACCGCGAAGGCTACGCCCCTCTAGGGGCGACCGAGGCAAAACGGTACAGTGAGAGCGAAACTCAATCTTACAATGTTTGTATCCCCCTATTCTGTTCCAACGATACATCCGTATTCTCAAACCCGTTTTACCCCTTGTGAAAATTTTCCTGTTTGCAATATTCGAAAAAAAAAGAGAATAGCGAAAATTCTAGACTGCAGGCTCGATATTCTGACGGTCTATGGAAATGTACTGTTTGAAAAACCGAGCGGAAGGAGCAGTGTGTAAAAGTAAAAGAAGAGAAAAGTAGGTACTTCCCGGGCGTTCCATGCTCGAGGGTTTCAGGTGCATCAGAGAGAACCGTGCTCGTTGGGGGGAGGGAAGAGGGCGCGGGAGGGCGATAGCGCGTTGGAACGGACACGACGACGGGGCTGGCAACGGCCGGGTCCCTCTTACTCAAAGTGCTAATGAGTGTCGCCTCGTAAGCCAATTAATACCACCGGGGCGGGTCGCCGGCTAGCGGGAACGAGGAGAAACGGGTGGGTAGCATCCAGAGCTGGCTGCTCGCTCGTGTGCGCGCCTCTCTTGCCTCCCGGCAGCATCAGCGAGGCCAACTATGAGGAGAGGAGGACGACGAGACGATGCCTCGTCGTCACGAAGCCGAGAAGGGACCCCCCGGTGACTACATGACCGGAATACCCCATGGATTTGGTATGCCAGCGACGCCTGACCACCGCACACCACCGGAGTCCCGCACCAGTACCGACCTCACCAAAATCCCAATAGCGAGCTTGCATCGTACTCCACCAGCACCCCGTCGAGTTAACTCCGGGCGCGCAGGGTGGGCTGCCTTTCTGGCTACTTCGTCGGCTGGAACGGTCTCGAGACTCTCCAGACGAACTCGTCGGCTGCCATTGGAAGGCGAGCGCGCGCCTACCTGTGACGAGGATCTTAATGGTAGTGTCGTGTCGGTGGATGCGACGTCGCTGATGGTGAAGGAGGACGCGGTGTGGTTCGGGGCGAAAACGACAAAGAGGCAGCGTCGGAGGAAGAACAAGAAGAAGACGACGAGGAGAATAGCGGTGGTGAGCCGAGAAACGTCTCTCTCCTCAACGTTCCGCGGCAAGGCTCTCGGGATACTTAGGAACTCGAGTGTACCGCCTCGAGTACCACCGAGCGAAGAGTTACTTCTTACTTAAAGGCGGCGAGGACTTATGACGCGTACGTGACGGAATTGCTGAGAGGCCAAGGAGAAGAGACAAACCTCCATCGGGAGGCCACCTTCGCTCCCGGGACCTACAACTACCGCTATCCCCCACCGGCGTCAGGCTCCGAAGCTTTCGTTGCTTCTTTGCAACGAGCTTTTTCCTCTCGTTCCCTCGAAGCATACTTTGTAGCTTCACCGTCTTTCCCTTATCTCGCGAAACTTTCGCGTCAAACCTGCCTCGTCTCTTCTCCACCGCGCCGTCCGTCTCTTCTTCCTAACGGTGTACTTCACACCCTCTTCCGTCGGGCTTTGTATACGTATACGACAATAAACTCCCGGAAGACGGAACTCTCCTGTACTCCCGAACGAGACTTCACCCGGGAAAATTGAAGTTTCGTTCGACAAATTGTCGGCAATGTCGCGAAAGCTCTATCTTCGGGGTTCCCATTCTCTCTTTCCTCTCGTCCTCGAGTGCTCCTCGCCCACGTACCGGTAGAGGAAGTTTCCAATCGCGAAGCTGCCGGTGAAGCTTGTACGTGGCCGGAAAGACCTATTTCCCAGACGCGCACTCATCGTACCGTTGATCCTCTGAACCTTTACTTGTGGTCCTTGTCGAGTTAGTACTGCCCTCTACGGCTTTTGCTCGCTCGAGAGCGGCGGCCACGATCGCATCATGCGAATAAAGGTTTCCAAGGGTCGGTTCACTTCGAACCTTAATAACATTTACATTAATGCCAAAGAATCGAAGGTAAAAGCGAGCTGGAGAGCTGCATAGAGTTCCGAAGATAAAACAAACGAAAAGAAACCGCAGTCGCAACTGTTATCGTCCCGGTAGATCAATTAAGATCTCGAGAGCGAAAAATTCATCGAGGAGATTGATAGATTAGAATAGAGCTTCCGCTCATTGATCAAATTTCCATCGTGGTTTGTTCCGAGCGGGGGGAAAAAAAACAATCGCATCCGCGATCCGATCCGAATATAATGAGAGCAGAAGGATCGGAAAAGGAAGCGAGAAAATTGGGGAAGAAGCATCGGATAAAATCCAATGAAAGATCGAAGAGACGAGTAGGCGGAAGGGCAACCCGTTCGAAGAAACGTTTTGGAACGGGATGCACCGTCAGGATGCAAGGTGGACGTGGGGAGGAGGCTTGCCCGCGCATTACATATTGACGATTCGCGCGAGAGTCGGGTGGAGAGACGACGGGCGGTAGTTTCGTGGAAAGTCGAAGAAGGCGAGTAGGAGAGACGGGGATGGTCGAAAGAAAAAGCGAGGTGAAACTTGAAGAAACGCGAGCGACGAGGAGGACAGCGAGAGAGTTACGTAGTGCAGCCACGTAGTCGCCGTTTGTCGATGGTACCGCAATAATTCCTTATTGCTCCTCCAACGTCTACCCAACCCTGTAACCCAACTAGTCGGGACGTCCTCGTTCCTTCAGTCTTCCTTGGCCATGCCCCGTGGACCGTCTCAACCCTCCCCTGCCCTCTATTCCTCACTTCGACGTGGCCACTGTCGCTTCCCAGACTTTATCCGTCGACTTCTCCTTCGCTCCGGCTCTTGCTGAAGAAGCGCGAACCGTCTCACGTACGTCCCGGCGTACTGTTCCAACCCCTCGGACTATATCCAGACGCGCGTCTCGGCCCCATCTTTACCCAACGTACCGAAAGGGTTGGCCTGTAGCAGCGCCAGCACCAGCGGCGCTGATACCTTCCAGGCACGGTGTCCGCGATGCCAACTCTCGAGGGGCTTACGAGGCTGTGCGCCAGAATCCAGGGGGGGTTGAAGCCAGGAACCCGGAATCGTTAAATCAGGCACGAATCGAAAGATCGGCGAAATCCACCATCAGCAAGCGCAGCACCGGTACCTGCCCCGGCGAAGAATTTTCTGGCTATACGTGACTCGCCCTACCCACGGACAATTTTTATTCCCACCGACATTTTTTACACCCTCTACGCAGCCTGTTTTACAGTATAGCACAGGGTAAAGTACCAAACCTCTCCAGTGCACAGGGGACGTAAAAATTGACGGACAATTATTCAATCGTTGTTTGAGCTCTTGGGAAATTTCTCGGAAAATCGACGACTTATAGCTACGATTTATTCGATTTAAAATGCACGTGTAAAACTCACCACGACCGCGTCGGCAACTGGAAAAACATGCTGTAGTGAATCTTGGCTAGGAACACTCACCTGAAACAAACAAATGTGAAGGAAGATTAGAACCGGGAACACGATTATTTCGCGCGAGTTTTATGCCTATTATGTGTCACATAAGTTATTATAAATCCGTATAAAGGGCTATTTCGCGTAATGCGAAAGATAAGCGCTCCCAACTCGAATTCTCGAGAGCGGATTTCTTTAATAAACTACTGGCAGTCTCGACGGGCGGACGACGAACGCGCGAGAAACGGTTCTTTTATGCCGACTTCGAGATGAGTTCGTCCGAATCTTGGAGGGACTCGACGACGAAGCCAACGCAAATACATTAAAACCTCTTCTCGGCGGTCGCAACGCGAACGACTCGGAAGGCCAGCTAACCAGCCAGCAGTCATCCGCCTACGCGTATCGCTACGGTCCAACGATATTTATGTTTGATCAGCTGCCACACCGGACGGATTCTCCTTGGAAGTCTGCCGTGAGGGGAAAGATCTCACTGCTCACGAGTCAACTCGGATGATCATTCGACTGATCCGTTTCGCGTCCGGTACGGAGACGTTCTGTCAGTCAACTGGCAATATATTCTGTAAAAAACTTAGAGGGAATAAAACATTCTTAGGTGTACTTATGTGTAAAAATGTTCGCTGTTCTCTATAATTTCTCTGAAACTTCTGCGAAATGAACACAATTCATAGACTAACTTAAATCTCAGCGAGAAGGTATCCGATCTACGACGGACCCGCGATAGATCCGTTACGTGCGTCTGCGAAAAGTTCACTAGTAGCCAAGAGCTTTATCGCGCTCTTTGTCGTCGAATCTCTCCTCGACCCGACGTAACGCTCCGTGGGGTGATATCGCTCTCGTGAATTAACGATTCGCGAATTAACCTTCGCGCTCGGCGATCTTTCATCGTGTTTTATCGGACGGAAAATTAGCGCCCGAGTCGGAGTGGGCTCCATCGGATGGCGGTTACAAAATTGATGCGCCGTTAACAAAATTATAATATCATTAAACGCCGAATAGATTGGGTTATGCAGGGATGAGACAGACATCTATATGCATGCATGTATATCAACGCAGCGGGTTAGCGTGTAACGATCGACTCTCGTATCTCTATTATTCCGCCTATGTTATCTCTCTCTATTTCCCACCCCCGCCACCGCAGCCACTGTACAATCTCCGGAATACGCGTGCTGGCAGTTAAAGCGCGTTTATTGCAGGACGAGTGTTAATCGTCCGAGGGCCGGGCCGGCGGTACCGAACCCGATGATGTTTACCGTGAACCCGGCATTACTGCTTCATTATAACGCTCTCTCGATGACCACTCACTTATTATTCGTCCCCAAGAGTACTCCATGTCAATTTCATTAAGCCCGAAGCCACCCGCCCTGTTCATACATTGTACTCGCGAAACCATCAATCAACCGGAAATAACAGCAATTAACGAAAGCAACGTTCCACCGGGTCCGAAAGTGACCAACCCGCACTCAGAAAAAGAATAGAATGTCCTGCTCTATCGAACGGCTCGCAGTAGTGACGTCTGTATAAATCGTATTTGATAGAATTCCATCGATTAAACTGTATTTGTGGTTGCAAGTATGATTTGTTGTCATCCTCTTCTGAGAAGTTGATATGACACGATATAGATCGACTTTCGGGTTTTTCCGCCTAAGAAATGTCAAAATTATTTTTCCGAGATATCGAATTTTCCAAAACGCCATTCGATTCAGTGGCTTATTCCCATTCTAAAACTGTATAGATAAACTTTTTTCCGACACTTTTTAAAATTCGTCCCTTTTGGGGTAGGGAATCCTATGTTAAATTTCCCGGAACGACACTTTTTAAAAAAAAATTTCAAGCTATCGATCTGAAACCTTCGCCATTCGATCCAAGTCATATACTTCCCAACCGATTTCAGCCACGAGAAAATTCTAAAAAATTTATTTCCTTGAAAAAATCGACTTTTCCGAAATCGGCCTTTTCCGCGAAAAACAGTAAGGGTACTACCTTTGCGTCGGAAAAATCGGGAAATATTTTTTTCAAGATATCGACCTGAAACCTTCGCCATTCGATTCAGTGGCTTATTCCCATTCTAAAACTGTATAGATAAACTTTTTTCCGACACTTTTTAAAATTTGTCCCTTTTGGGGTAGGGAATCCTATGTTAAATTTCCCGGAACGACACTTTTTTAAAAAAAATTTCAAGCTATCGATCTGAAACCTTCGCCATTCGATCCAAGTCATATACTTCCCAACCGATTTCAGCCACGAGAAAATTCTAAAAAATTTATTTCCTTGAAAAAATCGACTTTTCCGAAATCGGCCTTTTCCGCGAAAAACAGTAAGGGTACTACCTTTGCGTCGGAAAAATCGGGAAATATTTTTTTCAAGATATCGACCTGAAACCTTCGCCATTCGATTCAGTGGCTTATTCCCATTCTAAAACTGTATAGATAAACTTTTTTCCGACACTTTTTAAAATTTGTCCCTTTTGGGGTAGGGAATCCTATGTTAAATTTCCCGGAACGACACTTTTTTAAAAAAAATTTCAAGCTATCGATCTGAAACCTTCGCCATTCGATCCAAGTCATATACTTCCCAACCGATTTCAGCCACGAGAAAATTCTAAAAAATTTATTTCCTTGAAAAAATCGACTTTTCCGAAATCGGCCTTTTCCGCGAAAAACAGTAAGGGTACTACCTTTGCGTCGGAAAAATCGGGAAATATTTTTTTCAAGATATCGACCTGAAACCTTCGCCATTCGATTCAGTGGCTTATTCCCATTCTAAAACTGTATAGATAAACTTTTTTCCGACACTTTTTAAAATTTGTCCCTTTTGGGGTAGGGAATCCTATGTTAAATTTCCCGGAACGACACTTTTTTAAAAAAAATTTCAAGCTATCGATCTGAAACCTTCGCCATTCGATCCAAGTCATATACTTCCCAACCGATTTCAGCCACGAGAAAATTCTAAAAAATTTATTTCCTTGAAAAAATCGACTTTTCCGAAATCGGCCTTTTCCGCGAAAAACAGTAAGGGTACTACCTTTGCGTCGGAAAAATCGGGAAATATTTTTTTCAAGATATCGACCTGAAACCTTCGCCATTCGATTCAGTGGCTTATTCCCATTCTAAAACTGTATAGATAAACTTTTTTCCGACACTTTTTAAAATTTGTCCCTTTTGGGGTAGGGAATCCTATGTTAAATTTCCCGGAACGACACTTTTTTAAAAAAAATTTCAAGCTATCGATCTGAAACCTTCGCCATTCGATCCAAGTCATATACTTCCCAACCGATTTCAGCCACGAGAAAATTCTAAAAAATTTATTTCCTTGAAAAAATCGACTTTTCCGAAATCGGCCTTTTCCGCGAAAAACAGTAAGGGTACTACCTTTGCGTCGGAAAAATCGGGAAATATTTTTTTCAAGATATCGACCTGAAACCTTCGCCATTCGATTCAGTGGCTTATTCCCATTCTAAAACTGTATAGATAAACTTTTTTCCGACACTTTTTAAAATTTGTCCCTTTTGGGGTAGGGAATCCTATGTTAAATTTCCCGGAACGACACTTTTTTTAAAAAAAATTTCAAGCTATCGATCTGAAACCTTCGCCATTCGATCCAAGTCATATACTTCCCAACCGATTTCAGCCACGAGAAAATTCTAAAAAATTTATTTCCTTGAAAAAATCGACTTTTCCGAAATCGGCCTTTTCCGCGAAAAACAGTAAGGGTACTACCTTTGCGTCGGAAAAATCGGGAAATATTTTTTTCAAGATATCGACCTGAAACCTTCGCCATTCGATTCAGTGGCTTATTCCCATTCTAAAACTGTATAGATAAACTTTTTTCCGACACTTTTTAAAATTTGTCCCTTTTGGGGTAGGGAATCCTATGTTAAATTTCCCGGAACGACACTTTTTTAAAAAAAATTTCAAGCTATCGATCTGAAACCTTCGCCATTCGATCCAAGTCATATACTTCCCAACCGATTTCAGCCACGAGAAAATTCTAAAAAATTTATTTCCTTGAAAAAATCGACTTTTCCGAAATCGGCCTTTTCCGCGAAAAACAGTAAGGGTACTACCTTTGCGTCGGAAAAATCGGGAAATATTTTTTTCAAGATATCGACCTGAAACCTTCGCCATTCGATTCAGTGGCTTATTCCCATTCTAAAACTGTATAGATAAACTTTTTTCCGACACTTTTTAAAATTTGTCCCTTTTGGGGTAGGGAATCCTATGTTAAATTTCCCGGAACGACACTTTTTTAAAAAAAATTTCAAGCTATCGATCTGAAACCTTCGCCATTCGATCCAAGTCATATACTTCCCAACCGATTTCAGCCACGAGAAAATTCTAAAAAATTTATTTCCTTGAAAAAATCGACTTTTCCGAAATCGGCCTTTTCCGCGAAAAACAGTAAGGGTACTACCTTTGCGTCGGAAAAATCGGGAAATATTTTTTTCAAGATATCGACCTGAAACCTTCGCCATTCGATTCAGTGGCTTATTCCCATTCTAAAACTGTATAGATAAACTTTTTTCCGACACTTTTTAAAATTTGTCCCTTTTGGGGTAGGGAATCCTATGTTAAATTTCCCGGAACGACACTTTTTTAAAAAAAATTTCAAGCTATCGATCTGAAACCTTCGCCATTCGATCCAAGTCATATACTTCCCAACCGATTTCAGCCACGAGAAAATTCTAAAAAATTTATTTCCTTGAAAAAATCGACTTTTCCGAAATCGGCCTTTTCCGCGAAAAACAGTAAGGGTACTACCTTTGCGTCGGAAAAATCGGGAAATATTTTTTTCAAGATATCGACCTGAAACCTTCGCCATTCGATTCAGTGGCTTATTCCCATTCTAAAACTGTATAGATAAACTTTTTTCCGACACTTTTTAAAATTTGTCCCTTTTGGGGTAGGGAATCCTATGTTAAATTTCCCGGAACGACACTTTTTTAAAAAAAATTTCAAGCTATCGATCTGAAACCTTCGCCATTCGATCCAAGTCATATACTTCCCAACCGATTTCAGCCACGAGAAAATTCTAAAAAATTTATTTCCTTGAAAAAATCGACTTTTCCGAAATCGGCCTTTTCCGCGAAAAACAGTAAGGGTACTACCTTTGCGTCGGAAAAATCGGGAAATATTTTTTTCAAGATATCGACCTGAAACCTTCGCCATTCGATTCAGTGGCTTATTCCCATTCTAAAACTGTATAGATAAACTTTTTTCCGACACTTTTTAAAATTTGTCCCTTTTGGGGTAGGGAATCCTATGTTAAATTTCCCGGAACGACACTTTTTTTAAAAAAAATTTCAAGCTATCGATCTGAAACCTTCGCCATTCGATCCAAGTCATATACTTCCCAACCGATTTCAGCCACGAGAAAATTCTAAAAAATTTATTTCCTTGAAAAAATCGACTTTTCCGAAATCGGCCTTTTCCGCGAAAAACAGTAAGGGTACTACCTTTGCGTCGGAAAAATCGGGAAATATTTTTTTCAAGATATCGACCTGAAACCTTCGCCATTCGATTCAGTGGCTTATTCCCATTCTAAAACTGTATAGATAAACTTTTTTCCGACACTTTTTAAAATTTGTCCCTTTTGGGGTAGGGAATCCTATGTTAAATTTCCCGGAACGACACTTTTTTAAAAAAAATTTCAAGCTATCGATCTGAAACCTTCGCCATTCGATCCAAGTCATATACTTCCCAACCGATTTCAGCCACGAGAAAATTCTAAAAAATTTATTTCCTTGAAAAAATCGACTTTTCCGAAATCGGCCTTTTCCGCGAAAAACAGTAAGGGTACTACCTTTGCGTCGGAAAAATCGGGAAATATTTTTTTCAAGATATCGACCTGAAACCTTCGCCATTCGATTCAGTGGCTTATTCCCATTCTAAAACTGTATAGATAAACTTTTTTCCGACACTTTTTAAAATTTGTCCCTTTTGGGGTAGGGAATCCTATGTTAAATTTCCCGGAACGACACTTTTTTAAAAAAAATTTCAAGCTATCGATCTGAAACCTTCGCCATTCGATCCAAGTCATATACTTCCCAACCGATTTCAGCCACGAGAAAATTCTAAAAAATTTATTTCCTTGAAAAAATCGACTTTTCCGAAATCGGCCTTTTCCGCGAAAAACAGTAAGGGTACTACCTTTGCGTCGGAAAAATCGGGAAATATTTTTTTCAAGATATCGACCTGAAACCTTCGCCATTCGATTCAGTGGCTTATTCCCATTCTAAAACTGTATAGATAAACTTTTTTCCGACACTTTTTAAAATTTGTCCCTTTTGGGGTAGGGAATCCTATGTTAAATTTCCCGGAACGACACTTTTTTAAAAAAAATTTCAAGCTATCGATCTGAAACCTTCGCCATTCGATCCAAGTCATATACTTCCCAACCGATTTCAGCCACGAGAAAATTCTAAAAAATTTATTTCCTTGAAAAAATCGACTTTTCCGAAATCGGCCTTTTCCGCGAAAAACAGTAAGGGTACTACCTTTGCGTCGGAAAAATCGGGAAATATTTTTTTCAAGATATCGACCTGAAACCTTCGCCATTCGATTCAGTGGCTTATTCCCATTCTAAAACTGTATAGATAAACTTTTTTCCGACACTTTTTAAAATTTGTCCCTTTTGGGGTAGGGAATCCTATGTTAAATTTCCCGGAACGACACTTTTTTAAAAAAAATTTCAAGCTATCGATCTGAAACCTTCGCCATTCGATCCAAGTCATATACTTCCCAACCGATTTCAGCCACGAGAAAATTCTAAAAAATTTATTTCCTTGAAAAAATCGACTTTTCCGAAATCGGCCTTTTCCGCGAAAAACAGTAAGGGTACTACCTTTGCGTCGGAAAAATCGGGAAATATTTTTTTCAAGATATCGACCTGAAACCTTCGCCATTCGATTCAGTGGCTTATTCCCATTCTAAAACTGTATAGATAAACTTTTTTCCGACACTTTTTAAAATTTGTCCCTTTTGGGGTAGGGAATCCTATGTTAAATTTCCCGGAACGACACTTTTTTAAAAAAAATTTCAAGCTATCGATCTGAAACCTTCGCCATTCGATCCAAGTCATATACTTCCCAACCGATTTCAGCCACGAGAAAATTCTAAAAAATTTATTTCCTTGAAAAAATCGACTTTTCCGAAATCGGCCTTTTCCGCGAAAAACAGTAAGGGTACTACCTTTGCGTCGGAAAAATCGGGAAATATTTTTTTCAAGATATCGACCTGAAACCTTCGCCATTCGATTCAGTGGCTTATTCCCATTCTAAAACTGTATAGATAAACTTTTTTCCGACACTTTTTAAAATTTGTCCCTTTTGGGGTAGGGAATCCTATGTTAAATTTCCCGGAACGACACTTTTTTAAAAAAAATTTCAAGCTATCGATCTGAAACCTTCGCCATTCGATCCAAGTCATATACTTCCCAACCGATTTCAGCCACGAGAAAATTCTAAAAAATTTATTTCCTTGAAAAAATCGACTTTTCCGAAATCGGCCTTTTCCGCGAAAAACAGTAAGGGTACTACCTTTGCGTCGGAAAAATCGGGAAATATTTTTTTCAAGATATCGACCTGAAACCTTCGCCATTCGATTCAGTGGCTTATTCCCATTCTAAAACTGTATAGATAAACTTTTTTCCGACACTTTTTAAAATTTGTCCCTTTTGGGGTAGGGAATCCTATGTTAAATTTCCCGGAACGACACTTTTTTAAAAAAAATTTCAAGCTATCGATCTGAAACCTTCGCCATTCGATCCAAGTCATATACTTCCCAACCGATTTCAGCCACGAGAAAATTCTAAAAAATTTATTTCCTTGAAAAAATCGACTTTTCCGAAATCGGCCTTTTCCGCGAAAAACAGTAAGGGTACTACCTTTGCGTCGGAAAAATCGGGAAATATTTTTTTCAAGATATCGACCTGAAACCTTCGCCATTCGATTCAGTGGCTTATTCCCATTCTAAAACTGTATAGATAAACTTTTTTCCGACACTTTTTAAAATTTGTCCCTTTTGGGGTAGGGAATCCTATGTTAAATTTCCCGGAACGACACTTTTTTAAAAAAAATTTCAAGCTATCGATCTGAAACCTTCGCCATTCGATCCAAGTCATATACTTCCCAACCGATTTCAGCCACGAGAAAATTCTAAAAAATTTATTTCCTTGAAAAAATCGACTTTTCCGAAATCGGCCTTTTCCGCGAAAAACAGTAAGGGTACTACCTTTGCGTCGGAAAAATCGGGAAATATTTTTTTCAAGATATCGACCTGAAACCTTCGCCATTCGATTCAGTGGCTTATTCCCATTCTAAAACTGTATAGATAAACTTTTTTCCGACACTTTTTAAAATTTGTCCCTTTTGGGGTAGGGAATCCTATGTTAAATTTCCCGGAACGACACTTTTTTAAAAAAAATTTCAAGCTATCGATCTGAAACCTTCGCCATTCGATCCAAGTCATATACTTCCCAACCGATTTCAGCCACGAGAAAATTCTAAAAAATTTATTTCCTTGAAAAAATCGACTTTTCCGAAATCGGCCTTTTCCGCGAAAAACAGTAAGGGTACTACCTTTGCGTCGGAAAAATCGGGAAATATTTTTTTCAAGATATCGACCTGAAACCTTCGCCATTCGATTCAGTGGCTTATTCCCATTCTAAAACTGTATAGATAAACTTTTTTCCGACACTTTTTAAAATTTGTCCCTTTTGGGGTAGGGAATCCTATGTTAAATTTCCCGGAACGACACTTTTTTAAAAAAAATTTCAAGCTATCGATCTGAAACCTTCGCCATTCGATCCAAGTCATATACTTCCCAACCGATTTCAGCCACGAGAAAATTCTAAAAAATTTATTTCCTTGAAAAAATCGACTTTTCCGAAATCGGCCTTTTCCGCGAAAAACAGTAAGGGTACTACCTTTGCGTCGGAAAAATCGGGAAATATTTTTTTCAAGATATCGACCTGAAACCTTCGCCATTCGATTCAGTGGCTTATTCCCATTCTAAAACTGTATAGATAAACTTTTTTCCGACACTTTTTAAAATTTGTCCCTTTTGGGGTAGGGAATCCTATGTTAAATTTCCCGGAACGACACTTTTTTAAAAAAAATTTCAAGCTATCGATCTGAAACCTTCGCCATTCGATCCAAGTCATATACTTCCCAACCGATTTCAGCCACGAGAAAATTCTAAAAAATTTATTTCCTTGAAAAAATCGACTTTTCCGAAATCGGCCTTTTCCGCGAAAAACAGTAAGGGTACTACCTTTGCGTCGGAAAAATCGGGAAATATTTTTTTCAAGATATCGACCTGAAACCTTCGCCATTCGATTCAGTGGCTTATTCCCATTCTAAAACTGTATAGATAAACTTTTTTCCGACACTTTTTAAAATTTGTCCCTTTTGGGGTAGGGAATCCTATGTTAAATTTCCCGGAACGACACTTTTTTAAAAAAAATTTCAAGCTATCGATCTGAAACCTTCGCCATTCGATCCAAGTCATATACTTCCCAACCGATTTCAGCCACGAGAAAATTCTAAAAAATTTATTTCCTTGAAAAAATCGACTTTTCCGAAATCGGCCTTTTCCGCGAAAAACAGTAAGGGTACTACCTTTGCGTCGGAAAAATCGGGAAATATTTGAAATTGTATATAGATAAGACTCACTCGTTTCGTCGTCGAAAATCTATGCGCGTCGCTGGCGTCGTGTGGTCTTCCGCTCGCTATACGGTGCAGGTAGAATCGCGAGGAAAACCCAGGGAGCCAAGGTTTCCGAGAGGGTGGGCCCTTGTCGGGTTTCGCGAGTAGTTTCAACCCGTCACTGGTCGGCCAGTGGGGAGGCTTGGGCCAAATTAGATTAGCGCGAATTAGCGGGAGCCGTATTCCACGCCAGCGGCCAGATTCCAACCCGACTCCTCTATATATCTCGCCCGTTCTCGCTCTCTCCCTCTGTCTTCTTCATCCGCAGGACGCTCGGTAAGAGAATGGGCATCCGGGGTCCTGGCGTACATGCGAGCAGTGTCACGACTAGGTGGGGGGGAATTGAGCTCGAAATTGCCGGGCCACGAGAGAAAGCGTGAGGGACGGAGAGACGAAAAGCAGAAAGAGGAATCGACGATGGTACGAGAAAATCGGAAGGGACAAACGGGGCGGTAGTTGGAAATGGGGAGTGAGAAGAGATGAGGCAGAAAGAAAGAGAGATGATCCCAAACAAAACGATGGTAGAGGATACGATGAGAGTGAAAACGCGGATGAGGGCGGCTCCGCAGGAAGAGCGGAAGGGGTTGGAGAGAGGTCGGGGACAGACAGGGTGAAAGGAGGAGAGCGCGAGAGCATGCAATTACCGCTTGGATATCTACTTATCTCGAGGCATTCCTGACTACCCCTTCGCCGCTGCTGCTGGCTGCAAAAAACCTTTTCGTTGAAAAGATTTCCGCTGGTTTTTTAACCCCGCTGGCTGGTCGAGATACACGGGAAAATTCGGAAGCCACGTAGCAGGATTTTTGTTACGACTTTGTGCAATGCCGGCCCGCGTATTCTGGAGAATGAGCGCTGCGGACGAAGAAAAAAATGGATTCACTCACTATATAAATTATGGGAGAAAACCTTAGATGCATATTTGAGAGTCGCTGATCGTTACGCGGGTCTGCGTAGATTCGAGCAGAGAACTATCAGTCTCGACAGTTATTTTTGAAATGTTGATTCCAGGTGTACAATAGCTCGGCCAGGCGGACTCTAGGTGGAATCGCATCGATAGGTCTATCGGAAGTCCACCGTCGAATGGATTTTTTTTTACACGATTCAATCGGCTACATCGATCGGAGCAAAGCAAGATACACGGGCGGGGAGGGAAAAGCGAGGGAGCGGAAACAATTCGGGGCAGTCGAGGACGAACGATTTCATTCGATAACTAGCGGAGAGAATCGTGAATGATAGAGAACTGTTCCTGATGCCGGGTATCGGTCGAACCGATTCGCCGGTGTCTGGCGGCCCCGCTCGACGATCGATATTAATTCAACGAGCGACTTATTTGCGTAAAGCAGGAAATTCAATCAAGCGCTCCATTGACTCGTCGGGAGCGCGAGAGAGCGCGGACCAACTACCGGCGGCCTCAGCAGGGATTCCGAGGATAATCGAAGCGCGCCGCGAAGACGAAATATACGTCTGGTACCTCCGAAACTACCGTCGACGATGCCGCTGCCGCTGCCGCTGTCGCTATATCCACCCGTGATCGCGGCGCGCCCCTGGAAGCAGTTTCAACGAAACTCTATCCTCAGGTCGTTTTGGGAATCCCTCTGTTTCGCAAAATTTCCGATAGCTATTCGTTTAGCCCCGTTGTTCGATTTTTGTCTGCTCACCTTATCCCTCGCTAAATTGTTTCCCACGGAAATTTTCAGCGGGACTTCCCGTGGCTGTGGGTGCAGTTATAACGCAACCGGAGCCACATTACCGGAACGAGGAGCGAGGGCTCTCGCGATGGAGGGATCGCTACATCGCGGTCGATGAAATATACCATCGTCCGATAATAACGACGATAATCCGCGGTATTAATTCGACGCTCGACTTGTTTGCCCGTGAGAAAATTCAATCAAACGCATCGCTGACCGCTCTCTCCGGCTCGCTATCCGTTTTTCTGATGTGATAGAGGAATCGACAGATATTTCGGAGCCGGTGAAAGAAGGAAAAAAAACCTGCAACCCCCGAGGCTTGTCGAGCTCGAGTGCCGCTTTGGGACGGGAGGCCAAAATGGACCAATTGGAGAAAAACAATGTCCCACTCCCGCCGGTAAGAAGAATCCCGTCTCGAACGGACAACACCGGTTCCTTTTGCCCCGCTGTTCCGTTCTGCCCCCCGCTCAACCCTCGATACATCGAAAAATATATTTCACTTTTACGATCATAAATGATTCAGAGTTTCCCGGAGCGCGAACGAATAAACGATGATTCCGGGAGAACGAGCACTTCGCCAGATGGAGGACTCACTTTTCGATATTTCGCAACGCCGATCCAGCAGGGACGGTGCGGGGTTGTATCAATGGAATCTCGTGCTAATCCAATGCGCGCCAATTCATACCCATTCCTCGCAATCGAAATCGGATCGGCGATAAATATACCGGTTCGGATGGATATTTCGGGATACAACAAACTGGTTTATTAAAAGCCGCCTCGGCTGACGAGGGGAAAGCGGAAAAGGTGCGGAAGCGCTGATCAGCGGGGGGATGACGGACGAACGCTGAAGAGCGGTGATGGAACGACGGTATTATAAATATAAAACCGCTATGGAACGGTGCGGATATCGCCGAAGGTCTGTCGCGCTGCTCCGGCGTTGCAGCAAGCAGCGGAGACTCGAGGAGAGCCAAAGGGAGAGAGAACGAGAGAACGAACGCGGATGAAACAGGGATGAATTCCACTAGCGAACGGGTCTTTCTCGCGGGCACGGCTCTCCCAATTTACGTAATTGAGTCCTGAATTATTTACATTGTTAAATGCGCGTCACGCGCCGACTGCCCTTCCAGCGGTATAACGACCGAGACTTCGGTTGCGATGCGATACGAGCCCGTCGAGCGCCTATCCCGAAGCTCCCGAGATATTTCGCTTCTGGCGGCGGAAAAACGTTTCGCGGCTGCGATCCGGCGAGACCTCTCGTCCGTTTTTTGTCTTCCTCTCGCCTCTTCGGTAGTTTCCGTCTCCTGAATATGCAACTATTTTTTTCTTTGTGGCGCTGGGGCGAACGGACCAAAAAAAAAAAATGCCACGCTGCACGGCGTACATGTGGGTGAGCCTTGAATTTGAGGACAAAACAAAGGGATATATTGAAAAGCTAGCGGCAAAAAAAAGGTTAGCTGATACATAAAAGAAGACAAAAAGTGGAACAAGGGAGGCGCGAAGGGGGCGTCGATAGACGAATCCGAAAGGAAAAACGAACGACGAGATTGAAGAGGAGAGCAAAAAAAAAAAAGAGGGAAATAAAAAGTTGGAGCCGGGGTCTCTCGTCGGCTTTGTAGAGAGCGCCACGCGTTCGCCAAACTCCATTGGCAACAGAGCCGGGCATTTGTGAATAAAATTCGGTTGTCGCCACCGTCGAGAGTCCCGCTGTCGCTGCTGCGGATATTGTATACCTATCTGTGATGTTTCAGCGGAAAAGCTGTGCACACACGGGGGGAAAAAAAGCCCATATGGGTCTCCGTAGCAAACGGACAATTGCCTCGCGCTCCAGGCGTCCTCACTCACATCCGCGCCAGTCGACGATGGACAATTATAGGTAACGATTTACCCTTTGACTGCGACGTCATGACTCGTTGGTATTTATGGCTCGGTTGGCGCCGCGCGCGCGAAACGACCGAAACTAAAATGGAATCCATGGAAAAGCGCGACGCGCACGAACCGCTCCGAATCCCTCCCCGCCGTATGCATGAGCGAATCTTCTCCGTCTCGTTTTTTTTGTTAACCCGTTGCGGAGTCGCTCTCTCGCTTTTCCCGCGCACCGCTGACGAATCCCAGCGATCCAGTCGTTGTACTCCAATTGAAAACGCTCGATCGTAGGTGCGAATTAGAATAACTTGCGAACTCTCTACTCGCGACCCGAGCGCTCGTATTTGTATGCCGTTCCGTAACAATGTACGTGTAACGGTGTTTAAAAAACCACAAAAAATTCTCATTATCAGAAAAATAGTGGAAATAAATTGGGAGTGCAATTGAACGAGCAATTGCAATGTAAACGGTAAAGAATGATTGTGCATTTAACGTACGTTTTCCATCCACGAGGGACCACCATTTTTTTTGTGTCGACGTCACCATTTTTCGTGCTGATGACCGTTTGTTTGAAAAAAAGTCTGAAATCTCTCGTCGCTGCCGTTCTGAAATAATTCCCGAGCGTTCGGGTCGCGCTCACGCCGCCGGGCTTCGAGTGCATAACACGACTTGGAAACTCGTGTTCGCGTATAAATAACTTCATAAGAAGATCCGTTACGTATTCGGGAGCGAGTTTGCTTAAGTTCGTTTGGAGCATTAGTTAGCGGAGATGCGGGTTCGCCGGGTTGCGGCGCGCCTCGGCATTAATTAGATCCACGCGGAGGATCCGCGTCTCGCGACCTCGAGTGCTTCGTCACCGTTTCGCAATAAAACAACAAGTCGATACGTCCCATCCCGTGCATGCAAAAATAAATATGAATAAAAAAATAAATAAAAAAAAATATATGTATATATAGTCAGTGGTAGAGGATTACGTAACAATGCGAACTTGGTGGGAGAGGTAACGGTAGCACCGATGTGGTAGCACCGATGTGGTAGCACCGATGTGGTAGCAACTCGTGTTCTATGCGTTACTCCGATCGATAACCCATTTCCCGTTGACTCTCCCCCATCCCCTCAAAGCCATAATGTGTGGATTCAACGTGTATCGCTGAATGACGAGCGTATCGGTGCCCGTCCAGTTAGCCAACGGTCTCTGCACATGCACACACATAAGTCGAACAACAGAAGCAGCATCGACGCTACTCGATGACAATTAATTCCGGGCAATAATGAAATCGATCCGATAACGGAGTGTCGTAGGACGGAACGCGAGCCGCGCGATTCGGTGCAGCGGTGGAAAAGAAGAAGCGAGATCGTTGATGGGACGCGTGGTCGGATGACGTCAAGTAAAGTGCGGGAGGAAAGAGGGTGCAACAGTCAGCTGATTGACACGGGACTGGAGGAGGCAGGACGAACCAGGGACCGAGACAGAGCAAGTGACAGAATGGGAAGGGTTGTTAATGGAAACCCATTGTTCTCTAATCAAATCATTCGGCCAGTTGGTGGGTGCGGGCGAGGAGCGTCCCCGGAGGTTCTATGCGAAACCGAGAAAGCCGAGAGACGGCGAGAGAGGGAGAGAGAGAGAGTATGAGGGACCAGGGAGGAGAATGAGGGAGAACGAGGGACTCGCACGAGGGAATCATCTACCTAACAAAGCCGTTCCTGACTCTCCTCTCCTGGTTTCTCGCTCGCCAAATACCCTGCATAATCCATATTCTCAGGATGTTGGTGCACGCGTCAAAAATCCACGGGACGAATTCGTTGCACGCCATGTTCCGCGTTGCGCGCCCTAAAATATTGAGCACGGTTCGCCTTGTCGCCTTCTCCCTTGGTACTTCTGATCTGCCCGTTGCTATCAGTGATCTTAGTCGAATTATCGAATGCCATGCATTTACCTCGGGAGCGTACGGCAGTTAGGGCTGATAAATTCATAAGAGCACAGAAAGATATCTCGCGTTTGGTGGAAACAGAGCGACATCGACCGGAGGACCGGTTGAATTCGGCGTTTGTATTCCTGATGAATACATCTTCGGATACGAAAATCTTGAAAAACAGAGAAAGGTTGAATCAGTGTTCGAAACCCATACCCTGTGTTTGACACACAGGGCAGGTGGTGCTGGCCGACGTTGGGCAAACACTGGACTGTGCCAATACTCGACCTTTGTAGTGCTCTGACCAGGGCACGCTTTTATCACA
Organism: Listrodromus nycthemerus; assembly: GCA_963978505.1. NCBI lineage: Eukaryota > Metazoa > Arthropoda > Insecta > Hymenoptera > Ichneumonidae > Listrodromus > Listrodromus nycthemerus. The sequence goes on along the minus strand of OZ021682.1, from coordinate 513,521 downwards.
GTACGGTTTCCGTGCTGACGGTAAATGGCCCAAATGTCGTCGAGTCCGTGTATCATTGATTCATATTTCTCCACTGCAACTCCACCAAGCGAAGAGCGTGGGAAGCTGAGCGTCGTCACGGCCAGACTCGTCGGTCGTTCGACTGTGTGCCAACTCATACCATGTCGCAGTCATGGCGAACGCGCCGATCCGTTCACGACGGACATTGAAACGCGACATTTAACTCCTTTCCTTCTCGCTCAATCGGCTGAACGGTAAACCATCGGCTCACGTATCCGTGAGAGCACACGCACACATTCAACGATGGTGATCGATTAAAAAGACCAACACTCGGGCAATCCTGGCGATCCGAGGAACGAGGAACGGCCGACAGCCTTCGGAGTTCGCGAACGGAGATAAAAACCAAGCCGGTTGTTACGATCACGCGGTCTTTGGCAAGATAGCGCGTGTATACCGATCGGCGTACAGACCGGGCCCCCTCTGTCCACCGTGGTCCGACGACGCTTTCCAGGAAGGCATTATCGGTCGTTCGCGCGATAGGAAGGCTTACATTAGAGTCCGGTGTACCGGAGCTGAGACCGTTGGCCCGATACCGGTAACACATCGAGCGGGGAAAAAAGCGAATACAGAAATAGAAAGGACGAGTAAAAATCATGCGTCGAGAGTAGTTACTCAGAAACAAAGCAGCAACGTCACGTCGTCTGGCAGAGTCCGGGCGACACGACGTAGACGTCAGGGTCTCTCACACTCTCCAGACAAACCGGCGCCACGTTTCCCTCGGTTCTTCGTAGTCGCAGTTTAACGGACCCTCGGGCAGCCCAAGTGTGTGTTCCGTATACATTATACAGAAGAGGGATGGAAAAAAAAAAAGGAATAAAAAAGAACGCTCGCTAGTCGGGTAAAGCTAATTTTCTTTGCGGTCGCAAAGCCCGAACAAGGCAACGGGTACGGGAAGTGAGATGTGAGGAAAGCCGCGAGAGCTTATCGTGTTCTCGTTGCAACGACACTTGGGGCGTGTGCGGCTTCGCGCGTGAGCATTTTCCTTTCGCACTCTTTACCGACACACGGACGCACACACACACACACACGTAGACGTGGGTTCGTGGAAGACCTCTCTTGAACTATCAATAGCGGGGCGCTGCCCGACCTCGTGACTAACGTCGTTGGTTTTGCCTCGGAGTGTGTTTCGTTAACAAATATTATAGAAGCGTCGGGATTGCCTGTTCGAAGTGCGAAGGGGCGGTTGGGAATGGAGGTAGGTAGAAAACTTATTAATTCGCCGAAGCTCGGTGCAAGGGGCTTCGAGGAATTTCTCAGCCGCAATCAGTGAAACTCTCGAAGTAGATAAGGTGGGTTCGTGGGCAGACTCGCAATCCCAGCGACTGAAACGCGCCTGGCATCGAGACACGGGCGGATGCTCGAAAGAATTCGTCCGGTGAAAGCGCGAGCCAGTTAAGTCGTCCGTGGGGAGCAACGAGCTAAATCATCGGAGGAGTTATCCGAACGAGATGTCTCGTTCGCAATGCTTCGGTTGTTCGTGAATGGATATCCAGAGTAAATAAATGAAGTAACATTTTTTTACAAAACTCCGTTAATAAGATAAATCCAAGAGGAAGAGACATTTTTTTCAGGGTAGACCGTTCAGGGGAGATTGGGCCGAAAATTGGATGCCAGGAAATAAAATCTACTCTAACGATACCAAAAGTATAGATCCGTTGTACCGAAGCGGCATTATAGCAAGAATATAATAAGAGTCAAATGATAATTGCGATAATTATGATAACGATGGTAATAAAGTGGATATCGAGCAAAGACAAGTATCGCTGGAACTATTGGAAACAGAATGCATTCACGAATCGTCGCAAGGTGGTGACTTTTATCCGTCGATATTGTAATTTTTACGAGATCCTCTCTCCGCGCCAGAGCCAAGCTAACGAGATCCTTCCACCCGCCGGTCCTTTCTTTTTATCCGTGATCAATCGGATAGAAAATTCAGAGACTGGGAACAAGTGAGATCGCGAGAGGGGCATGGAGAGGGATGAGAGGAAAATCACCGGTGAACTTCCGTGTCCTCGAAACCCACTGAACTCTCGGTCGCGCGATCCTCGGCACATAAGTATACGAGTTGTTCTATCACGGCGCTGCAGCTCTCCTCGCTCCTTTCCCCATCCGTCTCCCGCTCCGTGTCTTTATTCTCGGAGACTCGGCGCGCGTTTTGTCCCACTCTCGGTTATCATTCCCGCTATCTTTATTCTCTCCCTCTCGTCGTTCTTTTTACACGGTGGGCAAAACGACCACGCTGGCTGGGATGTATGCGGCCTCAAAGCCTCCCCTACCCGCCGCTCCGACGCTGAACGGCTCGGTTCCGCCAGCTTTATTACGTGCTCTCTTCTCGCGCAAGAGCCCCGCGGGGCTTCTAGAGTTACCCGACACTGGAAGCAGAACACCGGCGGTGTAAACAAGACGCGCGGCGACCGACCGCGAGAGAGAAAGAGAGAGGGAGAGCTCAAACTGTGCGCGACTCCGCGTATACTCCGACAATATAACCATTGTACGAACTTTAGAAATAGCCAAGTCCATAAGTGTATATACGTATACAGAGATATGTATAAAGGCGGCGGAGAACGAGAGACCCGAAGTTCCCGTCGGGAACCGAACAGGATAGAGGTGCAAAATTGCACCGGGTTGTTTCTACCTCAGTCCGGACAGTGGAAAAGCCACCCTACGCTTCGCTTCGAGAAAAGTATCGTCGTGCGGTTTTTCCGTCGGGATTTTTTCGCGAGATTGTCGGGGATCGAAGAGACGATTACGATGGGCCGGTTGGGGAGAGGAACGGGACGACATTCCGGTGTGAGGGATGCCTAAATGTCGGATGGCGGAGCCTCGCGAGGGGGAGGACCCCTCGTGGGCGCGTGCATGGTAACTGCAGCGCAGCATCGCGCGGTCCAGCGCGGCGAAGGCACTATCCTTTTGGAATTCGAAGGTCACGAGTCGACGACTCGAGAGACCGGTTCCCGGGCCCGATGGTCGAGTCTTTCCAGGTTCCCCGTCTCCGTCGAACCCACCGGTGGACTACTGTGCTATATACAGCGGGATCGTTCACACCGAGTGAATCGATTCAATCGAATCAGGCCACGGACGGCGAGGATTCGGTAGATTAATTGTTCCTCCTCTCGGAACGCAAGCGGTGGATATTCGCACAGCTGCCGTTTCGACCAATACAGATTTCGTGGACGGAACGGATGCGGCCAATGTTCGAGAATTTTCTCCCGATTTTTGGTTCGCCGATTTGGCCAAATTTCTGCCGAATATCGAGTGTCCCATCATTGATTTACCGATGTGACGCAACATTGGACGCGCAACGGTGTTTCGATTATGAGGAAAAAAAAATCCCTGGATTACGGAAAAAATCGTGAGGGAATTCGATTTTCATCGATACTGCTGTATCGAATTAATTCGATTAAATTTAATGCATGAAAAATAGAGTGGAGAATAAAGAAAAACGTCGATGTCGTGGATGTAACGTGTTGTTGGGATCGGGAAACCGTGGTAGTAAGAGTACATGTGGAAGCACTCGTCGCCTCACGCTATAGAGGTCTTCACGTCGCCGCAGGAAAGTGCACGAAATCGCTGTGACAGATCGGGTTAAGTGCCGGCGAGGCAGAAAACTCAGACTCGGCGACGACGAGGAAGACGTCGGTTCCTCGTCGGGTCTGTTCGAGAAGCCAGTCGCCGCTGCCGTAGTCGTTTCGCGATAAAATGTACGCGGAGACTGACGAAGTCGATCGATAATGAAAAGACCCGAGTTGAAGATGAGAAGCGGAGAGCGACGGAGAAAAAAAAAAGAAAATTATTTTTTTTAAATTGAAGTGACAGGACAGAAGAGAGCTCGACGTGTCTCGGGCAGGAAAAGGGAGAAAGATGAAAAAATACTTGGCAAGAGAGGTTCCGCTGCTCCGTTGCTTCTGCCCTGCCTTGTCTTTTCTACGGCCCTCGTATATTAGATCCTATCCGGGTTTCACACGTACTCCTGTCCGTATAATTTCTCGCTACGTAACTGTGGCAGAGGAAGATGGAAAATTCAAGACTCCGAGTCTGGCGGAGCAAACGATTTAAACGGATCGGCGTTATTCGTTTGCCCGAGGAGTTTAGCGAGTTCGTTTCGTATAATAAAAAAAAAAATGAGTGGACGAAGAAAAAGCAGAACGAGAAAAGCCAGAGTCTATACGTCGATGGGTCTCGGAGAGGAGTTCTGCGATTGTTGGACTTCCAGGAATGCCGGGACGATCGCAATCGAGGGAAATTCGAGATGCGTATAAGGCGCCGATCGTAGCGGGACTCGCACACAACACACACACACACACACACACACACAGAAACACACAGAGTCTTTCTCTCGACTTGTCGCGATCACGATCGGTTTTCTGTACAACTCGACGGGTTCTCTCACTCGGATTCTTTGCATACCGACTTAACGCCCGGCTTGCTCGCCGTCCCGTGTAATAAATACCGTGCAATAGGTCCGAGGTACGAACGTATTCGAGTAACAAGGCTAAAAAGAGAGAAAAAGGGTGTACGAAGCGGACGTAAGAGAGACTGCTGGAAAGCGTGCATTTGCATGGCAATGGCCGAGGCGGAAAAAGGAAAACGAACGAGGGCGAATAAAAAATGTTGCCATGACGCTGTGCAGATTCGATCCGATCTCTTGGATTTATTTACGAGAAGAAAGTTCCGAGACGAGACCGGCTACGAAGCGTACACCGTCGAGTGGAGTTGGCGAGGTGAAAAAAAAATAAAAATAATGAATAAAAATAAAAATAAAAACGCGTACGAAACCCCGGATTAATGACTGACGAGAAATTGATGAAGCGTCGCAATATTTCCAAGTCGAAATGACTCGACTCGGCCGAGTGTGGAGAACGAGTTTCAACGAGCGAGTCTCGGAGTCGAGTCGGTAATGTGAACGTATATGCGAGGGCAATGCAGTATTCTTACGCATCATGCTGACCCGTATTAACGTACATGAAAGGCGATGACGCAACGAATTCCCTCTCAACGCCAGCGGCTATGGACGGGGGAAGACCGGGTCTCGCTCCGCTCGGTCTTCGGCAGTTTCGAGTACGATGAAACGAAAGGTGCAAGAGCGAACGAAACCTCATGCCGGAGGCGTGTCGAATCAGTGATGTAGCATAAATCCATTGAGTCCGAGAGATTTTTGATTTTTCGACCAGCGTATGTGTGTGTTTTTTTTCTTGTTCGTTTTTTTTTCTTGTTCGTCGCACACAAGGATCGTAAGACGAGGGGCGAAAGTCAGTGGCGGCAGTGGACGATCAGCTTTCCGTCTGGACGGTGCCGCCGCTGTCGTTGCATGACTTCTCTTATCACGGCAAATTTACTCCGTTAATAAATCACTCTTGTCGGCAGACTTTATCGTCGAGTTTCGTAACTTTCTTCCTTTTGCCTTATTCAACGAGACTAAATTGTTGGAGACATTTTTTAATTGGGTCAGCCTTCGATCCACGCAGTGATGCATCCAACGCAAAAAGTCTTCGTTCTTTTGCGGTTATATTCCAACTTCCTAAATCCGGACAAAAACTCCAAATGCAAAATACTTTTTCAAATACCAAAAATTTATCAAATGTACAAAACAAACGAATAGAGAAATGAATAGATAAAAATTCAAGAACTCAAAGACTTTGACTCCGGTCTTTAATTTTCCAGTGGAAAAGTGACAAAAAAAAAAAACAGAAGATAAAAAAATGCCGAGATCGTGAGAGTTGAACGAGTGGAGTCGGCCGTACAACCGAGCATCGCGCGAATGTGTCTAAACAGCCGGTGAGAGAAAGAAGCAGGGAAAATGAGGTGGACGCGAGCGAGCGCGCGAGCGTTTGCACAATGAAAAGGCGGATGAAGAAGAGTCGCGGATAAGGAAGAGCGAGATGGCCGAGGCAAGCTGGAATGGGAAGAAAAGTGCGGAGGCAAAGGAGAGCCAAGGCAAAGCCAGCGAACGGGAGACGCGTCTGGTAACAATGAGACTGTAGTTTCCCGGAACAATGCTCTCATTATGCCGGGACTACCTGTTTTATGCGTGTATACGTGTCCGTGTGCGGCGCACATACCAACACTCGGGGCGCATTCAGTGCGCAGGACTCGCAACACTATCGCCGTAACGAGGCGAGGAATGAGACGAGTACAGTGATAGAGCGTGGCTGTTTCTCGACTAACGCGTAGTCGGAAACGAAGGCCCCACGCTTCTATTCCGTATTCCCTCGGTGTCCCGAGTGCTCGCCGTGTCGGCCTGGCCGACACATATCGCAGCCGCGAAAGAACTAACCAGAACGGTGAAGCCTTCGACACCGGAAACCGATAAATCGGGACGATGCGCATAATTTTTGGTCGAAAAAAAGGAGGTAGCGAACGCCGCTTCGAAACGGACCAGGACATGCGTGAGAGGTTCACTCGAAAAAATATGGCAGACTGGTTAATCGTGGCAGAGTTCGTTCACTCGAGAGTTCGTATCGCGTCGGTTTGGTTCCGTCCATCATCGGCGGAGTGCACAAGTGTGTCCCGTCCCGATTAGCATACGCGCGTTAGAAGAGCTCCGCTATGCGACGCTATCCGTATCGCCGATAGCCGCGGGTTGGTAATGCGCGATACACGGAAGCCGAGCGATATTCTATCGGGTCGTGGACGGTTGCGCTCGCTCAGTGGCCTCACACCGAATTATCGGGACGACGGCGGTGGTCACTTCCGGGCTTCGGGATTGTCACAAGTTCGGAGAGACACGCATCAGTTCCGAGCCGCTGCTCGGAACTGCGTAGTCGGCACGAGGTGCGGCGCGTCTCCTCTCGCACTCCGAAACGGGAGCTCGCGGTGTCCCCTCTGTGTCGCTCACGCACGGGGTATTAACCGAAGTGCATAATTTACTTAAGACATCAATGGGTTATTAACGCCGGGATCAAAGGGAACACGCCAGCCGCGAAGGAAACTGCGGCTTATCGATAGACGGCAAAGAGAAACTCCAAATTGCGAGGGACGAATAATTGAGGAGCACTCTTTATTATCGACCGTGAAGATTGGAGAGACCACTGTCGTCCCGGTGGGAAGAATACCGAAACGGAGTGTTCGGAGGAACCAGGGGGAGAAGAGGCGAGGGCTTCCGCATCGCCCGATCCGGCGAGATCCGGGCCGTTCGTCGGATTTCGAGGGAACGAAGCTGCGCGTCACCGTCACCATCGCCCTCTTGTCTCGGAAAACAAAAGAGCAGCCAGCGACAGCGGCTGTTGCTCGCCCAACGGCTACAGCCCCGACAGCCGCTGGTCCGACACCCCTCACGTACATTCCCGAGCACTGTTCCATCGCGCCCGTTCCTATCCGCGAGCTTCCTTCTCTTCCTGCGTCTTCCTCTTCGCCCTCGGCATACGCTCGATTTTCAGCGCCCCCCCTTCGCTGCCGCAGATATCGACCTTCGTACTCATCTCGAAACGTCCAAGCTTTCTTGTAATTCTAGGGCTTTTGTTTCTTGTTTATGTCGGCCGAAGTGTACTGCACACTCGGCGAGAATTACGCGCTTCCCTCTCTCCTGACGTAATATACTATTTCCCGCTGTAATTTTGAGTAAAATGCTTTAGGGGATTTACCTCGGGGCACGAATGAAAGTGCGCGATGGGATAAAATTGGCTGACAATCCAATAATTTGGTACTCCCGGGGGGAGGAGAGGAGAAGTGACGTTGAAAGTACACCGGAACGGCCTTACATCGTGCGAAGCTCGCGCGAAATGAGAGGAGAAGTTGCGCTCCGCGACCGAGGTTCTCGTGTGACGTTCATCTCGGTTAAAAATAACTGTCGCACTCGTAAGCCGAGACGAGAGCGGGTGACTCGATCGAGTCCTCGACATCGGGGCTCTCGGGAATTCGCGTGTCACGGAGAAAAACACGAGAAATGAGAGGGCAAAAGTTACAGAAAAAAATAATCGGAAACCTACGATTAATTGGGCCGTTTTGAGGACAGCTTAGCGTTTTCCCGATACGCGTGTAGTCTCTTTGAAAAAAAAAAATCAGCGCTTCCTCGCATACCTCACCGGTGAATCGCTACGGTGAATCGCTACGAGTGGCGGCTCTTTCGCTAATTACCCATCCAATGCAATTTTACCTTCCCATCCGTCGCTCCCGACGGAGCGTAGAAAAGAGATACGAGATAGCCTCGGGGCCGAGTTACAAAAACGAGGGAATCGAAAAAACGAAAAATAAAAAATGAAGCAATGGAAATAGGGGACAATTTTTTTGACTTACTCCCCGACGCGTCCTCGTGTTCGCGTGGCTCGAAGCGTTATACGCTTTAGTTGGTACCGTTGGTGTACTTGTCCTCGCGTGGATACGGCGTGTACATGTGCGGAATACACACTGTGCGGAACCGCGATATGTAAATTTATGGGCGACCGGGAGGGGTTACAGCTGAATTTTATCCGCGTAATCTGCCGGGTATAATTTGAAAATTCAGCACGGATGTGGGAGGTTGGCGTGCCTCTTGGCCGCGAGTGAGCGAACACGCTGTGGAGCGAATGAGGATCGCTGTAGAAAAGAAGAGTCGATCCACTCTTCCTCTCACACCGGAGCTGCGCTCGCGGGCTCCGCGAAAAAGTGAGGAACGAGGATAGAAAAAAATAAAAGAAAAAAAAATTTATATATATATGCGAGTGCACGAGGTGGAAAGAGGAGCGAGAGCGACAGATGAATAAAGGAACGTACGTATTCCTGAGAAAAAAGGGAAACGAAACGAACGGCGGTCGGAAGCTGCCGCGCAGATAAAAACCGGCGAATAATTACCGAGAGTACCGAAAAAGTTTCAGCGATTATGACGCGTGCCGCGACTGAATATACTTTTATTCACTTCTCCGCGATGAATTTACGGATATTCTGATAACAACATTTTCAATTTAATAGGAACCGGCCAAGTCCAATTGTTCATCGATGGAGATATTCATGAATAAATAAAGTTGAAATCATAAAGTATGTCGGCGACGTTCTATTAACTTGCCGGACCTCGGACGTTCTTAATAGGGCGACGGTGGACAGAAGGTGGACCGAGTACAGGGCAGAAGAGAAAGACGAAAGGATTAACCGGACATTAAAATGAACGGGTGCGCCCTCAAAGAAGGAAACTCTCCGAGCTAAGATCAAACAGGTGTCCGAGGCCGATGATGCTTCCTTGCCCGGGAGCGCAGCTGGTCTGATGCGGTAATTAAATTTAACGATTTCCCCCGCTCCATCGACTTTACTTATTTTATACTATTTTCCTTTATTTTATCGAGGAGCAGCTTCCATCCGATTTTCACTGACGGCATTCGAAATCGAAAGGGTGTTAATCGTTTCATCCAGTCGGACGAACAAATCGCCAAGCCGGCGACAGCGCGCCGATACACCGGCTATGCAAATTGAAGCGATATTAAATAATTGCCTGAATAAATTACCGGGGTCGTAACTATTAACATTTTTTTTTTAAATTGCCGTGTCAATATTGGCGTTGCTGTGTCACACGACTACGCAGAGTTAGCGACTCGTTGAGGAAGACGGCAAAAAAAAAAAAGAAATATAACAACAGAGTCATCGGCACGAGAAGCCTAGAAGTGGTTGCGAGTGAAAGTGTCGGGCAGCAAAAACACAGAAACTGTAGAGAAAAAAAGGTCTGAGAGAGAGAGAGATGGAGCGAGTTAAACCGTGTGATAAACAACGAACAAAAAAAGAAGAAAAAATCCGGCAGAAAATAGGGTCGAGAAGAATCGGTCGAGCGACCGAGCGTGAGGCGTAGGTTGAGCCAAGGACCTGAACAAGGTCGAGATTATGTCGGCTACTGAGAAGGAGAATGACGTAGCCCGCGCGCCGTTTACCGCGAAAAAAAAAATCATAATAATAAAATCGTAGTTTCGAAATCCAATCGAGGCGCGCGAGCACCCGAAGAACCTCCTTCAACAAGAAGCCGCTCTGGGAGACTCGGACGAACACGGAAGATACATTCGTAAAACCTTGTATGATGAAAAAAGAAAAAAAATGTACCCAACAAACGTTTCTCATAACAAAAAATAATGAGAAAAATGTTAACAGAAAAAAGTAATTGCCTAAAATCGGAATGCAAAGTTTCATAAAAATAAATGTTTGAATAAGTGATAAACTCGTTCCTCCAGGTTTGAACGTACAAACCAGTTCTTCTATTACCGGTGTCATTGCGAATTTTACGTCGTCCTTTTGTAACACTAAAAAATAACCAATTAACAAAAATTCTAGTGTCGAAAATGAGTTGTAAAGAGTAGAAACGTTTTTTTTTACTCTGTATTCGTGAATTTTTTTCCTATCGATTAGGACTAAGGGGAATAGAGTGTGGGCTGACGATGACGTGTTCGCCAGGAGGGAGAACGTTGGATAACGCTCGCTCGGGCGTGTCTATACATTATTTATGTACCTTCATCACCCACACACAAACTAAGGGAGTCGAAGAATAAATTTGTAATTCGAGTGCACCGTGGCGTTAGGAAGGAGCAAGGAGGAAGCAGATTGGGGGGGATGACAGTACCGAGAGAATACCGACTTTTCGACATTATACAATACCTACAGCTCTTATGCGTTCCAAAGTTATGCCCGGCGCGGTTTAAATCCAGAATAGAGCGGCAGAGAGGAAGAGCGAGGAGAGGAGGGGATGAGGTGAGGGCCGCACCGGCGATCTCCTTCTGTTCCGAAACTGGGTATATCAAGACAATTCAGATCGAGATTAAAAATGAATTATTAATTTTCTGAAGTACAAGTTTCCTACAGCAACGGAGTACTCGAGATACTCTGCTCTCGAGTTTCCCCCTCCCCTCCTCGGCCTTCCGCCCCGGCGAACATATTCTGTTTCATCTTATCTAGGTATTTCATCTGCAACTTCGCTCCTCCGGCTAGAGCCCAGCGGTGCGTGAGTCACGAGAATTATATGTATCTGTATATACTATTTTCATTCTTACGAGAATCAACTCTCGACTCTTCCTCAACGTCGTATGTATATCTTTTTTTTCCACCGAAGAGCTGCATCAAATGACGCAACCCCATCGACCCGAGGAGCGACTAGAGCGGAGAAGGAGGCAAAAAAAAAACAGTAGCACGTGCGCTGTGGGAACGACGCCTATGCTCTGGCGTACAGAATTTTTTTCTTTTTTGTTTATCTCGCGCAACGGCCCGAACAGCGCGCGCACGCACACACGCAAATCTTGTGCTATGATCCGAGGGAAACGCCGGGCGCGAGAGTCGATCCTCGGCTATAACGGCTTACGAACAAACGACGCCCATCTCTCGCCTATTATTAGGTGCACGAGCCTCTCCCCGGCACCGACACTTTCCGCTCCTCTCGCACGCACTCACACGCGCGTCCACTCATTATTCTCTCGCTCCGTTCCTCCGACGTCCCGATTTTTCCTTTCTCGCTCCGACTCTCTCCCACTCGGGATCGAGAGTGGAGGCCGCTCCGGTCTTCGCGGTAATGGCGGAAGTACTTTTTGACTGCTTTGACGCGTGTGCCGGAGAAACGCACATATCCAAGAATAGTCCCTCGCCTACCCGCAACTCCGGGAGAACCGCTCTTCCCCTCGCGGACGTACGAGAATGTTCGCCTCTATCCGGGCATCGAGTTATCACCGAGAGAACTCTCTCGTACGTATCGCCGAGGATCGCGTGCCTATTCAACGCGGACGTTTTTCACACACACGACCTCGAGAACAACGTTATCCCCCGCACGTGTCACCTCGTTTGCTCTACATTATAATCATTAATTTACAGTAACAGTAGGGAATCCCCTTTTGGGATTTCAAAAAATTATCAAATGTTTTGTCATTGTGTATCGACAAAAATAAAACGAGAAAAAATGATTTTGTTATTATTATATCTAACCGGATGAATAATACGCTGATGCGTTTCTCCCATGGCACTGTTCTATACTATCGTGTTCCATATCGAAGAGCCACGGAGCAACAGCTTTCACCGAAGAACCGAAGCGATTTCGCCAGGTTACCGTGATTCCCGGACTCCTCGTTCGGCAATCTTACCCACGTGTCTGAACTCTGACATTCTAGAGTCTAAAAATTATCGCGACATGGTCGACGAAGACAAATATTTTGAGGGAAAAAAAAAAGAAAGAAATTAATGGGTCGAAAGGTTTCGGAGCTCGATACTCGCGACCGTTTGCGCGAGTCGTCCGAGCTGCGTTTTAACGCTTTCGCGGAGTAAAATCCGCAGAGATATGCGGGGTGGTTGGGCCGAGAGTTTAGTAACATACGATACGTACGACGTATCGGCATTCCTGAGGGTCGTGGCTCGATGGTCGGGGCTTCCGATGTCCCACTGTAGCACATAGTCTTCTCCACCGTTACTCCCCGGTCGTCTAACCCTATGGCCGTTACAGGGTTCGACGAGCCGGCGAATCGATAATACATGACGGCATATAGGCACATGCCGTACTGACCACGGAATGCCATCCGCGCGCCTTACCCTCCAGCATCCCCGACTGCCAGGGTCCGCCGCTCGAACCACACCGCCGCCCTGCACAAACTCTCTCTCTCTCTCTCTATCTCTCCCGGTGCGTCGCGGGGTTGGAGCACGATGTGCAACCCCCACACCGACGGCCCGAATGCATATTGTCACACGAGCGGCCGCGAATACCTACGAGGCGGTAGAGAATACTGGACGCGTATACATATCAGCCGAGGCTCTCGACGAATACGGACGGAGCGGAGGTACGGATTCCCGTTCTGTGCCATTCCACCCCTCCGTTCCTCTGTGTTCTATTACGGGGACAAGCATAGCGGCTAATGCCGTCCGGTCGTAAATTACATGCGACGCCGACCGACAGATACGAACGGAGAACCGCAACGGAGTTTCTACTGTGCTAAAACAGAAAAAAAGAGCACCCCGAGCCGACGACGAGGGGGTTGCTTCCGCCCCCCAGCCAGGAATCTCGGAAGTTGAAAGTTTGCGGGACAGTGCTATACACGAGGGAGGAAGGAAATAAAGTAACAAACGGAGAAACTTTACTGCAGCTTCGCAGTGGATGGAAGACGAGTGCGCTACGTAAACGTTCGGTAAGTTCGATGGTTGAAGCCACCGGGGGAGTAATAATGAAAAGAATTGAAAGAACGGAAAGAGTCCGGGGGCGGCAGAGGGAGGAAAGAGATTGATAGAGAAGAGAATTGCGAAACCTCGTTTGGCCGTCGAAGAGATAAGGAAATCGTTTCTCTTTAATCTTCCGAGCAACGACTCTGCTTTTGCCAACATTCAAATGAATTCTCCGTTTGTACGTAACGTGGAGAGTGAGGAAAGATGGACTGTATAAACAAAAAAAAACCAATAAATTCGAGGAGCGAACAAATGTTAGGTAAGGCATTAAATTTGAAATTGCCCAATTGTAAAAATACCTTACGAACAAAATAATGAAGTACAAAAATCGATTTTTCCGCGTGCGGAGGGGGTCCCTCTTAGCCCGAGATTCCGTTTCACAGGTTCCTCTCGACCGTCTACCACGGTCATCGTTCCGTGTACTCACAGAGGATTCTCGACGAGGTTTACCCATGTCGAGGAATCGGACTCGTTCAGCGAGATTTACCTAGCGCAGAGTCTCTAGGATTGACGTTGCAGTTTGTAATATCAGTTTCCCCGCTGATATCGCGGTAGAATGGAACAGCAGGCAAGAAAGGAAGCGGTGCGATTGAGCAAAGAGAATAGTCGTACGGTCGCGATACAGTCGAGAGAGAAGCGGAGGCCGAGGTGAAGAGATCGGAAAGAAGAAGGGGGCAGAGGAAAACGAGAAGGATGAACACTGAGAGCCGGTTCGAGAGCCGCTCAGTTATGTCTCTCTCTCCCTCTCTCTCTCTCTCTCTCTCTCTCTCTCTCTCTCTCTCTCTCTCTCTCTCTCTCTCTCTCCTCGACGTTCTCCTGGCAGGATGTAATACCTGCACCCGTCAGACTCGCTGCGCGACTCCCCGCGCTGTCTGGCTGCTTGTCTGTCTGTCTGTCTGGCTCACCGGCCCGCTAGCGCAATGCCTGACTTCGCGGCCTCTCCGCGTCTTCCTCTCTTTCCGACACACACACACGCACACACAAACACACACAACGAGCTCTTCGCGTCTGTCTGCTCGCATGTCGGTGACTCGCCGAGGCGAATCGATCTTGATATCGGCGATGCTCGAACCGAACGAGTATAGACTCTTTCGTGTCACTCGGTAACATTGTCACCGCAACGGCATTATTGTACCGAGTTTCTTTTATTCTTTCGTTTTTTTCCCCCTTTTTCCATTTTAGCTGCTTGCAATAAAATCGAAGACGAGTAGCGATGGCATCGCACGAGCAAAAAAAAAAGTCCGCACATCGAACAAACATTTTTTTCGTCGAAGATTCCCGACCCTTTTTTGTCTTCGATTATATCTTTTTTTCGTTCATCTTAAAAAAGAAACGTATTTTTCATTTGAAAATATTGTAAAACCGAGCGGAAAAATAATTGACGTGGTTTGCGAATGAGAAAGGTCTGTGAACGGTACAAAACACCCTTTTTTTTTCACCGTTTACAGTGCCAGAAGCGCTTTACTCTTGTAAATTATTCCACAAAGGTATACGAGATTTTTGTTTCTTTTTTTGACTTCCTCTTCATTGCGAATTCATAAAAGAATGCAGAGTGCGCTCGCGATTAATAATATTTCATATCCAAAGGTTGCCGCAATCTCTCTCTCGCGCGGGAGAGGGAATATTTGTGGATAAATAAAAGTTGAATATCGCAACAGCGAGGGACGAGTCCTTGGACTTTGCCGAAGCAGCGCTGAGGCTGGAGTGGAAGAGGCAACGGCGAAGGGGGCGAATTAAGGAGTGCAATATTTAATGACGATCGGGATAAAGGGTAGAGTACGACGTAAACCACGCACCCGGAGAAGAGCCAGTAATCGAGGATTCGTCACGCGAAAATAAACGAAAAAAAAAAAAAAAAAAAAAAAAAAAAAAAACACGGAACAATACTTTCAGGCAATAGCGGGGCAAAACGCAATTTTCCAATAATTTTTGGATAAGAAATTCGAGGGAAAACGAGTATCGATAAAGCAAAATGTGGCGTTAAAGAATTATTGGGAACCCGCGTTTCGCATATGCAGAATATCGTGAACGCATGTACGTGCGGCTTTGCGACAAAGAGAATATACCGCGAGACGGGGGTGTAGAATTTTCCGTACGCGAGCCGTACACATTGCGACGTTGACGATGTTTGTGCGTGCATGAGAAACGTTTACACGAATCCTGGTGGAACGATACACGGGGACAACGGGGTGAAACGTAGCGCGCTAGTTTAACAGCTGTCGTTTCAAAGAATATTCCTATGAAATATGGATATTGCACACATTTCGTGACAGTCGCCGCGAGTGAGACAGAGAAGCGACAGCTTAAACTCGATACAGGGCATACAAAAAATCGCTCGCTGCAGACATGCTTTTTTTCAGTTCATTTCTTCTTTTGGTTTTTTTTTTTTTAATTCAAAACGCAGACAGGAATTTTTATTCCGCATTGTATGTCGATATGAATTTTACGCAACAGCTTCCAATTCGATGTATTACAAATTGTTATTAATTTTTTTATCGTTATTACCCGGACCGAAAAACTCATATCGTTGGCCATTTGCGTGGGAGTAAAATTTTCATAACGTGGAAATTTTGATGAATGCTACTAATATCAATATGATTATCGAGTTTATTACCGTCATAACAATGATAATTATTATTATTTTTTTTATGACCGCCTCTCAACGAGAAGCGTTAATAGTGACGGCTTTTGGCAATGTGTTTCTGTCGGAAGCGCAAAGAATGGGAGGGAAAATCACGAGACAGAATAATCGGTGTAAACCCGATTGTTTTTCTCGAAGCCACGAAACTCGAGCCACCCGAGCTCTACGGGTAGGATATACGATACGGAGCGAGCGGGAGGTAGCGGAGGAACCGCGTGAAAAGCGACGAGAGGTTTCTACCGTGCCGAAATACTGTCGTACGCGTGTCTCTCCGCGGCTCCCTCCCGACGCTCGGCGTTCTTAGTAGTCGATTTTCCGACTCGAAAGTCGGGCCGAACCGGAGAGGGTCTCTCCCTTAGTCCCGTATTTCGGTCGTGGCTAACAGACGCGACAGGTGCAGGAGGGGGAGAGAGAACCGCGGCAGCTGCTGCCGCTATGTTTTTCGTGTCTGCCAACGCCGCCGCTCGGTGCGCGAGCCCGCTCCGCTCATCCTAACTAGAGAGCGAACCAACGCGGACACGCACGAGACGAGAGGGCACGAACTATCGCCGCCGCGGCGCGAGACCCGCGACGGATACAAATTCCGAGGCCTCCGAGAGTTTCCTCGCCCTCGAGTAATTATCGCCACTCCTCGGCAGTGTTCAAATCCGATCTATCATTTTCCATTCGCTCTCGACTCTCATTTCGCCTAATTAATCGTCAATATTAAAATCTCTTTTTATCCGTTACTCTGAACATTCCCTGATTCACCGCAAAAAAAAAAAAAAAAAAACGGAGAAGCGTTATGTCGCGTTGCAGGGTTAACGAGGACACGCTCGCCCAATCTCAAATCGCTGCGCGGACATTTTTTTACAAATACGAATCGCACAAAAACAACGGATATTCGAAAATAAAAGGAAGCTTCGGAATGCACCGGAGAGAGAAGGAATCAAAGTTGGAGGAGGTTCGATAAAAAAATAAATAAAAAGTTGAAGAGAAAAATAGACGGAAAACTGACAAAAAAAAAGGTACAACTAGGACACCTGACGGTCGACAGATAGAAAGAAACGCCAATAGGGTCGACCGAGCGTAACGAGCCGATAAAACAAGTGAGGGGGGGGGGGGCGAGGCTTTGGGAAACCCGTGACATCTGGCCCCGAGAGCCGAGAAAAAATCGACAGAGAATGCGATAGATAGAGAAAACCGGGGAGGTTAACCGGCCTCCTCGCCTCGTGTGTCCCCAGCGTGCTTCCGCAGCTTCTGCTGCATGGCCCGCGTGTGGTGCAACACGGCTTGACAGCTGAATTAATTGAAAGTTTTGAGGTAATTGGAATCGATAACGCGAACGTAGAAACGGAATTGAAGTGCTCTTGCCGAGGGTCTCTCTACATCTCTGCGTGTGTGTCTCTCTCTTTTATCACAACGCTCGATGAGGACTAATCGTGCAGTGAAACACTCTTCGTGTGAGATGAAAAAACGCGAGTTTATCATCGTCGAGCTGTAAATTAATTTTTAAATGAATTCACCGATAAACCGATTAAAAGAGTCTCTGATAATGGTTACTTATCGTGGCTCGAAGTAACAGGCGAAAGCTCGACCAATGCGGTGCAAAAAAAAGGTGTTTCACCAATTTTAACGATACCTTCAATTTTTCCTGCCTAAATAAACATGTAAAATACCGTACGGATTGTTCGTAACCTGAAAAAAAATCTCGCGTTTCGATATAACGATTTATGGATAATTTTGCCTGTATTAGCTTCCCGCTGTATTTCGACAAAATGTAACACCTGAGATCGATAAACCGAGGAAATATTGGAGGTTCACCGTCGACGAAATTATAGTCGGATGTCTCGGGTTCGCGGCTGTTACACGTTCGACGGTGACGAACACAGAAGCTCTCTATATACATTCGCGAGGAAACGAGGTCGCGTTCGTGCACATCGAACAATGTCGTCTTTCAGGGAGGCTCCGCGACGCTAATACCTCCGACGAGAGGCTAAACTGCTAGGCAACGAGCATTCGACGGGCCTCCGAGAAGCTCGGTCATGCCAGATTTATATATATACGAGGCGGGTGCATCGAGCAACTATTCAACAGATACAGAGTGTCCGTCTACAAAAATCCACGGAAATGCTCGATTCCGGTTCTGTTGGTGGTTTTTTTTTTTTTTCCCCTAGAAATCGACACTCGCTATCGCAGAAAAAAAATGTAAAGAGACTCACCTTGATGCTATCGTAGCAGGCAGTGACCCGTCCGTTTTGAACCTCGACGTTGGCCGGTGGATGAGCAAATTTGCACTCCGTGTCGGGCCTGGTGCACTTGTTGCGCTGAAACTCCCTGCACACCTCCAGCTGCAGCCAGCGGGAATCCTTGCCGTTAAGTAGGTTGTTCATGTTGAACATTGCCGTCTTCTCGCCCCGTTTGTGTGTTAACGTCCACCTTGCGTTATCCCCCTTGCGTATAATTGCACACGCACCGAAGACGAACTATCGTGATTTATCAACGAGAGAATTTTCTTTGCTTTAGTCGTTAAATATTTATGATTATTATTATTATTATTTATTTTTTTAATCCAGGCTAGCGAATTATACCTTGTTTATGCGACTCTCTCAGACACGCGACAATCTCACTAAAATTTTACTTTACTCGAACTTTTTTTTTTCTATCGCAACTGTAAAACCCAAACACGCAGAAAACTACCTTTCATTCACTGGGAAACATGCGTGTCTTTTACTCTCGTGATCTCTCGCTCGCGTCAAACATGCACGGAACTTTATTTTATTATTCTGTATATATATATGTATATGTATATGTATACATATATATATATATATATATATATTTGATTTCAAAGACTGATATACCTCTCTCTGTTATATCTTCCCCGGAGATCTCGAAAGATCTCGGCTGGCACTGGACTTCTTTACACGCGCGATGGGCGATATATATTTTTTTAAAATATAGATTAATTCTCCCTCTCGAACGTTAGGCCTGGTTACTCGATGTATGTTTATACGATGCTCGGATTAATGTGCGATTATCCTCAACGATTATCGTATTTTATTATCAATCGTGCGTTCGATTTCGTCGCAACTCCCGCCGAAGCCGTTTTCCGAATCGGTTGTTATCGAATAATCGTTAAAGCTCCGTCGCGATTCCCTTATTTTAACGATTTTTCATAAAAAGCCCGGATAATTCGAGGGATCTTTTTACGGGAGATTGGTGATAAAAACACGATAGCGGCTGATCCCACTTTAACGTTGAATTTAGGCCGTTGTTGTCGGTTTAAGGGGCGGAGGTGGCTGGGGAGGGGGTCAGGGATAAAATATAAAATGTACGGGTTGGGGTGAATACCGGCACAAACACCCGCGCAAATTGAGATGTAGCTGAGGGCTTCGCGAAGCCTCCGAGATTAATCTTTTACGCGTGATCGTTGCGATCGTTTACGCACGCGCACTACGTTGAACGAGGAAATATATTTTTTGTTAATTATTATTATTATTCTTGCTGTTCCGGGTGGCGCGTGATGCTTTCAAGCCGGGTGCTTCTCGACTGTCGGATCTGGTTGAGTTGCCGCTGCGATCGACTCGTGTGCCCTGATGATCGCCCGATGACTTTGATTCGAGGAGGGATCGACGGGGCGTAAACGAGCAGGCGAATGAAACCGGGAGAACGGGTAAATTGCGAACGTGAGAGGCCGAAGATGAGAAAGGGGAAACCGGGGTGATAGCGCGTCGAGGAATTCGGCTAGTGGGGATACAGGCGGTTTAGGAGCGAGGCAGGATTTCAGGGACAAGGTGAAAGAGAAAGAGAAGGGGGGTGGGAGTGGGGGAAAGGGGAACTCGACGAGTTAGCGTTACGTCCCTTCCTTCACTCGCATTCGTTCCGGCTCCTGGCACGTGCCCGTCTCTCGATTAATACGCAGGTACGCTCCTTCTTGATCTGCAAGCATAACGAAAAAACATCGTCGATCAGTCAATCGTCCAATTAATTTCTGACGAGCATAACGGTTACGAAAAAAAATTATCATAACAAAAATAATGAAAAAATCGCAGTGAAATAAATAACTCCTGTTTTTCCCGGAGAATTTTCAGCTGTTAAAAATGTGAACCTTCGAGGCTAAGTATTATTTATTTTTTTTCAAATTCGAAATCGAAATGGACGAGTGCGCGAAAAATCTTTTACAGGAAAAACGA
This sequence comes from Listrodromus nycthemerus, assembly GCA_963978505.1. Lineage (NCBI taxonomy): Eukaryota > Metazoa > Arthropoda > Insecta > Hymenoptera > Ichneumonidae > Listrodromus > Listrodromus nycthemerus. Next base: position 493,571 of record OZ021682.1, on the reverse strand, counting down.
TATAAACGTTGCGGGCCGTGGAAATACCCAACTGTTGGCGGCACTCGGGTTTAGCATAAAACATTTTTATGACACAAGAGGAGGAGCGTAATCAGCAGTATGGTGAGATAGTCGAAGAAATATATCTCGCTATACGCCAAAGAGAATACACGCGAGGACGAGGTGCGCATATACACTATCTTACTACGCTGTAACGTACATGGGGAAGAAAGGGGGGGGGGGGGGGGGGTATCGCAATTTTCTCAACAGCGAGGGTAAGCCGCTTACGCAAAGTGGGTAGCACCGCGGATGGGTGAACGGAAGGATGAGAGTAGAGAGAGTGTGATGGGAAGCGCGCGGGAGAGAACGAGAGATCGACCTCGTTTCGGTGCGTCCATCCACGGTCGAATATATGTCTATGCATAACGATCAACGTCGAAACGAAATAACCCGTTAGCGAAATAATGGAAATATAAAAATAAATATGCGAAGAGGGTTAAGGAACGGAGGTTACGTACGATAGATTTTTGCACGACACCGAGCGAAAGATCGACCGGGGAGAAGAAAATAAGAGGCTTCCTTGTTTCTTCAGCGAGTCGTTGGCTCTGGCTAGCGGCAAAAAATAGAATACATTTGTTGGCGCCGTCACGTGGCAAATCGGTTTATCGGTTGATCGGAGGCTTCGCGGTTCCGGAATAATTATACCGATAAATAGATTGATTAATTATGTGCTCTTTTTGCGATTTCATAGCTGAAACAACGCGGTGCACCGGCAGGCGAGCGGCTCGACGATAGCCAACCGTGGAAGAACGGAGAATCGGGGAGAGAAGTCCGTTGGTGCTGCGCAACGAGCGCTAATTGCGCCCCGGACTCGTTTATTAATTATTACCATCGATTACCCGCGGCGAACACGCGGCCGCGATTGATACGCTGATTTACCGGCGGCATACGTTGGCGAACGAGCGAGCCAGTTAAACCGCACGAACGTCACGTATCGAAGTGTGCGTGTGTGCACCGCATACTTGTTCCATCGCATCGGGAACACACAGTTCCGCCCTAGGACGAATCGATAAGCGAGCGGCACGCGATTACCGTGGGCCTTCGTTCGACATCACGATTCACTATGTTTTCTCGGTGAATTTTCCACTTTGCCATCCGGGCATCTTCCATTTTTTTTATCATACTTTTTCACTGTGCAGGGCGTACAAGGCGCGCGCAAAATTCCGACGGAAAGTTTCCCCAGACGAGACCGCGGCGAGCCATTTCATTTTTCGCTCGACATCCCCCGTGTACGATGAACGGATGCGCCCAAAGGTTGAGCCAACCTCGAAGCTGACGCAGCCACCATTGGCATGCGAACTTGGCCCGATCGTCTATCAAGCCTCGGATTATAAGCCCGGCTCGACGGTGGCATTTTATATTGGCCCGAAGATCATTCATGATGCTTGGCCGATTATTGGTTTTTCCATGTAGGCCCTCTATAGGTTACTTATACAGGGCGAGTATGCTTTCATCATATGCTTTTTTCAATGTTGCAAAAGTTCAAATATTCCTATCCCATTGTTAATGATTTTTGACAATTTATTGACTGTCGATTGCAAAATCTTTCCGATCTAACCGGATATCACTCGGACCCACTATTCACTACGCACAATCGGCGCGGATTCTTTTACATCGCATTACGATAAATTCTTCATTTCCAAGTTCTCGGGTTATAGCGTTTCGGTCGGAGAAATCTCCCCCCCCCCCCCCCTTACTTATTGCCCGGGCTTTTCGCAATAAGTTCTTTCGAGCACAACTTTTCGGAGCATAGGTAGACGGAAACTCCGTCTGGCCAGCAGCAGCGGCACATCGGGAGCTCGGCGAAGCCTTCGCGAAACTCTGTCTACCAGAGTCGAATCGTATATTAGATAGCATATATATACGAAATATATACACACGATACCGACTCTGTCGGAAAATATCTATATGTATATAAATATATAAATATATATATATATCTGTGTTTACAGTATGGCTCGCTGGCTCGCCGGCTCGGGCTACGCGATATCTTATCGATTTCGTGCCGGCGCGCATCGAGACAGCGAAGCTCGTTCGGGCTTGTGTGTGTATCCACTTTTATATTATGTATATGACGGACGGTGTGCCGTTGGGAGGAGTTTCGAAGTTGCGACGGAGCCGCGGTTTATACCGCGAGGATGCGAATACACGCGCGTCTTGTGAAATTTGTTTCGAATCGGGTAGTCTCGAGGAACCTCGAAAGATTGTCTCGTCGCGACAATACATCTTTTCCGAGGTCCGCGGGAAAATATGCATATGCGGAGATTGAAAGAAAACCTTTCACCGAACATTCGATCCTGGCTGGTGGATGGAGCGTTCCGGAGGCCAATGATCGAGCTCGTTGTTTTCAAAGAAATCTCGATGACCAATTGAAATTACTTTCCAATGTAAATCATTAGTTTCCAAAACATTTTTCTACCTGGATGCCAATTTTTTTTTTTTCTTTTATTTTTCCTCGTATCATGTCGGGCTCGTGTTGCGCCATCGGACTGATTAGCGTGCGACTGTGTACTTATCGAGTTGTATTTATAGCCGCCGGCACCGAGACACTGACGGAGAGGAAGAGATATCGAACCGAGGTGCGGTCGCGATCCGTGTGCGATCTATTCCCGCTCGCTGTCCGACGAGCGCATCAGTAACGCTGCCGCGCGGATCGTCGATTACCCTCGATTGTGAAGATTCGATCGTGCGAACGGTAGATGCGTGTGGGACGCTCGCCTCGCCCATAGGCGTCGTGATATCGTATATCGGAGGTGTACGAGCCGAGCGTACGATCGCCGGACGACCATCGCACGTAGAAAATGATTTTTAACGTTCACGAACGACTGGTGCCGATTATCTTGCGGTGACTGGCCGTGGAGCGCGCTCCCGGTACGAGGGAGAGCACACAGTAGCTGAGCACACACGTCACTTTGTTTGTTTTTTTTTTTACCGCAGTTTCGCCCTCTCTGCCGTGTGTGTTCGACCTCTCGCACGATTTTTGCATTTTATGGGACAAAAAGGGGCATTTTTGTCCCAAAACTAGAAAAAATTTATTCGACAATCAACGAACGGTATTGAAAGCTTCTCCCCGCTAAACTGTTTATGAAATTTTAAGTGTGCGCGTTGAAATTTTAATTTTTTATTACTATTTCAAATTTAAGGAAAAATATTAAAAATTTTAATATCGGGCTTTTTGTTTTTCTACAGAACAAGAAAATGAATATAATGTGAGCAAATTTCAATATCTACCGCGTGCACCCAACAGTTATCGTAAAATAGTGTTTTGCCTCCTATTTCACTCCGCTCTCCGATATCATTTCCTCATCGTTGTACGTATCTCATCTCTCGCTGGTATCGCTCCCACATAGAGTACATTGAAATAAAAACTCGAAATTACCTTAATGAAATAAAGTAGAGGGGAGTAAGGGGGGAGGTGTGAAGCACAAGGCGGAAGCTCCTCGCAGCCCGTGCGTATGTGCGCGGCCATCGAGAGCCGCGGCAAGGCAGCCAAGAGGATATAGAGACTCGATCGAATTAACTAATTGGATTTTTTTCCTCCTCTCCGTTCCTCCCCACGCGCTCGGTATCGACGATAGGCGCTTCTTTGCGAGCTCTTGGCTTCGGATTTTTGCCTTTGCAAAATTTTTTTTTTACGATACGAGGTAGCGCGAGGCTTTGGATCGATTCACCCGCGTTTCATGCTCGAACAAATCACACGTCTATAGATTCACGTATTTCCGATAATATTTATATTAAATAATTTTTTTTTTTTTCACGTTATTTTTTTTTTTATCATCGTACGGGTGACTCGCGGAAGAATACAGCGAATAACGCGACGGAGTCTGGCGTAGGAGTCGAAACGGAATTAACGCGAGTTAGCGTTTCTATTAACATATATAGAAAGCAGGCTGTACGGGCGCATAGGTGTGAGGCGTTGGTGCGACGCTCGGCAAACCTGTCGTAACGGAGTTTAAATGCATATGCAGCGAGAGGCGACGGCGGCAGCGGTCGCGGCGTGTGCATATTCAATGGGCCGACAATAATTGTCGATAACGAGGTCCGGCTTTCTCCCTCGCACTCTCGCGTCCGTGAACGGCGAGATAACTCTGCGCGTCCGCAACGAAGTGTCGCCGTGTGTGCCTCCCCGATGGACCCGTGCACTATCCGCGTTTCACCTCGCGAGCACCGACAAAACACTCCTCGTTCGAGGGACGTTCATTATTTTTTTTTTTTTTTTTTTCCGCGATAGCTCGAAAATAACTCACGACTGATAATGGCCGGATGAACGTATTTTTGTTATTTCCGAAGCGACTTTCCGTGGATGGTTTTTTTTTTTTTTGGTCAACTTAACTTTTCGTTTATATTAAATTCAGATTGATTTTTGCCCTGCTCTTCTCCTCTACATAGAAATTCGATGAATTTTTTTTTTCGCGGTAAGCACGAAGCCAATGTTAGTTTCGGTCGAACATTCGTGTCGAGGGAAATAATTTTGTTGATTTTTTTGTTTTCCTTCACGGGACGACTGGAGTTGCTCGCCGATAGTTTCCAGCTTCGGTGATCAGGAGCCGCATAAATTATCAACGCACAAGCGCTCACGCGTATCCCGGCAATCGATAACTATGAGTCTCAACGAGATAAAAACGAGTTTGTCCTGTTTTGTTACGAGGGTAGACGAGATTTTGCCAAACACGAACAATTTGCTTACGTACATGCACGCATACAATGCGACGCATTGTCACGCGAGAGCCGAGTCGAGTCGCGGCAGACACCAGACTTCACGGCCTACTTGCTCGCCAGCCGAGGGAGAAGACAGAGAGAGAGAGGATGCAATTTCATTGCCCACCTTGCGTAACGTTATAGAGTTACCGAGGCTCCACCGCTGCGCGCAGGTCATAAAGTGAATGCAACTCTACAGTTATTATAGTCTATTAGCCAGAGTCCATTTTTTTATTGCCGTTTAATTGATTTTTGTCTTTGTCATATCTTTCGAAGCGAGATTATTCGAAGAAAAACCTACCGGGAGAGAAAAATATTCGTTTGAGCAAGTAACCACACCTGTACACTCGCTTCACTGCATCGGACAGACTCATTTTTTTTATCGCTGCTTAATTGATTTTTTGATTTTATAGTGTTCTTTTTAACGAGATTATTCAAAGGGAAACCGACCGGGAGAAAAAAAGTTACAGCGGTCAGTCGAGCCGCTGCACCGCCGATGTATCGAATGGATTTCATCCGTGCAGGGGATCGAAGTCCTTGGTCGGTGGGAGAAGCAGGCTGCATAAAAGCCTGTGTCATTCGAGAGCTCGGTTTTCCCTGCAGTGTAGCTCGCGTAGCAGAGGTAACCCACCCATCAGGCAACGGGCCATCGAGGGACACACTTTTGCGTTTGTGGTTCTCGACAGCCGCGGTGGAACCGCCGGTCGCCTTTGCACAGGTTCGCACAGACACACGGACACACGGTCGCACACGCGCACGCCACTCGTCCGACACGAATAGACTCCATGGAAATTTGATATTCCGCTCGATACTCCATTCGCCCGGCTATTTTTTTATCTTTCCTTTTTTTCCATACGTATACATGTTTTTACGTTGCACCTTTTCCGGCATTAAAGAATCTCGGGTTTCGGGCAATGAAACTTGTCAAAGGCTCGCAATCAATTTCGCGAGTGCGAAGTGGGGGGGGGGGGGGGGGGAAGAGATGGCTGAAAAAAATAGAAAAAAAAATCGCGGGACGACGCGAGCGGGCGAATCTCTGCATTAACATTGTGCATTAACGCGGATGGGTACGATAAAGTAAATTTGCGAACGTGAGATTGGCCGGGAGGATATCGGGCCTCGAGGCCGATACTCGATGCGATCGTTCGATGCTCAAGGTACAATAATAACGAAACGGGGCGGGGGGGTCGAGCAGGCGCGCAGAGGACTCGAATCGAAACCCAATTACGAAATTGACCGGGAAGAGTGGTGAACGAGGGGGTGAGATATGGACTGGGAGGCTCGGTCAGCGTACCCGCCGAGACGTAACCCAGATATTTCGTGGCGAGTATAAACGCGAGGTGGACGAGGTGGGGGAACGATGGAGGACCACGGTTTCGCGGGTCCCTGGTGAAATTTCGAAACGTGCAATTTCCGTCCCGGAGAAACGGCGAATTCCCGGGGCAACGATGAAAATCTAACGGAGTAAAGCGGGCAATGCCGAACCGGTGAGGTTTCCACACCCCCCGCCCTGTTTGCCCGATGGGATGCCGAGGGACAGAGATGGTTCACGGCGAACGGAGAACAATAAGCGCCGTTGCCCGTTCGTTTTGTGCACAACGAGGCGACCATCTCCCGGATAAACCCACCGGCGCAAAAGATAAGCCGACCGTGACAAGCTGATTATACAGGAACGGAGAGAGAGGCTGATTGGGAATGCGGAGAATTATTGAGAGATCGGCAGCGAAAGAATCGCGCGGTTTCTGCCGCACGGTCCCGCGAAGACATTGCTCCTCATCCATGATTTCCGCTCGCATCGCCAAAGAAAAACCGCTACCGATTGAAAACAAAAAAAGTTCTAAAAAGACAAAAATTTTATAGTTGAATGCTGATTGAAATTTGTCAAAAGTTTATGTAATAAAAACTTTCAGCACCGTTATTTAATGTGGAAAAAATTTTTTTTACCGTGATCTTGAATAAATTTTCTTTCACTGTCGCGACTAATATTAGTAGGTTACGTTAGCTCGCGGGTCAACGGCACGCGACTCGCTCCCTCCCTCGCGCCGTCGTAATTTTGTTTAATTTTGTTGTATTTTATTTTTCCATTCCCTCACTCGACGCGACCGCGTTACACGTGGCACGCGTGTGTGTGACACACGACCGTACGCTTATACCGCGCGAGCCTCGTCACAGGCGAGAGAGGCGAGAAGCTAAAATTAAAACAAGAAACGGGCGGGCACACCCATCCACCCACCGACGTCGGGGCTTCATCTTGCACGGACCGTTTCGTCACCCACTCCAGTCCCGGGCTCGTCCGCAACTTCACCGCTGTACTCTCGACGCTGATGCGCGGCGTCGAGGAACAAGTTGTACGAGTGAGGAAAACCGAGACAGAGAGCGAGAGAGTAAGCTCGAAAGAGACTGAGTATATACGCTATATACTGGAAGCTTTTAAGCTCGTGTTAGCGTTGAGAGAATGCTTTCCTTTGTGCTTTCTCACTAGGTTGTAACTTCAACCCCTCGGAGCGAGTAACCGTAGTTTCGAGCAGAAGCTTGCCCCATTCTCACTCCCTCTCTCTGTCTCACAAAATTTTCCGACAGCCATCGCGCGCCACTGTTTTTCCTCCTGTTTGTCCGCGCATTCCTTTTTCACTTCCCGCGCCCGAGGTGAACTCCGCATCTATACGTAATGGCTGCTGTATCGTCTTTCATCTCACCGGGAAAACGTGGTTCAAACTTCGAGACACGACTACGGTTCGATTCTGCTCCGAAATGGCCAACCGAAAATCTTTTAGCTAATTTTACCAGCAGAAAAAAAAATCTTCAAAGACCGGTGTCTGCTCGAGCAGGCTAAATCAAACGGTGTCTTGAATTATGTTATTAACTCTCTGGATTATTATTTTTTACAAGCATTTTAATTTTTTTTTTTTTTTTTTTTTCGTACAGAAGAGAACTCCCCGGGGCGAAAAATTCCGAATGGAAAAGACCGTGCGGGTGCCGCTCGCTGAACCGGTTGAGCAAAAGGAGGTTTACAACGCCACTCGATATCGAGGACGAACCTTAGCGTATCTCCTCGTAGACTGTATTCACCCTCGAGCTCCGAGCCTTATGTACAACATTTATATAATATCTATATATACACGTACATCTTTGTGTGTTTGTGTATGGACAACGGAGACAGCTGGATGGCCTTTGGCTGTCCCCTTATCGATCTTTCTTCTCCCTTCCGCCGCCTTTACATGCATACCTTTATACATATATGTATATATATGCATACATATAACATTGTACGAGAGACTCACAGCGGCGAAGTGGCGCGGAGGAAAAAAAAAGTTACGATATCCGTGAAGCGGCTCGTGAGTCACGATTATAAAAATCGTTCCCGAGTCGATTCGACGGAGCGCGCGTTCTCTCGCCAACGCATCGACTCGCGGGAGGCAAAATGGGGAGGGGTTGGGAAAAGACGGGGACAGCCCGGTTACAACTGTAGACGGTGCGAGCGTTACGTGAACGCGTGGTAACTACAACGGTAGCGCTCGAAATCGTCCGAGGGAAGAACTGCGTGGCTCGGCTAAGATATCGAATAAAAGAACGTTGAACCGCCAATTTATTCGTCTACCTTGTGAAAATTCTCGCCACGTAATACACGTGAGAAACTTCTGACTCTCGAGGCGGGAACACGCTTCTATGATTTTTTTTTATTTCTTTGGTTTTCCGTACGCGGACGGTTTCTGCTCTGCAGGAACCATAACGAAGCTTCCGAGTAAAGTTTACTGCGACAATGTAGCGTTTCGGCAGTGAATGGCTTACATTTTATGAGTAAATTCGATGGCCCGGAGTAACGACGATATCGTCCAGAAGAGAACCAACTGGGTAACAACCTCTCGGGGTAAAAGTTTTCCGCGCCCGCGCCCGGACTTTTCCTTTGATCTTCCCCGAGTCTCGGGGCAGAGATTTTCTATTTCCTATAGCCGCGCGCCGAGAGAGGGCTGAGAAGATCACGAGCGTCGAAACGACGAGCCCGTTTACAGAGAAGGGAGAAGTTGCACCAACGTTGCGCAAAAGAGCTGTACAGACAGTACGAACGAGAAAGTGCCCGATGGGGAAGGCGAGAGAATAGGGAGAAGCAATGGATCGAATAATTGATATAAAGTCTCGTCGCCGATGAGGCAATAACAAGTATCGGAGCGTGGATTAATGGAGTTTGAAAGTTGTAAAACACAGCCGGCCGAGAGTCCGAGACAAATTTCGTTGATGCAACTTGTGCTCCCCGACGTTGTATTACGAACGACTTTAATCTTTCGCGAATCGTCGCTTATACTTGTCCCACTCGTTTTATCCTTTGTCACTGTTATTTTTTACGATTTATTTTTATGAATTTAATTTTTTTTTCTTCGCTCAAAGACTTTCGAGAAATTCGTAGTAATTATGGAGACCTTTCACCCAAAAAAAAGGATTTACTATTTCAAATACTTACAGTATTTTGTATCTTTCGAATTCTCGCTTATTTTTCCCGGCTCTCGTCTAGATTGTGTTTGTCAGCTTAAATGCGTGAGCGCCGAGCTCTCAGGAACTTTTGCCCCAGAGCTCGCGATAAACCATCCTTTCTGCCATTCTCTCGGCAGTACGAGTGATCGAGCGATTAAAGGTCGCCACCTACGTAAGATTCTCGTCCCACGTAAGCATGCGACGAGCGGTCGACGCGTCGATCGTTCGACCGCCCGCGCTCCTGTTTTTCTTTTTCTTGTTTCTCTTATTATTGTTTATTCGTTCCGCGGCTATTTTCAGTCCATCAGGCTCGTAGGCTCCTCTCGAATACAGGGGAGAAAGAAGCGGAATGAACGCACGGAGCCGCGGTGACCGAAGAGCGGCCGGCGGCAGCGTGATTCGCTCGAGGATTCGAATTATACGGGCACAAACGCGGGAACGCGCTCGGACGAGTCGCTCCGGAGAGAGAAAGAAAGGAGGTCCACGGGCGGTCGTCGGGCCAATGCTCCCAACTTTTATGGAGCTTTCACACCGAATTTTTTCCATCCAATTCAATTTACAATTCAACCGAAAACAATGCTCCTCGGGAAAAAATTCGAGGTCCTACGAAGTTTACACAACGACTCTCCTACTTGTGAAACTAAATATCACAAGTGTTGTAGAGTAATAAAATTAAAAAAAATAAACTAAGAGACAAGAAAATATTTCTCAATTACCCGGAGTATTTTTTACTCACTGGGCGAATTCCAAAGAATGTTGCGCAAGAATAATTGACGAGAGAAAACAATAACTCGATTCTATCTTGTTACGTGCGTTGGTATAAAAAAAAAAAAGTAAAAAAAATAGTCGGAAGGCAGCTTGATAACTGGTCTTCTCGCGCGGGCCCGAAGAAGTTCGCCCGTTTTCCCGGTTCATTTGACTGGAATCTTCGTAGCCAATGCACCATCGCCGTTGCTCCAGGTACGCGTACATTCGCGAGGCAATACGCGCAACCTTAATTGGTTTTACAAAGCGTCTTCGCCGGCATTCGAGAGATCCCAAGTCGCGGCTAGACGATGAGTGATTGGCGCCTCGTTTAAAGATACCCGGAAGTTGGACGGTGCGCCTCGGTGTTCTCGCAACAGCGGCCCGAGAGGGAACCGGCGGCGGCGGCGGCGGCGGCGGCGGCGGCGGCGGCGGCGGCGGAGAACCGCGAGGGCGCCCGGCAACGAGAAACAGGAGAACGAGAGGAGAGCACGCCGGATGCATTCCACGCAGCGACGAGCGGATAGGCGCGCTTCTCCTCTTCGCTCCCGCACACACGCGCACACAAACACATGCACACGCACACACACACACACACACACACATCCCGATTAATTCGCACGTGCTTTTTCTCTCGCCTCTCTGCCCCGACCATTCGTCTCATTCTTATGATTCTTTTTTGTTTTCTTTCTTCTGCCGACAGATGCGCTCGTTACTCAAACGATACCGTTTCCTATCTCGCGCGCTCAAGTGCTCCGACTTTTTTTTTCGCCCGACTGGCGGAACAAGGAATCGCGTCACGTTGGCGCACAGCGCGTCCGCAATCAAAGTTTCCGTCGTGAATTTATTACCGGTGAATTCGATAGAGAATTCGAATTAGAAAAAAAAAAAATGTGTTTTGCACGAGATCAAACTTGATCGAGTTGCGAAGGCTGTTTGCATCGCACAAACTGCCATCAAACACATCCACTGAAGAATAAACTCCACTACAGGAAAAAAACGTAAACATTTTCGCGTTAGTTTCCGAAGCAGTATTTTGACGGACTAGCCAGAGACAAAATGCCCAAATATCTTAGATATCACAAAAATTAATTACCATAAAGTATGCATTTCTCTTTTTTTTTCACTAAAATAACGACTCTCATCTCGAAGCGTTCGATAAAAATTAATTGTAATCGAGACGAGATTTTATTTTCCGTTTCCGACAAAATGTCTGCTTTCTCTTTCGAAGGTTTCTCATTATTTTCCTTTGGACCTCGAGTGAATAAGAAGAAAAATGATTAAATTTGTACTGGCGATTACGAAAGCCCGCTCTGCACGCGAACATCATAGACGGATCTATTTCCTTGGCCAGCGATATAATCGAGTTACGTTCGTGTTTGTCGGTGAATCAGCGATATACTCGATTGCGCACCGGCGCTGTTCGTACTTTGCCATCGAGCCGGGTTAGATCGTCCGAACAGCTGAGCGCGTCAGCGATCTCCGGTAATTGCTTCTCTAAAATATTCGTTCGCGGTTACGTAAAGCCCGAGCCGGTGATGCGAGGCGAGCGAACGAACGGGCAGTACCGATCACGAATTTTCGCGGCGATTACGCGGGTCGGCCCCGAGCTGGCCGCCGCCGTTGTGCCGAGCGCTCGGACACGATGAATGTGGGAAACGAGAAACGCGAGAGCGAGAGAGCGAAAGGGCTTCCCTTCGCCCGAGGGATTAACGGATAATTAACGATCGCCCGCCGACCGGCGAAAGGGAATTTGATTTCTTTTTCATCCGAGCCTCCGAGCTCTAACACAGTTTTCATCTGTCCAATTAATATCTCCCTACGGTACGTCTATCCGTGCATAAAACCTCAAACAAAAAAAACCTCACATTGTAAACACACCAAGAGAGAAATAAAAAATTTAAACATTCCCACATTGTAACTTTCGTGCCGCAGGTCATAAGAGATTGTTTTACACTTTGGTGAAAAAAAAAAAAAACGAAGAGAGAGACGAAACTTTTCGGAATGAATTCCCGTTATTGTTAACGTTAATTTTTTTTCATCCGAGCTCTTCTCCCCCGAACGGAGTTTTCATCCGTCCAAGTAATGTCTCTTCACGCTACAATGATTAATCCGAACGATAAATGGAAAAAAATCACATATCGTTATAAAAAGTATGCGAATGAAAAAAAAAAAAGCAGTTTGGACAACTCGGAGCGACGAATTTGTCAATGGACGGAGCTGTCGGGAGGCGCGGAATTATCATCGTAAATAAAACCGCCGAGTTAGCGAGAGACATGCGTTTGATAGTTTGGCCGTTACGTCATCGTCCGCACGGTTCGTCGAGACGCGTATTTTCGACTGACACACAGAGATACGCACGACAGACCAATGAGAGTGGAACCAAAGAATAACGAGAAAGCAAAAAAAAAAACACAGAAGAAAAAAGCGAGAGCACACGCGAGTGAGAGTGGAGGATCGCTCGGTCCGTGAGCAGCCTCGTGGCTCTTGGTTTCGGGTAGAAAAAAAAAAAAGTGGAAACATTGTTGCCAAGCACGGTGGAGACGTTGGATATTAACGCGAGATTATCAAACGGCGAGAAAGGCGTTAGGCGAACCTGTGTGTGTATGGTCGCGTGTGTGTGTGAGTGCGCGCGCGAGGAACGGAGGGGAAAAAAGAAGAGAAAAAAAATGTTCTCGACAAACGTGGAGCTCTTATCGGGGCTTGGGCATCGCACTCGGTGCGCCGACTGTCCGTACGTTCGGCACTGCGTGACATTACAAAGAGTTCAACGGATTTAGAGCGTTGTCGACCGGGGGCGGTTTTTTTTTTTCATTTAATTTATTTTTATATTTATATTTTTTATCGATTTTTTCGCTGGTAAACGAACGAGGCTTGTACGAGTGCACGGAGAAATTCGTTGTACCACGCGTATAGAACGCGAGGGAGCCTCGCTGGCACGTTTATTATCGAAGAGAGAGCTCGCTCGCGGCAGCTTGTAGACAATAAAAATCGCGACTGGCCCTGATCGAAAAAGACGGTACGCGAAAAATGACGATTCGATCAAACTCGACACCTCATTTTTTTTTTTCTATCGCGTCTCCGGTTTCTATTTCTCGGTGAAAATCACACCGACGCAAAGGAGGAGCGCGTGCCAGTGCGCAACCGGCGCGTAGCTGTGTACCCGCGTGACCTCCAACGAAGGAGCGCGAACGCGGAATAAAATTTTTCTTTTTTTTCCCCCTTTTTTATCGCATTTAATTTCTATCGATTGAAAATACCGCTTGGATCCGGCGATAATTCCGATACGACACACTCGAGTGCGATGTAACAAAAAGAACGTCGATGACATTTTATACGCGTAGTAACACAGTCACTGAAAAAAATAAATAAATTCGGTCGGACATTTTGTCCCGCCGAGTCACTCGTGCGTCAGACGTCGAGAAATTTCGTTAGGTGGTTTTTTTTTTTTTTTTTTAAATCACTTCTCGTCAAATAATTTGCAAAAGATTTCTTTGAATACTCGATCTCACATACGTTTTATATCCTCTCGATGACTGCACAGCGAACGTCGATCCCGTTGATCGTAACGACAAAAAAATTCGGATGATTTTTTGTATTTCCCCTCGCCGTGCGAGACTGCAGTTCCGTGATCCGTTGCGAGTCGCTCGTGTCTTCCGTGTGTTTATCCGATCCACTCGAATCCTCGGTTGACACGATCAAATTTCTCGTTTATTCAAACAAACACGACGTTGCAAACTGTTGATAACTTTCTTTTTCTTTGTTCCGAAGATTACAGCGGCGTGCGCGAAAAACTATTAACCTTCACCGATATTCGTAACAATGTTTCTATTCGTTCGTTGTCTCGCGTTTTATTTCTCTCGATATTTTAGTTAACGCATAGCTTCCGTTATCGTGTAACCGGCAGTTCGACACCACTGGACAAGAATGCGCGACGATGACTCGTCGACGACGGGGCGCGTACGACGTTTGAACGTGAACCGCGACGTTGGCGGAGGCGGAGGCGGAGGCGGCGGCGGCGGCGGCGGCGGCGGCGGTGGCGGCGGCGTTGGTGGGCAACGGCGTCGAACGCGAAGCTACGAGACGAACGCGGACGTGCGGCGAACGACAGGCGAAGGGAGGGGGAACGAGGTAGCGGTGATGTCGGTGGCGTGGTTTCTGGAGGGGATGGGGGAAGCACGGGGGACACCGGCGAATTGATGCAGCTTTGCGGCGGTAAGCCCTCTCTCGCGCGATGCGTTTAACGTGGTAAAGGGTGAAAAGGTAAAGAGGCGAGCTATGCTGGTTAGGCGACGGAATTGCGACTGGCTCGAGGTCTGGGCTGGAGCGAGTGCCTGGCGCGACAGCGACTGCTCGAGCGACGCCAGCGCCATCGTCGGCACTGCCGTTCGCCCCTCACGCGCCGTTCCCGCTGCCACTGCGTTTCGTCGAGAAACTCCGGGGCTATCGCTGTCGCGCCGAGCGAGAGAGCGACTCGACGAACGGGGAAGGGGGAATATTCGTTCGACTGTGCGAGTGTGTTTTTACGGGTACAAGCGGTATTACGCTTCTCCGCCTCGCCACTTCCGCGGTTATACTCCGCATAGTTACAGGGGATAGGTTAAAACGTACAGGAGAGTCTTACCCGAGTGTGTTCGCCGCCGTTGTCCCCACTCCGACGAAATTTACAAGCTTCCCCTCGCCATTCGACATCCTTCTCGTCCCCTCGTGCTCGTGCTGTGTCGCTGGCACTGGCTGATGCAAGCAGGCGCGCCGTCGTGGCACACAGAGCCGCCGAACCGACGCAAACACGACCAACACCAAGCAGCGCTGCTGACCACTGTCGTCTCCCGCTGCCTGGGCCGCCCCACCGCGGCTCGATAAGCCTTCCCTCGCGCATGCGCGCCGTCGCCCCTCCCGCTCTGCCGCGTCGCTCAGCCGCTCGCCCCACCGCCGACCCTCTCAGACACGTTCTCCGCCGTTGCCGTTACCGCCGCGCAGCGACGCCGCTACGTCGCCAGCCGGTAGCCTACGGACGTGCCATAATACTCTCTACTGTCGTACGGGCATGGGATGCTTCCATGGCTCGGCGCGGAGCCCTAGCCGGAGTAAAACCGGCAACACGGTTCGAGCCTTCGGACCCGCATAGCCAGAGCCCGACTCTGTCATCCGTCGTGTTCGCTCTTGCTCCCTCGCTCGCGTTCGCTCGCGTTCGCTCGTGGGTGGGCGGACGCGCGGCTGTGTGCGAGGACGCACGGGCTCTCGACGGAATTTCTCTCTCGCTCTCCCTCGAAATTCGTTGCGTGTATCGCATGCGTGCAGGCGCGATACACTGGCGCAGCGTGTGTACCACGAACCGTGGCGGTAATCTCGTTTCTCGACGTGTCGCGCGGAGGAATGAGACGAGGACACGGATGAAACGGGACGGATGCGCGATGCTACGATATTACGTACGCAGAAGAAACGAGAACGAAGCGAGTGAAAAGTAGCGTGTGGGAGGAGAATCGAGTCTCGATGCACTGGTCACGAGCTACGAACGAGCTTGCTCTCAGCGAACGCGCGGGAAAACGGGATCGTATCGTTTTTTCTTCTCTTTTGGGTTGCGATCTTTGTTCGAGGCTTTTTTTTTTTTTTTTTTTGGCTCGTTGGCTTCCTCGTTGAAACCGTCGGTCTCTCGCTCGGGGAGACCGACGTCCCTGGGAAATAATCTGCTGCGGGCTCGTGTATGCGTGTAACGTGTCGTAGCTCTCCCGCTCGCCCGCGTAGATATCAACCGAGCAAATGCGATACGCTCACGACGATGAGGTAACGCGCCGCGGCCGATGTTGCCAAGAAACATAGTCACGCACACACGAACGCCACACAACCGACGCGACGATAATGTCCCGCACCATACTCGTTACGTACACATAGCTCGGACGACCTTAAACTTCGTTGCGGCGGACTAACGAGATTTCCCGAGGAAATCAGCGATCACCCACTGCCCCCTTCCAACTCCTCTCTAACGAACTCAACGGAATGTCGCGCATTCCGCGAAGAAATGTTTTTTCTACTCGTTATAATTATTAACTTGTCGGTTGGTACAAAGACGAGTCTGTCAGTGAGTCACGCAGTGATGAAAGGAAAAACATCGTTGACCGTGAGACTGTCGAAGCTGTGTGGGAAGTAGCGCATCGTAAAAAGTAACATCGTAGAATAGTAAAGGCGCATCGAAGGCGCGGTCACCGCCGCTCGTCTCTCGATGACGATTAGCGATCCGACTCGACCGCGCCTTCGAACGTCGCACAGTTTTATTCGCGCTATTTACCGCGGAAAAAACCAATGTATTTTTATTTTTATTTTTTTTTTTAATCGTCATTTTTGAAATAACAAACGGGACGTTACGAGTGCCGAGACTCGACACACACTTTGAGGAAAGTAACGGAGAAACAAAGACCGCGATAGTCACACGAGAGACCCGGATGGCTCTCGGACCGAGACAAGCGGGCCTTGTTCATTCCAAAGACGAGCTGACGTGACACAGAGTCGTCATCGATCGGCTAATCGATGAACATTCTCGATCCGTGACCAAGTGCAGTCGTACATTTGCACAATAAAAATCATAAATAATATCGTACCGTATTTTGATACGAAGTTTGAAAAATTTCGAGTAACTGCATGTCGAACCAAAAAAAAATGGTGAAATCGACAAAAAAAAATATGTTTAGATGGAACCAAAGAAAATTGCCAAGTCGAGACAAAAATATTTATTCGTCAAATACGTAAAGATTGTGTGTTTTTTGTTGCGTGCACTTTGCCGGTAACCTCGGATTTTTTGTACGTATATACGTAATCCATGCGTGTGAATATTTGTGTAGAGTAGACGAGTGCGAGCGGGGCTTTACAAGGAAAGTTTTGGTAGCAACGTCGGAAACGGATACTCGCTCTCTCGCGATTTCGCAGCCGTTGAAAGCTCCCCGTAGCCGGTGTTGCAGCCTAGCAAACCCGGCACGATAAGCCGGCGTACAGCGACTTTGGGTGCATGCATGCATTTCTCTGTAACGCACCGCGAGAGACACGCAGCCTACCTGTCGATACATTCGACTACGAATTTTTCATGCTTTGCGAATCTCCCTCTTCGTCCGTGCCTTTCCGCGATGTTCAGACTTCTCCCGGAGAGTCTCGGGAGAGATCCGAACGTTCAATGCTTTTGGCACGAATAGACAGGCAGACTCCTAGCGAGATAACCAAAGTATCCCTGCGTGGCCTTATTACTTTGAGAGTCGAGAGAATCTTTAAAAGCATTTTCAACGATGGATATACGGAACGAAAATTCGATGTATTCAACATGGAAAATAGCTGTATATGTACCGCAAACTCCCGACGGTAACTTCACTTTTACCGTTGCGGAAGCGTTCGTGATAATTATGTCCCATTTATGTTGGTCTTCCTGTATAGATTTTTTTTTTTCCTCTTTTTCTCGTTGACTCTCGTGTTTGTCGATAATCGTCCGGATGTCCGGTGAAATTCAATAGTTTCGACTGGAATTAATCGTAAATAATCGAGTACGACGGCCTCGTCGTCGGAGCGTCGAGCCAGCCTATTCCGCTATTGCCGCTGCTAATGGACTCCTAACGAGAGAAGCCACGGGCTTACAAATGTGGTACACGATTTCACTCGCTTCCCTCGAGTATCTCGTGTCTCTCGAAGCGAGCGAAGCATCTCGTACGCTCGCTTCTGTACCGTAGACGATGGAACAACGGTTTATGTACATTCGAGGAACATTTATCGGCCACAATGTTTTCTCATTAATGGCAAAACAAAAAACGAATTCATTTTACCACTTTTTTTTTTTGTAAAATAATACAATTCTTGGTCGATAGGTAATTGTCTCATTGACAAAAAAACGGTTAATGTACGTTTTTTTTTATCGCGATCCAAACCACAGTCGACAATCTCTCGATAAATGGCAGAGGCGGATCTATAAATCGAGGAATATTCGATCGAGCGAGAAACAGAATGAGATTTTAAAAAATGACTGCTTCTAAATCGTAAGAAATATTAAGATTTCTCGACGTGTCAGTGAGGAAACGATAGCTCGTCATGAAATAAGCCAAAGAATGTTGGTACGCTTTGAGGCGGTAACCCTCGACGCCTCGCCGGTTCGCATTAATAACAATGATTATCTGTCACATCCAATTTCTCAGCTCGAAAGCGCGGGCGAGCGGTTTCCGCGTCGCGTTCCGTGTCGTGTCGCTGGAATGAAAAGCAACGACAAAATACGTTGCGGTGAAGCGAAGTAATGAATACCTTGGCTTCCCCGACAGTTTATTTTACCGCGCGGTGTACCGGGTACAAAGTATGAAACGGACGATGAGTATCGAATGGCTTGAATCCAGCGAGATTCGAGAAATCCTCGGATCCACGAGGAGATCGCAAAACGAATAGTATCAAATTTATTTTACACAAGTTGACTTTCTAATAATAACAGCTCGTCGCTTTGTCAGAATTTTTACCGATTTCCCAACTATTTGCCAATAATTATTTATATGACGGAGCAATTTGATAAAGTTCCAAAGTTGCCCGCTCGGAACTCGAATTACCACGAAGCTGCATCGGAGTGAAAAAGTTTGCGAAAAAAAATCTGGTATTAGTACAGTGCTCGGAGACTTCCGCAACCGAGGGTGAGGAGGAGGTCGGGTTTTATGCGAGAACGTTTACAGACAAACATTCGAGACGAGAGACGAAGGGGAATGACGATCGAGCGAGGCAACCCCTGCTCCGAGAAAGGTTGCTGGACGAAGCGCGCTATCCGCAATCTATTTTGGACCGCGGTCAGCTGTAGTTGGACGCGGCATTAGCATAATGAAGACGACCATGCCTCGTTCTCATCCGCACCCCTCGTTCTTCCGAACGTTCCTTCTTTCTCTTCTGCAGCTCGGTCCGCTCCGGTTACCGCGGAGAGCGGAGTGGTTCGGCAGCTACGTCCGCACAGCTCCTGCTCGTTCTGCAGAGGCTGCTGAAGATGAGCGACCGGGGGGAAGACGAAGGGGAGAACCGCGGATTTCGGGAGAGGGGCATTCGAGAAACTTGCTCGCCAAGACGTTTCCCTTCGTGCTGTTGGTACATCGGGGCGCGCATCGCACAACAGTACAATAAGATAACAAGGTTGGTGCGGCGCACGTGTATAGAGAGCGAACAGGGAGCCCTGACTTTGCGGATAACTCGTCGGGTACGTAATGTTCGGGAGGAGTCGTATGGGTGGATGGACGTGCGCGTGTGTGCGTCCGTGTGTGTGTGTGTGTGTGTGTGTGTGTGTGAGAAACCAGGAGACACGATATTTCCGCGAGGTCCGTAAGTGCAAGTCGAGCGCCTTGGGTCTCTCTCCCTCGCTCTTCGGGCTCGCCCAAACTTCGAGAGCTCTCGAGGTTTCGCCGTCGGCGCGCTTAATCTCGAGCGATAAAATTTGACGCCTTGCAACAACGCGGCGCTGAATGTGCGGGGAGACCGGGAAGGAGACGAATCCGAGGTTTGCTCGAACGGTGCGCCGGGAGGTCCGAGGGCGACATCGCGTGTCGAGACGCTTCGACGCCGAGTCAAGTTTGCCCGATGTCTCCCCCTCGCGACCCTCGTTCGATCCTTAATTGCCACGCGATATTTTGCCTCATGAGCTTCTTCCGTGTGGGATTGACGATAAAAAAAAAATATATGTATATATATATAGGTATGTATGTCAAAATAAAGGTCTCTGACTAACCGTTTTTTTATGGTTCGAGGAAGCAATGAGCCGAAACTGTTAGGCCCGATCCCACCAACTTTTTTTTTGTTATCTTATTACCAAAAAAATTATTAGATTATTCACGGTGAAGTTTGTACTCTGTAAAATAATGAAGGACATTTTTGGGGATGTCTCGTCGGCATAGTAAATAACTGGCATGATTTTTTAATGCAAAAAGTCCTGACATCTTTTTAAATTATTTTTGCCTCGTTTGAGTAAAAAAGAAAATTTCCGCTTTACTTTGCAGACATCGTACGTAAATAACAGTTAATGATGCTTCGTACCGCACCTGTATCGTGTCGCAAATTCGGGTAATAGTTTAATCGAGTCGACATCGGGAGATTTTCTTGGAAGAAACGAGCCGTCCCGCATTGCAGTCGAGACATCTCTCGAGGATTTGTGCACGCAGAAGTAGCAAGCGTGAACGACTTTCACTTTCACCGTTTCCTCCGTCGCGGTTCCGCGCACGCGTCTCCGTCCGTACAGCGACACTCGTATCTCGATATTCTATTTTCCATGGCGAAGCCGTGGTGCACGGGAACGACGGAGAGGAGAACGTGAAACGCTCTTCGGGGCTTTTGCAAACCAGTAAAAACGAAAGTAAAAACGCGCCATTCCCAACGAACTATCCTCATCGCTATCGTATAGCCACTCGTGTCGGTCGTCGATGGATCGAACAGCGAGAAGAGATCCCGAATAACGAAACGGCAGAGCGGGAAGGAAGCCCGACAAGCGCCGGATACTCCGTTTTATTTCATACTTTCACTTATTTCTCTCCCTGTACCGTGTACAAGTGTGAACCGCGATAAGGCTTTATCTTCTTGCATTTTTATTCTAGCCCCATTTCGCTTTTTATAGTACACACAATATTCGTTATCTTTTATCTGGTACAATGCACGCAAACGAACGTATTGCTGAAAAAAAAAAAAATCTCAAAGTGCGTACGGTGCTTTAGGTATTTTCAATCCAGCTTGAAATTGAAAAAAACTGCGTAAAAAATGTATGTGGGTGGAGGCTCGCTCGCATCACGGCTTGGAATACGACTCGCGAGTGTGCCGGAGGAATGGCCGTGAATCCATGGAGGAAATATCGTGGATATGGTCCATCTCGATTAACGCGCGAATCAATTATATATAAACCGGTCCATCTTCGCCGCTTTCAACCTACACACGTCGCTCGTAAAAACTTCTCGTCAGACCGGAATAATAAATTGTCAATTCAATATCCTTGAATTCAAAATTCGCTTACATTACTCACATTAATTGACCAATAATATACTTTTTTAAATAGATTTATAAAACCCGATATTCAAATTGAATATATTTTGCCTGATATTTAGAAAAGTTTTAATTGAGCACAATAGTTTTCTCGTGAAATGCCAGAAAGGTTGATTTTCGAACAATTTTTGTTCCTTCCTTACAGAGCTCTTACCTCCCAAAATAATCGACTTGTTCATAGATAAACCTCCCGATGCCTCAAAAAAAATTGTTGAATTTGAACATTGAATTTTCCATCTCTCGCCTCTTTCTCCGCAGCTCGAACCGGTTTAGTTTTCTTTTTTTTTGTTTTCGTACCCAGGCTTCCGCGATAGCTGGTTCGCGGCATCGTTTCTCGCGTCGTTGCCAGGGTGTTTCCAGGTCTATAATGCGATCAGGGACGAAGGGAAGCGTGGAGAGAATAAATTTTTATCCGGCGAGGACGGTGAAACAGCGACAAGTAGAGACCGTCCATCGGAGAGTATCGGCGATTTTCCGTCGTCGTTGAGCTTCCGGGCCCTTCTAACGGCGTTACGTCGCTATTCGTCGGAACACTTTTTCTCTCGATTTCTTTGTCTATTTCCGTCATCCGCCGCGACGCCCCCGCCGTTCCTTTCGTATACATAATAACGTAAATATAACATGTGCGCTAGACGCCGCGACACGTCGACGATCGATCGTAATTTGCCGGCTCACCCTCTCTCTCTCTCTCTCTCTCTCTCTCTCTCTCGCAACGGTGACTCACTTGTGTGTTGTCCCCAACGTTGGAATATAATAACGTCGCAGAGCGCAACCTACACTGTATATTGCAGGGTAGAGGTCGGCTATGTTCGTGCTATGTAACCGGGGTTACTCCGCAATGCTGTATATCAAGCAGTTTGTGCAGAGAGCAATATCCATCCGCACAGTCATACGTGCCGTTCGCCACCGATGACTAATCCGACTACTCTCCGAATTGGCCAGCTCCAAATTATACCCCGTATTTACACAAATTTCTTAACTAGCATCGATCCGCCGACTGATTTCGCAGCGGTTAGCAATTTTCAGTACGACGTCGTTGAATCATCGGGAAAAATTGCCTTCGGCGATGTGTGGAGCTTGCCTTGGCAAGGATTTAAAATTACATGTGAACCGAAGCGTGAAAGTTGAGCGTAGAATGCTTAGAACGATCGGAGGAGAGCGTCGGGAGAGGAATAGTCCGCGTCATCTCGTTCTCCAGCTCCGGCGGTACGGAATCGGGGATCTCCTGTCCGGAATGAAGTTTCCCGTGAGAGCTTACCATCGTAAATCGAAAGGACGTTGTCGTTTACCGTTTCGCCGGTCACGTTTCTGCTTCTCCGCTATATACCTCGCTCGGTCCAGCTCCGCCGAGGAGCGTCCGGCATACCCCTCCTCGTCTCTTTCGTTTTTTTTATCCCCGACTTTGCCGTCGCTTCCCGCTTTCTCCCTCTCGACCCTCCTCTTCGGCGGGTCTCCGGCGTGCTTCTCCATGACTCATCTAACCCACGGTATTTCACCAGAATGGGGGTGGAGAAAATGCCAAAAAAAATCGCGCGTTTCCCCGAATAATCCCGAGGTCCACGGGGGATTTTACGATCGGACGCGATACGAGAGGCATCCGCAAAGGATATCTTCTCGCAGCGTCCTCCCCGTATCCTCACCGAGACTCCATAATGCAAAGGTACATACCGCGACGCACTTCCTAAACCTCCCTGGAGGACCGAATGCCAAACGTAAACGGAAAAGATCAGTACACGCGGAGGATGGTTTCGACGGGAAGGTAGAGTCCTTTTTTTTGCCTTTTCTCTTCGAGACACGCGTGACCCTCGTTGGCCCTTCGATCCTACCCGGTCTCTGACCCCGTCTGGTGGCCCTTCGGCATGCTCTTCCCGCTGCTCTCTACGTATCGATGGCCTCGCGCCAGAAGGCCAGACGGCCATGTATGCCCGTGCACCAACAGACATGGCCTCATGGCATTAAAGCCACGGTTGTACGCGCACATCTCAGTCTATTGTACGTTTCTCATTCGCGTCCTCTACTCCGGTCCGCTTCCATGTATCGCTCCTCTTTGTTCGTCGGTAGTACCGGTGTGTTCCGACCCTCCGACGAAAAAAAAAAAAAAAAAAAAAAAAAACGGAAAACCATGACCAGTCTCAACGTTGATTCTATGAGCCGGTTCCGCGGGAATCTCGGGTCGGTATGACCGGTAGGTATGCCGGTACAACAAAGTAGGTAGAGCTAGTGCTCTCTGCCATTCGACCTTCGTCCCTGCACCGTGCACAACCAACCAATCCTTTCT
This sequence comes from Listrodromus nycthemerus, assembly GCA_963978505.1. Taxonomy (NCBI): domain Eukaryota; kingdom Metazoa; phylum Arthropoda; class Insecta; order Hymenoptera; family Ichneumonidae; genus Listrodromus; species Listrodromus nycthemerus. The sequence goes on along the minus strand of OZ021682.1, from coordinate 470,332 downwards.
TCGTGCTCGTCTAGCTGCTCTATGCTAGACTGTGCGAGCACGGTAGTTCGTACCAGTGCACTTTTAATCCCCTGCCTGCTCCAGGATGTTAAGAGGCGATACTTGTTTTCAGCTCGCTCGCTCGTGCACAGGTCCTTCGAAATTTATTCTGAATTTGGTATACGAGCGAACGGGGAGGACTGGATCGGCGCGATGTTTTCCCGATATTCTTATGCAGGAAGCTGCGAGAGAGCTCGGACCGAACCGGCCAAAGCGCCGCTTTGGAATAATAGGTGTCCGGATGCGAAGGGATTGTGCGATGAGAAACTTGGACGGCGACTCGGCTACTTCCGTGAATTGAGAGCGAGAAAGGAATTGAGAATTTTTCGAACATCCTGTGGGAATGGCGATTGAAGTATTATTCGCGCAACGGTCCCTTCACCGCGAGACTCCGTAAATGAATACTAAAGTCCACGTGCGATCGTCTCTGCACTTTTCGTGAAAACATACGTACAAGTGCGCTGACTTTCGTTTCGACGACTTGCTGTCAAATGTGCGAATGTGTTTCACCGAGTGCAGAACGTTGAATCGGGCTTGAATCGAAGCGAATATCCAAAGCGTCTCATTTACATGGCCTCGGGTATGGGAAACACGAGGTAGAAATCAGCAGCCAGTGGTAGTTTCATATATCGGCGCTTATCCAGGCTAGACGCCAGAAAGGTTAAGCGATTAGGTAATGGCTTGCTTCCAGAAAGAAGCTCCGCCTCTCCTCATCCTCTGTGTACTCCGAAACCACCCTCGACTATCCGGTCTGGTAACGCCAGCAGGTTGCTTCCTCCTTGTAATTCGCCAACGCTGGCGTTCCAGCCGAATTTCTCGTTCGTCATTAACAAGGTCTCAAAGTCGTTTGGGGTTTTTTTTTTTTTTTTTTTTTTTTTTTTTTTTTTTTTTTTTTTCCAGTACTCCGAGAGATTGGTGACGAAACGCTTTGCAAAGTCAATGTTGCCGAATCGTTCGGCGACGCTCCGAAAATATTCGGTGACGCGACTCGTGACTTTTGGTCCGCCTCATCGATTCTGCAGCAAGCAGGAGCGTCAGCAAAATCACAGTAGCGCGAGCACGAATCCGCTCGACAGTGCGTGTACGACGAAGCGTTGCCGCCTCGGGCACGCATAATTGCCCGAGACTGCGAGACCGATGAGCGTCACTCTCTCTACCGGCGTTAAGAAGGATGTACGAGTTTAACTTGGCCCGTGCGTGTTACATTTGCGGAGATGAACTCATCCGAGCCACGCTTACTTTTGCCCTTCATCGCCACGTATCGTACGAATTTCGTGTCGATAGTTTCTCCTTACCGACCAATTTTTTATTTCTTACATTTCAGATACATCGCAAAGTTTCGAGACTGTACGGAATTGCATGAGGTGTGTGCGTAAGCGGACGGTGATTAAGCTAAGCTGCCCGGTTTCCATTATTTTAATTATTCATTGTACTTTTTATTATTTTTACGTTAATTAACCGAATCTTTTTGAATACGTCTCGCCTATCATTAAAATGAATTTAGGAGGGTGTAATTATTAAACGATCGATTTAGTAGTGCTTTTTACTGCCGAAATTTCGGTGACTTTTTTTTTACCTAGGCTACTGAGGCGATCTCGCGTATCCCGTTTCTGTCACTCGTGCCGTAGTGGTCAAATCGCCGAGTACCAAGGTTCTATCCTTACATGGGAATTTACGGCAGCAAGCGGCAAATATTATCTTTCAATAATTTGACGGGTCTTAACGATATGAAAACATTAACTTCAATTTATAATGTGCCAGAGTATCGACCGTTTTGTAAGTGGGATCGTTCGATAACATTTATGTGCACTTAAAATTGTTGTTTGAAATTGTGTCACGCAGGTGAATATCCTCTTTACATAGGTCATGTGTATCATTCATCCTATGTACTTTTTATTAATTTCTGCAATATATAAGCGATAATTGTCTCCCGCAGTGTTCATAGGGCGACTAGTCTCCGATAATTATTGAATTTAATAATAATTCATTAGGATTTCTTTGCAGAAATACATTTATCTGATATTACATTTGCCCGCTTGCTGTCGTTTCATATCATTTTATGGATACGAGACGATCGTGCCGAATACGGATAAGTTGGTGGCAAAAGTGCTGTCAGTGCTATTAATATAAATAAAATAAGTAATCTAATTTGGCTGATGAACTTTCCGTCATGACAAATTCGATAAGCATGTGACCAAAAAAGAAAATTCTACCGGTACTACTTGTGAAAATTGAAAACCATAATTTATTCACAAAGGTGTCCGGTTGACCAATCTTTTCTGTTCCATAGTTCCGAGGCTTTCGGAGTAGGATCGACGAATGACTTTCATTGCGCAATCGTTGTAAATTTTCGAAGCTCTCTTCATCGAGAGAAGCCCGACAAACTATCGATATTCACAGTAACGGAAAAGTACTCGACTGATAATTTGATAAATCTACCGGGCGGGTTAACGTTTGCTAATTCTGGAAAAGCCATATATGTACATAAATATATAAATATATATACATTTACGGCGCCGGTATCACCGCAGTGACTACAGCGAAAAGCTACCTGGTATTATAGTTCACCTCGTAGGTATAAAGGGAGACACAGAGAGAGAAAGAGAGAGAGGCTTTGGTAGAGTTTAATGTAACGGTTAAACTCGTGTCCCGAGGAGAGACAGGATAGTAATCTTGTGCGCGAGCAGCCGTAGAGACGCGAGCACGGTTCGAGTCACGAACATTTTACGTATATATAGGCGGTCACGAAAGTAGAGTGTATAACGACGAAAGACGGTGTATAGAGAGAGACTCCGAGGCGCTTTCGCGACGCCGCCGTCGGGACGCCCCCGCTTATGCAGTAGGTAAGGAACATGCAAGGTTCCCGATAGCGGGCAGATGAACGTACACAATGATGACAATTCGACATTTCCCTCGATTTATCGAAATGAAACGCGAGACCACGGAATTTACTTTTTTCCCTCCAATTCCTTCTTTCTCTTCTTCTTATTCTTCTTCTTCATTTATCGATAACTATACTCCATTCGCTCCGCAGAATTTATCAGTTCGCCTCTTTCCTGTTTCTCTTTCTTTTTTTCCTGATCCCGTCGCCCCGCCCATCTCCTGCCATTCTTATATCCTCTAACTACAGTATAGAATTTACTCTCGTAAATTCCCGGAGCTTACGATGCAACGAAACTTTTCAAGACACAGATAAATACTTAAAACTTTCCTTATACCTCTTCACGCTATCCAGATACTGCAAGGGTTTACAGATTTTTCTCCGTTTTTTTTTTTTTCCCCACTTCCCTTTCAATCTTTGCTACCCTCTCGACGGAAGAGGAGTTCGTGGTCCGAAAATTCGTGGACCGAGGTGGCACGAACGAAACGTGTGAAGAAAGGTTTGGTCAACGACATATTCTTGACAGATCTTTTCGCGTGCGTAGACGTCTTTGACAACTGTCGTCTACTGCAAAGTCCAATCCGCACGCTCGGAAGTACGCATAGACTAGGGGAGAGTCAGACTAAATGGGAGAGTCGAGCAAATGGGACAATGGGCCAAATCTCTATTTCCATTCCAAAACTGTACAATTAAACCTTTTTCCGACTACTTTTAAAATTCGACCTTTTTGGGGTAGGGAATCCTATGTTAAATTTTGCGAAACGACACTTTTTTTTGAAAAATGTCAAGCTATCGATCTGAAACCTTCGCCATTCGATCCAAGTCATATACTTCCCAACCGATTTCAGCCACGAGAAAATTCTAAAAAATTTATTTCCATGAAAAAATCGACTTTTTCGAAATCGGCATTTTCGGCGGAAAAACAGTAAGGGTACTGCCTTTGCGTCGGAAAAATCGGAAAATATTTTTTTCAAGATATCGACCTGAAACCTTCGCCATTCGATTCAGTGGCTTATTCCCATTCTAAAACTGTATAGATAAACTTTTTTCCGACACTTTTTAAAATTCGTCCCTTTTGGGGTAGGGAATCCTATGTTAAATTTCCCGGAACGACACTTTTTTTTGAAAAATTTCAAGCTATCGATCTGAAACCTTCGCCATTCGATCCAAGTCATATACTTCCCAACCGATTTCAGCCACGAGAAAATTCTAAAAAATTTATTTCCATGAAAAAATCGACTTTTTCGAAATCGGCATTTTCGGCGGAAAAACAGTAAGGGTACTGCCTTTGCGTCGGAAAAATCGGAAAATATTTTTTTCAAGATATCGACCTGAAACCTTCGCCATTCGATTCAGTGGCTTATTCCCATTCTAAAACTGTATAGATAAACTTTTTTCCGACACTTTTTAAAATTCGTCCCTTTTGGGGTAGGGAATCCTATGTTAAATTTCCCGGAACGACACTTTTTTTTGAAAAATTTCAAGCTATCGATCTGAAACCTTCGCCATTCGATCCAAGTCATATACTTCCCAACCGATTTCAGCCACGAGAAAATTCTAAAAAATTTATTTCCATGAAAAAATCGACTTTTTCGAAATCGGCATTTTCGGCGGAAAAACAGTAAGGGTACTGCCTTTGCGTCGGAAAAATCGGAAAATATTTTTTTCAAGATATCGACCTGAAACCTTCGCCATTCGATTCAGTGGCTTATTCCCATTCTAAAACTGTATAGATAAACTTTTTTCCGACACTTTTTAAAATTCGTCCCTTTTGGGGTAGGGAATCCTATGTTAAATTTCCCGGAACGACACTTTTTTTTGAAAAATTTCAAGCTATCGATCTGAAACCTTCGCCATTCGATCCAAGTCATATACTTCCCAACCGATTTCAGCCACGAGAAAATTCTAAAAAATTTATTTCCATGAAAAAATCGACTTTTTCGAAATCGGCATTTTCGGCGGAAAAACAGTAAGGGTACTACCTTTGCGTCGGAAAAATCGGGAAATATTTTTTTCAAGATATCGACCTGAAACCTTCGCCATTCGATTCAGTGGCTTATTCCCATTCTAAAACTGTATAGATAAACTGTTTTCCGACACTTTTTAAAATTCGTCCCTTTTGGGGTAGGGAATCCTATGTTAAATTTCCCGGAACGACACTTTTTTTTGAAAAATTTCAAGCTATCGATCTGAAACCTTCGCCATTCGATCCAAGTCATATACTTCCCAACCGATTTCAGCCACGAGAAAATTCTAAAAAATTTATTTCCATGAAAAAATCGACTTTTTCGAAATCGGCATTTTCGGCGGAAAAACAGTAAGGGTACTGCCTTTGCGTCGGAAAAATCGGAAAATATTTTTTTCAAGATATCGACCTGAAACCTTCGCCATTCGATTCAGTGGCTTATTCCCATTCTAAAACTGTATAGATAAACTTTTTTCCGACACTTTTTAAAATTCGTCCCTTTTGGGGTAGGGAATCCTATGTTAAATTTCCCGGAACGACACTTTTTTTTGAAAAATTTCAAGCTATCGATCTGAAACCTTCGCCATTCGATCCAAGTCATATACTTCCCAACCGATTTCAGCCACGAGAAAATTCTAAAAAATTTATTTCCATGAAAAAATCGACTTTTTCGAAATCGGCATTTTCGGCGGAAAAACAGTAAGGGTACTGCCTTTGCGTCGGAAAAATCGGAAAATATTTTTTTCAAGATATCGACCTGAAACCTTCGCCATTCGATTCAGTGGCTTATTCCCATTCTAAAACTGTATAGATAAACTTTTTTCCGACACTTTTTAAAATTCGTCCCTTTTGGGGTAGGGAATCCTATGTTAAATTTCCCGGAACGACACTTTTTTTTGAAAAATTTCAAGCTATCGATCTGAAACCTTCGCCATTCGATCCAAGTCATATACTTCCCAACCGATTTCAGCCACGAGAAAATTCTAAAAAATTTATTTCCATGAAAAAATCGACTTTTTCGAAATCGGCATTTTCGGCGGAAAAACAGTAAGGGTACTGCCTTTGCGTCGGAAAAATCGGAAAATATTTTTTTCAAGATATCGACCTGAAACCTTCGCCATTCGATTCAGTGGCTTATTCCCATTCTAAAACTGTATAGATAAACTTTTTTCCGACACTTTTTAAAATTCGTCCCTTTTGGGGTAGGGAATCCTATGTTAAATTTCCCGGAACGACACTTTTTTTTGAAAAATTTCAAGCTATCGATCTGAAACCTTCGCCATTCGATCCAAGTCATATACTTCCCAACCGATTTCAGCCACGAGAAAATTCTAAAAAATTTATTTCCATGAAAAAATCGACTTTTTCGAAATCGGCATTTTCGGCGGAAAAACAGTAAGGGTACTGCCTTTGCGTCGGAAAAATCGGAAAATATTTTTTTCAAGATATCGACCTGAAACCTTCGCCATTCGATTCAGTGGCTTATTCCCATTCTAAAACTGTATAGATAAACTTTTTTCCGACACTTTTTAAAATTCGTCCCTTTTGGGGTAGGGAATCCTATGTTAAATTTCCCGGAACGACACTTTTTTTTGAAAAATTTCAAGCTATCGATCTGAAACCTTCGCCATTCGATCCAAGTCATATACTTCCCAACCGATTTCAGCCACGAGAAAATTCTAAAAAATTTATTTCCATGAAAAAATCGACTTTTTCGAAATCGGCATTTTCGGCGGAAAAACAGTAAGGGTACTGCCTTTGCGTCGGAAAAATCGGAAAATATTTTTTTCAAGATATCGACCTGAAACCTTCGCCATTCGATTCAGTGGCTTATTCCCATTCTAAAACTGTATAGATAAACTTTTTTCCGACACTTTTTAAAATTCGTCCCTTTTGGGGTAGGGAATCCTATGTTAAATTTCCCGGAACGACACTTTTTTTTGAAAAATTTCAAGCTATCGATCTGAAACCTTCGCCATTCGATCCAAGTCATATACTTCCCAACCGATTTCAGCCACGAGAAAATTCTAAAAAATTTATTTCCATGAAAAAATCGACTTTTTCGAAATCGGCATTTTCGGCGGAAAAACAGTAAGGGTACTACCTTTGCGTCGGAAAAATCGGGAAATATTTTTTTCAAGATATCGACCTGAAACCTTCGCCATTCGATTCAGTGGCTTATTCCCATTCTAAAACTGTATAGATAAACTGTTTTCCGACACTTTTTAAAATTCGTCCCTTTTGGGGTAGGGAATCCTATGTTAAATTTCCCGGAACGACACTTTTTTTTGAAAAATTTCAAGCTATCGATCTGAAACCTTCGCCATTCGATCCAAGTCATATACTTCCCAACCGATTTCAGCCACGAGAAAATTCTAAAAAATTTATTTCCATGAAAAAATCGACTTTTTCGAAATCGGCATTTTCGGCGGAAAAACAGTAAGGGTACTGCCTTTGCGTCGGAAAAATCGGAAAATATTTTTTTCAAGATATCGACCTGAAACCTTCGCCATTCGATTCAGTGGCTTATTCCCATTCTAAAACTGTATAGATAAACTTTTTTCCGACACTTTTTAAAATTCGTCCCTTTTGGGGTAGGGAATCCTATGTTAAATTTCCCGGAACGACACTTTTTTTTGAAAAATTTCAAGCTATCGATCTGAAACCTTCGCCATTCGATCCAAGTCATATACTTCCCAACCGATTTCAGCCACGAGAAAATTCTAAAAAATTTATTTCCATGAAAAAATCGACTTTTTCGAAATCGGCATTTTCGGCGGAAAAACAGTAAGGGTACTGCCTTTGCGTCGGAAAAATCGGAAAATATTTTTTTCAAGATATCGACCTGAAACCTTCGCCATTCGATTCAGTGGCTTATTCCCATTCTAAAACTGTATAGATAAACTTTTTTCCGACACTTTTTAAAATTCGTCCCTTTTGGGGTAGGGAATCCTATGTTAAATTTCCCGGAACGACACTTTTTTTTGAAAAATTTCAAGCTATCGATCTGAAACCTTCGCCATTCGATCCAAGTCATATACTTCCCAACCGATTTCAGCCACGAGAAAATTCTAAAAAATTTATTTCCATGAAAAAATCGACTTTTTCGAAATCGGCATTTTCGGCGGAAAAACAGTAAGGGTACTACCTTTGCGTCGGAAAAATCGGGAAATATTTTTTTCAAGATATCGACCTGAAACCTTCGCCATTCGATTCAGTGGCTTATTCCCATTCTAAAACTGTATAGATAAACTGTTTTCCGACACTTTTTAAAATTCGTCCCTTTTGGGGTAGGGAATCCTATGTTAAATTTCCCGGAACGACACTTTTTTTTGAAAAATTTCAAGCTATCGATCTGAAACCTTCGCCATTCGATCCAAGTCATATACTTCCCAACCGATTTCAGCCACGAGAAAATTCTAAAAAATTTATTTCCATGAAAAAATCGACTTTTTCGAAATCGGCATTTTCGGCGGAAAAACAGTAAGGGTACTGCCTTTGCGTCGGAAAAATCGGAAAATATTTTTTTCAAGATATCGACCTGAAACCTTCGCCATTCGATTCAGTGGCTTATTCCCATTCTAAAACTGTATAGATAAACTTTTTTCCGACACTTTTTAAAATTCGTCCCTTTTGGGGTAGGGAATCCTATGTTAAATTTCCCGGAACGACACTTTTTTTTGAAAAATTTCAAGCTATCGATCTGAAACCTTCGCCATTCGATCCAAGTCATATACTTCCCAACCGATTTCAGCCACGAGAAAATTCTAAAAAATTTATTTCCATGAAAAAATCGACTTTTTCGAAATCGGCATTTTCGGCGGAAAAACAGTAAGGGTACTGCCTTTGCGTCGGAAAAATCGGAAAATATTTTTTTCAAGATATCGACCTGAAACCTTCGCCATTCGATTCAGTGGCTTATTCCCATTCTAAAACTGTATAGATAAACTTTTTTCCGACACTTTTTAAAATTCGTCCCTTTTGGGGTAGGGAATCCTATGTTAAATTTCCCGGAACGACACTTTTTTTTGAAAAATTTCAAGCTATCGATCTGAAACCTTCGCCATTCGATCCAAGTCATATACTTCCCAACCGATTTCAGCCACGAGAAAATTCTAAAAAATTTATTTCCATGAAAAAATCGACTTTTTCGAAATCGGCATTTTCGGCGGAAAAACAGTAAGGGTACTGCCTTTGCGTCGGAAAAATCGGAAAATATTTTTTTCAAGATATCGACCTGAAACCTTCGCCATTCGATTCAGTGGCTTATTCCCATTCTAAAACTGTATAGATAAACTTTTTTCCGACACTTTTTAAAATTCGTCCCTTTTGGGGTAGGGAATCCTATGTTAAATTTCCCGGAACGACACTTTTTTTTGAAAAATTTCAAGCTATCGATCTGAAACCTTCGCCATTCGATCCAAGTCATATACTTCCCAACCGATTTCAGCCACGAGAAAATTCTAAAAAATTTATTTCCATGAAAAAATCGACTTTTTCGAAATCGGCATTTTCGGCGGAAAAACAGTAAGGGTACTGCCTTTGCGTCGGAAAAATCGGAAAATATTTTTTTCAAGATATCGACCTGAAACCTTCGCCATTCGATTCAGTGGCTTATTCCCATTCTAAAACTGTATAGATAAACTTTTTTCCGACACTTTTTAAAATTCGTCCCTTTTGGGGTAGGGAATCCTATGTTAAATTTCCCGGAACGACACTTTTTTTTGAAAAATTTCAAGCTATCGATCTGAAACCTTCGCCATTCGATCCAAGTCATATACTTCCCAACCGATTTCAGCCACGAGAAAATTCTAAAAAATTTATTTCCATGAAAAAATCGACTTTTTCGAAATCGGCATTTTCGGCGGAAAAACAGTAAGGGTACTGCCTTTGCGTCGGAAAAATCGGAAAATATTTTTTTCAAGATATCGACCTGAAACCTTCGCCATTCGATTCAGTGGCTTATTCCCATTCTAAAACTGTATAGATAAACTTTTTTCCGACACTTTTTAAAATTCGTCCCTTTTGGGGTAGGGAATCCTATGTTAAATTTCCCGGAACGACACTTTTTTTTGAAAAATTTCAAGCTATCGATCTGAAACCTTCGCCATTCGATCCAAGTCATATACTTCCCAACCGATTTCAGCCACGAGAAAATTCTAAAAAATTTATTTCCATGAAAAAATCGACTTTTTCGAAATCGGCATTTTCGGCGGAAAAACAGTAAGGGTACTACCTTTGCGTCGGAAAAATCGGGAAATATTTTTTTCAAGATATCGACCTGAAACCTTCGCCATTCGATTCAGTGGCTTATTCCCATTCTAAAACTGTATAGATAAACTGTTTTCCGACACTTTTTAAAATTCGTCCCTTTTGGGGTAGGGAATCCTATGTTAAATTTCCCGGAACGACACTTTTTTTTGAAAAATTTCAAGCTATCGATCTGAAACCTTCGCCATTCGATCCAAGTCATATACTTCCCAACCGATTTCAGCCACGAGAAAATTCTAAAAAATTTATTTCCATGAAAAAATCGACTTTTTCGAAATCGGCATTTTCGGCGGAAAAACAGTAAGGGTACTACCTTTGCGTCGGAAAAATCGGGAAATATTTTTTTCAAGATATCAACCTGAAACCTTCGCCATTCGATTCAGTGGCTTATTCCCATTCTAAAACTGTATAGATAAACTTTTTTCCGACACTTTTTAAAATTCGTCCCTTTTGGGGTAGGGAATCCTATGTTAAATTTCCCGGAACGACACTTTTTTTTGAAAAATTTCAAGCTATCGATCTGAAACCTTCGCCATTCGATCCAAGTCATATACTTCCCAACCGATTTCAGCCACGAGAAAATTCTAAAAAATTTATTTCCATGAAAAAATCGACTTTTTCGAAATCGGCATTTTCGGCGGAAAAACAGTAAGGGTACTGCCTTTGCGTCGGAAAAATCGGAAAATATTTTTTTCAAGATATCGACCTGAAACCTTCGCCATTCGATTCAGTGGCTTATTCCCATTCTAAAACTGTATAGATAAACTTTTTTCCGACACTTTTTAAAATTCGTCCCTTTTGGGGTAGGGAATCCTATGTTAAATTTCCCGGAACGACACTTTTTTTTGAAAAATTTCAAGCTATCGATCTGAAACCTTCGCCATTCGATCCAAGTCATATACTTCCCAACCGATTTCAGCCACGAGAAAATTCTAAAAAATTTATTTCCATGAAAAAATCGACTTTTTCGAAATCGGCATTTTCGGCGGAAAAACAGTAAGGGTACTGCCTTTGCGTCGGAAAAATCGGAAAATATTTTTTTCAAGATATCGACCTGAAACCTTCGCCATTCGATTCAGTGGCTTATTCCCATTCTAAAACTGTATAGATAAACTTTTTTCCGACACTTTTTAAAATTCGTCCCTTTTGGGGTAGGGAATCCTATGTTAAATTTCCCGGAACGACACTTTTTTTTGAAAAATTTCAAGCTATCGATCTGAAACCTTCGCCATTCGATCCAAGTCATATACTTCCCAACCGATTTCAGCCACGAGAAAATTCTAAAAAATTTATTTCCATGAAAAAATCGACTTTTTCGAAATCGGCATTTTCGGCGGAAAAACAGTAAGGGTACTGCCTTTGCGTCGGAAAAATCGGAAAATATTTTTTTCAAGATATCGACCTGAAACCTTCGCCATTCGATTCAGTGGCTTATTCCCATTCTAAAACTGTATAGATAAACTTTTTTCCGACACTTTTTAAAATTCGTCCCTTTTGGGGTAGGGAATCCTATGTTAAATTTCCCGGAACGACACTTTTTTTTGAAAAATTTCAAGCTATCGATCTGAAACCTTCGCCATTCGATCCAAGTCATATACTTCCCAACCGATTTCAGCCACGAGAAAATTCTAAAAAATTTATTTCCATGAAAAAATCGACTTTTTCGAAATCGGCATTTTCGGCGGAAAAACAGTAAGGGTACTGCCTTTGCGTCGGAAAAATCGGAAAATATTTTTTTCAAGATATCGACCTGAAACCTTCGCCATTCGATTCAGTGGCTTATTCCCATTCTAAAACTGTATAGATAAACTTTTTTCCGACACTTTTTAAAATTCGTCCCTTTTGGGGTAGGGAATCCTATGTTAAATTTCCCGGAACGACACTTTTTTTTGAAAAATTTCAAGCTATCGATCTGAAACCTTCGCCATTCGATCCAAGTCATATACTTCCCAACCGATTTCAGCCACGAGAAAATTCTAAAAAATTTATTTCCATGAAAAAATCGACTTTTTCGAAATCGGCATTTTCGGCGGAAAAACAGTAAGGGTACTGCCTTTGCGTCGGAAAAATCGGAAAATATTTTTTTCAAGATATCGACCTGAAACCTTCGCCATTCGATTCAGTGGCTTATTCCCATTCTAAAACTGTATAGATAAACTTTTTTCCGACACTTTTTAAAATTCGTCCCTTTTGGGGTAGGGAATCCTATGTTAAATTTCCCGGAACGACACTTTTTTTTGAAAAATTTCAAGCTATCGATCTGAAACCTTCGCCATTCGATCCAAGTCATATACTTCCCAACCGATTTCAGCCACGAGAAAATTCTAAAAAATTTATTTCCATGAAAAAATCGACTTTTTCGAAATCGGCATTTTCGGCGGAAAAACAGTAAGGGTACTGCCTTTGCGTCGGAAAAATCGGAAAATATTTTTTTCAAGATATCGACCTGAAACCTTCGCCATTCGATTCAGTGGCTTATTCCCATTCTAAAACTGTATAGATAAACTTTTTTCCGACACTTTTTAAAATTCGTCCCTTTTGGGGTAGGGAATCCTATGTTAAATTTCCCGGAACGACACTTTTTTTTGAAAAATTTCAAGCTATCGATCTGAAACCTTCGCCATTCGATCCAAGTCATATACTTCCCAACCGATTTCAGCCACGAGAAAATTCTAAAAAATTTATTTCCATGAAAAAATCGACTTTTTCGAAATCGGCATTTTCGGCGGAAAAACAGTAAGGGTACTACCTTTGCGTCGGAAAAATCGGGAAATATTTTTTTCAAGATATCGACCTGAAACCTTCGCCATTCGATTCAGTGGCTTATTCCCATTCTAAAACTGTATAGATAAACTGTTTTCCGACACTTTTTAAAATTCGTCCCTTTTGGGGTAGGGAATCCTATGTTAAATTTCCCGGAACGACACTTTTTTTTGAAAAATTTCAAGCTATCGATCTGAAACCTTCGCCATTCGATCCAAGTCATATACTTCCCAACCGATTTCAGCCACGAGAAAATTCTAAAAAATTTATTTCCATGAAAAAATCGACTTTTTCGAAATCGGCATTTTCGGCGGAAAAACAGTAAGGGTACTGCCTTTGCGTCGGAAAAATCGGAAAATATTTTTTTCAAGATATCGACCTGAAACCTTCGCCATTCGATTCAGTGGCTTATTCCCATTCTAAAACTGTATAGATAAACTTTTTTCCGACACTTTTTAAAATTCGTCCCTTTTGGGGTAGGGAATCCTATGTTAAATTTCCCGGAACGACACTTTTTTTTGAAAAATTTCAAGCTATCGATCTGAAACCTTCGCCATTCGATCCAAGTCATATACTTCCCAACCGATTTCAGCCACGAGAAAATTCTAAAAAATTTATTTCCATGAAAAAATCGACTTTTTCGAAATCGGCATTTTCGGCGGAAAAACAGTAAGGGTACTGCCTTTGCGTCGGAAAAATCGGAAAATATTTTTTTCAAGATATCGACCTGAAACCTTCGCCATTCGATTCAGTGGCTTATTCCCATTCTAAAACTGTATAGATAAACTTTTTTCCGACACTTTTTAAAATTCGTCCCTTTTGGGGTAGGGAATCCTATGTTAAATTTCCCGGAACGACACTTTTTTTTGAAAAATTTCAAGCTATCGATCTGAAACCTTCGCCATTCGATCCAAGTCATATACTTCCCAACCGATTTCAGCCACGAGAAAATTCTAAAAAATTTATTTCCATGAAAAAATCGACTTTTTCGAAATCGGCATTTTCGGCGGAAAAACAGTAAGGGTACTGCCTTTGCGTCGGAAAAATCGGAAAATATTTTTTTCAAGATATCGACCTGAAACCTTCGCCATTCGATTCAGTGGCTTATTCCCATTCTAAAACTGTATAGATAAACTTTTTTCCGACACTTTTTAAAATTCGTCCCTTTTGGGGTAGGGAATCCTATGTTAAATTTCCCGGAACGACACTTTTTTTTGAAAAATTTCAAGCTATCGATCTGAAACCTTCGCCATTCGATCCAAGTCATATACTTCCCAACCGATTTCAGCCACGAGAAAATTCTAAAAAATTTATTTCCATGAAAAAATCGACTTTTTCGAAATCGGCATTTTCGGCGGAAAAACAGTAAGGGTACTGCCTTTGCGTCGGAAAAATCGGAAAATATTTTTTTCAAGATATCGACCTGAAACCTTCGCCATTCGATTCAGTGGCTTATTCCCATTCTAAAACTGTATAGATAAACTTTTTTCCGACACTTTTTAAAATTCGTCCCTTTTGGGGTAGGGAATCCTATGTTAAATTTCCCGGAACGACACTTTTTTTTGAAAAATTTCAAGCTATCGATCTGAAACCTTCGCCATTCGATCCAAGTCATATACTTCCCAACCGATTTCAGCCACGAGAAAATTCTAAAAAATTTATTTCCATGAAAAAATCGACTTTTTCGAAATCGGCATTTTCGGCGGAAAAACAGTAAGGGTACTGCCTTTGCGTCGGAAAAATCGGAAAATATTTTTTTCAAGATATCGACCTGAAACCTTCGCCATTCGATTCAGTGGCTTATTCCCATTCTAAAACTGTATAGATAAACTTTTTTCCGACACTTTTTAAAATTCGTCCCTTTTGGGGTAGGGAATCCTATGTTAAATTTCCCGGAACGACACTTTTTTTTGAAAAATTTCAAGCTATCGATCTGAAACCTTCGCCATTCGATCCAAGTCATATACTTCCCAACCGATTTCAGCCACGAGAAAATTCTAAAAAATTTATTTCCATGAAAAAATCGACTTTTTCGAAATCGGCATTTTCGGCGGAAAAACAGTAAGGGTACTGCCTTTGCGTCGGAAAAATCGGAAAATATTTTTTTCAAGATATCGACCTGAAACCTTCGCCATTCGATTCAGTGGCTTATTCCCATTCTAAAACTGTATAGATAAACTTTTTTCCGACACTTTTTAAAATTCGTCCCTTTTGGGGTAGGGAATCCTATGTTAAATTTCCCGGAACGACACTTTTTTTTGAAAAATTTCAAGCTATCGATCTGAAACCTTCGCCATTCGATCCAAGTCATATACTTCCCAACCGATTTCAGCCACGAGAAAATTCTAAAAAATTTATTTCCATGAAAAAATCGACTTTTTCGAAATCAGCACGAGAAAATTCTAAAAAATTTATTTCGTCGAAAAAAATGTATTCCCACTGAGAAAAAAGAGCGTTTGTTCGACCAAACGATAAGCGGCGAAGAGAGGCAAACGGAAGTCAGAACTACTTGCAACTCGCCTACTAGCAACTCCAAGGAGTGCCGATAATTCGGACCAGTTGGCCGTTCAGCTCGTCGCCGAGTGGCTACCGGACCATTGGGGGTAATTATTGTTGCTGGCTGAGGAAAAGGTCTCACGCTCGCACACCCCTTTCGTTTCTCCGGTCACCCTCGTCGATGCGATCCGAGCCTCGGGGCAGTTTCTCTCTTTCTTCGCAGTCTCCCTCCGCTCTTCCCTCGGCTCCTCATCGTCCTTCCACCATTCTCGTCCACTCGAGGCACAAACACCGGGAGCGGAGCAGAGGGAGATCGTCGCAAGGACCGGTCACTTTTCTGCAGCTATCGTTCCGTCTCCCCGACGGAGCCTCGCTCTCCTCCTCTTCGTCTCCCTCTCCGGTCCTAGATGACCCTCGCGCTGCTGCACACTGGACCAGCCAGCATGTCGGCGAACGTCGCGCGGCCACTTTAGGATCCGCAGAGCCAGGGAGCCACCACTCTTCCTTCTCACCATTACCGCGACTTTCGGTCCGGGGGACTTTGTCCGCGACGGAGAGCGCGACACGCACACGAATCCACTCGGAGCCAGTCGTCGGGGAAGCTGGCGCGCGCGACCCCTCCGGGCTATCGGCCAGCGGTGGCAACTGTACGGCGAGAGCACGTATAGATATGTCGGACCCGGTGCACCGTGAACGATCCAATACCAGTCGAGCGTACAGAGCTTTACTCAGTTCGGATGCAGTCACCGATGCTGGTATAAGGCGCTATATAGTATGTTACTCTACAGTAGTGAATGGGGTCAATTGTGAAAGCGTCGAGGGGCACCACCACCACGACAATGCGGAGCCAGAATTGGCGATGGTATTTGTGCGGAGCTATCGCGACACTCACATCCGATCGATTTTTTTTTAGTGTGTTTGTTTTTTTTTTTTTTTTTCCCTCGAATTCCGGAGTGGTCGGAGAGTGCGAGATCTCATGAAAACCGGAAGCTTTTCTGATCGAGCGCTCTTTGCCGTGTACCCGACGACGGTCCGGTGGGCAAACAAAACTCTGCGAAATTTTTATATGTGAAATCGACTGTTGACGATCGGGGAGACAGAGAGATCGTTTTCACGGCGAAATTGCTCCTACAGATGCATTGTTGTGCGACAACGGTCGAGAAGTGATAGCGCAATTTATAAGTCGCGGGCGCGTAGTTGCGTCAAGCGACCGCTCGGCAAAGACCGATGTCTATTGCGAAAAAAAAAAACAAGAGATAAATATAGTTGAGAATTTTAGTCCCGGGAGGAAATCCTCCGAGGTATCGCAAAACCGCGATTATTCAAACAGCGGCGACAAACCGGAAGCCTCGGTATGCTCGGCGGAAGGAATAAACGACGTCGCGGTATTTCCCTCGTCGCGATCGATTCTCCGAGTCTTCCACGTTCTTCGAACTGTTTTACGGCGGAGCCGGGCGGAACGGACCACCGTTTCGTGCGAGGCTTTTTTCATGTGCCCCGAGGAATCGGCAGAAACGGTCCGTTTCGTCTCGCCTCGGTCTCCCACCGCACTTGAGAGCTGTATTTCGAGCTCCGACGAGCCTCTTTCGTACTCGCGTTTCATTTTCTCTCCACGAAGGCTGCCTTTAACATTCGAGTCCTTTTCCCACGAGACCTCGTCGAACTCCTTTCGCGCCTTCATTTTACACTAATCTCCGATAAAGTTGTTCGCTCGCGGAACGGTGCAGTCGGTGACGGAAACGATGGAAGCGAGAACCTCTCGTCGCCCTCGTCCTCGTAGTTCTCCCGCAACGGCTCCTTTATAGCTCGGCCAGAACGTGTGCTCGGAGCAGAGCAATAGGAGTTGGCGAGAGCACGAGAGGCCGCGGAAGAGGCAGGACGAACGTGTACTACACACACTCCCTCGTTCTCTGGCCTCTCGCACTTCTCTCTCCTCTCCGCTACCACTTCGGTACCTTCGCTCCTGCTGCTGCATCCCACGAGCCGGTACTTTCTCGCTGCACGTGAAAACTTTTAGTTTCGCTTGCCAAAAGTTTCGCCGCGCTCAATCAGGCCGAGAAGAGCAGAGCGAGAGAGGGACTCGAGAGTGCGATGCTGCGGTAGGTACGATGGTGCTTGCCGCACCGCTTGCGAGCCGTTATATTACACGAATGGAGGGACCGAGAGCCCGAGGGAGGGAAAAAAATTAAGAGAAAAAGTCTTCCTTCGGGTATCCGGCAGATATCGCGCTATCGGGCCTGATAAAACACCTCTCAATCTCTCATCGATCGTTCCCTCAAATGTTATTCCTCAGTGTAAACTCATCCGGTCTCGAAGGCCAATCTATCTTTCCGTCGAGGCTAATTACGGGAGGAAAGAAAAAAATAAGAATAAAATGAGGAAGCGATGTTGCATAAAAAAATCTTTGACCCAACGGCGTTGTCCGAGACCGCGGGCTCTGATAAGTTGAAACACAGCTACTTCCCGAGAGCACCGATGAAACAAAGGGACGTCACGGAGTGTCCAATAATGGCGAAGAGTGAAAGAGAAGTTAATGGAGGGATGGAAGCAAGGGTCGGAGAAAAAGTGAGTGGTAGTTACGAGACGCTGGGCACCTGCCACTGCTATGCCGCTACCTTACGGCTGCTGCTGCCTCGCAGGGTTAGAGCAAGAGGGACGAGAGAAGGTAGCGAGAGAGGAAGAAAAAAAAACACACACACACTAAATAAAAGGAAAACCAGCTCGCGTATACGAGGTCTTCCGAGATTGTGCCGAGACAATCCGCCCCAGTGACGGCATCCATGCCCTCTTCGTGCTCGCCTGGGAGAACCGAGTCTATACACTCTCCCTCCTTTCGTTCTATCCCATTCTTCGCTTTCGCTTTTTTTTTCCTGCTCCCTCTTCATCTTGGTTTCTTCCAGCCCTTTCTCTTACTACCGAATCTTCTGTTCCACCTCCCTCGCTGCTCAATCGCAATATTCCTCCTTTTGGGTTCCTCCGGCAACTGTACGCTTCGGTTCTTCCCCCCCCGCCGGTTTGTCAGCTGCTGTTGCTGCTCGACCACCGTTCCACGTGTACGGCACACTAGATTGAACAGGTGCCACTGTTCCGCACGGTCTTCCACTCGCGAATCGCCTGTACCCATTTTTGTTTTCGCCATCGGCTCTTCATCGAATCTCGGTCTCGTTTCGAACCCCGTATTCGAGATCCGTCTCCTCTCGCGAGAGAACACTCCCCCGTCGAACCTATGAATAGCGTAAGCAAGAGGACGACTCGTGACCGAGAGACGAACGAGAACCTGGTGAAATATATGAGGAATTTTGGGTTCCGCATCCTCCCCCGTCCTATCCTTCTTCCCAGCCAGTACTGCGGACGTACGAGTTACGAGGTGCGAAAAGATCGTCGAATGTCCGCAGAGCACAGAGACGAGAAGACTCATATATACAAAGAGTCTTGGTTTGTCCGGACTTAGCGAGGATACACGAACGTACGAGACAGTGGGCGAAAGTAAAATGGAGCGGACGTCGACGTACTCCACTTGCCTTTTCGGCGTCTCCGGCATCGGCGAGGTTAGCGTCAGCGGAGCAGAGCATTGGAACAGGCGAGTTGGCGACGGTCCAGCATCGGAGCGGCAGCGTCTCTCTCGACGTAGTCGGGAGCGGAGACGGAGTGGAGTTCGAATTTTAGGGTTTCCGGGGTCTCGGGATAGAGAGAGAGAGAGAGAGAGAGAGAGAGCCGGGTCGAGGAGAAGTGGCGGCTACCGCGAGCGTACTTTATTAGCGGACGGGTCATTTTCGGGGCGAGCAGACGTCGATGAGGAAGTGGCTCGGACGATAATCGGCCGGAGCACTAGAGCCAGAGCTTTGCTGTCCCTATATCGGGGCGACACCTCGGGGGCTATCGCGCGCCCCGGGCCAGCTGATTCCTCCCGACGACGGGGAACATTAAAAGTACAGCGCATAATCCAGTTACCGCTCTGGCCTACATAGACTTATGTTAACGATCTCGCTGGATCTCGATGCTTTGCAGGACTGAATTTCTTCGGGCATAAAACTGTCTTTTTAATATACGACTCTGCGAAATGAGGGTAAAAGAGAATTGCCTTGAATTACAGCGATAGCGTCCACGACGCATACGGAATCCGGTCTACGGAGACTGGCCGTGGTTCTTGTTACGTGATTGCATGTAAAATCCGCATATCGGGAGAGTTGCCGATATGGAACGGAGATTTTGAAAATTTCCGTCGAGTCTGATTCTCGATTAATTGGGACCAAGATCTACATGAATTTGACGAGATTGAAAGGTCAAGCGGAACGATTGTAGACTCGTAATTAGACTGTAAGTGAACGTGAAACGTGTAATTTTTACTTTTGATTGACCCATAGACGCGTACTTTTACCGCCGTAAAACTGGATTTTTTTTTTTTTTTCACGACTGTTCGGCGAAATTTACGTCGAGATGAGAGGCCTAGGGGGGAAAAAAAAAAATAAAAACGAAGGCAATGGCCTGTTCCTTCGAGAAAATAGCGGAGAGAAGAAGGAGGACAGGGTTGATTCGAGTAAAGTCTCTGCGCAGCGGTGGAGTAATTTCGGGGGTACACTAGAAGATTGGCAGGCAATATTAAAGGAGCCAAGAGCTCGCGCGTCCGCTGCCGATGCCTGTGTGCATCTCTCCTGGATGGGGAATAAAAAAAAAGAAGAAAAAACGAAGGTAGACTCTTGAAAGGCTGAACGGAGCTCGCTGCTTTTCACTCTATATACATATATATATACACATGTATATATAAGTACCGACTTTACTTTGCTCTCTGGTTCTTTCTTCGTCGCTAACTGCGACCGGATAATATTCTCGAGGAGCTTCTATTTTCACGTCAACCTCCATATCCTTTATCTCACTCTCTCGCCCTCGCGTCTTTCTTCCCGACTCCTCATTTTCCGGCTCGGACATTATGACGAAAAAAATAAAAGAAAGGCCCGACGAGAGTGGTCTCCAGCTGGATCTCGACTCGGATCCTTATCTTGGTATTTGTGTATACAGACCCGGATAGATTGATAATGCGAGAACCGAATTAGGAGAGAGCCGTGGAGTGAAACGAAGAGATTAGACTTTCTCTCTTCATTGTCATAAAAAGAGATTAAAGACAAACGCCTGATCGAAATAAAAATTAGTCGATTATTTTTTCTCGTCTTCGGCGACGACGATATTGGCAAAGACAGTTCGTTCCGCTCCAGAAGTTTTGTCCGGCTCTCATCCCGCTCACACCAGCGCGAGGTACAATGCCTGCGATTGTTTCAATCGAAATCCATATTCGGAACAACGATATAGACGTTCTCGGTCCGGTGTATGCGAGACAGTCGTATCGGCGACTAAATAGCCACGGATCTATTATAGCGAGCCGTGAACGCCGGTAGCAGCCAAATTTCCCAATCCTCCGCGTCGATGCATGTACTATTCACGTTTGGCGGGAACGTGCAACGAGGGGGTGAGAAAGAGTGTGTTGGGGGGGGGGGGGGGGGCGTTTCGAATCTAAATATCCGGTCGGATGAACACGCGACGTGGGTTATAACAGAAACGTGTGTTAGCCCGGGTACGGTGGAAGCGTGTAGGAGACCCGATATACGTACCAGTGTACGTGAGCCCGGCATCACGCGGGTTACCGCTCCGCTAGTTCACTTATTCACTCGCGCCGATCGGGCAAAGTTCTAACGATTCGTAAACGTACTTTACGGCGCCAGCCTAGTTCGCTCTCGGCTATTTTCGCATTGGCGTCAATGGCCCAAGACAGAGGTTCCTGTCCCCCTCCAACCGGCCCTCCGATCGGTGGGACGAGACAGGGGAGTGTGTCGTTTGGCCATACGTATTGTACGAGTGTGTCCGTACGATACCTACCGAAAGCAGTCTGTACGTCCTCACGAGAAAGAAGAGCCGCGAGCACAAGTGACGACAGGCTTATCGCGTCCAGAGAGCTCCGCCAATATCGATTCGCGACGAGACAAAAGGAGTCGGGACGTTAAATCGTTTCAGCAAATTTATAATACGCAGCATAATACGTGCAGTAATTTCTGCCGAAGCGCATTAAAACCACAGAGAGTAGCGATCGACGAATCCCATTTTTCACGATAACGGTTTTTTTCAGATTTTTTTTTTTGAATTCTTCCCTCAATGACGGAGGTTTTAATTCAACTTACAACTTTTATGAGGAAGCCGTGTGAAAATTTCAATTTTTTTTTTTTGTCGTCAGGAGGGAAAAGGCGAATCGAGGCTTGATATTCATTTGAATTATTCAGGATTGCCGGGTGCGATGAGAGAGTCGAGTGAGTTTTGCTCCTACCGGCTCGCGCGTCGGTGGTGGCGCGACTCTATATACGACAGTTGCATACGTTGCGGGGTAACGAACGCCGACGATTCTCGTCTGTCCTCTCGCGTGTCACTCGCTCTCCCTTGGCCCTGCGGAGCTAGCCGAGCCTCCCCGCGTGCGTGTGCACGACCGCACAAAATATGCCGCTGTACGTCGCTCATCTTTCACTCAATCTCGTTCTCGCTCTCTTCGTCTACCGTTCGTCCGTTCCGCGTCCTCCTCCTCGACGTCAACGACTGGCACGTAGAGAATGCGAGCGACGTTTCGACGCGATGGGGCTATAATGCACGCAGGGACTGACTGCTCTCGTCTCATTCCCTTCAATTTTTTTTCCCCTCTTATTTCAGGGCTTTTTTTGTTCTTTTATTTCTCTCCGTGTCTTTCTCGTACGCATATTTCATCTCATGGTGCGCCGCATCAAAACTCGAGCGAGAAGCGAGGAATGTTGACGCTCTGGGACTGTGCAATAAACGAGACGGAAGTGAGCGCGCGCGCGTGCCCTTATTTTCGTCTCTCGATCGCGCATTCTCGGAACCGCAGAAGCATTCGCCGACGCATCGTGTAGTTTCGAAAATCAAAATTAAGGTAGCCGAAGAGCCGCCGCTTGAACTAGGGAAAAAAGTGAAAAGCGGTTCATTCGAACGAATAGAGAGTAAGCAAAAAAAACATCACCTTTCAGCGGCAAGAGCGGAATAGAGCGGAAGATCTCCGGTCGCGACGAGACTTTAAATGCCATATCGCCAAGGGATCCGGAACAAACGCCCCGACGGAGAAGAAAAATGAGTGTGGGAGGGCTCGATAGCGCACGGGCGCGAAGGGATGAATACCGAAGGAGAAATTCAACCCGTTCGTATTTCGCATCGGAAATATGGCGTGCGTTATTCGGCTGCGTCTCATGCATTCCCCTCCCTCGTTTCCCACCAGCCCTTGTATCTTCGGCGATACCGGTACATCCGTGGATATACACTGCAACTTCGGAACACCGAACCGTGCTCCCCAGCTGCGTTTTTACGTCCCAGCTGCCTCACCTACTCTCGTCCTCAACCTCCACTTTCCTCAGCTCTTTTCTCCACCGGCTCGACTATCTTCTCCGGTTCCTCGCCGTTCTCCACCTTTCTCGCGGATCCTTCGACCTTTTTTTTTTTTGTTAGCGACGACTGCCGATACCGTGCGCCGTGCGCTACATGGTAAAGCTCGTCGGGAGAGGGGCAGAGAGAGAGAGAGAGAGCAACGCGATCGAATAAATCAAATAAACCTATAAATTCGTAGTTGGACGCGACTCTAATACCCTCCGTCGCTATTGCTCGACCACACGTATCGTACACGAGAAAGAATGTTCTCGAACGCGTGTACCACGATGATTATTACGGATGAAAGATAATCATTTTTGCAGCGCGGACACAATTTTCTAAAACTAGTCGACTCGGAAATAAAACGAATGCAAATAAAGCAATAATCGCATTTGACATATTCGAAGAGCTTCGTCATTTCGATGTCCATTTATTTCTCGTCTTTGCCACTGGCATTTAAATATTATTCGTTTGGTTTTTATTGCGAGCGCAAATATGACACATTTGTTCGTCCCCGTCCGAGGGGGTCGCGGACGTTGATGAGACGTGACGCAACGGGTATTCAGTGCGGACCGTGATCGAAATAGATCGCGGCGCAGTGGCGAAGCCCGCGTGCGATAGTGGAAATGACGAGAGGAAGAGTGAGACAGAGAAGGATGAGAAGGAGCGTTGGACGAAGCGAATGCGAGGACCGAGGATACACGGACACCCGGAGTGATGATGCGATAGAGAGAGCGACCGCGGGGGATACACAGCTGCCAATCGGCAAGTGCGCCGAGTATTCGGTGAGAATCGATGCCTGTGTTCTCCATTCGACTCGCGCTCGTGCACGGTACAGTAGCGCATTGACGTTTGGCGTAGGGACGGAGAAGCCATGAGCGGGAAGCATGTAGGTACGCGAGGAGCATCGGTTGATACGTGGGCGCCGCCGGCGTACCACTCAATAATAATTAATTCAGCATAATTCCAAGGATGATTGATGTTCGATTATCGACGGTAGCGCCCGGCCAGGAGAGACCGGCGTCACGCTGGTGCGCGCCGGGCTATATTGCACCGAAGTCCCGGAGTCCGATGATCCGAATCGTCAATTCGCACCGCATGAATTCTATACGCGGTCCACGCCAAATGAAACATCGAGCATTCCTCCTACCCAGATTCCCGATTTCGATGGTCATTGGACTGTTGGTAAAATGTTTCCCCGATTATCGGGTGGGATGCATCGATTGTACGAAATTAGTCGAGAAGAAATTAATGCGCGCTCGAATCGCGCACGCTGATCGTGCCTATGCGAACGGCAGAGTCCAGAGTTCGCACAGGCGATCGAGGATTATTATACGTAGGCCGTGTAATTCGACGGACGGGGAGCTGGCAGATAATTTTTTTCATCTAGCCGACTTTCACCGAAAGAATTGCAATGTTGACCCATCATCGCCCGATTATCCCGTGTTTCTACGGCTCTTCGACCGAATATAACTATTCCCAAAGCACTCTGTCGTTTCACGGTCATTTGCATTTTCAAAAAGTTCCACAGCCCGCTGATTCACTTTATTTAATTAAAAAGGTGGAGAGTTTGAGCGATGCAGCCGGGAAACGGAAGATTGCCCGCGTCACCGAGGGATCCATCCATCCCATAAGGCTACTTTCCGAGCTGCCGACCTTTTTTCACTACGAATGACGAAAGGCGCGTCGCGAAATGCGACACGGTCGCGACGAATCCCTGTCGACCGACTCCCTTACGAGCCCTGAGAGGCCATCTCGCATAAAGAGTGGAGTCGTTGTGGTCCTCGGCGCTCGCCGTTCACCTTCACCTCTCGTCTCTCTAATGATATAAATAAAAGATGGCGAGGTTGTTTGCGGTAATGACGTTGAGCGTCCGAGTCCGACTACGCGAGTCTCTTAAGCCACCCTCTCACCTGCTCGTGTGTCCTTGCGGTCCGTCTCTGTATCCACTTCCTCTCGCCTATCGCTCTCGCCACGAGCTTCCCCTCGGATCTTCCCTTTTCCTCTTATCATCATTTCGCTTTGATGCCCATGGCCGTGGCGATGGTCGGACGCCAGATTCGTGGCTCAAAGTAATCCGTGGACAGGCCATAAAGTTGATTTTGCTGTTATATCTCATTGTTTCTGACGGCTCGGTCGTGTCCCGGCGCTCTCTCCCTTGCGAACCCATGAGAGGCGATTATATTACACTCTCTCGGGCTCTGTACACGCTCGGTGGCCGAGAGGATGACCGTCCGTTCGTTTTCGGGAGAGGATACACCGAATGAAAATCACGGTGAGACGCGTACTCGCGGGAGCATCGATCGTGAAATGCGAGAGCCTCGACGCGTTGTACTCGTCAGTCACGATTACACGCGACTCAATTCCCAACCAGTCCGCGTGTGTATCGAACACACCCAAAAATACCCGTTACCATGCGTGTGTATTTTTGTTTTTGCCTCCTGTTTTCCAGTGTTCGCGTATTTGCGTTTATTTCGCACGAAGTTTGCTAAAATCGTCGATCCGGTGGCACTCCGTTCGTTCCATGGGCTATGTCATTTCGGGAATATATACTAGCACAGTCACCGTCCAAGTCCCCCGGGACTTTCGGGGAATCTGGTTTTCGCATACGCGAATTTCTGTGGGATCGGATTTTTGTGCCACACATTTGTTTTTTCGACCGGTCAGACGGCCAATTCCCTTATCATCTCCTTTCATCCTTTTCACACTCGTTCGGTGTGGGTTTGTACCGTCGGAAGGGATCCAAATCCCAATGGGAGAACCTCGAGGTCCTGACCGGGAAGTCCCAGCTCGCAATCGAGTCTCCACCTCTGGCGCTGCATACTTTCCATCCGAGATGGTTCTCGCTTCCTTCCTCACTCTTGTCTCTCGACTATCGTCCCCCGTCGTCCCGGTTGTATCGGAGCATCGTCTGGGACTCGGCGTGCGAGCTGTCTTTTTATTCTTCGTCCCCGTATACAGGTGGAATACCAGATTAACTTTGAATCAGCGGCGTCCTTTCCGTCCCCGCTACACTTCCCTCACCTATGTACCGTAGTCATATCTCGTGGAAGCTCGTTCGCGCCACTCCGCCCGGTAATACATTACAAAATTAGGAATGTAACGCGCGGCGTAAGCAACTCAAAGACGTCGAGACGGACGATCTCTCCACTGACCTCCCACCTCCATTTTTCCTTTTTCCTACTCATTTTCGCGCCTGGCTCCTTCCTCTCCGCGAAGATTCCCTTCGTCGTCGCCCTCCTCGCGTCTTCAGCCGCGCGCAGCTTTTCCCGTGGGAAGCCCGAACGAAAATCCAACTTGCCGGCGACAATATACAAATTTATTCCATACGCGCGTGCCGTGTTCCACATACTGAACCGTTCACTCTCGCTTCCTCCGCCACTGTATTTCTCCTTCTCCTCGTCGGCTCTTTCTCCATTCGCCGTGTCTCACGCTCTTCTCAGACCGTGCGAGTTTACTTCGGGTGTACTCGTCTGTGTGGATTTTCCACGCTCCTTTATCTCCTCTCGCCAGACGCTCTCCCGAAGAAACTACCCCTGCCTCTTTCCCTCCGCGTCAGGTGGATACACGATTCTTCTTATTCCGCTCATTCGACTTCCTCCGCACTCGACATTCCGGTGTACCCGTCCTTGCAGATGGCGAAGCTTTTCCTCGAGATACCGTGATGAACACACTGGAGCGAGGCCGGTACAGAACGAATACTCTTCCCGCCCCAACAAAGACTCGCATCCTCCGGTCCGGTCTCGAACATCCGTCGCCGCGACATCGAATCTCGCGCTCTTCATTTTACGTGGCGTGTATCGCGGTGTCCCGGAACGAGATGAGAGAAAGAAACCGGCAAAGGTGGAAGAATGAAACGGCATCGGGAAAACTTTTCACCGAGCTTCTCGGACCTCCCCCCGACCACCCTCCGTGCATCATACGCCAGTTTTCCTTTCCGATTCCGCCGACGCCCCCTCGCCCCACCGTAAACTTCCGATCCTGAGAGATTCTCGTGGGTGAACGATCAAAGTATGTAAACTATCCGCGAGGCACCCACCGTGAGGCTTCGCGTCTCGTGGTGTTCGGAGCCGTTCCTATTCCCTCTCGAGTCAGGTGTACTAGCTGTATTCGCCGCGTTCGCCTCCCGCGCTCGCGCGTTTCGGCGAGATCGTGAGCTCGGGTTTTCGCCAGTTTCTCGTGATCCCACGAACGGATCCGTCCGTAAACTCTTCGCAGTCGTCGGACCCCTCGCCCCTTTCACCCGCGCGACCTCCGTCAACCCCGTACAGCCGTGATGCCGGGCCACGAGCGCTTTCCACTTTTCGCCAGGTCTCGAGGTCCCTCCGTCGACGCTCCGGCACGAAGGGCCGGGGTGAGACGGGAGGACAGAGCAATTTTACGGGTCGGAATAACAAAGTTATTCATAGGCCGTAGAGCAAGCGCCAGGCGGCGCTCTCTTGATTTATATCCAAGCACTCTTCTTTATCTCCCGTTCTCTCTCGCTACCGTCCAACCTTTTCCTTTCATTTTCCTTCTCCTCCGCCATTTTCCCCTGTTTCTATTGCTATCGTCTGCAGCGGGCGCTCACGGGTTTCCTCTCCGCTCTCCTCCGCTCGTCCTCGCCCTCTCTCCCGAGCTTTGTCTCTCGCTCGCCGCCTTTCGCGCGAGTACTTTTTCATGGTACTCCTGTACTCCGAGATCAAATATTCACCCCGGTATCGGAATGGAAAGAGCCGGAACTACTTTGCCATCCGGACCGCGCGAAGAAATCCTGGGAGCTTATCGAGAGCCGCTGCCGGTGCTGCCGGTACGAGAGAGCTACTCTTTTCGCCTTCACCTCCATTTTCGCCTTCGTCGCTGTTCTTCCATGCTTCTATATATACCATAACTCTTTCACCCTCCCCGCCACAGCCCTCCCACTGCCGTATCTGTCCCTCCTTCCTTCATCCCCCTGCAATATCTCTCGAGAGTTCTCTTGCAATATAGAATCCGGCCTGGAACAGCTTTTTCTCTTTCTCTCTTTTCACTCGGAAATACCGCACAGACCCCGCCAGCGTTCGGGACTTCTTAATCCCGTTCCAGCTGGGTCACGAGAATCGTTCGCTCTGATCGCGAGCTGCATCGAAATGTTTCATATACGACGAGTCTCTCGTGTACGGGCTTCTGGTACGGCCACTCTTTTCGCCTCCTCGAATCGAACAGATTGAGAAAATTCCTTCTCCGCGGTGTGTTTTCCAGGTGACGATAAAATGCGGCTTATTATTTTCCTCGTTCTACCGTGGTGTGGTGTTTTTGTACCCCGAAATGCTCCCTCCGCACGGCCCCGACCGGACCGAAAGCTCCTCCGAACAACTCGATTTTCGTCGTGTTCTTTTTCTCCCCTGTCGTGCAGTGGCTTGAATTCTTAAATAGTCGATGCAACCCTCGAATTTATCGCCGTACGTGAAGTTCTTCTCAAGGCGGCGAGGGTTCGAAAGTGAGTCCTTCGCATCTGGTTCCAGCCGCCTCCGGGGAAACTCATGGAGGAGAATCGTCTCCGTACCGCTTCCTCTTTCCTGTTTCCCTTTATCTACGTCCTCGTATAGGAAACAAATGCGACGACGACGACGACGACGACGACGACGACGACGACGACGACGACGACGACGACGACGACGACGACGACGGAAAGAAAAATCTAAACACATGCAAGACGCAGGAGAGTCGCGCGATACGGTACAAAGTTGGCTGGCTTACGCGTGAACGGGGACACCGTGAAAAATGTACTCGTATATACTGCCGGGGAGAACGGAGGGAGTAACAAAAAGACGAAAACGAAGCGGATGAGCGAGTACCGTCGTTAGATACGGTAGAGGGCTGCATAAGAGACGATGAGGATGGCAACCCAATTTTCTATCTGGAGACTCCACTCCGCATCCCGGCGAATACCGTCAACGAAATAAGTGCGTCGCGTGCGGAATTCCAAAGACAAGATGTGCCACTTTGAGACTACAAGCGACACGACAGAGAGATCGCGAGACTGAATATTCAACTCCGAGGATTGTGTTACAGGCTGTAACAAATAATTAGCACGGTTGGAAACGTTGGCTGCGGAGACGAGTCGAAGATGCTCTCGCTGAACGACATTTTTTTTTAATCGATAACGATGCTCCACTGTAGCTGAGAGCCAAATTGTAAAATCGACGGGGCCGAAAATCGGGTTAAATCTTGTCTTTTTCTACCCATTTAATCCACAAACTTTTTTTATCGTGCCATACGGACGAATTCGATAGTGCATTATTTGGTAGGAACATCGCTGATCGCTACGGTGCATAATCGTGAGTTCGTCACGTTGAGATCGGGCGCGGCAATTGAAATGGCGCTCGCGCGTGGGCGCGATCGTTGCGAGCGGCTCGGAGATCCTGAACTTCATTGCCCGAGACGATTGAGCGCTGACGCAACGCCTTCGGACGATCAATGTACGGGACAGCGATACATACATTCGCCGTCAAACCTACGTAATGCAATCTATAATTCGAGCGCATAAGGCCGCATTGAGAGTTACCTGATCCGCCAACGTCTTTACGCCAACCTCCGATCGGATTTAAAAAAATTGTTATTGCCCGATCAAGGTTAAGCGTAACGAGTATCCGAATGCACGTTTCACTTGAGAATCAATAGCGAGAGTACGCGGTAAGAAGATTAAAACGACAAATTCTCATCAATCGATGTCAAAAATTGGATCGATGTTTCTTTGAAATACGTCCGGCACAGCGATCGGGACCGCGGTGCGGTAAAAGAGATTCAAGAGCCACCGCCTCTCGGTTAATTAACTAATTGAATTTTCAGCGATCCTCCGGCGCCTCTGCAACTCTCCCTTAAAATATATAATGAAAATGGACACCCCGCACAGAGGGAGAGAGAAGAACGCGAAGAACTCGTTCGTGACTCGCTCCTCCCTCCGTTTCAGAAACCGAGTGCGTATACGTACAGCTATGTATTCGTGGATTTGTATGCGGTGGAATTCATTAAGCGCGATGGGGGGAGGGAGGGAAGCAGAGAAAAACTGTGCGTGTCGGTGAAGCTCTGTATAGTTCGAGGTATATATGAGAGGGTAGTTAATATCCAAGGCCGAGTCGCCAAGCGCCAACCCCTCGCTCTCCCGAAAGTCGCGGGACACAATTTACAGTTGGAATGCGCCAAGTGGAAAAAGTAAGTACTTCGCAGACGAACATGCTAGAAACAAAAAACGTTGCAAAACGTCGAGTCGCGTTTTGTTGAAAAAAAAAAAAGAATTATCGCCCGACGAAAGATATTGTCCGAGAAGAGAATAAAATAATAACCGAGTCCATAAAATAGCCCAGGAAATGTCCGTCATCGAGGGTTAACAATTATTTTGGAGTAACTTTTTTTTCACCGATACATAGATTCAACGGAACATCGCGATAAGTAGACCAAAAAATAGTAATCCCACATTTTTCGTTTTTTTTTTCCACAATATCAATCCCAATGTTTGCCTGTATCATTGTCGGATGGTCCGCACGAACCTTCGACGAGATTTGAAATTGGATCTCTACATTTCGGTTTTTTTTTTCACCGCTGATCTGCAAATCGCAAGCGAACGGCGGTGCTCGACTCTCCCCCGACTCTCTTCAGTCTACCGAGTGGTCATACGTTTTCAATTTTTTTTCCCCTCCGTTGACATCCGCGGTTGGAACGTGAGCCACGTACGTGCCTGTGCTGACTCTCTAGGATCGCGAGGAGGCGCACGCGTACTATCGTCACCGCGCGATGAAGCACATAACTCCTATAGACTCTGTGCGACACTCTCATTTATCGTTCCTCTTCTCTTCCGCTCACTCGTCCTCTCGGTACGGCATCGCCCTCGTTCGCAGCTCATCTCATCTCCACACTGGGCCGTTATCCTCTTTTCTGTTTCACGTCCTCGTCACCGCGCGGCTGGTCTCCCTTCGGCCCGCGGGTTTCTCCCGTTCGAAGCGTTTTTCTCGCTCCCACAGATCGTCCCACGGTTTCCGCCGCGAGGTTTGCTGGCAGATGAAAAGAGACGAGGCAAAAGTGTAGAAGCGAGGATGGAACGAAAACGCGCTTTTTCCCATTTTTCTCTCCTCACTGGCAGTCCCGCGCGCTGCGAGCTCTCCTGGTTGCAGTAAAGGTTCGCGCAAGCTTCATTGGTCCAGCGTTCACACGTAACGTCTGTGACGAAGGAGTGCCCTATGAACGCCCGGCAGGAAGCTTCGCCACCGCGTACGAGAGCTCTGTATCCGCAGGCTCGATGGGTGCTATGCACTTTTCATCTCGTTTTCGCGACACATCGAGCTCCCATTCCACCCCGTAGAGGTTGCAAGAATCTCGTGTGACGAGGATTGACGTACTGCTGAAGCGATTTCCAGCTCGCGTGACTACATATCACTCGACGACGGAGGAGACTCTCCGCCAGAAAATTAACCGACGGTAAGCGACTCAAGAAATTAGACAAAAGCTCTTTGCATTTATGCAATGCTGTATGCATGGATTATCATTTTTTTGTTTCTGCTTCCTCATGGGCGAAGCAAAAAATCAAATAAAAAAAAATTCTCTGGATGTATGTTTGTGTGTGTGTGTGTGTGTGTCAGAAGTGAAAAATTTGTATGACCAATTTTCAAACGGCCATGAGAATTCGTCTCCGATTTCAGAAGTGTTTGAGATTTTTTCCCGAGAAGCCCAATGCGAAATATAAAAAATCATCGAGGAAGGTTTTTGCATCTCGGTTACGACAAAATAATAAAGTTCCAGGCTCGCGACACGTTGGTAGCTTCGCTCGTATATCGTCCCGTTTCCGCTGGGATATACTGTAGCGACAGTATCGCACAGTTTGTGCATCGCGGCTACGTGGAGAGATGAGTCGGGCTCGAGCCCGAGAGACAGAGAAGCAGTGAGAAGGGCATCGGCAACGTTAATCTTCGTAGGGGGATAAAAATATGCCGGTGCGGAGGAGCGCGGCGCCCACGTTCACCGGTTGCGTATAACCGAGCTCTCCGGAGTGCGGCACTGTAACGACGCCGAGCACGCCGGAGACCAGGAGACTTACACGTTGCATTATATAGACCGTGCAGTATACCGTGCCGTACTGGACGTACAGAGTTTGATGGAAGAGAAACGAAATGAAACGGTATGAAAAAAAAAAGAGAAAGAAAAGAAACGAAAGATATCCAACCGGGCGCACGGTTCGTCGGTGCCGGAGCTGAGCAGCAGCAGCAGCAGCAGCAGGGGAGAGCATTAGAGGCGAAAGAAGAAGAAGAGTGGGCAGAGCAAGACCGTGGGTCGAGCGAGTGCATGTATGTGAGAGCGTACGGGCCGTGTCAGGTCGCCCGTCGTCATTACTTGATTCGTTCCTCATGAAAAGTCGCTGTCGGGACCACACGAGATGCAAACAGCATTTTTACCATCAGGATTATCCGATCGTTAGGCACCATCATCATCATCGTCCGGAAACGATTCAGCGTTGGTAATGGACGGAAATTTTATTTTACATAAAAAATCGAGCTGGGAGTTACGCGAGTGAAGGATTCGTGAATGTCGAGTGTTTTTTCAATGGTTTGCTTCGGACGACGAAGGATGAATAACGAATCTCTGATCAGTAATCGTCAATCGCGATTTCATTTCATCAATATAATTGAAAGAAAAAAATTTATTTCCACGGTCACGATAAAGCTCTTAATTGTTCATCGAGGCATCGTACGCTGCGGATTTTTGCTGGACGAAGCTACAACTCTTTTTTCTCGAGGTTTCATCCGCGACTTCATAACGAAACGAGGAGACAAAGGGTGGGGGAGGGGGTTTCGGAACTCTCGGTGCTCGCGCTGTCTCGCGAGCGCGACCACTTGTTGTAACTCGAGATTCGACGCGAAGGTCGGCCTCGCGCTCGCGGCTGACTCGCCTCTCTCCATCCTCGTCGCGTTCGCGTTGGGGGAACCGCGAGTGAGCGACCACCGCCCAAGTTCCGAGGGAGAAAGACGAGGCGACAAGATGATCTCGAACTACGCTGTGTTCTTCCCGATCCCGAGCGGAGAGCAAAGAGAACGAGAGTCTGGAGGAGTGTCGGCGAGGTCCGATAAACAAGTCGAGCCGTTCACGTTCCAGAAACCGCGCTACGGTGCCCGGCTATTACGTAAGAGCTTGCGCAAGCGTGGACTCGCGTCCGCGCTGCGTCGCTCAAAGCGCTCAAAGTGCATGGGCGGCTCGACCGACTCTATCGCTCCGACGACGAACGTCTCGTTCTGCCTCTTTAATTCGATCGATGATTTTGCCGAGAAACTAATTGCCGACGGAACCGAGAGATGAAACTCTACGTGCAGTGTCTGCTATGGAATGTACCTCAACATGGCTAGCTCCGAAAAAAAAAAAAAAAAAAAAATCCATTCATCGGTATTTGCAGTAACATCCGCGGCTAAAATGCATCGGAATATTTTGCTCGGCCCTTATATGTTATCGGGAGTGGCGGCAGCGGAGGCTCCTCCTTCTCGGTCTCCATCAGTCTCGTCGGTAAAGCCGGCGCAGCATCCCGGACAATTCCCGTGCAGCGGGAGAGAGCGGTCGTTAACGAAGTCGTTAAGCTTTGTGGCAACTCCATCGCAATCAGCGTCGACGCGGCACAGCGAGCGAGCGGGCACCGCGCGGCACGGGTCCGTGTGGAGTCTCTCGTGTTTATTTCATTATGAGAGAGGAGTAAGAATGATTGGAGAAAGCGCTTCCCGGCCTCTCGGCCTCTCTCCCTCCGTCGTGCTCGCCACGTTCGGCCTCTAACCCTATCCCGAGTTTCATCCCAGTTTGGCCTTCGCCACCCGGGAGTACACGACTCTCCCCTCGTGTTGCCCCTTTCCGATTTCATTTTCCGCCGTCCACGATATATATATCCTTGTTCTCGCGCAGCTTCACTCTTTCGTCTCTCGGTTCATCTAATTTTCCTCGCAACAGGGGCTGGGGGTGAAACGGATAGGAGAACGCGCTCCGATATACTCGGCGGTAGGAGGAACGGGGAGAAGCACCAGCGGGAGCAGCATTGGTATTCCGTGGAAAGAAATACGATTAGCTTTCGCTTTCATCGGTGTGGCAGCAGCGGGGGTAGGGCCGAAGCCAATCCGGTTCTTTTTTCGTGGCGCGTGCAACGCCCCATCCACACTCGATGTCCCGTCGAACAAACCCCTCCGGAGAAAATCTACGATCGACGGGAGCGATCCGATCTACAGCCCGGTCCCTTCTCGCCGCTGCTGTACCCACGAGGCTGACGAGGAGAGTTGGAAATGAGACGATGAAATTACCGGAGAGCCTCCCGAAATACGTTTCGTCGTCGCTCCTGTTTAACCGAGCTTTCTTTTCTATTTACCGAAGCTGACCGATCGTTGTACGAATAAAACGACAGCACCGAAAAATATCGAATCTTTCACCAACGTGTCGATAGTGGACTGGAGTTTTCAGCGGGAACAGTGGAGTGACTCGTTTTAAGACTCTTACGTATCGGTCGGTTTATCGTAGCACTCTCGATATACCCGAGTAACACGTATACCACCGGGCAAACGTACGTCAGATTTTGTTTTCATTCGATGAAAAAAAAAAATACATTCCGCAGGTTGATATTAAGCTCGGCTCGAAGGTAAGTTCCGGATCTCCGAGGCTCTACACGCTCCGCAGCACCGTTGTCGGATGTTCGAGCTTGAGGTGCTGTGCGCTACCGTCTGCCTACCCGGAAAGTAGGATTATCAATTTGCGTTGATTACCTCAGTTTAATCCACTCAGAGCAGCTGGGTTCACCTGCCGTTGGCAAGTCCGCCCGACTCGCTCTTTCCCCACTGCCGCGGCAGCGTTATCCATAGCACATTCTCGTGCTGCGTACATTATACACCGCTGCACAGTAATACCGGTAGGTATTCGTTCGTACGTTACTTCACAGGGGCCTTTTCATTCGATTACTTTTATTAATTAACCGACTGGGGGGTACGTTTGCCAAATGAACCAATTAAATTATGCCCATTCTTTTGAATTCATCGTAGGCATTCGATATTATACGCTCGGCACACATGCCCGTTGTTACCGAGGGGCGAGGATGAGGAACGGCAAAAAAAAAAAAAACGTCCCGAACACTTCGTCTTCCACCCTCGCATCGAATCGAAGAGAACAAGAAAAAAGAGACTCGCTCCGCTCCGTTTTTTCAGCAACTAATCGATATTCCTCGAAACTGATACATTTGCTCTTCGACCTTCCGTCTCCCTCCTAAATACTCTCGGAAGCTTCGAATCCATTTGCGAAAAGCTTCCGCAATCGTCTCACGTTGGAATCAACGGCGTTAAAGTTAAATTCGATCCAAAGTAAAAAAAAATTGCAACGCGTTAACGGATGATTGTTTTTTTTACTTTCGCTGATTACCCGCAGGAATCGGTGGGAAATTATTGATAATTTCAGAATATCGTGGGATACCCGAGGCAGCGTTCCTCGCGTCGCGTCGATATCGTGATAGAAAGGAGAATCGAGGGAGAAAGCCTCGAGGGGCTCGAATGCAAATAAAGCGAGAGAGTCGACCGGGCCGGGGTGAGGAGCAAAGAGATCGACGGACTCTCTTCGGGAGTCTCTCGAACGCCTCATCGAAACTATCGTATACCAGTGGTAGCTTGGTCATCTGGCCTGAGGGTGTGGCGGGGAAAATGGAGGAAGAGCGGTAACCTTTCGCATGCGCGTTTTCCGAGCGAACAACGCTTTGCACTTACGGTCACACCGAGAGAGTGAGACCCGGCGAGAGAGGCGGTGAGAGCGGAAATGTGAGTGAGAGGGCTTCGATTAAAGTCGTTGAAACGTTGTGCCGCGATCAGTTCGAACGATCAACCCTCCCGCATACTTGTACGCTTCGTATTGTATTCTTTCGTGTTTACCATAAAAAAAATAGCGCGAGGAGTCTCGTGAGCCCGAGCTAAAAAATTCATCTATTACGGTCCGTGAGTAAGAACCGTGTAGGGTGTACAAAAAAAACAATGAACTCAATGATAATACAGTTGTAATTGAATTTCGGAGGTGGGGCGATCGGGCGAAGGGTGTATTCGCCTCAAGTCTGTTCTAACGGTAGTTGGTATCAGTTATTAAGCTCCTCCCGAACAAGCGAAGCAAAGGCAGCCGGAGTCATTTGCATGGAAAGCACTCGGCGTTGCCGTGTAACAGTGCTTTGTACGGTGCTTCACCTATAACACGGACGAAGAGGGGTTCGCCGTCAGGATCTTTTTATGGTTCTCCTCGCGTGCTATTCTGTATCTCTACAGCGAGCGAGGAAACGGGGTAGAAAACCGAAAGGGTCCGAGATGTTGCTGTATCGAGAGGTGCTTCCTGGCTTGAAAGAGAGAGAAAGAAAGGTGTAACGCCGTTCGATATAGATAGAGGCTTCAAGGGGTCGAAGAGAGAGAGAGAGAGAGAGAGAGACCGAGAGGGTTGCCGGTAGCGGCTACGGAAAGAGGGAACCGGGTAGGTAGGTAGGTACGTTGGCACGGAAGAGGAAACCGGAAAGTAGATTAATCCGAGAGCGGTACCAGCCTGTCGTTTGGCCTCCGGGTGGGCGGCAGGCTGGCGAACGAGCTGCTGCAATATCGCAGTCGCTGGTGACCGAGAAAACGTCGCTATGCTCTCTTCGCCCTCGCGTTTTCGCTCGGCCGACTCCGAACGCGAAACGAAAGATCGATCGGTTCGAAAACGGCACGAGATGGAGAGATAGAGCGAACGAGTCTCCCTCCGTGCAATACCGATCTAGTCAACAACATTTCTCGATAGTCCGGATGACGTACATTTCGCGGGAATACATCATAGAAGTATAGGATAACGGCCGGAAAGCAGTTCGCTCGATCGATTCGAAACAAAAGAGGAAGACGATGGAAAAGCGCACGTGGCGCGACGTGGTGATATAAAAGTGGAAATAATGGAGATAACGATCACAGGGACCGGTGGCGGGGCGTCGAGTCCGTGCTTTCTCGTGTTCTCCAATGTTGCGGTGGACGGGCAAGGGATAGGACGAGCCCAGCTACGAGAACGGAGGCACTCGCGACATACCAATTCCGCACGGAAATCCCCGAGGGCCCCGGGGCGTCGCGTCGGTGAGTTCGAATCGTAATCCAACGGCGTGCGAAATCGAGGTGGCGCATTGTCTCGGCCGCGCGCTCCTCTTTCCACCTTATCCGTCGCTCGCGTTCTCCATACTCTTCGCGTTTTCCCTCCCGCCGCCTTCTCCGGCTGTTCCTCGTACTCCTCCCTCTCCCGCCCGGAGGATCTTTCGTGTGTCGCTGCACGACGGCCGGTTTTCTCTCCCGCCCATAGCAACCCCTTCCGTTCACTCTCCCCAGCCCCGCTTTGAAACATTCCCAGAAACAGCTCGGCTAATTTCATTTTATTACGAGAGACTTTGCACACGCCGGCAGTGAACTTCCTGCCGTTCACCGTAGCAGAGTGGAAGAGCGCGGCACAGTGTGTTGCGGGGTGCGCTGTTCAGGCGGGATTTTCCGCCGACTCGGTTGTGTGAAAAAAAAATCAGGCGCTCCGTTTTATCTCATAAAAGGTTCTCGCGAGCATATAACAGAGATGTCGGTAATCCAGGCAAATGTCGAATGTCGTGTCATAATAAAACGCGTGGTGAATGAGGTGTCCCGAAAGGGTAGCCGTAGACAGTCGATTGATTCTTTTGGCCGGCCTGGAAAAGGGCTAAGAATACCAAGAAAACATTCATTGGCTCCGCGTCTCGTTCATTTTTTGTTGCCTACTCGCAAGAAAAATAAACCATCCGTAGTGGCAAAGACGAGGAGAAATAAGAACAGCGATGAATCCGGGGAGGCGTAGTCGATCATCACTCTGGCACCGAGATTCCCATGTGCCTGTGAGCACAAAACCGCGAGGTGCTCGGTGAGCACAGTGTGGGCTTAATACTCGTCCAAGTAATAACTCATAGTACGTATAATACCTACGTTGTGGAAAAGAGCAAGGGAGAGAGAGGGAGAAAATGAGGTGAGAGAGGAGGCTAGCCACAGCCTCCGGGCAAAGCTAGATTAATGACGAAGAGCAGCGAGGAGGCCAAGTCCTTGCCAAAACCACGACTAGAGCTACGAACATGTTTTGCGAAAAGAGAGCTTGCTCGACGCGTCTGCCGTAGTCCGCCCTAAAACACGATGCTCCGCGTCCGAAGAGGTTGATACAAGTGCGTACCAAAGAAGAGCTCAAGTTCGAAGGGGTGGATGGGAGTGTGACCATGAAAATATCTGCATCTGCAAAAATAAAGGTTCTAAAGAAAACTGAAAAAGAACCAAAAAACAAACAAAAAGGTCCTTTTTTTCCTTGAACCGATAATTTAGGCGCTGTACGTTGCCAATGTGAATTTTCTTAGATGCAGATATTTTCATGGTCACGATGGGAGTGCCGAATGTTTGGGTCGGCTCGCCAGTTGTATCGTTGATCGTCGTGCCATTGAGTGGAGCGTCTTACTCCTACCTCGAGATGTCTTTGTACGAGGTACCGAATGTGCAATCTTCCTCTTCCACTTGTTCCTATACAGAGTCTAGGACATCGCTGAGTTTGGGGGAGCAGTTGTTCGTCGAGTCGTTCGCGTCACGGGGAGGACTAAAATTGCGTAGGTACGCGGTGGCGATGAGACGGAACAGAACGGAACATGAGAGACGTCGCTATGAGAGACGAAAGGACGAATAGACTATGGTAAGCGAAGAGCGGAAGAGGGCCGAAGTAGAAAGAGAATCCGGCGAAGAAGAGCGGGCGCGACTAAGCTTACCCGGAAATGGCCCGACACGCCAGACAATCCGTCTGGCGCGTTCCTGCCACATCGGTGGGCCTTCAGTCTCGCTGTTTCTCGCGCTCTCTTCTCTGGCTCTCTTGTCTGTGCTCACGCTTAACCGAGGCACACATACGCGCACACATCGGCACAGCGCCCGTGAGAGAGAACCGAGTGAAACGAGCCGGCTGCAACACGTGGTTCTCGCTCAAAGTTACACCTACCACTTATCCATGAGAGAACCGCCAGTTTCGCGCAGTTACCGGATGAGAAGTCGGATAGCGCGTCGCTCGCGGATCTTCTCACTCTTCCCACCTCGTCGGGCTGCAGTCTTTTTAATCTCTCGGATCACCGGTCGCGCCACGTTGGACGAGAGATGCGCCATTCGATCGTCGAATTTAGGTACACCAGAACCCTTATTCACTGGGACGCTCGGGTTCGAAGACTCCCGATAATTAAAATCCCGGTTAATCCGAATGGAGCGGCGAAAGTTTACGTTAAAAAATAGTCCGTCGAGGAAAACTCCTTGTCGAATCACGATAAAACGGAGATGCAGAATCGTCTGGCTATTACCTGCTGCACTTTCTCATCGCCCCGACTGCGGGGTCGTCGGTCGCTCTCCGTTAGGTGGAGCCGAGACTGCGAAGCAAGAGAAACGGCAACAGCTTTCCGTCGTGTATAAAAATGCCCGGAGTGCACGGTGTGCGGAACCAGTCGACATTTCCATCGGTGGAGCGCGAGGGATCGAGAAATCCAAAGGGAAAAAGCTACACAATGCACACGAGGATGAAGGGATGAAGCTGGAAAGTGCGGACCGAAATGGACGCTGGGTCACCAAAGTTTTACGTTCGAGCGTGTCGATTGGGCTTGATGCCAAGTGCGCCGGATGCTTCATGTCGCAAATCTCGTTATTCCGTACAGACTCTCTGACAGCTTGTCTCGGGCTTTTTTCCGGTAGTCGGCGGGAAGTGTGCACAGTTTACGAGCGTCTTCGAGAATCCATGAGAATTATCTTCATCCTCGGAATTAATTCTTCTCGATGTCGTGATTGCTCTTGAGGTAGTCCTCTCGCTTGGTATTTCGTTTGCATAAGTTCGAGAAAAATGAGATGAACGTTCGAATACATTTTTGAAGGAAAAAAAAAAAATAAAAATTCTGTCTCCGGGAAATTTTTGGACCGATTGTTTTTTTATCAATTTGTGAATAACGTGGACAGAAAAGTTTTGCTAAATGTACAAACATTGTGGTGTGTGTAGCAGTGATCCGATGAAAAGAACTACGAAGAAAGAAAAATCGGATTTGGATTGGAGAAAGCTTACGGGATCGTGGCACAAAGAAACTCCAAAGCTTTTGCGCGACTCAGCAATAAATTCTAATACCATAGCTACGGATTCCGTCGTCAAGTTATTCTCTCGCTCGTTTTCTCCCGATTTCGGTCTCGTGCGCCGCGTGAAACGTGCAATCGCGTACCAGCAGCCCCCGCGGGCAGGCCGGCTGCCAAGTGGGTGCTTCTCGCGACCTCGGTGACCTCGGCGTTGGCCACCCTCGCCTCCAGCGGGGTAACATCGGATCAACACGAGGAGCATGGAAGCGTGCGAGTGTGCTCGAGGTACGCGGGTTCCTCCTTCTCTCTTTTCCTCTCTCGCACTCCTCGTCTCTCTCGTGCCGCACTCGTGGAGATATAATTGGTCGTGTGACAGGCGGTGGAATCCTTGGTACAGGGCCAACGCGCGAGAGCTAGTCTTCGTTCGCGGTTCGCTCGCCTCGCTTCGCTTATTATCACGCTTATACGTGTATATATATTAACCGCAAGTTTGCCGGAAAAGTGGAGAGGCCCCGTGTGAAGGGATATGTGGCGTTTTGCAACGTGATATCGCGGGCGTTATGGTAAGCTAAGTAATTGGCTCAAGACAATCGGTCTGGCGTAATACCGAAAACTCCTACCGAACGAACTTGTGCAATCCGCCTCGTATACGCTAACGGAGGTCTCTACGTTCAACCATGCATATACTGTTCACCAACCTCCACTATTATTCCTATTTTCCAATTAAATTCTTCACCATTTTTGCGACATTTTTTGTCATTGAATTTCATTGAATTTCATCGGTCATAAGATTTCATAAAATCTTATGACCGTGAGCCGGATATTTGTATTCAATAAAATTTCAAAACTTTTCACGCTTTATGTGATCATTTCTTCCGACTATCTACTCTCCTTTTTTTAATTTATCGCTCCCTCTTCTCTTATTCCGTCGTCTCGACAGCCGAGGAAAGGCAGCTTTCCGGGATGTTTGTCGCGTCTTGAATTTGAAAATTGATTTCGCATCTCCTATCGTCGGAATATCGTCGAGCTAACACGCACGTATGCTATTATACTCGGGGAGAATCGGAGCGAGGGAGAAAAGATTTTTTTTTTTTTTTTTCGTCGCCGTAGCTTACACAGTGAGATCCGAATAGCCTTCGGCGCTGCGCTGTCTCGCGTTATCGCTGTTTCCGCTTAACTCTCTCGCACCCTCTCGTTCACTCTCACCTTCCTTCTAATACTCGTCGATATACATCGTGAGAAATCGAGGCTTCGTCTCGGCTGTTTCGTTCCCGGGAGGGCGCGACGAACATAGACTTTTCTTCGCATTACACCCTCCATTCCAATGGATTCGACATTCCAGCTATACCGGTACGTACGGAACGGGTATACACTCTGTGTCCGGGAATCAAGATTAATGACCGAGACGCGTACGTGTGTTCCGGTGAGCCACGGGTGCACCGTGTCCCGCAGGAGCGAAGTGAGGGAGGAGTTTCTCGGGGGGGGAACGTTGTACAGCCAAGACATGGAAATCGTATTGCGCCTCAACTATGCGGCATTGTGCTCGAACTGCTCCCTGCCAACCTACCGACACGTTCGCGAATACTACTAGGAATAATTGGAAACTGCGAGAAATCTCTGAAACCGATTGTAAGACGTCTCTCTGCGCTATAATTACGGTAGAAAGTACCGGATTGATAAGATTTTTTTTTCACAGATTATGGTAAAATTCTTGAATAATTTGAAACTTTTGGACCTCAGACGCCATACTACTGTGTGCTATGATAATTTTTCTTAGACGATCGATAGTTTTTATGAGAACTTTGTCTCAGTGCACGTATCGCCTCCTCTTCGTTCTCCGATGACATCGCGTCACTTCTCCCGCTCCAAAAACACGACGCACTATATCGAGATTCGTCTTTGAGGCTGCGCCGCGTACGCGAACTTCTTATCGTCGCGCGAGCCTTCGAGTTGGCCTCAAGTTCGCCAAAGCTGCTTACCAACTTCACCGGCAGCGAGATAATCGCCGACCGAGAGAGGGTCTGGCAACGCGGACGGAGAAACCGCGAGATTCTCGATGACGATGGCCATTTGGATATCGTTCTGGGCGAAGACCGAGCGAGCACCGTCCTTGTCACGGGCGAGTTCACCCACTCTCGGGTCTCCGCTATGGCCTCGCTCTTGCAAGGCTAAAGGAGGGCCAGATAGGCAAATGCGCGCTATTAAACCGGCGTACCGGCGTGTATATCCGGCCTGACGATGCGGCAATTCTCGAGTTGCTGCTGCGTATCTGCCATTGCCCGAACAGCGTACCATCGTTGTTGTACACCGGCATCAAGAGGCACACAGGACTTCTGTAGCGATATCCTGCAGTCGCGAAGCTGCGTCCACCTCCTCTCACGCCACCCTCCTCGAGCATCGCATCGCGGTGTGCTGCTCCATAGAATTCCACATCCGTGGTTGCTCCCGCACCGGGGTATCGGTGTGTATCGTTCACCGATCATGGACGGGCCGCGGCCCGGCACCGATACAACGAAAGCGCACAGGCGGAGACGCGAGCAAACAGTCGGATTGCGACACCGTCCGCTCCCTCCGTGTGCGCGCATCAGCGTTCGTGTGTGGATGGCCGAACGTGTGCGGCATCGGGCTTAAACACCGGGACGGTAATCAGGTCCGCTTGGCAACCGGATCCTCTCCCACGCCACTTTATTTTACCCGTGGCATTATTTATTGTATCCTAGGCCGGTAGGTGCTTCGGCTACTGGTGCGGTATAACGCGCTCTGCCAAAGCGACGTTCCAACGTTTTACGTGCACATCGGTGTACGGTTGTTGCACGTGCATTCGTACATAGGAAGCTCCATCGACGTTTGCCGCCGGTAACGATTCTCCGCCACGTCGCATTCGGAGGACCGCCCTGGCACTCTTCCTCCGTCTCACTCTCGCTCTCGGCGTTTCTCGTATAACCGAACCATTTGTAACAATGCCGCTGTTCACCGTCGCTTTAAATATACCGTAGACACGCGGTAAGAGCCCGTCGAGCGAGAGTGCGTGGATAACGAGACGTTCGCGATTGAA
Source organism: Listrodromus nycthemerus (assembly GCA_963978505.1). Classification (NCBI taxonomy): domain Eukaryota; kingdom Metazoa; phylum Arthropoda; class Insecta; order Hymenoptera; family Ichneumonidae; genus Listrodromus; species Listrodromus nycthemerus. The sequence continues at coordinate 427,370 of OZ021682.1, read as the reverse complement.
GTATAACGAAGCTTCTGTTTTTTTAGCGACGCTCGCTGGTCCGTTTTTCGAGATCCGGCTGGAGAAGCCCCGAGACAGTTTCCGCTTATCCAGGGAATAATCGTCGATTGATTTTTATCATCGATCGATAGAGGCTTTTTCCACTTGAGAACAATGGCAGAGGTTTTGTGTCACGATTGTTTTCAAGTGCCACGTTTCTGTGTATTAAATTATGAGGGTACTTTTTTTTGACAAAAATCATTTTTTTCGTTGCAATTTCTCGTCGTTAAAAGTAACGCTGTCTTCGGCGATAGCCCCGGATATTCGGGAGGCTCCAGTGATAATCGTTCGAGACACGGATTCCAGCCCGGATGCCGCAAACCTTTTAGAGAAATAAGATCGTCTCCCGCATCTCCGTGGGATATTACAGCGAGAACGTAGTAAAACGTACGAGTGCGAACCCGGTAGCGGTAACTCGTGCGAGCCGCGCGACTTAATCTCGCCCCGAGTGCCGGCGAGAGGAGGGAAACCGGTCTCTCGTCCGACAGGGATAGGAAGGGAATTTTGTACTTTCGGAAACTATACTTGCTATAACAAAAGCACGATACCGTTGTCATTCTCCCGTATCCCGGTATACACGTCGGCCAGTCGAAAAGTTGTCGTCGCACTTGGCGATTCTCCGCTATACACTCGGAGAACGGAACGAGAACGAATGTATCGGGCCAACTTTTCACGACGCTTCGGAGAGCGTGCAAAGATTTAGAAGCGTCACCCGGGTACGAAAAAAAATATATATATATATGTATAAGAAATAAACGAGCAAGACTCGGTGAAAAAGAGTACGAAAGCAAAGGGTTTGCACATTGAGAGGCGGGGCGGGTGAGATTAAGTAAGTTCCTTCCGTCCAATTGTTGGCTTTGCTCATAAATTGTACTTTTGCAACATTAATTTTTTCTTTCCGATCAGAGTTCTCCTGAAAACGATCGTAGAAATCGTAGAAAAAAAATCCGGAAATTCATTAAACTTGGCGGAATCCCGCAACGGAATTTAACCACGACCTTTCCCTGTATATCTATGCGGCGAAATATTAAAGGTTATACATACAGTGGAAAAACATAGTAGACGCGACTAATCAACGTAGTCCCGTCGCGTAGCTCGGCAGTGAATTTTCTCGTTTCGCAATTGGACGTGAACGGGGGCGAGAGGAAAAGTAGAGAACGAGGGTGAGAAAGAGAGTTGCGGGCGGTACGAGTGAGATTGAAGGGGAGGAGGAGAGGCCAAGTTAAAACTGCGTTATCAGCCGTGGGCACCGGGACGCTCGACTATGGTTGCTCTATAAAGTCTGCACGGTGTAGCTGTAGTTATACACGGACCTCCGCTAGGTGGATGTGGAGCGAGAGCGAGCACGTCGCGGGCGCGCGGCACCGAAGGAAAGCCAAAGCCTCTCGTAATTTTGCATATTACACCGTTCGTTATTTATTTAGCAACAATATTTCAACCGAACGACTCTCACACGCGTTCGCTCTCAGCCGTCTCTCTCTCTTCCTCTCTCCCTCAGGGTTCCGTGGCCGGGTTCCGCTCTGGCGTACCTTCGTTCCTCGGCGATAGGTATGGAGAGAGCGAGAGGTGGTGGCGGAGGCGGTGGTGCTCGTGGTGGTGCAAGTATAACGGCGGCGAATGCCCGGCTAGACGACGGCGTCTTCGTATTTGCATCTTGCCGTGTGCGGGCGAGTCGGTAGCATTTCGCGGGAAAAGCTCTCCCCGAGTCGCGTTCGGTGGCGGGAGAGCGAGGGGGACGGAGCCGAGGGTGGAAGAGGACCGGGGAAGGGTGGAAAGCGCGGGGCGATAGCGCGCGGAGAGCCGCGTGAGAGGGACAGCTCGAGGGTTGATTTAGTGGCATTTTCCCGGGGAATACTAGCGCGATAATTCAGGAGGACGCGGCGCGAATACTTACCACGTCCGCCCGGGCAGACGACTGGCTGGTAGCTGCCTCTCTGGTACGTCGTTTCGAGCTATACATATCTCTTTTCTGGGATAGCGAGTAGAGATGGGGAGGGCAGAGGGAGACGAGAAGTAATACCGTCGGGATACTTCGCTAGACCGCCCCTCCACTTCCACCCCTTTCTTACAACGTAGGATAAAGCTTCACTCGGGAATCTTCTCGGACGAATAACTTCGGGACTGGTCCCTGGATATTCCATCGCTTTGTCTCTAACATTCTTTCGTCGTGGATGAAACGTCATCGGTCTCGTGCGCGAAGGTCGAGAGACACGCGAAGGTAGGATTCATCGAGTACACCCTCGGCTAAATCTCTTCCACCGCGTCGCGGACTCGAATACCGCCCGGTACAGTTTCGCCGGGTCCGCTTCCGCCGAATCCACTACGGAAGCAAAGTACAATCGGGGTCTCCCGGTACAAATATATTCCCGTGAGCGGAGTCTCCCGTTTAGGGCTGGAGGGAGATAAAGCGGAATGAAAATTTCGGTGAAGAGAGAAAAGGCGAGGCGAGGCGGGTGCGCGCTTTGATGCCCCGTTTACGAGGCGGTACGAGGAGTCCGTGCACCGTCCCTAACCCCCGGCACAGGAGGTTTTACGAGAACCACAGAGTAATCCTCTTAGAAACGGAGGAGCCGCCGCGGTGAACGGCACACCACACGGGGCAGACAAGCAGGTTCTCTCGTCGGGCTCTCTCGCTGCCGTTCAGCCGGACGACCAACAAGCCAACGAGGGTATACCTCGTTCCAGCAACGCGAGAGCGGTCCCGGGTTATAACGGCCGAGAAACCGAGTCAACGTATATTCGTTCCGCCAACCCGCGGACCGAGCGAACAGCGATATTGAGCTTACACATACCGATACGTACCAGCGTACTCTCTACTACGGTACTTTCCTAGCGGTAACGCTTTGAATTTAGTCTTTTGCGGTGTCGGTGAAAAGAATATTCTTGGCCGTGCGTCGCAGGTATTATAGCCGCGATGCAGTTCCGCAACTTGCACCCAAGAAAATAAATGCCTCCGAAGTTGTTGCAACACCGAAAGAAAATAATTGCATCGATAAATGCCTTTTTTTTGCGTCTCCATTTTCCTTGCCACGAGGATATCGGTCATCTTGACTATCCGTCCCGATCAAAGAGGACTCACGAAAATCTTGACTGGACTATCGGTAGTTGACTAAATCATTTTCTTTTTTCGTTGTCTGTCGAGTGGGTTTCGATTGGCGTACAATGTTGATTTCATAGCGCAATGAGCACGAGCGATGCCGAAAAGTGCGAACAGCCGGGATAAAGGAAGAATATGAAGATACAACTCATCCTTGAGGCGTGTTTATTCCCTGAGGTTGACACATTGTCCGACCGATACAAAGCTGTATCCACTGCCGCCTCTGTCACCGCTGAACTTGCTAATGCTCGGAGAAGCGAGCACGCTCTTGGCGCGTGTGGCATTCCGGGGTCGCGACTCGAGACGGTCCAAAGGTTGGCATTGTCAACCCACGGTGGCGGCCTCGAATCGCATGGGTTGTGTGCGCGCTACAGAATAGAACTGAGCCACTGGCTCGGCATGTCTCACACCGATACTCGACCAGACGATACGACACATATCCGACGACGTATTTCAGTAGTACGAACTGTACTTTCTAACAGATCGAACGACTTGTTGATCGGTGCACAAGTTCACACACACACACACAGAAGAAAAAAAAACAAATGGAAAACGAAATTCGACTTTACGCCACCTTTTTTCTCTGAACATTCGCGATCTCCGGTTTATTCCTTCGTGTATCGGTGTGAGTGTCCAACCAACTCGAACTTTATTACTAGATAGATGAACAATAAATTATAGAAATTGCATTTCCCGCGATTGACACGAGCTGCAGAAGCGTTTTTTGCAGAAGAGTTTTTTCTGCAGTCGATTTGCTGCGATCTCTCGCGCTGCGCCGACTGCAATACAGTCGATACCAATCGACGATGCACGGGGGACGGTATGATGGAGTTACATGTTTACACGCGATGGCCCACGGGCGATTGCGTAAATCGGTCGGTTGTCACGTTCGTGCGAACGGACGAATCGAGAAATTCGTTAAATACAGGAGTACGCACTAGAACCATCCGTTTATCCATATTGATTGTATGTAACGCGAATGAGTTTTCGTAACGGTGTTTGGTCGAGCGACGAACGGCGAGCCACTAGAAACCGATAATTTTCTGGTTCATCTATTACAGCGTTACGCTCCGGTAACTCTTCAGTGCAATGCCATTTTTTGACAAACTTTTTCTTTTTTTATGTACCAAATCAACGAGGAAAAAAGAGCACTGGGCAAAAAAATTCGACGACGGACGACGACGGAAGAGACGGGCGAGAGTAAGTTGCGATTTTCTAGGCTGACGATGTCCGTCGGCGAACGAGCAGTGGAAAGGAGAGCGTCGGAGCTTGGCCGTTCCCAACGGTCCCGCGCACGTGCCATATGGCAGTCGGCCAAGTAGTATCGAATTTCGGATTCGGACTCGAATTCTCATTCGGATTCCGTCGTCGCCGAGGCGAGCGACGTATTCGGAGTATCTCTCTCCCCCTCGCTCATCCATCGCGCTTTCTCCGAGGCAAAACGAAGCTCCATTCCCGTAGCTGCCACCGGTGCAGTCTACTCTTGGAAGCTTCCGCTCGAGTTATTAGAAATCGCACATCCCTAATTTCACGCGGGTCCCCGTGTGCAGAACTCGCATCTGGATCGCACGCATAAATACACCGTGTTTTTCGACTCCGAAGTCGCCCCCGTCAGGCGGAAAGGGGGCAACTCGACAGTGATCGATCGTTCGGTCTTGACGATCAAGCCGCCCACTTCGATTCACCGAATATTCGCGATAATCATAGCTCGAAGGTGCAGCAGTAACAGCACAAAAAAGAGACGATAAATATTTCTCTTTTTTCATCGTCGTACTACGTCTTGTCGGTTCCCTGCGATGTCGCAGGAGCTCTCGGCAGCGCGACCTCGTATAACACTGGAGACCCGCTCGTGGAACGGCGCGACAGTTTTTCCGGACAATAAACCCGAAACAGACAATTTTCCGAAGCGTTTTATAATGCGAGAGCATATTTCTTGGGTAAGCGCGTCTGCGTTATTCGCTCCGGCTCTTCTTTTCTCACTCTTTACCCTCACCCGACTCTTTGTCAACCGGTTTCCCTCGAGCACTTACTTGTTCCAATCTCAACGGAGCGCGAGAATGTGAAAGCGAGAAAAACCAGAGGGTGAGGTAAATACGCGTACGGGAAGAGAGGGTTGCACGGATCTCGCGGGTCTCCGGGATTCTCTCGTTGCATCTTCCACCTTCTCCTCCTCGTCGTCGTCGTCGCAGCTCCGCGTCCTGCTGAGACTGGGAATGCAGCCAAGTTGGTTGCACACCGTCCACCGCCATCATCTCCCCTTTCCAAACGATTTCGTACTATACTAACGAGGATGGTAATATTTACGTAATTATACATATGCACGACGAGAGTGGCGAGTGTGTCGAGTGGTAGATGGTAGAAAATTTTTGTGTGCTCGAGCTGGTATCCGCCCGATGTACGTATCGAATCGGATCGTCGTATCGTGTCGAGGCGAAATTTCATTAGTGGCCTCGTACCGGATTCATGGTCTATAAATTTTATTCAAAGATCACGAATGTGCCCCAAAGAAGAATAAAAAAATTGTTTCGTGTGTACGAAAAGTAGAGAATTGTCGATATTTTCAATTAGCATTGCGATGCCACCGAGCCGAGAGACGAAATCGTAAGGGATTTTCATTAGTCAGTCGAGCCAGTCTCGGCCATAACGCACTCGAGGCTCGAGGTTTATAAGACAACAAGGGGTGTGGACGAGAGGAGGTGAGTGAGGGAGGATGGCCGGCCATGAGCGCAGTCACTCGAATTCCAACAGGGAATACCATTCAGTGAGCTCGAGAGCGAAATTAAGTGAATTCCCGTGGGCACGAATTCTCTCTCTTCCTGGGTATAATAGTATACCGCCACGTAGTAGGTATATACCCCGCGGATGAACACTATACACTGCTGTTCTTTCGCCCTCTCTCTATATATTCGCTGGTCGGTGGTTCGCGGAGAAGCTTTTCTTTAACTCGAACCTCACCGAGCTCAGAGTATTTCGGAAGTTCTCGCGCTGCTCGGCACGTCCCTAGTCATTTTACTGCTTGTTCTCTTTACTCTATTATCCTTTCTCCTACTCTCTCTCTCACCCTTGCCTCTCTTTTTCTCCCTCGACAGTAGAAACGGTGAGAAAATTCTCGCGAATTCCATTTTGCTTGCACACACCGAGTGGAACGAGAGAAACGCGTTCGCCGCGGTGAAATTCCGAGTTCGAAGGACATTCGCCAAAGTACCGAGAGAGCGTCAATGACGTCGAAAAAGTGAGAAAGCGAAAGCAGGGTAGGAGAGGGAGTTCGTGAAACGAAGGATTTGTGCCAAAGTGCGCGCCATCGATGCAGGAAAACGTTTGGCCTTTGGAGATCGGCGATTTGTCCTCCTCCCAGTTTCGCGTACGTGTGCCTCTATGTGTGCGTGCGTGCATCGATGTGTCGGTGTCCGTGGATGAGTGTGGAGGAGATTCGCTGTCGGTTGATCCAATTTATATCCCCATTCTCTGCGGACCTTTCGTGGAACACGCTGCACCATTCCACTGCGCATTGGGCTGCCATGCGCTTCGCCGGCACCTCCCTTATTCCTTCGTCTCCTCGTCTCTCTCTCTCTCTTCCTCTTCCGCATTTGCGGTTGGTAAAAGTGGTGAAAAAGGGAGACGGAGCGGAACGGACGGAACCGAGGCACGGGTAACTTGTCTATGAGGGAGGTAATGGGTTCGATCTGTACCCAAACACGAGTCCACGTCCACTATGACCATTGAAAAAGGACGGTATTCCGTTGATCGGTGGTAACAATATCCAGCGCCAACGGGACTATTTGCCTTATGCGTCTCGCTCTTCCGTATCGAAAGCTCGTACAGTGGTCGATAAACTCTTCGACGCATCTCGTTCCCACCGAAAGACTCTACGGATTGATTCAACAAATTTTCAATGTTTCCAGAAAGTTCGCACGGAGATAAAGAAGCCCCCGTGTACATTTCCTCTCATTGGGAATTCCGAACATCATCGTGGTCATCGGGTTACTCGAGGATCATCCATTATTTCCGAATCGTCGAAGGAACAATGTTGTTCGAGGAAACTCTCTTTGATGAGTACGTCCATGAAGAAAATTCTCGACAGTGATCGAAGCAGCAGCGGTGTAAGGGATGCAACCCGATGCTAATGGAGCCCGAACAGAGGGGAGAAAGGAAAGTTCGAGTCACCCTTGACGTATTAATTATGAGCTATTCGGGCTATGATCTGGGAAGGTGGCATTCTCGCTAAGCTCCACTTCGCTCCTTCGATCTTGTTCTTTCGCGTCTGTAGGTACAGCAGCGGAGCAGCTTGCAAGGAAAGTCAGTCACTTTATGAATAATGTTCATGCTCGATTCGCGAAAATGTATCGTCGTTATCGACTCCCTTTACCCAGCTTCGCGAGAGCGACTGTTGTAATACACATTTCCAAAATAATAATAATCAAAACAGAACTTTACACGTTAATCACGATTATTTCATATATCTTTGTAGATTCGTACAATGCAACGTTGCTTTCGCAAGCGCTCTCATTTAAATACTGACGTTTCTCGAGGTCGATCGTTCTGCACTGTGCGATTTAATATACAATATGTACGCACGTGCCACTGACTCCCAATGACACGGAGTCGTTATTTCGGTTGTATTTTACGAAAAGCTTTGTACTCGTCAAACAAAACGTTAAGTGGCATCAGGCGCGGTAAAAGTAGCGACGGTAGAATAAATAAATAAATATATGAAAAAAAAAAAAAAAAAAAAAAACAAACAAACAAACAAACAACCAAGGACGAGAAAGAAAAACAGAAACAAAGCAAAAACATCGGGCGAGAGTGCGTAATTAAAGCAATTAAGCCAAAGTTAACACTGGTGCTGCTAGTGCTGTTTGGCCAGCGAGGGCTCGAGGGCGCACGCCGCTCGAGAAAAATAAAGAGGATTCGCTAGGGTCATGCAAAACAGGTAAGAATAAAAGAAACAAAAAAAAAAACAAACAAAAAAAGGGGAAACAAACGGTAAACACGGAGGCGAGTGGAGGAGAACAACGAAGAGGGCCAACCGAGAAAACATACCGAACGGAGAGAAAAGGGCAAGGGAGAACGAGGAAGAGAGAGGGATATTCGAAGGTAGGTATATGTAACAGCGGCGAGGCCCGAGATATAAATTCTCTAAACGAGGTTGAAGTTTGGTAGTTACCAAACTTTTTATTGCACGAAATACTATTTAGAAAAATAATGTCGAAAACTTTGGGTCCTCGGTGTGCCTCTGGGGAATTTATCACTAGTGGTTTAAAAAGGGCCGGGGTATAAGAATGCACACGGGTGGAATGTCGGCGAGACTTGTGTACTTGCACGCCGCCATCGATCGGCTTTTTTTTTCTGTATGACAGGAGCAATGAAATTCCCAACGAAATTAGTGAGCTAGTCAAATTTCATACCGTCGCATATTTCGTCCGAAAACCTCCGCGATCCGTGGTGATCCATCGAAAAGCTCTCAAGCTCGTTTGTACATTGATATTTTTGCACGACAGTGTACACACTATTTCCCACACACTCTGCGTGAATACGCGAACGTTCTGCAGCAGCGAGCTTTTCTCGTTCACACGTCGATCTTGATAACGTACCTAGTTTGCACCGTTGCTGCACCGGCTAAAATTCGCCAAAGGCGTCGGGGGATTTTACGACCCGCTGTGCCATTACTCTCGGTAGGGGGAGCCGAAACGTACCGAACTTTGAATTAAGCACACGATCGGCACAGAAATTTGTTCGCGTTAAACGAATCTAAATCTCCGCCGGCAGTTTGGAGTCGCTGAAACGCCACTGTAAGAGAAAACTCTCACGGTCGAGTGAAAGAAAAAGGGAAGAAAAAGAAAAAGATAAATCATATCGCGTGCTAGCTGTGATATCCGTCGGCGTATGCGCCTAAAAATTACTTCGATCCGTCAAACTTTTGCGGCAGGACGATAGACGCGAGGATGGGGTAAGCCGAGGGAGTGAGAAAGCGAGAGTGATTACGGAAACCGCGCTTACAGAGTCGGTGAGCTAGCTAACTTTTAATCGACTCGGGCACGACGTGACCCTGTTTTATATTCTTCATTTCCTCCTCGCTTCCCCCCGTTCGACTTTCCGTCCTATCGAAGAATAAGCAGAAGCAGCTTCGATATCTATCGTTGCGACTTTCAACGCGACGATGACGAAGTGGGGAAGGGGAAAAAAAAAAAAAAAACCCCCGGTTGCACGCAATTCCTTCTCGGTACACTCGAGTGAGGAAAAATTCAGAGCGCCGTCGCCGCCAACATTAATCACTGAGCAGCCGAAGCAGGATCGAATAATTTGGTCGAGTGTGACTTCGAATCTCGAAGAAATAATGGGTTTTCTCCGAAGCGCACGGTGGCGGCTCTCTAGCTGGGAGAGAGACACTTTTCTCTTCTCCTTGCCGCAAAACGAGCCGCGGGTTTATCGGGAAAAGAAGTACGCGAGACGCGATGGTAGGCGGCTGCAGTCTCGCGGCCTCCTCGACTCCTTTATCCCTTTTTTTACCCCTCGGGGTCTCCGATACCGCGTTTCTCTCCACATCGGTGATCTCTTTTTTTCCGCGACGCCGGGAAAACGGGAGTTCTGTGGCAGGCCATTCGACTCACCCTCTCCCGCTCCTTCTCTCTCTCCTTCTCCCACGGTTCAGACCTCTCAGTGCGCCGTTCCTGTAAGGAAACTCCCAGGGTAGGTATACTGTCGCTTCACCTACACCTCGCGCTCCCTTTTCTCGACGGTTAACGAGCTACCAGGATTTATTTAAAAAGTAAATTAGCTCCGGCGTGCCTCGATAATAACTTGGCCGGCACTCGCGCGTTTCTCCGTCGTTGCTTCCGCAAGCTCGCTTTCCCGCTCTCCCTTCGGAACCTCGCCGAGGCTCTTTGCAAAAATCCGCCGTCACTTTTCTTCCACCTCTTCTTATTCACCAGTTAAATTGAATTATCCGTAACCTTGCGCTTCTTTCGACCGACACCCTGGCGTGAGAGTCGGGGCCTTTTTGGGACACCTCGTAATCATTCATAGTCCATATCGCGAGACATGCGCCAATCGTCCGCTTACAATGAGCCTCGTCAACCCGACAGGAAAGTTGGTGGAAAACAGACCAGAAAAGTCTCCGCCAAGTACAACACGGAAAGACAGACAACGAAAGGGAAGAGAGTCAACGACGATGGCGCGCAGAGAGCTTCTCCGGTTGCAGTTGTAACCAAGAGAAATATGAGCGGCTGAACGGCGGCGAGCGATGACGAGACGAGGCAAAAGGTTTAGCCGAGCAACGAACAAGAGCGCAGGGACAAGAGTGTAAGGAGGAGGCACTCCCCGCCCGTCGTCAGGATCCCAACTCGAAGTTGACTCGAGCGTAATGAACAAGTTGCAACCACGGCGTCACGAAGCCAAAGCCGCGACGCGGTGCTGATGGTACTACTATGGAGCAGCGACGTCTACGACGACAACGACGACGACGACGACGACGACGACGACGACGACGACGACGACGACGACGGTGCCGCTGCCCGTTATAATAATCGTGTGTCCCGGCATGTCTGTCCCGAGTCCGTGCCTGTTAGCGCAATATATTATCTCCGTCTCGGTCTCACGCCTCCGACTCCCACCCGACCTCTTGTTCTATCCGATTCTCCATCTACATTCCATGCCCGCCCAGCGACGGCATCGTCTCTAGTCGCACTCAGGGAAGAGCTTAAGCGCACTCGGGAACACATATTCGCACATGCGGGGGAGACGGAGAGAAAATGGGAAAATTGAGAGGAAGGAACAGGAGTTAGAGTGCGGTGGATCCGTCTGGCGCATCGTCGTCTTAGCGGCGCGAAACGTTAGTCCGCCGGGCCATGAGGTGGTGCCCGGTAGTGCTGCTGGTTCTCCCGTCGCCACTGCTTCTGGCTAAGGTGCTTTCGTACTTTGCAGCTTTAACCGTACTATTGACACGAAGTCGAGAGTTGCTCTCCTCGGCCCGCTCACATGCCTCATACTTCCTACCCTTCTCCGCCTCATCATCGCTCTCTTAAACCATCCCCGCTCTCTCTATCTACACTCGACTCCCCGGCTTGCTCTTCAGTAAACACGAGTGTTCAATTTACTCCGTACAACGCCAAAGCCTCCGTCTCCCCGTGGCAAATCGCTCTTAAAGCAACGAACACGTACACACCTTTAATACGTACCGGAACTTTGAGTCGTGTACTCTTGTAACAGCTACTTCTATAACTTTTATAACGGGTACTCTGTTTTCTGCCGTTGTCACATATTCTTGCGTCACAATGAGATACGAGGGTCAAACGACATTTTTTTTTACAAATTTTCCGCTGACACGAAAAACAGCCCATTTTACTTTGATCCGTCCCAGTGCCCATTACCTTTGACGATATCGTTATTCGCAAATTATCGACTATCACGTCGGGCTTCTCGCGGATCTTTTGGATTCTCTTACGCGAGCTTTGCGTTCCAATTTGCGTCATGCGCGTTCGGGGCCGAATCGGCCCCAAAGTCTTTACCTGTGTCGGAGGAACCGCGTTGCGAATGTGGTAAGCATCGCCTCCAGTCGAGTGAGGTCGGACGGGGCCTCCGGTCGTGTAAAGCATCCCTACTATATCGTGGGGATGTAAGAGTCAATTGCATGCCGGCGCCCGTGGCAGTGTCTCGCGTTTCATTCGATCCACACCTTTTCTCGCTCTCTCGCTTTTGCAGTGGCAACAGCATCGGAGGTTCGTCGTTCGACGGAATCCGCGCTATCTCTCTCGACTCACCCTCTCGACGGTTTTCCACGCGCGGGCGATGGAGGTGGCGTCAGAGCCGAGGGGTCGACCGGCGGAAGAGTGAAGCCGAGAGAGAGTATAAGGGAGGGTGAGTCGTGCAAATAGTGTAGATTACCTTGATTAGTTTGCCCTACCCGTACTCCGACATACCCTTTGTCCGAGCGAGAGAGACACCCTCGAGGAGCACCGAGCAGGGTGACGGAAAAGAGATGGATGATATGGAACTTGGAGCACGATGTATATAAGTATATCGGAGCGGAGCTACTGAGCGAAAATAGGGTTCTGGACCAACTACGGAGATTCGATGTTTACGCAACATTTTTTTTTCACGAAATACCTAGACGACGAGAGTTTCCCCTTCCGTTTCTCCGGCCAGATTCGGCAATAGTTACGTTTAAACTTCTACACTGTGTGGGTGTGGCAACAGTTCAAATCAAGCGAACTGATTTATCCCCTTTTACCAAGAAATTATGCGCGCTCGGAAGCTCGTTCGATGTTTTACCCGATAATCGCCGGTACACGAGCTCGAATTTCTAGTGCTGTTATCTACTTACACGGTACACGCGAATTTTAGGGGTCAGGAGGGACAGCGGAAATGATAGTGGCAGAGTCCGTCGTGGTCAAGACCCAGGTCCTGGCGAACGGACAATCTTCCTTGCGAGGAAGATTCGCGGTCGGAAACCTCGTTAGGAGCACCCAAAGCGCTCACGTACGCGAGAGGCGAAGCGGGTTCCGGACGTCCGAAGAAGAAGAAGAAGATACTGTGGTACGACGGTTACGGAGGGCTTCGGGTTCGAGCCGCGTGCTCGTTTCTCGCGTTCCGCACCGCGAGAAACCCCCGTCCCTTTCTCGCCCCTGTATATAGCATGGCCGTTCCTTCCTCACCGGCGCACATAAGTTCGTTAACGTACAGCGCTCTCCCAATTTTCACTTTAGCAGAATTTACGATCCCCTAAAAGGCCACACGTCAGTCGTACCTTATCCGCTCGCTGTTCCAGCTATCACAATCCCCCCCTCGGCTGGACGCCTTTCTCATGTACCTATTCTTTTTGTGCTTTTTTTCGTTTCACTCTGCGGTTTCCGATGCCTTCCTGGCAAGACTCGAGAAACACGAAATCTTACGGGAAAGTTTTAGAGGGTTTTTCCACCGAGTAAATGCTAATGTATTCACGTTTAATGGCTTCGGATGAATAAACTTGAAATCAGTGATAAATGTTTAATAAAAACTAAGACGTTTATCTGGCGAGGGAACTCGACGAGCTTCGAGAAATTATCAGCGAGGGCTGCGTGAGTTTTCGAACAACGGCAAGCGGACCGAGGAGGAGATCGATCGACGGGTCTCGACCGCTTGCCGAACCCTCCGGCAAGATGATCCTCGACGGTGCAGTTTCCTCCGGACGTACACACCGGCAAAGCCTTTTGTTTGTCGATTAATTTCTACGTACATCGGAGCCGAGGAGGTAGACGGCGAGTACAATCGTACGCACAATACTGTTCGCGATTGTACACATTGGGGGCCACTGTATTAGCGGTATCGTCGATGCAAATAGAGGAGATCGGATGCAAACGCCCGGTAGGTCTTACCACGAACGGAAACGGCAAGGGCCATTGCATCAGTGTCGGCCGTAGTCAGTAGAGGATAGCAACCCGAGAGAGCGAGGGAGAGAGACGCAGCACTGGGAATCGCGGCAGTGGTCGTTCCGAGGTCGGAGTGGCCATTGGACCATCCTGATAGCTCCGGGTAATCCCGGGTACGCTGACGATACATTGGCACGACGTAAACCCCCCCGGGGATCTCACTCGTACCGGTAGCGCGCGCGCTCGAGGCTTCGGGCGTCGAATGCCACATCCAGCATCGGAGGACTGCCGACCTTTGGCCGACAGCCCTGGAAGCAGCTACGCTCACAAAATGTTGTCATTCGCGGCTTATCTAGACTGCGTTCGGGGATTCCACAGGCTCGCCCGTCTCCTCTCTATTCCCACCGATCTCCCCGCTAGCCCCGGCCGATACATACGCGAAATTCTCATGCGGAATCAGCGTGACGTTTGGGCGCATCTCGTCCGCAAGTTATGGTACACCGTTGACGCCGTTAAGTGACCGTTCGACCAAATTCTACCGAATACGTTCCAACAATTCTCCAATAATTCTACAATAACAACAGACTAATTCCGGATTGTATGACTATTTTTTCATTGGAGGAGACCTGCCAAATCAACTTACGGTGTTGCAATCACCTCGCTAACGAGTTTTATTCTCGGACTTTACCGAGTAAAGTTATTTGTAAGCCGACGGAATGCAGACACGGATTTACCGATCTTCGAGCAGAGATGCTTCTCTCGGTATCCTCCGTACATCTTCCGCGACATTGCCCGAGCACGATAAGTATCTCACTTACAGGTCATAGAGATGAAGAAACGACGATGGATCGTGGAAGGTCGTAACTTTGGTACTCGAGGACATTGTAGAGGGAGGGTAAAATCAAGGTAATACGGGAGAAAGACACGACTTCTCTCATAGACGCAAATGGCAAGCTCGTCGATATATAGTACCGTCTGGCGTTCTGTCTTCTGTGTTCCGCCATTGTCGGCACGAGGCACACCCAGCGACTCGAGTCTTTCCATCCTTTTTTTTTGTTCCCTCCTCACTGACCTCTCGATCCCGAAGATAGGGATAATTCAGGATCGACTAGGCGAAGTACCGCTCCGTAGAGGGGCGATGGGAGCGAGACGACGAGATAACGACTGGATGATATCAAGAGTGCTGGATGCGGAGAGTGCACGCCTGTTACAGAGAGCCCATAGTAGAATAGCTATGCCGCGGAAGTGAACGACGACGACGACGACGACGACGACGACGACGACTGTAATGTTCTGCCTTGCTTCACCCACTGGGAACGTCGTTTATCATTCCAAGAGAATGGAAGGTCTTCCTCGGGGTTTGGCCCGAGGATGAGTAACGATAGATCGGAACTGTTGCTTTCGGAGAGTGGTGGTTGCTCGCCATACGTATACGCTTCAATTTCCAGATCTTAGGACGGAAGCCCACATCTCCATCTGTCGTTCCGGCAGTCTTTCTCCGTAGACCGCGAGGGCGAAAATTGTGAATCGTGCTGTCTCTCTATAGTTTCGTATTTCAGGACAGACTGTATCGGGATAGTTTTTTTTTTTTTTTGTTAATATTTGTTGTTTCGAAATCGCTCAACTTTCAGAGTACTTCGGCACAGCTATCAATTTGCGATAGTTTACATGACGTGCTTTTCTTCACGCCGACTGGATAATGCATCCACTCCAGCAGCACCGATGCCGCGCCACCCTCGACTACGAACGACATCGTTCTCACACCGATGCGGAGAACAAAGCTTTTTAACATCGAACAGACGTAGCATTAATGGTATAGGTATAGTGGATAGACGAGTATATTCTCGGGATACCAAAGTCACTATCGGCATTAAAGAGAGAAGAGGCTCTCGTCTCTCCGGTCGGACGACGTCGACGCAGCGAGGAGGCGATTATCTCTGGCTTAGCGAAGTGACTCAATCGGGTATCCAGATCTGTAGATCCATGGCTCGTAGCTCTACCGGATCGTATGCTTTTCCTACTTCGAGGAAAAGCTTTGCCCGAGAGGGATAAAACGCATTGAGTGACGTTCGCTGTCGCCAAAGGGAGACGGAATTACGTGTCTTCCGTATACGTAGGGCGTAGCGTGGCAAAACGGAGCGCCGGGGCAAAACAGATCACGTGTCCTTCGTTCGAAGTGTGCCTCGAAAAATCGCTAGAAAATTCGTTTTGCCCCGGCATACCGTGTTGTCCCGGCCTGCTCTGCGTCCCGGCATCCTCGTTCCGATGAAAGTACTTCACTCTCCAGTCAGTTAAAGGTGTAGTAGCGGGGAAACGACGCGCGTATAATTGCAGCTTGCAGGAGGAGAATTAAAAAAAAAAAAAAAACGTCGTCAGAAAAACAGGATCACTTTGTGCATCCTCCGTTAAACTCGCGAGGAAGCTCGAAAGTCGGGGCCGACTGCGAAAAATAGAAACATCGACTCTGAGAGTATAATGAAAATAAAAGAAAATTTATCCGTACTGGCCGAATAGTTGAAAACACATAGAGCGTGGAGTGAGAGCGAGAGAGTTTCCAACACCGCGTGGCGAAATTGCGAGTAGTACGAGAAGAGGCTACCTGACGAGCTGCGAGACCCTTGGCGGAGTTGCCACCACGCCGCGGAAGTGGTCGGGGCGGAATTTGAATTAATTACGGGGGAAAGTGAACAAGCCCAAGACCGGGTTGGGGGTGGGAATGGGGTGGCTCGAAACCGAGAGAAGCTAAGGATGGGGCCACGAGAGGAAGATGGGAACATAGGGAAGCGGAGAAAGCGAGCATGATGAAGTCGGAGGGGCTCGAGCGAGGAGTAAGGAAGCGTGAGAAGTAGAGAGAGCGAGAGGGTCGCCGGGCGAACGAGGGCGAGGGGAGATGCGAGGGAATGAAACAGAGACACGGACGGAGGCTGATGCGAGAAAGAGACAGTGAGAGAGAAAGCACGAAACGACAGGGGCGGATGTTGTGAAATTGTTCTTCCGTTACCAAGTTAGACGCCTCCAACTTCACACCTCAAGTACCTTGAGGTGAGCACGGAACTAATTCGGAATTCCGGCTTGAGTGGCTCCTTATTTCGCGGCAGAGTCGTGTTTATGGGCAAATCTTGTACGAGCCGCGGAGGCCAGGCCAGCCATATTGAGAGACAGGGATAGAGAGAGAGAGAGCGGCGGACAGTTCCGTGAAGTGTACCTGTGTTTCTCGCATTCGCCCGCGCCACTGTGGACCGGCCGTCTCGAAAAAAGAACATTGACGCTGGTATCTTGGAGTAAACGAGCATCGAGAAGCGTGGGGAGAAACGAATACCGAGACGCCTCTGGAACCCAGTCCATTCGTTCGACGGCATGAATTTTAATCACGAATGTCCTTGCACTTTGATAAGTAAGTGCTCGACAGAGTTGTTTGGCGTTCCGGTAGTCGAGGCCCGACTCCGCGAACGTGAAACCGAAACGAGTGAGCACACGCGACACTCGCTGGCGAACGAGAGCTATAGCTACCGGTGGAAAAGCCAAGCAGCAGGAACAGCTCGAGCGCTCCGCAACAACTTCTATTAGCATAAAGTCTCGGGAGGGCTCCGGACGCGACAACTACCCGCCGCGTTTCCATACTCCCGGTCGACTCGACTCGACTCGACTCGCCCAACTAAACTATCAACTTTATTGGTCCGGCCCTCGGAGCTTCGTATAATACACGTGCACGGGAAAGATACGGCCGTTTGCGAGCCTCGTTCCTCGTACAGTATACCATGGAATCCTTCGTGAACAACCTCTCGCATCCCGCAGGCCTCGTCTCCGGCCATCATCGAACACCCGACGACTTTCCCGGTGCAAAAGGCACCGTATCACTCGTTCGAACGAGTGAACATTTTTGAGCGTCCGAAACATGTGAATGTAAAAAGTGGTCCCAAGGCTGTGCACTCGTAGCGTTGCCCGTTGGGACGAGGAAAGTGCTCCGCTCGGCCGAACGAAAGATTCCGGGGAAACAAAAATCGAGGATGAGCGAAAGAAAGTGGGAAGGTGAGAGTGTATACCGATGTATATTAACGAAGAAAGGAAGAGAGATCGGAGAGAGAACCGTGAGGCCGCAACCCCGTTCCCTTCGCTCGTTCACCGCGACTCGAGAACTCCGAGGGTAGTTTCCACCCTCCCCCTTTCGTATATAGGTCCGGCGATGTACCATAGCCCGAAGCTCTCCGGTGGGAGCTTCACCGAGGCGTATATACGGAATACGAGAGGGTACGAGCTCTGCCGGGCTGGCAGTTGGTGCACTTACCGGCATATTACCCCGTGCCTTCCATCCTTTCACCCCTTTTCGCTCTCGACCCGAGCCACCACCGCGCGGTCCTCTCGCTACCAGCCCGCGGAACAGCAGCGGCAGCAGCAATGTCTATTTCACAGGCACATACGCTGCAGTTATGTGCGTAGCCCCTGCTCGCGATAGCCTCGTATACGGTCCGGATACAACCGAACGGAACTCCTTCGACGCTACGCTCGTCGTACACCTATACTCGTTCGCGCGGACAGGCTGGACGGGTCGAGGCATTTACGGCAGTCAAAACCGACCCCTACGGCGAGTGTGCGTATAGCCAGTCCGCAGTTAGGAGAGTGTGCACCGAGTAGCGGATTCTCGTGACAGACATATACGCGCACCGCCGAACATACCGAAACTCCGAGAGATCGTCGAGGCTGCTGGTACACACACCGTGTGTTCACTATGAGACTGGCGAGCCGTCTTCACCCTCCGTATCTGGTACATACCCTCGCCCGGTAGGCCATACTGTTGGATGGGTGGACCAGAACTGCGTTACTGGCTGGACGCTTCACCGTTTCGAAATCCTCTCCGATCTAGCGTCTCGCTTCCCATCCCGTTTCCGCTGTCGACCTACCAACTTGCTCGAATCTACTCACCGACGCGATATTTACCCTTGTCGGGCCGTCTCCCTGTCCAGGTCTCGTGCAACGACATTAACACCTCGCGATTACACCCGGTGAATGGAAGAAAGTCGAGCGTCCTTGGTCCAGCTTCGAAACTCGGGCGTTGTAGGGTCGCGATGGCTCTGCCGTTGGGTGGACTGTGTGTACTCGGAGGTGTACACAATCACCGACGAAAACGTTTTGCGCACACCCAGTACACATTTACCATTACGACCGTGGCCCTTTCGCACGGCATGCTAGAAGCCTCCTCCCGTGTAGTCCCGGAGGTCGAGAAAAGGTCGACGCTTGTCCGTTTAATACCCCTAGTGCGCTCCTGGACGCCATGTACGCCCCGACTACTACCGAAATCAATTTCTCGAAAGCGTCGCTTTCGAATCGTCTGGCCGGAGTCCTTCCATCGCACGCTGTTCGGTTTCCTTTCGTCGACTACACTTTGGAGTAATTCGAGTGTGACATAGCTCCAAGCCGATGCGGGTTCTGTGATAATGACATTGGAAAAACTACTTCGTCAGGTGAATGGACACCATCCGGAATTTATCGTGAACTCATGAGAAAAAGAGTAGAGTTGGACGGTGCTGGGGAAAATAGTGGCGCTCGCGAGGGACCATCGTAGCGGAGGAGTCACCGAGTCGTAAAGGCTAATATCGTATCGGAGGATAGCCGCTCGGGCACTTACATATTTTCATTTCGTCCGACCGTACCTCGCTGGATCCCCGATATTGTTGGGTTGCGAAGCGAATCCGATGCACTATGGATTTTCACGCTGCTGGTACTTCGCCCAGTCGCGATCGATCCGACTAGTCTGTGCGCCCTGCACGAGGTCCTCGAATGTTACGTGGCTGAGGGAATTGTTCTATCGCCATCCGTGTTCGATCGAGCATGTCGATCGAAATAATATTGATGAATTCTTTTCGATCGGGGCGGTTTCGGTCCCGGTGGGTTTCGTGGGTTTCCAATAACCGAAAGGAGCACCGTGGCGATGGCCGCGAAAGGGAGCGGGTTATCCAGATTCATAAATTCTTCCGGCCACGGTAATAATTTTGTCAGGTCGACCAGTTGCAGCGGCTATCGAATCCAGCTTCCGAGATGCTTCCGTGACGCGTCCGATGTCAGTGACCGCATGTCCCATTTAGAGAAATATTACAATCGAGGACGCTATCGGAACGGTAGTTCGGCTCTCGCTGATTCCGCCTTATGAATCATATTATAATACAGCCGACTATGTATGGTTCCTTCCCGCTCATGTATCCCCTCCGCGGTCCCGAAACCTCGTGATCGACGATCGCCGCGGGTGGGCTTCTCGACCCGGAAGATCATCCTCCTGTTACAATCGCGCACTCGCGGTCGTTCAGATTGCTTCACGACAACGGACACGGTTACCAATTTCTTTCTCTCGAGCCGGATTTTCGCTCCTCACGCGCGGTCCACCGCGGCTCCGTCGGCAGGATTAAAGGGCTATTCGGGATACGAGCCGAGTCGGAGGGACGCGGTGAAGAAGTATCAACCAAGCGAGATTGGAGCCAGGATAATGCGGCGAGTCGCGCAACCGGTTTCGAAGGCGGATCACACTGGATACCTGGCGACTTTGATTCGTTCTTTTATTTTCCCTGGAAGTCTTCCTTTCACATCGAATTCGCGAGACTCCCGCTATTCTCTCGCGGACTCTCGAAACTCAGCCGATCATCGAATCGCGCTGTGATTTCGACGAAGCTCCAAAGACACTTGGACAAAATATAAGAACGGTACTAAGAAACGCTGGACGGAGGTGAACGACGGGTACACAATGTTGGACGTTGTGTTTTTCTACGTCGCGACTTTACGGGGATATCCACTCGCTGCTCCTCATAGCCAAGAAATTTTCCTCGGTGTAGCCCAGCGCCGGGATTGTCGATAGTTCAGATTACGAGCTACAAAGCGGTCTCTCCCTCTTGTTCGCCACTTTTTTTTTTGTCATTTTCGTTATAACACACCGTGCACACGGGACACGATAAGGCACGACGCTCTCGTGGAGCGGTGACTCTCGTCGTCGTAATTCCCGCGTCCTCGTTTCAACCTCGAGCACGTGTTCTCTCGTCGAAAAAGCAGCTCCGCGAACGAGTCTGCCGGTAGCGAAAGTTCGAATATCATCTTTATTGAACCCTCCCACTCGACTCTTCTCAACTCGAGTGCCAAAAGTTAAAACAATCCCTGTCCAAATGAAGTATGCACCAAAGAGGAAAACAAGTATGGAGTTAAAATTTGCTCAACAGTCGCACTCGTTGCATTTCTGCGATTCGTGTACTTTCTCGTGCGTCCCCGCATTTTTATTTCGTTCTCTGGTTTCTCCCTTCCTCTCTCTTGTTCGCGTATGCGATCCTTGTCTGCAGTGGGGATTTCTCCTCCCCCTCCCCCTGCCCCTGTGCACTCGGCACCAAACCCTCTGTCCCATTCCAGTTGAACCAACCACCCCCCCCCCCCCCCCCCCCCACCGCTTCTCATACTCGCTTCCACCGCGCCGGCAGCAGTCCCACTCCAATCTGCTGGGGCGAGGGGATGGTTCAGCCGCTGGTGGTACCGCCGCTGTTCGTACGCGATACACACGAACGCGTACGCCCGGTAATATGTCATTCGGACCGTTTGTCCCGTTCAAGCTCAAGCGGACTGTTCATTACACGAGCCGCCGCTTCGTCAGCCAGCACGGGAGCACCGGAGCACTACCAGCAGAGAGAACGGCTACACACACCGAATAAAAGGTGCGACGGCGGAAAGTACGAGCGGAGACTATTAAAACACCGATCTCGAATACCGGTAACGACCGGAGGGACGCCGAGCGCTAGCGCGCGGAGCTCACGCGATCCCCGCACCCGAATCTCATTGATCACGAGCTCTACGGCAGAACGAGAATTTAACGCGTTCATATACACCACTGTAACTGTACTACGGTAGACTGTGTCGTATAGCGCCAGCTTAAGAATAATTTTCCGCTGGTAATGGCCAAAAATAATAAAAAAATTTCTTTCTGAGCTTTAGCATCGAATATCGGAGTGTGAGTGAAATAAGTGGCGAAATCCTCATCAGCGGAACGAAATATATCACGCATAATTGTGGAATGGGAATTGGCAACAATTAGTTGTGCCTGGTGTTTGGTGGCGGTATTGCGGAAAGTAACGCCTTTTTGTTTTGTGCGAACGACGATGACCGTCGACTGGGCTCGTACCATCACGACTCATACCATCACTCGGGGCGTCATATTTCGTCGTTCCGCTATATTCAATTTTTTGTTTTTTTTTTTTCGCCTTTCTTTGCCAGAATAAGGATCCAGGCGAAGGTATGAGAGATGGGAAAGGGCGAACCAGCGTCTCGCAGCCATTCCTTTTCGCGGATTTAATACCTGGCGACCGTAAGTCGGCGTAGGATGGCGTGGTATAGAGCGAATGGGGCCTCGGCTCGGCCGACAAGCCAACGGCCGTTGGACACGCGAGCCGCTGCTCCTGCTACCGCTGCTGCTGCTGCTGCTGCTGCTGCCGCTGCTCGCGCCAGGAAGGATTGCGTAATCCTCGAGAATCGTCCCCGGGGATATTTTACAGGGTGTTCGCCCACCTACCGCCACTGTTCGCCACTTTGTCAAGTCGGCTTCGCGTACACGCTGGCCGGTGTGTGGTATAGTGACCGGCGATCCTGTATGCTCACATGTTTGCCCGTTCGCTTCCTCTCCGTATCTATGTATCGGGTGCTGCGGACTGAAACCCTGCTGTTGCTTCCTGCTCTTGCAGCTTTCGCGGATTATAGTTTCAAAAATCTCACCAGAAACTCTCCAGCCGTTTCGCGGTTACTATCGGGGCAGGTACTCTTCGGTAACCACTTCGGAACAGTCGTCGAATATTCATGCATCGTCTCGATAGACTGCTCGACCTATCTACGTTTGACCGATGTCCTTCGACATTCCACCGAACTCCGTAAAAGATTCACTTTCCGCCGCGCCGTTTGTGCCAAAGCGAATTGGTCCAGCTCCGCAACAACCTACCTTATCTACTCTTTCTCAAGATTGAACGACCGCGGACTCGTGGCAACTTTGCGATCGGCGAATCTGCCAGTTGGTACAGCGACCTCTCACGAGAGCTGAGAACCACGCACGCGGATCCCTCTGTAGCCGGCACATATGTATATGTATGTGCATGCAGACTGAGCCTATGATACTACCGAAGAAAAGAGCGAAAGACCAAAAGCGATAAACCACAATAAGCCGAGTTATATTGGACGGTGTAATGCGCCGCTGTCTGTCCGTTCGCCCGATTCCTCGCTTGCCGTCCTGCTCCGGAAGCTGAACCTGGCAAAGTGTTCTAATAACTTCCTCCCGCCGCCTCCCAGACGGAGTGTCACATCCCGTTCCTTCGGTCTTTCACCCCTTTCACCTTTTTCTTTCATTCCGTGCCTTTCCGTTTCACACTGCTTGTACCGCAGTTTGTTATCCGTGAGCTTCTCCTCCCCGGCTCTTCCGCTCCGTTCCTTCGCTTCCTCTTTCAAACATTTTTTTTTTTATAATACGCGTTGATGTAGAATTGACAGTGACAAATTAAAGTTCTAAAAATGTTGTCTCTTCGTTTATTATTTAACCCCTCCTAGCGTGCCAAAATATTGCAATCCTAAAAACTTGGCCAAAAATTGAAAAAAAAAAAATCCGAGAGAATACGTTGATGAAGAACGGAAAAACAAATAAAAAAGCCCTTACACTTTTTTGTCGTAAACCGATAATTTAGGCGCTGCACGTTGCCAAAGTGAATTTTTGTCGATGTAGATATTTTCATGGTCATCAGGGAGAGGCTGGCAGTGTCTCTCGAGGAGAGAGCTTCTTTGTAGAAAATTCACGGTCGGAGAATTGAATTTTTTTCCTCGCTCACACTACCTCGAAGTCTCCTCGGGCCGAGGGGGCGGCCGTAAACGACCGTGCACTAGCTTTCGGGGGTGAAGTGCGGACGCTCGGAGGCTGTTCGGAACGGTGTACGACAACATAAAAATATACGCCCACGCAGGGGCACCCCGTATAAAAGTGACAGTCGGCTCGAAGAGAAGAAGATCCTCCGCCGCTGTTGCTTCCATGCTCTTCCTTTTCATCTCGCCGCATGCTTTTCGTAATGCTACGTGTTTTGGCGTATGTATGGTACGAGTACCACGGTATATGCGCTACACGTGTATCGGTGACGTGTGTAGTATACGCTTGGTGTCTAACGTATTCGGCTGATGCTGCGGAGAGGGTCGGAGCGGAACGTCGTACGAGGAACTACTCCATTGCTCCGCCACGAAGTGAGCTTACGTTCCCTTGGTGCCATTACCGACCCTCGCAGCATAAAAATAAAGTCTGGAGAGAGAGAGAGAGAGAGAGAGAGAGAGAGAGAGAACGAGCGGTTGAGGCGGGGAGAGCCAGAGCGAGGCCGCGGTGGAAAAGTCGGAGACGTCTAATTTGGGGGATAAGGCGTCGAGTTATTGGTCATTCGGCTAGGCGTGCCATGAGGGCAAACA
The DNA here is from genome assembly GCA_963978505.1 of Listrodromus nycthemerus. Taxonomy (NCBI): domain Eukaryota; kingdom Metazoa; phylum Arthropoda; class Insecta; order Hymenoptera; family Ichneumonidae; genus Listrodromus; species Listrodromus nycthemerus. The sequence continues at coordinate 403,448 of OZ021682.1, read as the reverse complement.
ACAGGACGTAAATGGACGGAAGAATAAAGGCCAGTGAAATATCGTGCGGTAAGTTCGCGAGGAAAGTCTGTTCTATCTCGGTTTTCTTTCCCGGCGCGGCAACACTCTCGGGGCATTCTCGGAGCCCCTCTTCCTTTCATCCCCGGGTAACTTCGTCATTTTTACCCCGACCGGGTTGTTATCCAAGCCTCAGAGCACTCATATCGCTCGCCACTCCTGAGTGCGCGCTAAGTACGAGACCGCTGATAGATGTATGTCGTGAGGGAAGGTATCCGGCATTATACGATACCTATAAGTTGCCCTTTCGATGGGCGGGAGAGAAAGATCGACGAAGAAGAATCGGCGATAGGACAGGAGCCGTCATTACCAGTGCGGATTATTAATTATCCGCGGTCGCGTGGCGAGGGAGAGTGAGAGACGTGCGGCGACTCAAGGGAAAACCTTCATATTTCAGTTTCCAAGTTAAGTTTCGACAGAAAAAATCTTCGATACGTAGAGAGTTCTAGAAAAAACAGGCTGGTCGGGGTATAACCCACTGGCCGGTATTCGCAAAGTTTTCACGGCAAAACTGTCGCAGTTGTTACACGAACTTGTATGGGTAAGAAGAACGAAGGAGTGAAAACAGCGAAAGGTACGAGCCGAAAGAAATCTGCTAATGCGATTGAAGGAGTACAGTAGCCCTCGAGGAAAGTTGCTTCGTCCGTGGACTGCAATCTTTGGCCTGTGGTAGCACGAAGGCTCTGACGCCCCGTACCTTCGAGAGTTGCCGAAGCCAAGATCGACGTCTCGAGGTTTCCCGGACTCTGACTCTCCTATCTTGACACATCCGACAAGCGATCGAAGAAGTGAGTGACCGTACAGTGTACTGGTAAACGGATTGATTTTACTCGAGTACACTACCGCTTGCCCGCTTCGAAAGACGTCTTCCTGTCCGAAATAAGATCGACGACGATGGGCTGCTCGACGCCACGGGAGTATCTTCCGCGTGGTCAACGTGTGTCCCGTGCACGACGAGCCGGTGGCCGAACTGGGAGAGGAATGAGGAAAAACTCCGGAGAAAGCGTTAAAAGGATCGTATGCTTCGATAGGGCTCTAAAATCTCTGGACTCGCCAAGAGTGTCCGCCTCTCCATTTCCGGTTCGTCCGTCGGTCGAACTGGACTCTGTCGTGTACAGCTGGCCGCGTCTCGCAGGATACACTCCATATATAGCTAAAAAGTGGAGTGTGGTCGGTCGCGTTTGATAAATTCACCGAGACACAAGAATTCATTTTCGGAACGCGAATATGAGGTAGAATAAGAGCAACAGGGAGCTCGCTTTTCTTGTTAGAGAAGATCGACTCTTGAGGTGGATCGAGGTGAAATACGAAGGATAATATACGACTCAGTTCGTAATACCGTTGCGTCAGCCTCTTGCAGTAGCCGCGTTCCATCCCTTCGTATTTCGTTCTTCTTTTTTTTTTATAGGTGAATACTCGACACGGGTTTTATACCGCAGAGCACCCGTGCCGATATATAAGTCCCGCGTTTACGTGTACTTCCACATGGCAAACTTTACTTCCCGCTTATATATTTACATGATACGCTCTTGAGGGACGCGGACTTCGCGTGCTGCTGGGACAGTAAAATTTATGTACGTCTCTCTTTCTCGGTCCGCCTTTTACTCCTTCTACCGTGAGGGCAGATCCTTCGCCGTTCTTCTTATAACCCCCGTATTGCCACACCTTACGTACGTACGGTTTCACTTGGCCCTATTTTTCTCCGGCACGGTTCTCCGTCATATGCACAGGCTTCGTATATACTCCATCGCCTGCCGTGGCCCGCGGTGGACCAGAGCGACGAGAAGAAACAAAAAAGCGCTGGAAGGGAGAGAGAGGCTTCAACGCGCCGGGGAAAAGAAACCGGGAGAAAGCGAGCTGGATGATCGAGAGTGAAAATAAACTAGCGTCAGGTTCTCTCTCTCTCTCTCTCTCTCTCCGCTACGCTATGCATTTTACGACTCTCGGCACGCTGTTTTTTTTTTGCAGCTCGACTGAGCTCGTAATGTGCATAACGGAGCGCTGAAAATATACCCCCTTGTAGTCGTAATCCGACGAACTAGAATCCTAGCTAAAATGAATACCGATCGTATCCGTACCGTCAGACGGAGATTCTTCCTGCTTCGAGAACCGAAGCCTTTGAGGAACTTCATTGGTCTTCGCATCGTTGCCAGTACGACGAGGAAGCCGAATCAGCAAGGACAATCGGGGTGCAAGAGTATAGTTTTGGAAAAAGTCATCGATACGATATACATACGGTTGAGACTAGTTACGATCTTTTTCAACAAGTTTTCGCACTTATCTCTATTTGTTTTCTTTTCTTCGGGAACCTTCTTTCTATCCGTACCAACGTGCATCGAGGTACCGAGGCAAGGGCAAAGAAACGAAGAAGACGTTTATACGGCTACGTCTGAATGTAGCGGACCGAGGGTCTCTCCCGGCCTTTCGCGAGGGCGTCTGCTCGCTCGTTGTGCTTCGCCCAGTCGGCCATTCGGTGGCAAGTAGTAGCGGCGGTACACGACCGGACGCGCAGCGATAAAGCTGCATTATTTAGCACTTTCCGCATCGTGTGTGGAAACGTGTGTCCGTATTGCCTCGACTCTAAAATTTTTATTTGCACCTCTGTGTGCAGCGAGGCCCTCGCACGAAAGAAAAAAAAAAAAAAAAAAGACGAAAGAGGAGGAAACAGTTGGGAGCGCATGGGGCATCGGGCATTACAACTGAGGCCGCCAGCTTCCATTTGCTATGCATTGAATTGAACTCCGTCGGAGCGTACGGCTGTTTCGAGCGCACATAGCGAAGTCACTGCCACTGCTACCCCGGTACTCCTAATTACTACGCCCATCCTCTCCCACTCGGACACATAGACTCGACTAGGTGCACACGTACGATGCTTGTAGGGTGCAACATTTCGTTTTCTACTTTCGTGCCCGTAACGGTACGGTTTCGACGTACTCCAGTCCTAACGGCTGTGGTTATACCAGCGCGATTCCATGACGTCGGGGCCGGGTAACGGTGGCAATTGCGAACCGTCACTTGTAAATTACACAACACTCGAGTTACTGAATTTGCGAATTTATCATTTGAATCGCGATTATCCGGTACTTGTCGTGTCGGGCGAACATTCCCCGACAATCCACACTCCACTTCCTTGTCCTATGTTATTTTTAGATTTTCCCGCAGGTGATCCATATTGCCCCGATCTCCCCTGCTGCATGTCGAACGATGGTGTTTATAGAAACGCGATGTACGTATCCGGGACGTGTCGCCCACGAATCCTGAATAAAGGAGTGAAAAACGAACTCGAGCTCGATGTGCTTCCGCCGCAGCTCGGTGCGAGGATGTGGCACGGGTTCGCGAGCTTCTTTAAAAATAACCCAGCCGGTGGTACCGTGTATGCAAAAATGAATGGGTCGCATGTACACACTGACAAGTGATACTACGTGACGCGTAATGAATGCACCGGTAATTACGTTGCGTCATTACGTCGAGGTGCCACACGATGCTGTGAGACCACACGGTGCGGGGACGACGAAGGTTCCCCGGATCTCTTTCATCTCCGCGAATAGCGTGTATGAAAAAGAAAAAAAATCTCCCGAAGAGGAGGAACGACGATCCGGTCACGCGTGACTCTGCATCTATCCGCGAAATACCTGACACAGATACCGCGTTACAATTTTAGGAAACGGGAGTTCGTCTTTTGGAGAAAATTATTTTCCCCTCGTCGTTCCACACGAGGCGTCGATTAAAGTACGAGGGGAAAAAAAAATTAAAAACCTCTCGAGTACGCCCGACGACGCACTCCCGAACGTTCCGTAAGTGTCAATGCACCATATGTCATACACTGTGAGTCTGGTATATTAAAAAATCAACTGCCAGTCCAATGACGTTTCCACTGCGATAACGGCGCGTATCGTCGCTGATACTGTCCAACTTTCGATCGTCTCTTTTCCCAGGTCTCGGGAACATCGAAACCTCCAAACACCGAGAAATAAATTTTTTCTGGAGCGGCGAAGACAGGTAAACCCGTCTTTACAGCGCCCGCACATTAAACGACCTCGAGGCAACAGCGTCTGCGATGGCAGCGAATGTCGGAACAATTTATCAGCCTTAGGGACGAAGTATGACTAATTAGTCGCCTTTGCGTACCTCGTCGTATATTATAACACCACCGGCTTTTCCTATCACTTCATCTCTTCCTCTTTCCTCCCATTTCTCTTTGAGTCTCTGGTGTTTCCATCCTCTTCCGGCGACGGTGGAAATGTCGGTCTCGACTTTTTTTTGCCATCAGCGGTACGTTGTGCCTTGCCGCTCGGCAGTACCTTCCCTGATAATAGTATTACGTCATGGAAAATTGAATCACACGAAAGGCATAATTGTATATTAATTCAACGAAATTATATTTCGCGGAGAGGGATACGGTGAAATGTTAATTAACAGTCGTAACAATCATTTTTACACTCCCGAATTTAATGCGTGACCTCGTAAGGTGAATTATTAAATGTCAAAGGAGTTTGCCATGATTGACGAGAAAATGGACCATTTATGTACGCCACATGCGATACAGAATGACAGCGTTTTCATGTAACTATTATCGCGAATGCGGGGAGTAACGAAATGTGTAGAATGCCAAATGAACGTCGGCACTTTCATCGAACGGGGCCACGGTAAGTGTGACGATTGTGCGGGCAGAATCGATTTGCGCGGAAAAACAGGCATTCGCCCCGCTGTTACACACGTTTAACCGTTCAAGTCTAGACTGCTCTGTTGCACAGGAAAATCCATTCCGGTATGCCAGAAACGGTTTCACTCTCTCGCAACCTTTATGGTATTCGTCGTATTTATGGGACGTAACACCGCGTGTATTTCCTCCTCTCGCCTGATGGGAGTCACTTTCAGCCTTCGGCAAAAACGCTCTCGAAACCTCCGAGAAACGAACCCGCACGGCAAAAAAACGTTCGTACACTTGACAGACATTTTTCGTCCACAGAGAACGACAATTTTTTTTTTTTTTTTTTTTTTTTTTTTTCGTTAAGTCCATATTTTTTTTTTGTCAAAGGACCGTATTTGGTATCTACAAAAGATGCAAAGTCGTGACAAAAAAATCCTGGATATCGGAGAAGAAATCTTTGTCGAGTGTACAATCTCCTGATCCGTCGCTAAAAGTTTCGATTGAAAATGTGATTCGTATCCTCGATTGAAACCCTTTTCGTACAATTTATCTACAAAAAAAAATCACTAATTATTTTGTCCTGCATTTGATGTACAAAATCGAATCCAACGTCCTATCCACGATGCTCGGAAACTTTCTCATCCGTCGTTTCTCACGTCTCGTTCTCAGATGTCGGTAATATCTTGGGCAAAGACGGGGGAGGGAGAAGAGAGTTGGTGGTGGCTGAACAGACGAACCGATAGAAACGGGTTTGGAGCGACGAGAGGTAGCTGGTAGACGTTACCAACACGGGGAGGAAACTCGGTGCCAATGGGCTGAAAGTTTCCGAGACTGCGAGCGGCCGGCGAACAACTTTGGCGTTTCTCTGACCTGTGCGCGCGGTGCGCTACTTCGCGAGACAGAATCGCGGAAAGAGGGGTCGAGAAAAATAGAAAAACACGAGTTGCCGCCGCCACCCCCATAGCTAGTGAGAAACATGGTATGAGGTAGACGGTTGCGAAACGGGCGGAGAAAATTCGTAAACAGAAAATCTAAAAAGTGCGGGGTCGAGGGGGGGGGGGGGGGGGGGGTTTGAGAAGGGTGGCGGAGGTCGCGCGAGGATTGGTGTGAGAAACTCTACGGAGGGTAGTCCCGGCACTAGGAGGGACTCTCACCCTCTCGAGCTGCGTCTCGAGGCGAAAACTTTCTCCGAGCTCGACACGAAGCTTGTACAGAAGCTCGGGGTGGAGTATACGGAAGGTAGAGGGTTCGACGTTCACCGCTCGCTCCTGTATACGCGCCTTGCGTTCCGGCTCCACACGTGCCAGAACGCCACACCTCCCGGTTCAGGAAGTCCGCTCCTTTCTCCACCCGCTTCCACGTTTTTTCGCCTTCCCTTTCTGTCTTTCGCAGCCTTATTCCACCTCGGTACTTCTTTGCCGGCTGCGCGCACGCACACCGTCGAGTCCGCGTAGTCACACGCGAAAACCTACCGTACTGTATTTACGAGGCCACGAGCGGAGGGGCCGCTTGATTGAATTGCAAAATAAATTTACAAGTGGCGAGAGTCCTGCACGAATTGAATAACTTTAGCGAGTTAACGGGTAACTCCACTGGTGCGACCGGCTCGCTGCCGGGTATCTTCTCCGTTCTCCAACTATAACCGTACATAGTATGTGTATCTACAAGTATATATTTGCCTATAAAGTATGTACTTTTAGGAAGAAACAGTGAGCAAACCTTTGTCTCGGATAAAAATGTATACATGTGCATCTTCGAAAGTTTTTCTTACAATGCTGCTATTCCTCGAGGGGATAAGCCCGGATGGTTCAATATCTTATTATGTGGAGTTTGATTCTCGGGGGCGGACCACGAAGACAATTTGTTTCGAATCGTGTCAATTATCGAGTGTCGGGAGGACGAGATTGGCAAGAAAGAAGAAGAGAAAAAAACGTAAAAGAACAATCGGAGACAAAACGTGTACAGCAGTAAATTTAACCCTCCTCGGTCAGCCATTTTTAACGACCCCGAAGAACGGGAGCGTCCACGTGACTTCGATTCTAGTCTTTTGTCTCGGGAACACTCAGGTCGGACAAAACGTGCTTCGTTTTACAACTGCAGTGTCTCAACGGTCCGTCAGTAGTATTCCACGTCGTCCGGCCAACTTCTGCTACCCTCGCTCGCTACATCCTTGGCTTCACGATGCTTCGCATCATCAGCCCGTATATTTTTTTCTTGTTTCCACTCGATACTTCTTTCGTCCGTCTTCTCTTTATTTTATTAACAGTTTTTTGTTGTTGTATAATCCGGTTAATCGAGGTTCTACTGTATTTTCACCTGCAACTCGTAGTGCAATGGCTTCTTCGTCGCTCAAACACTCTTCTTCCTCACTCCTTCCCCTTCGTTTGGTCATATATCAAAAGCGTTGAACGTATGACTGGTCATATATTTAGGTGCGTTTTCCCTCTGCACGCAAAGCGAAGATGGAAACGAAGGCAAACGTGCAAGAAACATACAGACTTGGTCCGAAGAGGAGAAACAGGAGCTTGGTCCGTGCTCAGGTGGCGAATCGGAGACGAAGACGTTAACCGCTCCCGCGCGCGTTCAGCACGACCGAGGGAATTGTTTTGCGGCACGTAGAAGAGGGGTGCGAAGCCTGAGTCCGACGGTCGGCCGGCTACTCTGGGTACCGCAACGAAATACGGTTAGGCACCGTGTGGTACTTGTACGGTACTGCGGTGGTGGTGCAGAAATACGTGCGTACGGGCCACGGGTACGCCCGGAGATTCCCAAGGGGATGGACGAGAGAATTCGACCGGCCGGTCCGTGAAGTACAATGCGGCCGGCAGCCCAGCGAAGCCCAGACAGGGAGATCGAAGACGGGTAATGGTGTAACCGGGCAACGGTAAAACAACGCCTCGATCGTGTGATCGAAGGGTGCGCGTAACGAAATTCAAAGACGGACGACACACGGCACTAACGGGCAAGAGAGCTCGAACGGACGTGGCACGAGCGAATGAAATACTTGGAAATCCCGGGTGCCGGTTATTTGTCAAGCCGGAGTGATTTACCTCGGTTCGATTGACGATTCCGTCGAGACGGATGAGGACCGTTGAAGAGGTCCGTAGGTTCGCCATTGGCCATCCTACGAGCGATTAACATCGAACGATTGGCGAGCCGGACGATGAGTCGTTAGATTTTGGCTGACCCGGCGATATACTTCGGGCCGGTTCCATTGTCTCCTCCGTCTCACCCTTCCTCCTGCTCCTCCTCTCTTCACCCACGGTACGTGCGCAATTACGTTGCCATAGAGGAGGTTCGACGTACACGACACAGACACGATACACTCGCGTAGGTCGGATCACACAGAGAGAATGAAGCACATCGGTGCTCCCCGTCCGAGGCGTAAGGGGATTCGTATCGTGTGTGCTCAGGGTGTAGTATAAAGCAGTCCGTGGAGAAACTAACGTCCGAGTCACGCGAGAAGGAGAAAGAGAGATCGATAAGGAGAACGAGGAGAAGGAAAGAGTCTTCCCCGTCTTCCCTCCGAATCCCCAGGGAACCATCGGTCCGACGATAAATTCGTAGTTGACTCGCGTAGAGACTCTCCTATCGGTCCAATTGGAAACGCGCAATCGAAGGCCTCGATGCGCCACGGAATATCGCTCGGACCGTCGATAATCGAGGGTGAGAGCGCCGAGAAGCTCGAATGGATCGTCTCCGCAGACCCTGTTATTCCTGCTGGATGCTTTCCCGGATGAATTCGCAGCGTGCCGTCGGAACGAAGGATCCAGGTAATATTCGCCATAATGAGGCCGGGATTGCTTTCGGATGTGTTCAGGGAGACACGATCCAGGATTCGGACGAGCGAACGGCCGACAGCGAGAGCAAATCAGTGGTCGGGACGAGATCCCCCATCCCTGAATACTCTCGGTATCGCAGGTTGGAGTTGACTCGGTGACCCTTGCGGCGTGCAAGTGGTTACGGTCCGTGTTACGGCAGACCGTGGAATTTACTGAGGTGCCGCTGATTTTGCGGAGTGCAAGCGGCTACGTCCCGGCGTTACGTCAGACCTGGCGCACAGCAGTTTCCCTTAACCAGCTGGCCAGTTGCAAAGGGCTGAGAAGCATTGTACCTACCAGTCGGATGGATCATTCCGTGCCGCACCTTGTTAGCGAAGAAGCTGTGCATCTAGCGAGAGGTCGCGGGAGCCTCTGTGCGCCTCCACCTCGATGAATACCTATAGCCTACGTAATGCTCCTGAAGGACAACTTTTCAAACTCTCGTACAACTACCACTCCGTTGTACAGCTGAGGTTTCTATATTGCTACACTGCTTCTCGAAAGTGCGCGGCACACTTAAGATCCCCGGTACTCGAAGAATGTTCGCCCGTACACGGGGCTCTCTCTCTCTCTGTCTGTCGAGGGCGATGAGAACGACGGAAACGATAAGGGCAAAGGCGGACGAAGGAACGAGAGACGCCCGGCGTTGCCCGCGGTGAAGCTTCCGAAGAGTCGAAGCTATTTCTTCGTCCGCCCTTCGGGCTATTACCAGGTTTCGGTGTACCGGAGAGCACAGCCTCGCCCTGCGGTGTAGCCCGGTACACGTCGAAACGTGAAGCAATAATGAATATCGTTGGGAAAAATCTCTCGAACCCCGAGCACTCCGGTCCCATACGCCCGGGCATTTGCCCGCTATGGAACTCTCTCTCGCTCGCGCTCCCCCAACGGTGGGGGGGGGGGGGGGGCACTTATTAGAAAAGTTGCGGGTATCGAGAGGAGAGAAACTTGCAAATTGGAAGGCTGCCCGACGTTGCGCCCCGATATAGGAGTGCCCCGGAGGCACTCTGAATCTGCTACACTCACTGCTTGCTATTTCACTTTCGCTATCCCGCTCGCGCATTTTTTCCTCTTTCTCTTGCACTCCCTTGACTCGTGACACTTTGAATATCAGAAAACTACGATATTTGCTCGCGTTAATCAAATGTCGACGGCGCCGCGCTCCCAGCTAATTAAGCACTTGATCAACCGATATCGCGATTATTCTGACAAAATTAATCACTCATCGAACACGGCCGATACACAGTATTTATCGGTTGAACAAAAAAAAAAAATGTACGTATAGCAATTTTGAAAATGAATGCTTTCCAAACTCCTGGTAATTTCGAAGAGCGTAGAATATCAAATACGAAAAACGCCGAGTTACAAAGATTTTCAAACATTTGCGTATTCATTCGGGTTAACAACTCACCGGTATCAATTTACGGAGAGCTCAAAGAGGTCGCACGGACACAGCCGTTCACCGGGTATCACCATCCACGATACGTAGCACCACGTAAATAAACAAGAAGGGTGGCTCCAGACGACACCGCTGGTGGAACGAACGTGGGCTGAATTACATGATTGTCCGTTGTGTAGTCCAAGAGGGAAAGAGAGCCAAGCAAGAGCGGGAGGGTAACCATCGGCGCGCCGCTCAGCGAAAGGCGGAGGGTCGAAGGGGGATGGGCAAAAAGTTTACGCGAAATAATTGATAAATGTTCGAGGCCCGCGAGACCGTCGCGGCGGCCAGGAGAGGACGAGAGACAGAGAGAGAGCGGGTGGGCTCAAAGGTAGAAAAGAAAGACGCGGAAGAGGGAGAGAATGAAGAGGATTGGGGTATACTACGGGATGCGGGGAGTGATTTACCGCTCACGGGGGAGCGAAAACTGTTGTCACGGTCCGGGAGGGCGAGGGGGAGAGAGGGACGCGGGGGGGTGGGGAATCAGCGAGAGTTTCGGTCGCGCACGTTTATGCTGTATACGTGCGAAAGAGCGCAGAGGGCCACGCAGCTCGATGCCACGCGGAGGGAAAGAGCGCGAAGCTTCGCGAAATAAATAGATATAGAAATTCGCGAGAGATCGAGAAAGTGAGGGAGAGTCGGGGACGCGAGAGAGCAAAAAAGAGAGGGGGTTTTGGGGGGGGGGGGGGGGGGGGAGGGGGTTGGCGAAGAACGATACACCGCCGCTGTTACCGTTGAGAGTGGATGCGGAAATAAAAATTGTTTCGACCTGACGAAAAAAATTGCCCTCGACTACCTGCTGCCAACGGGGCGAACCGTCGATTCGTACGTACAAAGTGTGCATACAGCGCCCGGACGTTTATAACGCACGGAATTACGGTGGACCGCGAAATCCCGTCATTCGGTCCCGAGTCTATGGTCAAAAGTATATTCGCGCTCATACCTATAGAGACGGGAAAAACCAGTGCCGTTTGTGCACATCGGTCGCGCGCGTATGAACGGGATACAACAGCGTAACGGACAACCGGCTAAAATTCGCACCTAGTTTATCCAAACAAGCCCCGAAGCTGTACCGTCGCTATCATAAGGCTTTTTTTATTCATCAAATTTAATACAGAGCCACCGCTTGGCAGTACCACCGCGAAACTCGCTCGGGCCCCCCTCCCGAGAATAACAAAAACAATAAAAAGAATTTTCAAAAACATCAAAAAAAGAAATAAAAAATATGTTTTAATGGAATTGGAGCCATAACAGCTGTAACACGCAGTCGGTATATTCCGCACATCATATTTTCATAGTCACGTATTTCGCTCTCGCTGTGCAGTTGCAGCAGGTAGTCGTGCAGTGGATGCGTCGGTCTCGACGGCGATATTGCGAAAACGTCGAAATGGGAAAACTTTGAATTCCTCGGTGGTGCGGGAGTACCGCACGGATAACGCGAGGTCCCGGCGTCCCTACCTGCGGTGTATCGTGTACGTAGGCAACGATCGCTCGACGCCGCTGGTGGCTTCTTCCCCTCGCCTACTTCCCTGCCCGCTGCCTAGCTCTCGCCTCAGGAACTCGGCTTATAATTTCTATACGCTCTGTAAGTGGCCGAGCAGGCTCTCGAACGGCCACTGCCGGGGCTTCGAAAGCTCTCCCGTGTACACGGATCCTTACCCCTCTTCCTTCCGCCACCGTTTCGCGTCACTCTCGTTACATTATCTAATTGTTATTACACCGAGGAAAGTGGTGATGCAGAGCGGGCGGGCGGGCGGGCGGGCGGGCGCTCGGGAGACGCACGAGAGCGGCGGAATCGAGCTGGTCTAGTGTTTGCTTAGTTGCGAAGTAACGACGCGACAGACTCGTTAACCGTCTACCCAGTTAAGCTGTACGTGACGAGACTTCGCCAACACGAACGTTTATACACACCGATGGTCGGCCGACATCAAGTTAGCGAGTACAGCGAGAGACCGATAGTCGGAACTGCATCGGCAGGTGTGCACGGGGACGGGGGAGCAGGCGGAGGACTTTGGTTCAAAGGTTGGGTTGTAACGCGTTCGACGACAAGATCCAGCGCCATGCAACGCGTGCCGGATACATATATGTTCGTTTATCATATCGTAATACGGAATTCTCGATTCTCGTCACGAAAACGATACTTTAACGAGCGCCGAACACAAGCACCTGTCGTGCAACGAACAAACAAGATTTTTATCGACCGTTCGTGCAATTCATCAGAGGCATCGATCGCGTATGTGGAATCTATCGACTGCTGAGCATATAAATAGTTACGTGCGGCTGCGAGCGCGCGTACCCAGTTCGTACGTTCCTGTCTGAACGAACCGTCGACTTTTCTACTTGCGCCGCGTAGCCGATGCCAGTCGCGCTCTTCGCCGCTCCGCCCGCCGCTTTTTTTTGCCATTTATTTTTAACTTCTTTTCGTCGTGGTGGAACCACTCCGACGCGATAGCCGGAGGAAACGCCGAGTGACTTACGAGAAAGGATTGGTGGATCAATGGGATCGAGAATTTCGCGATCGTGGGCAATCGTGTGGAAGGTAAATCCTGGTCCAGGGAAAATTCTCGAGACCATTGGTCCCCGACAGGTCGGTACTTTACCGTACGACTGTCCGTACGGATCAGATTACGATGATGATCTCCCCCGGTTTGCCTCTCGAAACTTTGGCCCTCCGCACTCGATCCACCAGTTACACACGAATCCAATGATAACTTACGAAGTTTAGACAGTCCCGAAAGATCCCGCCTTACTTCGCGATCCTCCGCGGAGCCGGAGGAGACCTTCGACCTGTCTTCTATCGCGGAAAAGTACATACGATCAACGGTGTACGTATTACGTTCATAATATAACTATACGATGAGGGAAACGAATCTCGAATACTCCGACGCCACTTGGCTCCAACGTGAAATATTTTATTTTACATGTGCCTTCTGTCGCATAAATCTGAGTGAATGGCGGTTGGCGTTGTAGTACGAGGCGAAATGGTAATCGGTAAAGAGCGCCCGAAAGTGATCCGCTATAAATTTTCAAATAGGGTGACCAGAGTGTCGGAAGAAGACGAGTGAAGATGAGATGATACGACTCGGTCGGTGAGCAAAAGCTTAATCGTGTCGAGTCGATAGAAAGAGAGCGACATGCCGGTCTTTGACCCTTAAGATTAGCGGTCGCCAAAATTTTTCGGACCTTAAATTCAACTTTCTCCGTGTCACACCCGACAAAGCCTAACCTCGTCTCGAGAATGTCTGGGAAACGGGTGAAGCAGGCTTCGGCTCTTTCCTCCCATTGCGTGAGACGAAACGAGAGATGCATGCAACATTACTGCGAGCCTGGTAAACCAGGTTGCAGCGGCGCACGTTTGTACGTTCGCGGTCGTGAAACCGCTGCTCCGCGCCAGCTTCTCCAGCTCGCGCATCACTCGCTTCGCCGGTCTCCGTTGCAACAGTCGCGTATGTGGGGTGCTATAACGGTGAGTATACGAAGAAGGAGACGAGCGGAAGAGAAGGCAAGAGGCGCGTTGTGCGTCGGTGCGGTCTCTCCAGCTTGATGCGCTATTTTATTGCCGAGCTGCGCCAGTTAGTCTTCGCTTAGGGGTCGGAGTTCGTCCGTAAACGTCTCGCGGTGCCGCGCAGCTCGGGGAGCCCGCAGCGCCAGCACCAGGAACGGTAGAACCAGCAGCAGCCACCTCGGGGAAGAATATGTCGAGTCTACCGGCCCCCGTAAATCTTGCAGCGAGCCTCTTCAACTAACCCGAGAACCAGAGTTAGAGCTAGCTCGTCCCTTCGCTTCCCTCTCTCGCCCTTTCGTTCTCCTTCCACACTCTCAACCTCTAACCGCCCTTGCTCTCATCCACAGTTCCATCCACGTAGCTTGTGTATACCCACGCGGTTTCTCTCCCTTTCGCACATGTGACGATGTCCTTCCAACCTCGAGTTTCTTCGTTCTCGCCGACAATCTCCAGCCGTGTTCAACGTTCCCAGAAGTTCCGGGGCCAGGGACGAGAGCCCAGGGTCGAAAGTTCGAGCTGGCGCTAAGTATACGGGAATCAGGGATTTATAGGGAAAAGAAAAGAGTTCGAGGTTTGCAGCGGTCCGAAGGGACGAAAGAAAGAGTATCGGAGATTAACCGAACTGTAATCCGTCGGTAATGCGTCGAATCTCCGACGATTGCATACCCAATATCCGCGAGTTCGAGCGATAACGAGGTAAAACTTGGCAGTGACCCGTCGTCGGGGGAACAAGAGACGGGGTCCCGATTGATCGACGAGCCGGTGAATCCCCCCGAACTCTGGAGTCCGGATTCGGGATCGTTCGAGGGTTGATTTTTTACAAAACGGTGACAACGCGTCAGTATTTCGCGAGGAAATAGAGAAATTTATGCGCCATGTACCTGCGTCTTGGCCGTTCGTCTCGGGAGCTTTGAGCGCAAGAGAGAAATATACTATATCGAGACGTAGATGGGAGAAAGCTCTGATGTTCGTGAGGGCTTGGATGCACGTTGCCGGTATAGCAAGAGTCGCAGTTGCCTCCGGCCGAGAAGGTTTATTTGCGGCGCACCCAAAGAGCAGCCCGCGAACGATAACTCAGCCGGTTTGTCTCGCTCTCCCCCACCCCTTCCTCGTCTAGCGCTACTCCCTTCGAGTCTCTCTGTTCTCCCTTGACCCATGTGGCCGGGGTACTCCGGGCACATACGCCGGACAGTCGACCAGTCCAACGGAGCACGGTCGTCCGATTTCCGGGATACTGATATTTCGGTCGAGGGAAAAACGATCGCGCACACGCTGCTTCTCCTCGCTACGCTCGCTGTATTCTCGTTCTGTGTGTCTGCCAAAGATGCTCTTTTCCCTCGTTTTTCATCCGGGATTGTTGCAACAGCGTCTTCGATCGCGTCTCCGATCTGCTTTGTTTTTACTCGTGCTCCATTTCTTCAACCTCATTTGACAAATTTCCCTCCGTCTCTCTGTCCTCTCGCTGTTTCTCATTACCCCGGTAATGGAGACCGTGAGGCAATCGCAAAAAAGAACGACTTCCGATGCCAGATGAAAAAATGTAAAGACTCGAAGAACTACGGAGAAAAATGATCGGGGCGTCGTTCTCGCGGCATTAGAAACCACGATAGGATGGTCCGAGGGAACTTTCACGCGCTGGATCCAACGAATAAGTAGAGGCACGCTCGTGAGCTTAGTTTTCGTTTCTCCTAGCCATGTGTTATTATTATTGTTACAACTATTTTTCTTGGACGTTTCTCCGCCAACGTGTGTACGGTGCTGCGGGGTGAACCTGCTATCCGGGTGTGTATTCTTTTTGACTGGGAGTACCAGCCGGACGCAACTTTTTTATTTTGGCACCGAGGAGAGAGAAGGGGAAAAGAGGACTGGCGGAGGAGAGCGGAGCACGTAGTCCCTGGCGAGTACCCGGTGCTCACGTACCACTCGTCGACGTGAAGCCGAGGTGTAGCCCGTACTGTTTTCGCTGAGCGGCTATACAGAGGAGAATTTATTTCCTCTTTGCATAGTACTCACGCGGCACCGGCTCGCCGCGGATGCCGAGCCCGAGGCCGAGTCGCTCCTCCGGCATCAACCGCCGGTACAAGCCCTGAAAATCCTCAAGAAGAAAGAAGAGAGCCACTTCTTTCTCCGACGTTTCTCCGACCATGGCTGCAACGGAGCGTGACTCGTGATACATCCGCGCGATGAGTTCCTGTCCGTGTCTCTCGGAACCCGATACGATCGAACACCACCTCACGGAAACATTTGTCGCTCTCCGTCCTATCGTACCCGTTAATTCGACGATAATTAACGGAAATCATATAAGAATTTGGCCGAAAGGGTCGCAGCAAAATAACAGATTATCGAATAGCCGTGGTTACAGCGAAGAAGCGAATATGCGACGCAACGTGCCAGCTGGAAAGCTTCCGAATTACCGGGTCCGTTCGGTCCACACTATATTGGCCGTGCACCGAGCACTCCACGTACGACAACTGTGCTATCGCACGGTGGCATAATTTCTGGCATAGAATACGAGCGATGTCACGTACCGATACCAGCTAATTCTAGACCATAGTCACCCGGGGACCACCTACGCGCACGCTGTTCTCTAGCTGAGTTTGCGGACTTTCCGATTGTTGAGACTATCGCACACACGCCTCGCCGTACCCTCCATATCGAAGGTAACTGCTGCGACAGCGAATCAGTTTGGACTTTGAGTATCGGCGCTGATCATTGCTAATCGAGTTATCGTCAGAGGCCGTGAGTTTGGTGAAAAGCGAAGCTTCCTCGAGTCTGTTCGGCACGGATCGATACGCAATGAAATTTTCGAGTGACAAAACAAGCGAATGGAAAACCACCATATCAAATCCGATGTCCGATAAAAGTCGGCGTTAAAAGTGATCACTGGTCATTCGGTTAGTCCCTCCGAAACCACAAATGGCAAGTCAAGGGGAATGAGAGATTACTACGCACCACTTTAATATTATAAGCTTCGTCAAACGTTCGTTTAATCGTTCGAGGCTTCGGGCTAAAACGCGTTGCTTCCCGGGTGATTCCAGTGGTAATAGAACGTGGAGGACATTGGGCAGAGCAGTGGTACACCGGTAGATCCGTACAGCAGTCGAGAGAACGGGGAGGGCACTAAATATTATATGCGTCAAATTACAGTCACGAGTTGACTCATTACCATCGATAATTCATGAGCCGCCAACCATAAATCCTGATACGCTTCGCTTCGTCGGCCAACTCTCCGTTTCCCTACCGACCTCTCCGACTGTCCCTCTCTAAGTTCGTTTCACTCTCGTACGATTCATACACTATATTATTCGTATAACTCGGAGACCTCAGGCTCATCTGGCCTATATATTACTGTATCGGAGTAATATATGTGAGTGAGCCAATCGAATTTCATAGCTGTGAAAGGAAAAACCCTTCTCCAAATTAGAGCCTCATCTTGAGGTGGGTCAAGATGAGGCTTTCAATCGAAGATGTACTATTTATTGTTTTCTCCGAGAAAATTTGACGTGCGCCGAGAACTTTCCCGTTGACCCAGGAGTTTCCGGCAGTCTCCGGCGTGTATTCGGCTTCCAGGCTGTTCTCCACTGCACCGACGGAATGCCGGAAGGAGTTGAGGAAACGGTGAAGTGGAGTGAGGTCGCTTTAAGTCTGCGCGGTAGCTAGTCGAGAGTAAAGACGCGAAGAGCGGGAATAAGAAGTCTGAGAGATGCTGCTGCGGTGGATGGCGTAGGTTGGAGAAGCTTGACGCATGGAATCGAGTGGCGAGAGAGTGCACTGAATATTGTATGTGGCATACTCGTACATCATTCGAGGGAAAAATAAAAAGGGCTTTGCCTGGTGCGTTCGCCTGGCGCCGACTGTAATTCCTCCCCACACCCCGCCACCCACCGGAACGCCGTATACTCGCGAAGATGTAAGCCCTCTCACGGACACCGCCGGTGGAACATTTCTTCAACTTGTTTCATCCTTTCGTCACGTTTCGCCGTCGTCGCAGAGGTGGGCCGTTGAAGATTTTAGCTTGGCGAAGATACTTGGCTAGTCGTCTGGTTTCC
This sequence comes from Listrodromus nycthemerus, assembly GCA_963978505.1. Taxonomy (NCBI): domain Eukaryota; kingdom Metazoa; phylum Arthropoda; class Insecta; order Hymenoptera; family Ichneumonidae; genus Listrodromus; species Listrodromus nycthemerus. The sequence continues at coordinate 385,930 of OZ021682.1, read as the reverse complement.
CGATAAAGCGCTAACTAATCTCGTCTGCGAGTCTCGTTTTCGTCGAGGCGACGAACGAGCGTCGAGTGTCGCTGGAATATATCGACTTCTCTTCGGAATCACGAAGACGTCGGGGGGGGGGGGGGGGGGGCCACGTTTCTTCGTGAATTTTAATTGCTCTAAACGGTAATCAATTATCGGGACGGAGACGACCGACGGAACTTTCCTGCATTCGTCTGAAATTCGAAGGAAGCTTGAGAAGCAGGTGTCCTTCAAGCTCGGCATAACCTTTGCCGAGCGTTCTTCTCACTTTCATCTTCCCCGAACATTCCGGCTCCTTCTTCTCTCTTCCTGCTGCCGCTGCACGTTTTCCCCATCCTCCGCTTATTCTCGGTGGCTTAACAAAACTCATTACCAAGCCTCGACGCGGTTTAGGTTAAAGCTACGTTGCGATCGTAAAAGAAGGCTATTGCGTGCCACGGGTGTTCGCTCCTAGCCGGCTAAACCACCGGCGCGTATCCCCCGCGATCTTCCGCCAAACCGAAAGTCTCGCGAGTCGATGCAATTCGCGAGGGCTGACCTTTAGCCCCCTTGCACATAATCGACTTGCTCAACCGGCGATAGTGCTCGACGCCCGCAATTCGCTCTATAATACAAACCATATCGCTTATGATGGTTTTTATACTGCAGCTCCTTGCTAAAGGACGATGATACGCTGCTCACCGAACGTGACTCAGCTCCGGGGCTTATCGATTTTATTCCCGGCTTTTCTTGCTCCCGCAGCATTTCATGGTCTCGTCTCGATCGTCGCGGGGTCCAAACAGTTTTCCGTCTTGGTACACGAGGAATCCGCTGATGGTAAATCGAACAGTGATCGAAAGATCGCCGTCGCGAACGTGACCGAAGGTGAATGTGTCAGCGATAACAAAATCTCGCTCGGACACGGGTACATCGTATAATCGCTAATCCGACTTTGTTTGATGGCTCGAGGATAGATTGGGCTGATCGGACACGAGTCGAGTTCAGTACTTGGAAACGTCGAGGGTTCGGTTATGCGATCGGGAATGTGAGTTATCGGGAGGAGAGACGACGAGCGAAATTGTCAACGTATGCGAACGGTTTTTGTCACACCGGCGCATGGAGGAGTCTCGATTAACCACGTACCGCTGTTGAATTTCGGAGAAGCTTCCGTGGGATTTAACAGGATTATACCCCAATGGACCAACGCCTCGTTGCTCCCTTTCACCGTTTCTCCGCTTACACCGGCTCCCGTTTGCTTATAGATCCTAGGGAAACTGCTTCGAATTCCGACTATTCCCGTCGATTCCAATACCGAGTATCGACAAATACGCGATAAGAAAAAAAAATTGCATATTCGTCACCAAAAGTTTCATCGCACTAGTATTGTAATATATACAATTGAAATAAACCTAAGTTCAGTCACTGAAACGTTGTTGTACGCGTTTCTCCACGTTAGAATATAATACTTCAAAAATTCCCAAAACGTTAAAATCGACGAGTTTAAAAATTATTCACGCTCAAGCGGCAGAAATGGCTGTAAAATGTACGAATTTTCCATTTAAATGCGTACCATTTATCGTATTTATTTGGTTGTTTATATCCATTCTTCGCATACCGATGATTATAATGTTCCACTGGGGAAACAAAGTCGAGCGTGATCCGCACGAAATTGCTGAACAGGAATTTTTTCGGTCGCATGAACAAATGAAAATAAAAAAAAATAAATAAAATAAATATATATCATCCTAGGCGAAGCGCCGGTACGACAGTCGGCCGTGTTGCTTGCTCCGCACAGTTGAAACGCCGCGAAGCTTTACATTTTCGTCGTGTCCCATAAAAATGCAAACAAATGATTTTAATCTAGGGTGGTTTATGCGCGGCGAATTAGCGACGTATCCGCGGGCGTAATAACGCGGGCGGTGGGACATTTTCGCACAGGCGTGAGGCTCTCTCGTGTCGCACACACCCCCGTGGCTCGGCGCAATGCCGGCAGCCGTCCCCGGACGGACACGACTCTCGACGGCCGGGCCCGTTTCCACGGGCGGGAGAGAGACGCGAATCCAGCAGGGGCAGCCGGGTTACCGCAGCCGACAAACAATATAGTATTCTATTCTGTGGCGGTAGTAGGTAAAGGCTGCAACGTGGATGCGGTATTGGCCTCTCCGTGTTCCCTTGTAGTAGTCATTGTACGACGAGACGAGGATCGCGATGAACCGCTCTCTCTCTCTCTCTCTCTCTCTCTCTCTCTCTCTCTCTCTCTCCCTCTCTCTCTCTTCGTGTCGGCCGCAACTCTGCTATTGCCACTGTTCGGCTGATACATATTCAAAGACAGGCTGCTACGCCCTCGACACATCCGACCGATAATCGCCCGATAGGCCAACCATTGTTCGACTCGATATACCAAAACTTGTCGAACATGGGATACAAGATTGTCAATCGAACGAACAGTGTTCGTCTGTGTAGGATTTTCCGATAGACGGGTCGCGGTGAAAAAATCATTACTTGGCCTAACCAATAGATTTTTTGATCGAATCAACCGCGTTGTCTGAGGTTATTTCGTTGAACCAACTCGTTCGATGTACTCGTGTGAAATGCCACAACGGCCGAAAGCTTCGAAATAACAAAAATACCCGAATGGAGTCGGAATTTAACCGAGGAGGAGATCTCCACCGTGCTTCCACCCTTCGAAACGGATAGTGTCTACCTGGTTATACGCGGAGGTTTAACAAAACAACAGGTAGATCTATATTGGCTCCCGTCGGGAGGCTAATGCGAGCTGCCACGTGAATTCCTAAGTGAGAAATATGCGTCTAGCCTCGACGTATCGGGAAGGACTGTTACCACCTCTATTCCCGCTCGGTCTGTATCGCGTGCAACCCACACGTACGCACGAACTCGCGCTCTTCCATTCGCTATTATCCTCTATCCCTGAGTCTCTCGCTCCGTCTATCCATATATTCGGGAGTCGGGCGTTCCCATCTTCCCGGCTCTATTCCCATTCTCCCGTGCCGCGACTACCACTGTTTCCTATGGACCATCGCACACGTTCGTGCACCTAGCAAGCTGCCGCTGCCGTTGCACCGGCGTGCGCTCACTGTAATCCAAACATATTGTCTTCCGGCTCTCCGCGCATCCCGAATCTACGTGGAGAGAAAGAGCCTTTCCGTATCCACATTCACGTTCGTTCCACGCGGCTGCAGACGAGGCCTCTCTATACTCTCTCCGCGTTATGCGTGCAGGCAAGCTCTATCCGTTCGAATCCTGCGACACCGTATCTCTTTTCGCGTATCGGCTACGGCGTCCCTCTCGATTCGAGACCATTTCGTAAATGCCCCGAATCAGCCAGAAGCGCCCGACCGGTCCATCCTCGCGCCCCCGTCTCGCCCCCCCCCCCCCTCCCTGCACCGTCATCTCAATTTACCACGTTGCACACCTTTCGTATATTGTACGTTGGAAACAAGCCGGCTGACTGTCCCTGCCCAATCGGCAATATCGTGTATCATTCCTCGAGCCGGTCACCCAGCAGGATAGCACACGTTGCGCTTGTAAGCGCTCGTTTCTTCCCCTTTCCGTGTCTAGCACTGTTTGCCGACCGTACGATGAGGGAACAGGTGGACATTCGGGAAGCTGCCGCACATGTTGCGGGATGCTGAAATACGGCCGCGGGCGTAGTAACGAATTTTCAGACGAGAGTGTAATCTTCGATGGAACGAGGGAGGATTTAGATTTGCAGCAGATCGGTCCACGAGAACCAACGTGCCATCCGTATATTCGAGAGGCGCGCGTAACCTCGTGTATCACGTTAGACATACTACCAGCTTTTTTTTGTCGCGATAAGGTAAAAACAAGTGCATAGCCATTATCAACATTTTTGTTATGCCAACTAAGCCCGATCTCGAAGTATTTGGATAGTCGAGTTCCCTCTCTATTCCAAGAAAATTCTTTAATTGGGACGAATCAGGGCCAAGTTGGCTCGCTGACGTCCATGTTCTGGAATCCCAAAAATGTGTACACATATAGTTAATCGTAGGCGACGAGGATTTCCGGGTAAGAAATCGCTCGCTTGTTCTCGGGACTTCTCAACGACATTACGAAACGTTACTTGGTAAATTGTCGGTCCGTGGATGGGCAGAGGGAGCGGGTACGGGTGAGAAAACTAAGTTGAGGGAAAAGTTTTGGGCAAGGAGACGAGACGGGACGATCGTGCGCCACGGAAACGGGGACGATCTTTCCTCTCGTTCCTCTCGTCTCTTTCACTCTTTCCGGTAGGTAACCGGTGCCGTTCACCAACGCCAGCTCCCAGCCAGTTTCGTCCAAATATTATTCTTTCTTAACGAACTATCCCGGGCGCTACAGTAGCTTGGATTGCAGGTATGTACATATATATATGTACTCTGCAGCGATTCGCGGGAATCCTTGACGCTCGGTTTTGCAAGAACTCTTTGCGCCTCGGATATCCGATGAAACGTCACGGAAACAACGAGCGAGGAAAAGATTGTTAAAATTGACGGACGAAGCGTAATACGGTTGAATAGACACGCCACTCCTCATTCGTAAAAATGCTACCAAAGAAGGCGAAAAAAAACTTAAAAAGAAGAAGAAAATTACCGATACGGAAGTTCGTTATTTCAAAGATTCTGCGAGACAGCACCATGAGATTTTTAAGTACAATTAAAAGCAAATTATAAAGTACGAGGAGCGCTGTGGAACGCTGCGAACGAGCGCGCATACGAAGCATAGCATGCGCCCCATTAATTCGCTCCGGCCCTTCCGTGGCCCTCCAGAATAGCTTCCTACCTCGTATAATCGTCGAGGTTGTAAAGCGTGATGATCGTTAAAGAAAATTGTGGCCCGGGGCTCGGGGCGAACCGGGAATTGGGCGTTATTGCCCATCTGGGATATTCGATTGAGCGAGTCGGGGAAGAGGTTGAGAGAGCCCACGTTCTCCGGACGCGTAGCTTCGCTCGCCAACAAAGTGGGTCTTTAACGCTCGCTGCTTCTCAATCTATCGAGTAACATGTAAAGCCCAATTCTCCAGGCGACCCGTGAAATACGGGTATAAACCGTGGGTCCGTTTTGCCGGAATATGGGCTTTCCTGGGCTGGTAAACTGGGGGAATATAGCCCAGTAGCATCGCGGTCCGCGAATCAATCATTCACGGACCAGGTGGAATTCCTCACTGTCGCCTTGCAGGCGAGACTAACCGCGGAAAGGAAAATAACCAAGTTTCAGAGGCGAAGCTTCGAAGGTGAAAAGGAAATGTTGTGGGCCAGGATCTTAAAACCACCGGCGTCCCGGCTTTTGTCGGTAGTTCTGGTAGCTCTCGGTACCGGTACCGTTTCCTCGCCAGCCACGGCGAGTCACCCTTATGGAAGCCGAATAAAATTTTGACTCACAAAGTCCGGACACGTATGCCGGTATCGCTATATATACGTGACTGTGTCGGCGGTACGGTACGTTTCTCCTTCGCCCTCGCAAGCCTTAATGTAACACACTCACCCCGGGATATCCCGACTGGTAGAGTCTCACGGACATAAAATTCCGGGCGTGATGGGAGAGGGACTTTCGTGGTGCAGCGTATAAATTTTTTTTTTTCTTGTGTATCCCTAAGCGACGTACTTGTAGGACATCGGGTATTGCCTTCCAGGCAAACCCACCGCGGTCCCCTCTTCCAACCGCTCTCGAATCTTCTCCACCTTTCTTTCCTCTCCATTTCCACGTTCGTCTTTGACCTCGGTACTCGAACCTCCGCTTCCCGGGGCTCCATGAAATTGTCCGACGTTTCGCGTCCGTTTAGATTCCCCGCCACGGGAGAGAGACCTTCCAGCGGTAGAACGAGCTTTATGCTATCATCCGGAGGATTCTCCTACGTCGGTTTTGCCAAAGCCACGTCCGTACATTTTCACGGTTAAATGTACTCCGGGCTTCGCGTCGAAATCGTCGCCGTAAGTGGTGCGGAGGCAAATGGCGCTTCGGTCAGAAATTCTCGGTGCGTCTTCAGGGGCGCTTGATAGTCGGAGCTACGAAGCTTCACGTATAACGACGATGAACCGTTGTGAAAAAAAAAAAACGAAAAAAAAAACTGGTCTACGGTGGGTCTATTGATACAGTGCGTTTCGCATCGGTACCTCGGGTTGTGGAAAAGAAACGACGCGAAAGAGACGCGGAGTCGGATCCAAGCCGAGAAGTCGGAAAGTCGAAAGATGGACATCCGAAGAGGCGAGGACCAGCCAAGACGTCCGTCGCGTAACCCGTGGCTGAGCGGATAGGAAGGTCGAGAGTAACCGGAGAGGTTGAGGAGAGAAAACGCGTCGAATGGACCGAGAAGCGGAGGACGAGGCACGAGGAGGCAAGAGCGCACAGGGACGACTCGAACGTACTCGGGGAACGACGGCCCGTATAAAATTGTCGAGTTTATCGGTACTTGGCCGAAACCGAAGTGAATATAAAATGCGTCCTCCCCAGGGAGACATATCCAGGTGGAGTAAGGACGTATGCACGTGGTTATATATAACTTGGTGTATCGTAAGAGATATACGCGCGGCAATGCGCTCGCATACGTGCACTTCCGGATACATTTCTATACGTCCCGGCCAATACCACCAGGGAGAAAACAAGGAATAGTCGTTTTTTCCTCGTCGCGGAAAGCAACGCAAGTCTATAACTGTACAAAATTGTAGACGAGGGTATCATGCATTTTTCGGAAAGACGGAGGACCGGATACGAAACTACGAACGTAGCTCTGTGACACAGGCACGAATAATTTCACCGAGTATTTGGATTCGGAGCCTCTTGGCTATTGAAAAAAAAAATTAGTTAAAAAAATGTTATTATTGTAAAAGTGTTGTATCAGAGAATTGTATTCCTTCTTCGATATGTCGGCCGAAAAAAAAAGTATCGAGCGAACGAAACTGTGGAAAGATGCTAAAGACTTGCGTGAAAGAGAAAAACTTGACAGACCCTCGAGGACAAGAAATGTTTCCTAAATTTCCGAGCCTAATTTACCGTACCGTCCATTTGGAAATGACCACTCATAAAAAAAAAAAACGATTCATTCCAATTGCACCACCTCGTGATTGTGGGAGAGCGAGAAAACGTATCGCCCGCACACATATACAAACGAAATAAAGTCTAATGCGTTTCGGCGCACCGGGGTGAGATGCGATTCTACTCGAATAAATATATATATATGTATACACACGTACATAGAGTATATCTATTGTACAGTCGGTGAGCCTTAAGAACCCTTTCAGACACGGGGCTTCGTCTTATTTAAATAAAAGCATCGATCCCCATCCTCCGAGGCCATTGGCGGACTCTCCTCCGATCCAACGATCACGCCTACCCAACCCTCCGCTTCGACGATTCTCCACTATACACTAGACCGCTGCGCGGAGTATACCTGTGCACTCGTACTTCGGGATCTCGTAGACGAGAGAAAGAAAAAAAGCGAAAAAAAATGAAAGAGTAAAGTGTGGTGTGGGAGGAAGCGAGGGTGTAGCGAGAAGGTGAAGGGAGCTCACGGAATGCAGCGGCTCGTAGAGATGGATGCATATCGCGCGATTCTCTTCCGTTCTTTTTATTCTTTCCACGAAAGTATCCTCTTCTCGCGAAGTCACAAGCTTTTCCGCGACGACGTCGACTCTTAATCTCCATACGTAACCACCGCCGACGCTCGTCCCTCGTGTCTCGCACGTTCCATTTCACTCCTTCTTCCTCTTTTATCCCCCGTCGTTCGTCCAACCCATCCTCCATCCCGTCGGAACTCTTGTTGTCTCAGGGTCAACGAGAAGTGCTCTGTACGGAATTGAATCGAGCCCACAGCCTGGTCCACGTTTATCGAGACGAGAGATAGTCGTTTTGTGCCGAGTACTATCTGGTCCGGAGTATACTCGAGAGTTTCCTCATGGGTTACCTTGGCTTCGCCTATCTACCTACCCAGTCTGGTTCGGTGGATCGAAATGCCGGGCCTGATTTACAGGATTCGTCTCTTCTTGACCGACGTCGTATACTACACATTCCCCGTCTTCGTCAGTCTCCGTTCTGCGACGGAAGACGCGTCGACGACAAGTCCCTCTCTCGCACTCGAAACTCACGGCGAGTGCCGGCCCTGAGTTGCCACCGGAGCTTCGTCTTCGCCCGGGCTACGGTAAATATTCGGAACGGTTCCTCGGGGGACGATTCGGATGCAGAGAGGAGAAGAGAAGCGATTGGTCGGAATTATATTCCAAGCGTACAAGGTGGCCGAATCGTATATAGCTCGAGAAAACTGGCTAAGATCGTCGATGAAAAAAAGCCCTCGAAAGAACGGACGAATATACGAGACGAACCGATAAAAAGTGACGAGGCTGCTTCGACAGGAAAAAGAACTGTCGAGGACAATGCGCCCCCGTATCAATGATCCGGAGAATATTACATTATTATTTTTATCGACGTTAGAGCCGGAGGTGGATGTACCGACTCCAGCGGCAAAACGAAAATAAGCGCAGCGTGCAACGATCGCGAAGATACACGTCGTGGCCAATTACCGCGGGCACAATGAGACTAACGGAGGGTCGTGATCAGAGTCCCCAACGTGGAATCGTAAGGTCGTCTCGCGTGCCTTTTTCCACGATTCTCGTCCCGCCGGATCGTCGTTCTTGTTTGACTAGAGGAAGATGAGTCAGACACGCGCTCCTCGGCGCAACCACATAGATTCCACATAACACCGCCGGTTCACTCCGTTCTCATCGCTTTGCTCCGTTACTCCGTCTCTCTCTCTCTCTCTCTCTCTCTCTCTCTCTCTCTTTCTCCCTCCTCGACGCCTTATTGGGATGGACGAAAGCGGACGTCGTTATTTCTGTGGGCTCCTCGCTCGTCTGCCTGCCTCGCTGCTATTTCGCCATCGGCTTCTCTCCCTTACGTCCCTTCCATTTCGATAAAACGTAATCGATTCCACTGCCGCACGACTTTCTTACCGCCCACCTCCATCCGAATCTTCTCCCTGCTCGAGCTATGGCAACGTTTTCAAAACTTTTCTTATCTTCGCCGTATTCCGTCTCTCGAACCCTCTCTCACTCTTCCTCCAGCGAGAAGATTTCCTCCTCCTCCTCCTCCTCCTCCTCCTCCTTCTCCAGTTCTTTTCTCTTTCCCTCTTAGTCATGTATATCTCGTTCGCGCAACGACCGTTCGACCGGTATACCCACGCGTCAACGGTGCTCCAACGATACGACGAGATAGCGACGTACGACTAATGACCCAACCTTTCCTTTCGGCTCCCTTTCCTGTATATCTTCGTCAATGCGAAAACGTCACGAAACTCTATCAGGGACACTGAACGGATAACGTATCCGAGTTAATTGGATCAACACGGGGCCATTTACCCGCCGCTCGTGTTTGCCGTTCGGGGGCAATGACGACGTATACACTCAGAGGGATCGCATAGCATTGCAGAACTGAAATTAGCGAAGTTGATCGAAACTTCTACAAAGTGCGTTTTTTCTCGGTCCGATAGTCCCCCAAGACTCGTCATACTTGTGATCGAAAGTTTTCAAAGTTACCGACTCGGCTTCGAGTTGGCTCGTCGCCGTGCCGATTCTTCTCCTCGTGTCTAAGTCGCCAAAGACGATTTACATTTGTTAGGCGAATGGTTAATGAAGATTTTTGGTTCTCAGCGGTTTGTCGGAGGGTCCCCTGGTTTCCGGGCGCTCGCGAGAGTTCGGCGCGGCGTAAGTCCCCGCGGTTGGCGGATGTTCCGGCTGGGTGAGGAACCAAAGTCTCCGAGGTCTGACACGGCGAATGTCGGTGGAGAAGAGCGCGGCGGTGCGAGGCGGAAGGGTAAACGGGTGGGAATATGGATCGTCGCGGAGAGGGCTGGCCTGGAGGTGATAACTCCTGATTTACGCCCTTCTCTGCTTTCTTCCCCCTTCCATGTCCCAGAGAACCACGCTCTTCCGCACCGGTGCGAGTAAGATCGACCAGCGAGGATATTCTCGGGCCTTCTCTACTATGCGTCCTTCCTCTTCCTTCTTCGCTAGACGTATATATCTTTTCTCCTCGGGTTCTCCCCCTCTTTCCTGCGCTGCGTTTCCCTCGCGGTGCGAGAGAGCTTTCTTTCCCCTCTCCGCCGTCTGTACTATCCTTCGCACCCTGATTCTCATTTTCTCACAGCCCATCCCAGCTTTGTGTTCCCCGCCGTGCCGCCGCAGTACCATCCTCGAATAACAGCGACTCTCCTCCCCCCCCCCCCCCCCCTCCTCTCTATCTATCCTCTTTTCCTCGCCTTGCGCCGAGCGCTTCGCGAGAGAGGGCTTCTACTCCAATTAACTTTTAATGGTGCAGATAGGGAAACGTATGCCTGCCGAGGACCCGGCCGACAACGACTCTCTCTCCCTCTCTTACTCTTTCGCTCGCGGTTCGGAGGAGCTCCTTCTCCGTTGCTTTCGCGAAACGTGGGATTTCCAATTCTCACTCTCTCCGGCGATATGTCTCACCGTTCATCTCCCTCTCCCATGCCAACTTCAACGTTCCGTCGGGGACTATCTTCTTCTCGAACTCTCGAAGCTCCCCAGCTTGGCTTACAGTTCCGTGTCCTTCCCTTCTTCGTCTATGATCTTCCTCTCTTATTCTCGTTCGGGTTCTTCTTCGTCTACTTCGAGCGACCGGCCACCCCTCTACATTCCACCCCTCCGCTCTCCACCCCCGCAGCCTTCCCCCACGCCCCTTCATCCTCCCAGGAGATCCCGCTGCTTCTGCTGGTGCTGCTTTTCGAGAAGGCAGCTCGACAACTTGTTAAGTAATTAAGTGTCGTTCTAAGTTTCCGTTTAATAATAATTTAGTGACGTTTACGAACTCGGCGGGCTCTGGCAGAGGAGCGTCGCTTCGCATCGCGCTGCGGGAGCCTTCCGTCACGGTGCTTTTCGGCATTACCGGCCCGGCTCGTTTTGCGAACGAACGCCGCACCTCCGGTCGTCTCGTTCGCACTCGCGCCATTCTCCGCCGCCTCGCCGGTCTCTGTCCGCCTTTACTCAAACTTTCCCAACTTATTTTCGTGTAACTGATTTGTCTACGTTTGCTAACCTACCTACCCTCCCGCCGTGCACGGTGGCTTCCCTCTATAAGGAAATACTTGACCCGGAACGCTTCGAAATAGTCAAAAGCGCCGGTGACGATTTCGTCTTCCGCTGACTCGGCGAAGCTGAAGCTAGAAGCCATTCGCGAGGAACTATTCGGCACGATTTTTTTTTTTTGTGTTGTTGATCCTTGACTCGCGAATATAGCGAATCGGAAGCCTAAAACGACGCGTGGTAAGGATATAAAATACCGAGAGCGTAAAGTCGATTCCCAGTAGGTAGGTGGGGCAGCTGTCGTCAAACCCTCGGCTCCGGGGTTTTTTTTTTCCTTAATAATTCGACCTCGCGCTATATCTTTCCTGTTTCGACCACCCACGCATCACTCACCGGGCCACATCTTTCTTTTTTTCTTCTGTCAGCGGGCGGCGGTAACTAGCACGTGGATTCCGTCGGGCAACGAAAAAGCTTCGCAAAACTGTCGTTGACCCGCGAGAGAGGGCAAACGGGTACCGCCATGCTTGGAACATTATTCACGGCCCGTCATCCCTCTGACTAAATTTTCTTGCGAGAACGCAACCGACTCGTGCACGTCGGAGGGTTGCTTCTTCGCTTCTTCATCTTCTTCCGCCGAACCTCCTGTCTCGGGGCCGAGAGGCCGAAAAACGAAGATGAAAAAAAAAAAAAAAAAACGCGTAGCGCGCAAACTTTTCGTTCACCCGAGGATCGAGTTATTATTTCGACGGGAACGAAATAAAAAGCCATTCGACTCGGATTCTTCACGCTCGTACACAACAATGACGGGAGGGTAATGGGACTCCCGGCACCGACCCCGAGTGAGGAAGCTCCGCACCTTTTCATCGATATTCTCAATTTTCATTTGCCGGCGACGAATGCGTACGTGATCCGAATGCTCGGCGGGGAATAGAATAGGGGGGCTTGTAGCGGGAGAGTCGATGAGGCGGCTCGAGCCTCGAGGACGATATGTCATTGATGAAAGGTTCGTGCGAACCGCACGAAGATACAAGTGGGACGACGGAGGAGGGAAGCCTCCGAGAAAGGAGAACGACACGACGGGATCTGCTCTCGTGTCTCGGTGTCGACGTTTCTGCGGGAGTTGTTTTGACTCTGAAGAGCCAAAGGAGAAGAGGAGGAAGAAAACGCGGAAGAGTGAGAAGAAGCAAGAGCGGGAGAAGGAGGAAGGAGAGACGCCGTTACCGGAGCCACGAAGCCGGAAGAAGGGGTTTTCCGTAGTGTGGAAAGTCGATCGTTTGTTAGAGAAATTCAATAATGCGACCGACGCTTGACGGGGAGGGACCAGCGTGTGACGCGACGTCGAGTCTCTCCCACCCTTCCGCACCCCGTCGTGAATCGACGATAGTCCGGAGGGAGGCCACCTCGTCATCGTTTATCAATCAATCCACTATTTTTCAACGTTCAACGCCACTCGACGACGGAACTTTCGCCTATAGGGTTCGATGGATGTATGGGTTTGGGGGGAGGGCCGGAGAAGAGCCGAGGTTATAGCGTTACTTTTCGGTATGTAGGTGAATCGATGAATAAGGCGTTGTATATGTGGGACACGTATACGGACAGAAAAATCCGATGGATATCTCCGAGACGCGTATGTGTGGAAGTCCTTCGGCAATGCACCGAGAAGGACCATTAGGAATTTGAACGTATGGAAGAGATTCACTTACGTACTATCGTGACTCAGGATCGCGACTCTGCCGTCCCTCTTGGCGGAGTTTATATCGTTCGTTGAGAATCGGAAGGGCCCGACGAGCGCTCTCTGACACGGGATCGCGGATCGTTCCGTCTCTCAGCGGTACGTACAGCTGGAGGCAAGTGATGTCAAACGGATATGTGACGAGGCGCGCTCGTATAACACGGTACACGTGCGGCAGTGTGGGGCAGAGCGAACGACGAAGAACCCCACCGTCGTCAGGAAAATTCCCGTACAGCGATGATGGACTCTTTTATACTCGACGTACCCGGCACGGTAAGGTGGAGTAAACATGGCCTGGACCATGGTGGCGCACCGCCACGGCCATTATATTACCGATAATGGAGAAAGGCTTGACGAAGTTTTCTTCCATATTCTCTCGAGTATTTTTCTTCCCTGGGAGCTTCAGCATTACCGACGGAAGATTCGAACTGATGCGAATAAAAATGGAAGAAATTCGTGGGGAAAAAAATGCGCGACCCGCCCTCATGATTCGGAACCGAGGCGTATGAGCAATACGGTGACTGGAGTGAAAAAGTAAACGGGAATATTTGTACAGTCTCCGCAGTCATTGCGTCAGTCAATGCGGGAAAATGGACGCGGAGAATAGCGATGCACGAATTTCACGGACGTAGCACCGTGTTACCGAGGATGGAGCACGAGAGTTATATCAACGATGTGTGACAAGTCGCACTGTGTCATGTACCGGGGCATAACACCGTGAGCCGGTAGCCCCACTATCAATTCTCCTCTAATTTATCGATCGTAATAATTTATTCTGGAAGTTACTTCTCGCTGCTGCGGCGCGGCTTTAATTATGTGACCGTTATTCGACCGGCCTACATACCGAGTACGGTGCACCAGTGCGGCTAATAAGCTTCATAAACGGCAATAAAATTTACCCGAGTTAACAAACTCGTGAACTCACAACTGAACGACGTAATGACGTTTCAACTTGTACAAGGTATGTTAATTAATTTCAATAGCAATAGCGAGATATTTGACGGAGTATCTTGACGTTTGTCAATCCCGAAAACGAGAAAATAAATGCGTGACAACGAATCAACCTCTTTCTGCAATGGCCATCGAAAGCTTTTCAGCTTTAAATTCCATTGACGCGTGTATGAATTCGAGAGGCCAGCGATTAACATCTCCCTTTGTGATTTGTGCCACAGAGGAATTATGATGTACAGAGCCGTGGGGAATTATTAATTCCGATACGTAAGCGGTACTAATAAGGTCGGGGAGGCTGTGTAAATCCTGAAAATTTCAGAGAGTCCAATAAATTATCAGCGGAATAAATTTACTTGGGGGAATATTCGTTAGTAAAAAAGTACCGATTCGAAACAAAACTGAAGCTATTTCCGCGAAGAAGCAAATATGGGAAAATTTCTTTTTATGTATCCGCCAGGATTCTTTGATTAATTGAAACAATGTGTCGAAAATTATGATGTAGAAACGATGCGAAACGTTAATATCCATTATTATTAAATGAATTATAGATTGACAGGTTGTAGAATAACGATTGATTTGGAGCTGCGGCGATGAGTTATCCGTATCAGAACTGTTAGCCCGAATTTTTGATGGAAAAAATTGTTAGTCGATCAATGGGGGTTCGGTAGATTTTTTACACCGTTTTTGCTGAAAGCTGCCCACAAAGTTATAATAAATACGAGAGCCATGTTCAAATTACTTTGAACATAGCAACTATGTAATTTTCGTAGATTTCAGTATAAAACCTGCGAACGAAGCAATGTGACTTTTAACTCCGATTTTCAACGGCCACCGTGTAATTTTAGGACAGTTTAGTATAAAACCGGCGAACTAAGCAATGGGTCTGCCAATTTCTCGGCTATTATTCTAATTACGAGGTGAGCCGACTCTGGTACAAATCCTAAGCGGAATATAAACATCGACAGGAGGATCCGAGGAGGATTATGCACGGGGGGCGGGGGGGGGGGGGGGGGGAGGGCCCGGAAGTGTATAAAAAAAAATAACAGAAAGAAGCGAAGAGGTAAACGTTGCGTCGAACTGGAAGAACGATGGAAGTGAGAAGCTGAGTTAGCTGAGAGGGCGCGAAAGAAAAGATCGTGAGACTCAAAGGGAGAGACGCAGGATCGTTCTCCCTTTTTTTTCCTCGAGCTGGAGCGGGGAGCGCGGGGCCAGGAATTTCATTAGCGGTTCAAGATGAACCGACGACGGTCCTCCGCATCCACCGCGCCTGTTTCTCTCGTTTCTCTCTTCTCCTCGCTCTTTCACCGTCTTATCTTCGGACTTCCTCCGGGTCTCCTTCTCCATTCCGATTCTCGAACCAGTCGCTTCATCCTCCCCGCGTTTTCTCCCGTTCGCGTTTTATTCGTCCCCTCCCGCTTCCATTCCGATCACACGGACGCACACTCTCCTTTCAACCCTTTTCCTTATTTCCTTGGGAACTCTTTCTTAGAGCCGTATATTTCGCCTCGCGCTACGGCGCGATGAGTTCTCTCTCCCTTTTACGCCTCGATTCGTACGATTCGGATCTCTTTCCACTTGGAACCCCACCCTCTTTGCGTTACTCCCGTCTCGTTCATACCCGGCGGTGAGTCGCACGCTCGTTAAACCGCACAACGATTTTCCCTTTTTAATCGGGTTAAACCCGCCCGATTGCCCGGGAATATTTAATAAACCCCTTCGCCCCCACGGCGCTCGGCTGTTGGCTGTTGGCGAGTTGGCTGTTTGATAATGCGGACATTGACGTTATAATAGTTCGGTTCTATGCTGTACAGCGTTGAGAGTGAATTTATTCCGCGGGACGCTACTCCATCTCTCAAATTTCGCATCCGCATTTACCAACCGGTTACTCCTTCTTCCCGGTGTTTATGGTTAATTAAATTGTGGGTGCGAGGACCCGAAGAACCCTTCGATTTGTTTGTCGGAACCTCTTTATTCTCCAATTTTCCCGATAATGTCACCGTCCCGATTTTCCCGGAGAGGCTACCGAATTTTCGTCTCGTATATTGTAGGGCGCGAAGCTTTCTCGAGGACAATATCAGAAGAGCGAAGGGCGAATGTACAGAACAGATAAAAGTGAATAGCTCAGTCAGTGTTTCGCATCCCTTCGCGGACACGGGCGATGCTTCGCTGGCTTCGACTTTTTCGCCTGCAGCTAGTCGCCCACACTCCACCCCCCCTGCCCCTCCGCCCTCTCTAGGGGGTGCGACGCTGGCCGCGATCCCTGCTGTCGTGGCACAGGAGAAGGGTAGGCAAGGGACAACGCCACTCCTCCGCCGCATAGCAACAGACGGTGCGCTATCTCTTTCGCTATAGGGTAAAGTCTTTTTTCCTCAAAAATTCACGCTATCCGTTCCCGCGAAGTCTACGCAGAAAGTCACTTCACCGTGACTGAGTACGGTCGGTTATATTATCGAGAATTTAAATACGTCCCATCACCCGCCAAGTTGATACAGTAATGAACAAAAAAATGTTTTCCCCGTCAGCGGAATGCCGCAATTCCACTCGAAGAATTCCATCGCCCCTCTCGTTCCGTTTCACCGCAGTTCAAAATTCTTTTGCTCCGTAACTCATTCCTTTGCTGCATCTATTTCTTCGCGACGTTTTGTTTCGATCAAAAGGAGAACGAAGTGTCACGCCACCTCTGGCCGGTTTCTCTTTCTCCGCGTCTCTCCTCGTACCTTATTCGACCCGTGGTAGTCGGGACGAATGGAGTCTCGAGCTCGGCGGTACGAACAAAATGAGAGCCCCGTTGTGAATTTAAGAGGCACGTTGGAAAACGTGCCGGTTTCACGATTCCTCTTCGGCCATCACGTACGCCCGTTACGTGTCGAGGGGGTGTACCGTACCACGGTGAGAGGCGGACGATAACGCTCCCTCTGTGTAGCTGTTTATACGTACGTTCAGCTAGAAAGGGTTGAAACGCGAGGGACCGTCCGAGGACGAACGGAAACAACGTGAAACGACCCAGGTGAGCCTCGGTGGTTCCGACCGTGAGAGATACACTGTGAGCTCGATTCGTTTAATTTTAAAGAGCGCTACCCAGTGCCAACGACTCGTTCCTCGCCTCTCTTCGCACCGGCAATGCAATAAGCCACCAGGAGCGACCTACATATCTCTTCATTCCCGGAGTTATCCGCTTTCGCGTTCCTCTTCACCTTCAACATTTTCCTAAAGTCGTGTTTGCCATTGCTTCGAACCTACTTTTTACTTGTAAAATTTGAATTATCATTTTTTAAAAGTTTCTCTTGAGGTGCAGAAACCGCTGAACAAGATCGGAAACGATCGGAAAAGATGCCGCGTGCTTGTTCGACAAGGCTTAAGCGGAAAAAAAAGAAGTCTCTTCACCGTCGTCGGCTGAAACTCTCGCCACGGTCTCGAGGAAGACACAAATTAGGTTCGAAGCTTCGTCTCCGCAGGAGCCAGGGCGGGGAAGGTGTCTGTCGTCGCTAGAGCTTTTATATCGCGATAAAAATCAACGCCCGATCTGCCGCACACAGAACCGAACCGACGCCCGACGAAAGTCACTTGTCGAGGAGTTTCACGTCTCGGCAGGATAATCAATGAGGGAGATCGGAATTTTAGACACGTTCTCACGAAGGCCTCGCTGTCTTATTAATCTCACAATTATTTCAATTTCCTCGACGGATCACGGATGGATCGAAATTTCCCTAAACCGAGTGTCTCGCTTCATGGCGAAATAGCTTGTATTAAAATTCTGGATCAAAAGTATTTTTGGTGAAAACATTTAATTGTTCTGTTTTTCCGATTTTCGTTCCAATCTTATAAACTGGTTTGCCTAGAGTAAACACGCTTTTACTTCCTCACTCCGGTTCCTCACCAACTTCGAAAATATTTTCGCGTGTAACGAAGACCGCTCGGTTCGAATTTAAACGTATCAGCATTTGACGCTTGTTATTTGTTGCCACAAAAACATCACCGATCCATTGGAGTCAACAAAGTGGAAACTTGCCGCAAATGAACAGACCTGGATTTTTGTTGTTCAATATTCATCAAATTGCTGGTGATAACGGAATCGCCATGCAGTTTCCGTTGATAACGCGCGTTGAGGAAGACCGGACATCAACGCAACCTCCGGAGTTCCAGAAAGGTCGAGAGTGGGCGAGAGAGGAAGCAGGGAATCTCCCGGGTATAAAGAGAATGGTTTTGTCGGCACAGAAGAGCCAAATGGATATTACAGGCCAGGCAGCGAAGGCCGCGCGCACCCCACAGTCCGGATTTGGGATAACGCACCATTCACCGACGAAACTTCGGCAAACTTAGGCGCTCTGAACTGTACTCGCCGGTATGGGGGGGGGGTAGGAAGGAGGAGGTGGCGGGTCGAATCGTCCTACACAGGTCCGTATATCGGTTTTCGATCTCATCGTCGACGCGTCCCAGATACCGCACTGAGACGACACCGTTGAGAAGACCCTCTCGTGACGAATTGTTATCGTTTCCACGAACATTCGGCGAGAGTACACGGAATCGCGTCTCATCGGCCTTCGACATTCGCGACTGTCGCCGATGATTGTATCTCGCCAGGCTTCAACACTATAGACTGCTATTCTACTGTGTAGAAATACATATAGAAACAGGCTACTATACTACTTTTAATTGCTCGAATCGAACGGGCCCCGTTTCGAGTGAAACGATCGAACGTCCATTTTACGATCGAAATTATATTCAGCCGAAGGACTATTTTCACACTCCAGTTTCCATGGGTGTCTGTATTAATTTCATGGAGAGACAATGGATCGTTGCTTGAAATTTTTTATGTTTTTTTATTTTTTAATACGCTCATCATCCCCAAAGTCTGTACGACAGTAAGCGAAATTCAGTTGAATACATTCACGGGCAAACGATTCGCGTTAATTCGAATAATTCCCCGTGGGATACGGATAAACGAGTGGCAGATGAGCGCGAGCTC
Source organism: Listrodromus nycthemerus (assembly GCA_963978505.1). NCBI lineage: Eukaryota > Metazoa > Arthropoda > Insecta > Hymenoptera > Ichneumonidae > Listrodromus > Listrodromus nycthemerus. Next base: position 367,236 of record OZ021682.1, on the reverse strand, counting down.
CGAGAGCCGCGGGAGGGTTGATGAGGAAGGATGGCGAGGGGGAAGGGGGTGCAAAAAAAAGCCTGTGAAATAACGAAGTTGCATCGAGTGCATGAGAGGGACGAGGGAGGAGCCGGAGCCGAGAATATACATATTCATAATCACGTAATTAAAGTGCATCCGACGCAACGGGTTAATGTACACGAAAAAGCGTTGGTAGTGTATGTATATTTGTTGGCGCGAGTGGGGGTGAGCGTACAGATAAACGAAAACATAATTTGGCCAGACACAGACCGACCAGAACCGAGAGTCCCTGCAACGAGCTCCTCTCGCAACCCTATATCCTCGCTCCGAGTCGCATTTTATTTTCCGGTTAATTATAAAATTTGCCATTCGACACATTGTTCATTTCACGATGTACACGGGTATAACGGGTCTGTCTGCCGGCCGCTGCTGAACGTAGTCTTTGCGAATGGAGTTGTGCGATGAAGTTGCAAACACTTCTGGACGGTATAAAAATCCTTTTTCAATCGCACGAGATTTTTCAAAGTATTTTATATTTACCGAGAAGGTAAATAAAACCGTTTTGGACATTTCAAATCGTCGGGCGGGAAAAGGCGGTCGAAATCGCTCGCATAATCATTATAAAGAAGATTCAAGAAACTCGGTGACTCGGGAACGACAGTAATTCAGTCCGATGTTACAACGCGAATTGTTCCATCAAAAATATATATTCTTTCTGTCTCCGAAGCATTTTTGCGTCGGGTGTTTGTTACAAATGTGTACAGTCAGCTGCGACGATAACGTCATGCGAATCGTGCAAAGGAGGTTTCCTCTTGCAGTATATAAACCTGAACGAGACGCAGACTGATACATCATTATTTCACCGCCATTATTCCGACTGTCCCATAAAGAGGCTCGGACGAAAATCGTGAAAGTTGGACGAAGCGAGAAAGAGGCTGTGAGTGGCCGGGGTGGCCGGTCGGTCCAATCGTTCGGCCATGATTTAAATAGCTCGATTTGGCAGTAAACTCTGACGCGATACGGGGATAAAGAGAACGGGCCGCGGGGGCCGGAGACATTTACGTAGTTTCGCGATGCCCGAGGAAGAATGTATCCTACACCGGGACCGTAACAGCTTCAATTTGGCAGCGGACGTCTGACTTATGCCGGGCTCGCGAAAGCTGCCGTTACGCTGTGTCCCCGGCAAAGAGTCCAATGGACATTCCGCTCGTTGTTTCGTCTCCTCGACTACCTCCAACCACTCGTTTCTCGTGCGCGAACGGTGACAACCCATTTGGCAGAGTTAACACCGGTATCGCTGATTTCAGTTCGGGAAGAATGTCTCTCCGTCTTACCGTTGGCTCGTTTTTTCCTTCGCACTTGGCATCGGTCAAGCGGACCGACCGCAGTGGTCTTTCACCCAGTGCGCTGAATTCTCGGGCGAATTACGAGAATATTCGAGCAAGAAACGCTCCGTGCAGGGAGGTGGGAGCATGGCAGTGGGAGGCAAGTAGGATTTCGAGGCTCGATAGGAACGTCACGAACCCCCTTGAGCCGTTCGTAATCACTCGGAGAAATTGCGGGCTCGCGGGACGGAGAGAAATGTGTGCTCCGCTCGCCGACACGCTCGGCCTTCCCGGCCGCGGGAGCAGCGGGACTGAGAGGGACGAAAAAAAAATGATGATGGAAATACGAGAGGAAAATAATAAGTGTTGAGAGACGAGATATCGCTGTCGGAGGGATTATCGAGCAAATACAGGTGATAGACGTAAAGGAGAAAAAATAAATAAATAAAAATGAAGAGTAAGTATACGCCGACGGGGGTTGCCGCGGAGATGGAGGAGGCGAATGAGGCGGAGGAGGAACCCGACGAAAGCAGCGAGGGCGGAGAGAGAGAGAGAGAGAGAGAGAGAGAGAGAGAGAGAGAGAGAGAGACGCGTCTTCGCTTTATCGCGGAGCGTGTTTAATGAATTCAAAAGCATGTTAACGCTGCCGCCGCCAAAGAGCCTCGTGAATATGCAAGCCATGCCCGTAAACTTCGAGCAGTTATTTTTTAATTGCAGTTTTTTGTTTTCTCCCCCCCTCCCCCCAGACAGCGGGGTATTCGTGCTCGGCCGCAACACCGCAACGCTTCGGCGGTGCAGGACGATTTCCAACGCGCCTCGCGTCCCGACGTCGTCGTCGTCGTCGTCGTCGTCGTCGTCGGCGTGTTCTCTCCTCTCTCTTTCTCGCTCCCTTCATCCCCTCGTCGCCGCGTTCACGCCGCTGGAGCGAGAGAAATATTATTAGTGGTCGCTACTGGCGCTGCCGAAGGGTATTACGCCGTGAAGCGAACGCGCGCGTTAAGCTCGACGCGAAAGAGAGTTAGCTATGACGAGATGCGAATACGAGAGTGCAGACGTGGTGAATCCACCCCATATACTCGACGAGACTACCCTTATGTCAGACAACCCCGCGACACTTTCGGGTTCCGATGGAAAGTATTAAAAATTGTCCATGCTTTGACTCATTGCGGGCAGACTTTTTTCACCATCGATTTGTTTTTTCAATGTTAATAGGAGTGAGTGCACGATCATTATTTTCCGTATGTTGATTCGAGTGGATTCGCACAAGCGCGAATCGAGTGGATTAGCACAACAATATTGTCACCATGTTTTATCGCCTATTTCATTCTTGTTTTTTTTTTTTACGCTCGAGACAAACTTTCAGGAAGGGTGAATTTTTTGTTTTTTTTTATAGCAATACCTTTTTCCCTCGTATACCGTGTACTCCACGAGAAAATCGAAAATGTACGTATTACCTCGTACAAAAAAAAGGGCTTGAAGTTCCTGGCTGGAAAACCGAAGGAAAAGAAATTCCATGATTCCGAGTCATCGTGTTCCCACGGGCTTTCCAAGCTCGCTCGCACATTTTCGATCTGATAGACGATGCGCACCAGCCTCGCTATTCGCCCAAAGAGAAAAGGGCTCCCTTTCTCATTCTATGACCCTCTTTCCTCCATTCCCCTTTTTTGCCCCGACTCGTTTTCTTCTATCTTTCCGCCTTTTGCTCCCGGCGCCCTCGCGATCCCACCCGCGGCGGAAGCTGCGGAGGCAGCACGGAGCATCTCTTCGAGCCATTCGCATCCGAATGCAAATTTACTCGCGGTCCCGACGCGATCCTTGACTCTCAGGTATCTTTGCCGACTATACCATACCATATAGCTTGCGCATACACAGGAGCACGCGAGCGTTCGTGTGTATTATCCATGCGGAGGGGGGTGGGGGGGGGGGATTGCTGGAGGGATGCGGATGGTAAGGTTACGAGTCCCGGCGCACCATCGCGCCGGGGTATTCGAGTCGGCGTTGCGTCGAGAGGGTTCCTCGCCCCGGAGGTCGAGAGGGCCGAGGTCGAAGGCTCTATCGTTCTCATTTCGTGCGCGAACCCTCACTTACTCCGTCTCCACTGCCGCGGTATTGGAATATCTTCGAACTCGTAGGGCCAAGGATAGCGCGTGCTAGCCTCGTTGATGCCGCTGCACCATTCGCTATGCTCCGAAGAACGCGAGCTACATGTACAGAATTGCTGTACGTATACCGTGCGGGAGAACGTTGATGCCCTGCGATAGGGTGGCTCACGGTATCGCGGGAGAGAGAGAGAGAGCGAGCACTAAAGAGATTTCCATTAGCGAGACGGTGAATGCGGCATCATAAGTGTAATACGTAAAAGGCGGGATAAAAAAAAATAGAGGCAAGTCCGGATGGTAAAACTGTGGAGAATTGTGCAAAGGGATAATGAAATATCGCGGAAAAGAAAGGCCGAGCGGGGAAAAAGGATGAACACGGGTGAAATGTTTTCAGGCAATTTCGTTCGGAATTATCTAACTCGTTGATAACGCTGCCAGCGGAGCGGGGCGAAGTGGAGAGACATCGGTGTATTACACCGGGCGAAAAGGTCCTTGCACAATTTCGAGACTCGCACGGTCCCGCGGCAGGGCGAGCTCGTTCACTCGCACGCGGTATGGTCACGCGACGTTTCCGATATCGCTACAGGTATACGAGTATCGCGTTCGAGTTGTAATTCGTAGGTACTTGCCTACCTGCGCAGACTAAATTTCGTTGTCGGACTGATTTGTGCGGCCCGTACGGCTTTAGTGGGCAGTTACTGCACGATCGCGTCGAAAGTCCGAAGAAAAGAGTGCACGGGCCACTCGACACGTGCGTACACACTTCGGAGCCACCCGCAGCTCCCCCCTCACCCATGTCCTCGGCTCGTTTGCACGGAACGAACCGCCGATACAGTTACCAACTACAAAGCTCGCGTGTCATCGCAAAACGCGAGTGAAAAAAATAAAATAAAATTTGAAAAAAAAAAAAGATGCATCGAAGCACGAGAAATTCGCGCTCGCGTGTCACGAGGAGAACGAACGGGAGAGAGAAGAAAAAGCGGAGCGTGTTACGGTGCGGCGAAACGCTCTTCGTGTGTAATGACACTGCGGCACTACATTTTTCGAAGCACACTACGCAAAGCTATAGTACCGGATTATACCCGATGGCGGTATTAGCCTCCCCTGAAACTATTTTCCCGATACAGCCCGAGAGAGGAGAGGAGAGACGAGCGGGAGTTTCGCCGTGGCGTTTACCGGTTGTTCGAGTGTGCCGATCGGGCTGGCGCACACAAAATGAGCAATACGGAATGATTACTCTTCCCGGTGTGAAGATATCTACGAAGGTTTTTTCCCCATTTTTTTTCGAGTGGCAAAAAAGTGCTGAAGAATTATTGGTTCGGATGTAAAAATTTCGACAGAAATTCCCAAACATCAAAGCCTCTACTTCGTTATAGTAAAATATTCGCTAAGAGTGTCAGCGAGATCAGAAAATTGTCCGAGAGATTTTCTCCGTACCGCGAGCCACACGGACAATTGACTCCGAGATCTCTCGTTCCATTGCGAAATAATAAATTTCGCGCGGTAAATTTCGTATCGGCTTAACCGTTGTAACCGGGGCATCGATATGAGCACGGAATAAAATACAGCATCGACGTTTGTAGTTTGGAATATATCCGTGGACCGTGTAATATAGGCCCGCTTATAAACTTTCCAAGTCAATGCCGGAGTACGCTCGGAAACGATAGAAAGAAAGAACGAGATGGAGAGCCCCGGCAAGAGGTAACTACGCTGAAAAACGTGTCTGGAACATCGGAGGGTCTGAGCACGGGAGATAGTTCAAGACCACCCTGAACGCCCGATTTTGCCGGAGAGAATCAAAGAGAGAGGACGTGCGAGGAACACAGAGCCGAAGGAGCGAGAGCGCGGACCGACTCGAGAGTCAGACACGCGGGAAGGGATGCTGATAAATGCCGGTCAGATCTCATCGAAGATATACGGTGAAGGCGTTTTATTCCTCTTTCTCTTTCGTCTATCTCTTTACTTTTCTTCTTTACCCCCGATTCCTACGATGTTGTTGTTGTTTTTTTTTAGTCGCATTTCCCGAGTCTATTTTGAAAGTCTCGGATCTCCGAGTCGATAGCGCCGAAACTGCGAGTACCTCTCGACAGAAGCGTAACGTTCGAACCGAGGAAAAAAAACCGTCTCGCACACCGTGTCCTCCGCCCCGCGAAGCATCGGGGCCAGAGCTGCACCGGAGATACGAGTGGCCCAACTATAAACTTCCCGTTTCGGAGGTCACGTTTACCGACCAACAAAACAGTCAAATTAACAACAATAGGGCCAGAACGAACGGGTCGAGGAACAGGGCGCTTGTGCGGACACCGTGGTAGACTACTCCATGGTTGTAACGACGGTGTGGCGATTTCCACACGGGGATGGTAGCGGTGGCAGCGGGGCGACGCGGCGAGCTCCGGCAGAGGCGAGGTCGGACGGTTAGTTGGGTATTATAGCGTGCACGGCCAACCCCCGTAGTTCAGCTCTATAACTATTAACACAGCCGGGCTGTGCATGCCTCCACTCCCCCCCCTCCCCCCCTCCCCCTTCTATACCGGTGGAACCTCGGCAGCCTTCCTCTACATCACCCTTTCTCTCTCTTCCTCTTACTCTTTAACCTCGCTGCCTCACTCTCCCTCGCTCCGTACTCCACGGGCGATCGCAGCGATCTCTCTCCCTCTCTCTACCTCTCTAACGCGTTGTCTCCCTTCGCCTCTTCGTCCATCGTATCATCCCGCCTCGCTCTCGCACTTTCTCTACCTCCGACAGGCTGCCAGCTCGCCAGCCAACCCCCTAATAATTTAATCGCTTTAGCGTCTGTGTTTTCACGCGCAAAGTAGGATTTACTGTAATGGCTCCCCGCTACCCTCCCCGGCCTTCTCCCGCGCAATCCAACCACCCCCTGCTGCCCGCACCGCCCCCTCCGGCACTCGCATCCCGTACCATTGCTCACTCCTTTCTCATTCTCACACCCTGTACAGCCTTCCCTTCGGCGCTCTTCCTTGCACGGACGCGTAAGCTCTTTTTCTTTCGTTCTTCGTTACGGTCCTCTCGGTATCATCGGGACCGGTGCCTTCCCGCGTATTCAACTCGGGTTTTTAATGCAGCGAGCGGAGCCAATGACTTCGATTGATCGTGCCCCGCGAGGCGGGCGCGATTATAGGGGACATGGATTTTTGGAAGAACATAACAGAGAAAGGGGCAATAGAACTTTTTGTGAAATTCAGTTCGAGCTTTGGATGCTCGCTGTTTCTGGACTATGTTGACGAATTTTGGAGTTGACGGACTTGCCACTTGTCTCCCATTTGAGATGAGAATTTTTTTCAAACCGACTCGTATACACGCGGAGCGACAGCGAATTCTTTCGCTGCGACGGCAAAAAAATCTTTCCCTCCGACGCACTTTTTGCTGCGAGAGCGAAAAACTTGCTATCGCTCCGTGCATACGTTCCTCGGCGATCCGAGGGAAAAAAAAATCGTTAAAAATAGTCGGTTTCGCGTATATAAATTCGCAACGTTACAAAAAAGGAAAATAATGTTTGCCACCTAATTCGCGCTTGATCCCGCGAGTCCCCACGACTCGCCGATGATACCGGCTTCGACGCACATCCGATCGAACAAAATCCCAAACAAAATGTGCACACAGCGAACATCTCGGGGAATAAAAATTCCATGACGGTGTCGATTCATCCGTAAAATAGTGTACGCGTCAGCCAACCACAGATATGTATATTCCGGCGTTACAGAGTGCATCCACAACCGGGGCGCGTCGGTAGGAGGGTCCGTATGTCTCCCGTTCTCCTGTATTCGATTTCGATAAATCACCACGTGGGCAGATATAACGCTTCCCGGTACCTATCGGCCATTATGCTCGTTGTCGTGATAAGCATCGATAATTTGAGTCCGACGCACGTCCCGCTTTTCACACACGGAGAGAGGAGTGGACCTCAATGCGGGGTGGTCGAGTGAGAAGGGGGGGGGGGGGGGGGGAGAGATGGGACAGAATGTCGATGGAGAAGTAGGGTAGAGGTAGGCGCATAGTGTACGAATTGAGAATGCGATTACAGGATTTTCCTGTTGCACACTGCGCGCGTCCGAACTAGAATTCACGAAGCGATACGCGAAATCGCAATTCGATCGTAGAACCCTCCCGCCACCTCTCTCTTTATCCGATCCGCTCTCTCACTCTCCACTTCGGTTGCACTCTTTCGATCGATCGAATCCCCTGTCGAGTCTCTGGGCAATCCCCCACGTCGTTTCGAACCTACTCTCTCTCGGATTCTCCCTCGTTCATCCTCGTCCTGCTGCCCCAGCGCTCTCTCTCTCTCTCTCTCTCTCTCTCTCTCTCTCTCTCTCTCTCCACGTATCATTTGCATTGTTCCGAAATTTTCGTCTATAGACCACCGGGCGAACAGCGCGGCCGCGATGCGCGGTTCGGACGCATTGCAAAGCGATATCAAATAGCTCGACTGTTTGCTTCATTTTCGAAGGGTGATCATTATTAGACTGGACGTAAATCATTATTTATGGAGGGCCGTCGATGGTTATCGACGGACGATTCGCGGTGCGGTAGCGCACCGGGTTGTACGTCGTCATGAAGAGTACCGATTTCACGGACGGAACTTGAAATATCCGCGGTGTATTAACACGCGAGACCGTTCGCCGATGAGAGTTTAACGACTCTATTTACACTTGCAATAATCGTAATTGAATATCACCAGCGGAACCGGATTGAGAGCGTTAAATAAAATTATATAGAGGCGATAGAGGGAAGAAGGGGTGAGGGCGAACACGACGCCCGTGAAATATATCCAGGATACTGTGTCAATTTGGGAAACATTCGGAGGCGTAATAATTTCGCATCAATGTGCCGAAGAAGTGGAACGCCGCGATCCGGTTGGAGTAGGAAAAATTTGAAATTCTACCCGATGGCGTAATAAAGGGCGATACTGGCCATTACCGGCTTGAATACCCGTCACATCCACGGACACACGTGCGATACGCGGCATGCGTAACGCGACTCTTCGCGGGCAGTCTGCATCGAGCGTCAACGCCCGAATATCGTTTGTACCTGCATGAATGGATCGGCCGTACGAGGAACGAAAGGGCGCAACTGCGACGACTGTACAATGGACTTGGGCAGTTAGGACTCCCAACGGGAAGATGCGCGTATGTCGGAGAGGAGGAATCACCCCGTGGGTTCTTTGCCGGCTCGTATTGCTCGATGAAGCAAAAACCAGAATGGAAATAAAGTATCGAGTTATGTTGGTCCGGCGGGAAGTGGGTGAGAGTGCGCGTCGGCTTTGGTAGTCCGCACTGCGAATATGAGGATCGAGAAAGTGGCGCGAGAGAGCGTAGCGCGTGTGATAAAATCTAACGGTCACGCGTTTATTCGATCATAAGGGCGGATTTCATCATTATCGCGAGAGGGTCGGCGAAAAAGTACGGCTGAGAGTGGTGAGTAAAAAAATACAATCGTAACGAAACAGGGTATAAGAGCCGAAGAGAATGAGACAGCGATTCGTAGAGATGTTATTTTCTCTCGACAATCAAATTTTTCGAACTTTTTAATTTATCATTTTTTTTTCAATTGCTATTGAACAATATATTTGCGTTTGAGGAGTATTATTTGCCTATTTTTCTTCATTACATCAGTGATGCCAGGATCATTACGACCTTTGGCTATAGCATGACCATAATGAATCTGCGTGGTTCGTCGACTAATTCGCGACGATGAATACGCGCCTGGCTTCAGCGTCACGGAACCGACGACGGTTCATCGAGCCCATTAAAGAGCTCCGCGTTTCTGCCCCCCCCCCCCATCCTCCTCTCCGCGGGTTTAACCTATCGGATTAATTATCTCGTCGACCGACCGCGAAAGCAGCACACGATAGCGCTGCCGAAGGATCGCTCGCATTCTGTCTATCGTTATAGACTATTATGTATTTTATATCTGTATCTATACATATGTATAGATCACTCAGGATATGTATCTGCAATCTATTAATCAAGCTGTCAATCAACCGCCAGAGAAAGTCCGATTAATTTAACGAACAGAGAAGCACAGAGCGACCTCAATCTCGGGACGTAAAAATCTTTTCACATAAAAAAAAGGTTATTGACTTAACGTAAGAAAAATTACCGGCCCTGTTTGAATGAAATATTGTTAAAATATATATATAGATGGAATGATCCTGTATTCGTAGGAGTATCCGGTCTGCAGCAGCCTATATATACAATATAATTACGCTCCATAAGCGTAAAAAATGCTATCCGTCGAACCAGTAAAATTCAGTATGTAAAATTATTTATTATCGACTCACCGATATCGCTGGAATAAGGATGGACCTCACGAACTGGAACTGGACCGCAGTGACGGACAATTTTCTTGTTGAATGTTCACACTTTCGTCGATGCACTCGCGTACGGATAAACCCGGTAGATAATTATCGCGTCGTTATATTTATTATTATTTTTTTTTTTAATGAACAGAACACATACGAGGATTTTAAAATATTTTTCTCAAATGCCCGATGCAATTCAATTTTGGAAAATCGAATTAAGAAATCGCGTTATTTATCCTCCGTCGTAAACCGTGGACACTGGACGTTTTCTCACTGCAGCCTCTTCTCCCTCGTACAGAAAACGAACAAGAATCTGCAATAAAGATACAATCACTTGAATCCGATTTACCAAAATAAAAGTGTGAAACCGAGAGAAAAAAAAACGACAAGAGACGAATCTCCGATCACTCGGTTGGCAAAAAAAAAATTATTATATATATTTTTTATGCTATCGCAGCACGGTGCCGAAATGGTGGGTTAATGGAATGACCAAGTTGGAACCGGCTGACGGAAATTCAAGGTTGCGGCAGCATGCGGCTCCAGGATCGATCGGCCGTTTCGCCGCTTGCCACGCGCCACTTGTAGACATTCACTCTCGATAGAAAAAATAATAATAATACTAATAAAAATAAACAAATCTCCTCTAACAAGATCCGCGTCGACGACAATCGTTAAGACAATAATTGATCGATAAAAATTCGACGCACGCTCTCTGTCGGGTTTTCGTTATTCGCCGTCTTCTCACACCTCTGAACAACAGTTTTCCGTTCCTGTCGAACAGGTCTTGAATGTACCGCAATTTATATTTTCGCTTCGCGATCAAAAACCGCACATGGGGGCGACAACGACGTCAAGATCCGTTCCTACCTAATCGATCGCTGATGTTATATTTTTTTTTTATGGAGACTCTTCGAGTATGCTATACAGTTGCGTCGGCGTACTTTATGGTATCCGCGAAACCGCTTTCAGAGAGTAAATAAGTGAGTGAGTAAGCTTCGGCACGAACGAAGGGAATAGCTATCAAAGCTATCAGCGAGGTGTCGACCGGCTAGCTTGCAGCTCAGGCGACTGGCGGATGGCGAGTGGAGACTGAGCCAAGCTCACTCCATTTCCCTTCCGGCCTCACTCTCTCTCTCTCTCTCTCTCTTTCTCGCTCTTCCTCTTGCTCTCCGGTTCTCTTTCTCACTTTCTGCACCACCATCTTTATTCCTCTCGGAAGACCAGAACCCGCCGCCGCCTCTATCCCTACTTTGTTGGCATTCTCCGGGTCCTCTTTCCGTCTCCGTTCGGCTTCCCTCTGTTTCCCTTCTGCGGGACTCCTCGCGCCACTGTTTTCTCTATACTCTCCGTTCCTTTACTCGTCTTTCTTTCACCCGCCTCGTCGAGAAGCCTGGTCGGACCCACGCTCATCCTATCTCACAGTGACGTTCTTCTTTTTCCGGCTCTCCCCGGCCGGTTCCACTTCTCTGCTCCACTTCGACGTCTCTTCCGTCTCTTCTCTTTTTAGCTCAGTCTGCTCGGCATGCGGGAGCACGTCGGATAAAATAGAGACGGGAGGAACGATGCGGCGAAGGAAGCGGGAAGGCGAACGGGATGGATGAGAGACCGGAGAGAGAAAAAAAGCGCGCCTTTGCGACGAGGATAAGTGCAAGGAACGTGTGCGGTTTGGGAACGAAAAAAGGAAGGTTTTCTTTGGGGGATGGAGAGAGGGAGAGGGTTCGAAACCCGGCAAATAAAAGGAGCAAAGAGATTTCTAGATGTTCGATTTCCGATTTCGGCCTTCGTCCGGCTACCTGCAGCGGACATTCTATCGATACTCTCTACACGTGACGGTTAGCGGAGTCAAAGTTTCTGGCGAAGTTGCTGTTATCCGGTAACGGACTACGGCACAACTTAGGGACAACAAACTTAGGGTCTTGCTGGCAGGGAACATTCTTCACCGTCGAATCAAATTGTTTTGTTGTAGTGAAAAAATTTCTCATAATTAGAGAACCACACGGAAGAAAACCAATTCATCGCCACGAACAGCTTCACGATTGAGTGAGTGATATCTCTCGGTGGGCCTGCACTTTGATCGGCTACACCGACGAGTTTGATCGTTTGCCGGGCTAAACGATCAATTTATCGAGCCAACGAATAAAGCATTTGGAAAACAACTTTTTATTCGGAATAACGACCTCAATCGTCCGAAACAAATTAACCACACTGTGATTTATTGTGTTAATGATTTTTTTCTAGGCGAAAACGGGCCGTTTGTATGGACTTTGGGCAGGAAGTCGGTTTTACTACGATCTACTCTATATATACTCGAACTGATAACCGATGTTACTTTGCCAATTCGAAGTCCGCGAGAACGGGCGGCAATTAAGAGAACACTCGGACGAAAACTGCTGTCAATACCTTTTTTTCTCCGGCGAGCAATCGGATAATGCGAAATTTCCGGGATCGTGAGAAGGAGCGCGAGGGAAAAAAGTGGGGTCACGTATTAAGTAATCCGTCGGGTCCCGAGGGAAAACCGAGGGTCGGCGCGGAATAGCCTTATCCCCCAAAATCATTTCTATTCTAACGGTGAAACAATCCAAGTAATATCTCAGCTCTCATCTCGGCCCTTTTCGCGGAAAAAAAGGCCGTATCCTCTTCGGAGGCATCTCAGGTGACCGTCCAAGTTATGAAAACCAGTGAGTCACGAAAACAATTAACTAATTAACGCACGTGCGTTCCACTGTGTATATAACTTAGAACTTGTCGACCCTAAAATGTCTACTATGCGGACCTCACGAAACGAAAAAACATTTTTACATCCGACGAACATTACCAGTTGACAAGTTGCCGAGAAAAGGAGTGTAATAATATGAACGAATGGTAAATTTAACAAGAAAAAAATTTAATTACTAACAAAAAAAAATTAGATATCTAATAACAATAATGAATTATGAATATTCAAGGATGAAAAATGTTCGGTAAATGGGTAAACGTTTTTTGTTTCACCGTGCAAGTTCTGTACACTCGAGAGTTCGAGATTCATCGGTTTATAACCGGAACGAGCGTTCGTTGACGCTCGCAATTTTTTTTTTTTTTTTTTTTTTTTGAAAAAGTAATTTGGAACTCGCGAACCCTCGACGAGTCTCTCGCTCTCTGTCCCTCTTCCGGGCTCTCGAGTCCGCTCGTCCATTGGCGAATTCGATTGCTCAACGGACGATGGTGGCGGTATGGTCCTCGACGTCGAAATCGTCCAAGTAATTGTTCGAAGTGGATGACCCTCAGTTTTTAATTGTGTTCGTTAGCGAGAGTAGCGTGCAATAACGTACATCATTATAGACGCACTGACTGAAGCAGTACGGAACCGCTCTACGGCACTGCGGAGGCTCCACAGTCCGATATTCGAGTGCACGCTTGCGCTAGGCCGTTTCTCGTGCTGTGTCCGTGCAGCAGGTGCTCGTATGCATGCCGGAGCAAATCCTCGGTAAGGCCGAAACGGTACAGCGATGGAACGACGTACGTCGAGGAGTCGACCTAGTCTCGTTTAACTCTGTGGAAACTCTCCTTCTCCGTCGCTCTCCTACGGCGAACTACAATTTCCGGTTAAATTTCGGCTCTCTGCCTTCTCTCGTTACGCGCTTACGTACAATTTTACGTTACCCTATAGTCGCTCCATTCGAGCTTTCGTGGAACGAATTCAAACGACAGAACAAGTTTGAGTGTGAAAACAAAAATAGAAACAAATTCTCAACAACCGGAAGCTTCGTGTTGTACGAAGTTGTAAATGTTTATTTTATTATTTTATTTAAAACCCCTGATTAAATAGAAAAGGCGGTATATCATGTGACATATGTGTATTACAATATCTCAATAAAAGTCTCTCTTCCTCTCTCGGTGGGACCGTCGTGTGAGTCGGGATAAGGCACGTTATGCGGGATCGTGAGGATTCCGTAATATCTCCCGAAATGACACTGGATAGGAGAGAGGTAGTTTTACGACTTTTTCCCTCGGGGAAACACCGCCGGTGTGTCTCGTATAGTACGGAAGGGGGGGGGGGGGGAACATATCGTCCGATCGGGATCTCTTGTTCTATACTCTCGATAGTAATATCGTGAAATTGCTGTGCTTACTACTACTACCTCCGCATTATACATAAACGTCGTAATTTACTCGTTTTATATGATCCACTTATCAGAGAAGAAAAAATCCATGATCCGAAATTCACTCACTTTTGTTGAAAAACGGTAGGGGTACCCCCTTTCCGTTTTTCGGCTCGAAAAAATCCGAAATTTTTTTTTTCAAGATATCGACCTGGAACCTTCGCCATTCGATTCAGTGGCTTATTCCCATTCTAAAACTGTATAGATAAACTTTTTTCCGACTACTTTTAAAATTCGTCCCTTTTGGGGTAGGGAATCCTATGTTAAATTTCCCGGAACGACACTTTTTTTTTTTTAATTTCAAGCTATCGATCTGAAACCTTCGCCATTCGATCCAAGTCATATACTTCCCAACCGATTTCAGCCACGAGAAAATTCTAAAAAATTTATTTCCATGAAAAAATCGACTTTTTCGAAATCGGCATTTTCGGCGTAAAAACAGTAAGGGTACTGCCTTTGCGTCGGAAAAATCGGAAAATATTTTTTTCAAGATATCGACCTGAAACCTTCGCCATTCGATTCAGTGGCTTATTCCCATTCTAAAACTGTATAGATAAACTTTTTTCCGACACTTTTTAAAATTCGTCCCTTTTGGGGTAGGGAATCCTATGTTAAATTTCCCGGAACGACACTTTTTTTTGAAAAATTTCAAGCTATCGATCTGAAACCTTCGCCATTCGATCCAAGTCATATACTTCCCAACCGATTTCAGCCACGAGAAAATTCTAAAAAATTTATTTCCATGAAAAAATCGACTTTTTCGAAATCGGCATTTTCGGCGGAAAAACAGTAAGGGTACTGCCTTTGCGTCGGAAAAATCGGAAAATATTTTTTTCAAGATATCGACCTGAAACCTTCGCCATTCGATTCAGTGGCTTATTCCCATTCTAAAACTGTATAGATAAACTTTTTTCCGACACTTTTTAAAATTCGTCCCTTTTGGGGTAGGGAATCCTATGTTAAATTTCCCGGAACGACACTTTTTTTTTTTTAATTTCAAGCTATCGATCTGAAACCTTCGCCATTCGATCCAAGTCATATACTTCCCAACCGATTTCAGCCACGAGAAAATTCTAAAAAATTTATTTCCATGAAAAAATCGACTTTTTCGAAATCGGCATTTTCGGCGTAAAAACAGTAAGGGTACTGCCTTTGCGTCGGAAAAATCGGAAAATATTTTTTTCAAGATATCGACCTGAAACCTTCGCCATTCGATTCAGTGGCTTATTCCCATTCTAAAACTGTATAGATAAACTTTTTTCCGACACTTTTTAAAATTCGTCCCTTTTGGGGTAGGGAATCCTATGTTAAATTTCCCGGAACGACACTTTTTTTTGAAAAATTTCAAGCTATCGATCTGAAACCTTCGCCATTCGATCCAAGTCATATACTTCCCAACCGATTTCAGCCACGAGAAAATTCTAAAAAATTTATTTCCATGAAAAAATCGACTTTTTCGAAATCGGCATTTTCGGCGGAAAAACAGTAAGGGTACTGCCTTTGCGTCGGAAAAATCGGAAAATATTTTTTTCAAGATATCGACCTGAAACCTTCGCCATTCGATTCAGTGGCTTATTCCCATTCTAAAACTGTATAGATAAACTTTTTTCCGACACTTTTTAAAATTCGTCCCTTTTGGGGTAGGGAATCCTATGTTAAATTTCCCGGAACGACACTTTTTTTTGAAAAATTTCAAGCTATCGATCTGAAACCTTCGCCATTCGATCCAAGTCATATACTTCCCAACCGATTTCAGCCACGAGAAAATTCTAAAAAATTTATTTCCATGAAAAAATCGACTTTTTCGAAATCGGCATTTTCGGCGGAAAAACAGTAAGGGTACTGCCTTTGCGTCGGAAAAATCGGAAAATATTTTTTTCAAGATATCGACCTGAAACCTTCGCCATTCGATTCAGTGGCTTATTCCCATTCTAAAACTGTATAGATAAACTTTTTTCCGACACTTTTTAAAATTCGTCCCTTTTGGGGTAGGGAATCCTATGTTAAATTTCCCGGAACGACACTTTTTTTTGAAAAATTTCAAGCTATCGATCTGAAACCTTCGCCATTCGATCCAAGTCATATACTTCCCAACCGATTTCAGCCACGAGAAAATTCTAAAAAATTTATTTCCATGAAAAAATCGACTTTTTCGAAATCGGCATTTTCGGCGGAAAAACAGTAAGGGTACTGCCTTTGCGTCGGAAAAATCGGAAAATATTTTTTTCAAGATATCGACCTGAAACCTTCGCCATTCGATTCAGTGGCTTATTCCCATTCTAAAACTGTATAGATAAACTTTTTTCCGACACTTTTTAAAATTCGTCCCTTTTGGGGTAGGGAATCCTATGTTAAATTTCCCGGAACGACACTTTTTTTTGAAAAATTTCAAGCTATCGATCTGAAACCTTCGCCATTCGATCCAAGTCATATACTTCCCAACCGATTTCAGCCACGAGAAAATTCTAAAAAATTTATTTCCATGAAAAAATCGACTTTTTCGAAATCGGCATTTTCGGCGGAAAAACAGTAAGGGTACTGCCTTTGCGTCGGAAAAATCGGAAAATATTTTTTTCAAGATATCGACCTGAAACCTTCGCCATTCGATTCAGTGGCTTATTCCCATTCTAAAACTGTATAGATAAACTTTTTTCCGACACTTTTTAAAATTCGTCCCTTTTGGGGTAGGGAATCCTATGTTAAATTTCCCGGAACGACACTTTTTTTTGAAAAATTTCAAGCTATCGATCTGAAACCTTCGCCATTCGATCCAAGTCATATACTTCCCAACCGATTTCAGCCACGAGAAAATTCTAAAAAATTTATTTCCATGAAAAAATCGACTTTTTCGAAATCGGCATTTTCGGCGGAAAAACAGTAAGGGTACTGCCTTTGCGTCGGAAAAATCGGAAAATATTTTTTTCAAGATATCGACCTGAAACCTTCGCCATTCGATTCAGTTGCTTATTCCCATTCTAAAACTGTATAGATAAACTTTTTTCCGACACTTTTTAAAATCCGTCCCTTTTGGGGTAGGGAATCCTATGTTAAATTTCCCGGAACGACACTTTTTAAAAAAAAATTTCAAGCTATCGATCTGAAACCTTCGCCATTCGATCCAAGTCATATACTTCCCAACCGATTTCAGCCACGAGAAAATTCTAAAAAATTTATTTCCATGAAAGAATCGACTTTTTCGAAATCGGCATTTTCGGCGGAAAAACAGTAAGGGTACTGCCTTTGCGTCGGAAAAATCGGAAAATATTTTTTTCAAGATATCGACCTGAAACCTTCGCCATTCGATTCAGTGGCTTATTCCCATTCTAAAACTGTATAGATAAACTTTTTTCCGACACTTTTTAAAATCCGTCCCTTTTGGGGTAGGGAATCCTATGTTAAATTTCCCGGAACGACACTTTTTTAAAAAAAATTTCAAGCTATCGATCTGAAACCTTCGCCATTCGATCCAAGTCATATACTTCCCAACCGATTTCAGCCACGAGAAAATTCTAAAAAATTTATTTCCATGAAAAAATCGACTTTTTCGAAATCGGCATTTTCGGCGGAAAAACAGTAAGGGTACTGCCTTTGCGTCGGAAAAATCGGAAAATATTTTTTTCAAGATATCGACCTGGAACCTTCGCCATTCGATTCAGTGGCTTATTCCCATTCTAAAACTGTATAGATAAACTTTTTTCCGACTACTTTTAAAATTCGTCCCTTTTGGGGTAGGGAATCCTATGTTAAATTTCCCGGAACGACACTTTTTTTTTTTTAATTTCAAGCTATCGATCTGAAACCTTCGCCATTCGATCCAAGTCATATACTTCCCAACCGATTTCAGCCACGAGAAAATTCTAAAAAATTTATTTCCATGAAAAAATCGACTTTTTCGAAATCGGCATTTTCGGCGTAAAAACAGTAAGGGTACTGCCTTTGCGTCGGAAAAATCGGAAAATATTTTTTTCAAGATATCGACCTGAAACCTTCGCCATTCGATTCAGTGGCTTATTCCCATTCTAAAACTGTATAGATAAACTTTTTTCCGACACTTTTTAAAATTCGTCCCTTTTGGGGTAGGGAATCCTATGTTAAATTTCCCGGAACGACACTTTTTTTTGAAAAATTTCAAGCTATCGATCTGAAACCTTCGCCATTCGATCCAAGTCATATACTTCCCAACCGATTTCAGCCACGAGAAAATTCTAAAAAATTTATTTCCATGAAAAAATCGACTTTTTCGAAATCGGCATTTTCGGCGGAAAAACAGTAAGGGTACTGCCTTTGCGTCGGAAAAATCGGAAAATATTTTTTTCAAGATATCGACCTGAAACCTTCGCCATTCGATTCAGTGGCTTATTCCCATTCTAAAACTGTATAGATAAACTTTTTTCCGACACTTTTTAAAATTCGTCCCTTTTGGGGTAGGGAATCCTATGTTAAATTTCCCGGAACGACACTTTTTTTTGAAAAATTTCAAGCTATCGATCTGAAACCTTCGCCATTCGATCCAAGTCATATACTTCCCAACCGATTTCAGCCACGAGAAAATTCTAAAAAATTTATTTCCATGAAAAAATCGACTTTTTCGAAATCGGCATTTTCGGCGGAAAAACAGTAAGGGTACTGCCTTTGCGTCGGAAAAATCGGAAAATATTTTTTTCAAGATATCGACCTGAAACCTTCGCCATTCGATTCAGTGGCTTATTCCCATTCTAAAACTGTATAGATAAACTTTTTTCCGACACTTTTTAAAATTCGTCCCTTTTGGGGTAGGGAATCCTATGTTAAATTTCCCGGAACGACACTTTTTTTTGAAAAATTTCAAGCTATCGATCTGAAACCTTCGCCATTCGATCCAAGTCATATACTTCCCAACCGATTTCAGCCACGAGAAAATTCTAAAAAATTTATTTCCATGAAAAAATCGACTTTTTCGAAATCGGCATTTTCGGCGGAAAAACAGTAAGGGTACTGCCTTTGCGTCGGAAAAATCGGAAAATATTTTTTTCAAGATATCGACCTGAAACCTTCGCCATTCGATTCAGTGGCTTATTCCCATTCTAAAACTGTATAGATAAACTTTTTTCCGACACTTTTTAAAATTCGTCCCTTTTGGGGTAGGGAATCCTATGTTAAATTTCCCGGAACGACACTTTTTTTTGAAAAATTTCAAGCTATCGATCTGAAACCTTCGCCATTCGATCCAAGTCATATACTTCCCAACCGATTTCAGCCACGAGAAAATTCTAAAAAATTTATTTCCATGAAAAAATCGACTTTTTCGAAATCGGCATTTTCGGCGGAAAAACAGTAAGGGTACTGCCTTTGCGTCGGAAAAATCGGAAAATATTTTTTTCAAGATATCGACCTGAAACCTTCGCCATTCGATTCAGTGGCTTATTCCCATTCTAAAACTGTATAGATAAACTTTTTTCCGACACTTTTTAAAATTCGTCCCTTTTGGGGTAGGGAATCCTATGTTAAATTTCCCGGAACGACACTTTTTTTTGAAAAATTTCAAGCTATCGATCTGAAACCTTCGCCATTCGATCCAAGTCATATACTTCCCAACCGATTTCAGCCACGAGAAAATTCTAAAAAATTTATTTCCATGAAAAAATCGACTTTTTCGAAATCGGCATTTTCGGCGGAAAAACAGTAAGGGTACTGCCTTTGCGTCGGAAAAATCGGAAAATATTTTTTTCAAGATATCGACCTGAAACCTTCGCCATTCGATTCAGTGGCTTATTCCCATTCTAAAACTGTATAGATAAACTTTTTTCCGACACTTTTTAAAATTCGTCCCTTTTGGGGTAGGGAATCCTATGTTAAATTTCCCGGAACGACACTTTTTTTTGAAAAATTTCAAGCTATCGATCTGAAACCTTCGCCATTCGATCCAAGTCATATACTTCCCAACCGATTTCAGCCACGAGAAAATTCTAAAAAATTTATTTCCATGAAAAAATCGACTTTTTCGAAATCGGCATTTTCGGCGGAAAAACAGTAAGGGTACTGCCTTTGCGTCGGAAAAATCGGAAAATATTTTTTTCAAGATATCGACCTGAAACCTTCGCCATTCGATTCAGTGGCTTATTCCCATTCTAAAACTGTATAGATAAACTTTTTTCCGACACTTTTTAAAATTCGTCCCTTTTGGGGTAGGGAATCCTATGTTAAATTTCCCGGAACGACACTTTTTTTTGAAAAATTTCAAGCTATCGATCTGAAACCTTCGCCATTCGATCCAAGTCATATACTTCCCAACCGATTTCAGCCACGAGAAAATTCTAAAAAATTTATTTCCATGAAAAAATCGACTTTTTCGAAATCGGCATTTTCGGCGGAAAAACAGTAAGGGTACTGCCTTTGCGTCGGAAAAATCGGAAAATATTTTTTTCAAGATATCGACCTGAAACCTTCGCCATTCGATTCAGTGGCTTATTCCCATTCTAAAACTGTATAGATAAACTTTTTTCCGACACTTTTTAAAATTCGTCCCTTTTGGGGTAGGGAATCCTATGTTAAATTTCCCGGAACGACACTTTTTTTTGAAAAATTTCAAGCTATCGATCTGAAACCTTCGCCATTCGATCCAAGTCATATACTTCCCAACCGATTTCAGCCACGAGAAAATTCTAAAAAATTTATTTCCATGAAAAAATCGACTTTTTCGAAATCGGCATTTTCGGCGGAAAAACAGTAAGGGTACTGCCTTTGCGTCGGAAAAATCGGAAAATATTTTTTTCAAGATATCGACCTGAAACCTTCGCCATTCGATTCAAGTCGCATATTTACGGACCGATTTCATGCGCGAGAAAATTCTAAAAAAAAATTTGAATATTGACAATTTTGAGGATCGGGAATCCACTCTTAAAAAGTTGGTGTGTAATGATATAACCGTTCGAAAGCAAATTTCAGAAGTTCCATGGAAAAATATCCAGAATGATAATTCAGTAAATCGATGGATGGGTGTTCAACTTGAGACTTTAGTAGTCAGATGGGTGACCTTTCAATTCGAAAGTTCACTAACGGGACGCACAATTGATTGTGGTTCCCTAAAAAAAATTCTTAAACTCAAGATCTTTGGCAAATGGAGCGCTGCGGCGCAAACAAAGATACTCTCGCGCGCGGTAGCACGCAGCATGACCCCTAGTTTATTCTAAAACAACATAACTTAATTTTAACTCTTTCTCTACTAATGGTTACTTTACTGTACGGGCCGCATTGGATATCGCATAATGGAAAAGTAATTCGTTCCAAATTGATTATCCAATTAGAATGATCAGCGACGTTTTTTCGGGCACCACAGTGAGTCACGTCTAAGGATCATCAGACGTCGGGTTGATTTGAGTTTAATCGACTTTCGACGGTGACGCTTCGTGTAACATCCTCCTCTCTCGGGCTCTTCACGCGCGCCGCTCGGGCCCACTCGATGGCCCGGGCGACGGTCTGAGTGATACCGCAGGAGAGAAGAAGAGGCCGTTGAAGCCGTGCCTCGGGCTCCATCATAACGGTGGAACGGTTTAATTAGGAAGTTCGAGTGAAACAGCAGCCACCCTTCGGAGCGGTAAAGTTTCTTCGTTCTAGCCCCCACCCATGCAGCACTGCCGCATTCCTTTTGCTCTTTCTGTTTCTCGCCTAGTCCTACCCCCCCCCCCCTCAACCTTCCCCGCCCCTCTCGTATCCACGCGTTTTCCACCTTCATCTGTACTTTCGTTGTTGTAAGCGAAAGCCAAGTATTTCATGTTAACCTCGGTCCCTCTTTCGTTTTCTCTCGCTTTACGACTCTTGAACTCACAGAGCTGTGCACACCGCAGCCGAATTTACCTCTGGCGAACAACGCGCGAGACCCAGCGCCCATCCATCCGATGAGGAGCGACTCGCTCGCGCGGTTTAATAAGCAAAGTTTTAAGGAGATGGAGCGAGTGAAACGGCACGGTAATAAGCGGGACGCTGCCACTCCGCCACCGGCCCGTTTCGTTTTGTCTTCTGTTTCAAGGCCATCACCGGTACCGGCGGCAACCGACCCCGATGCTCGAGAGAATTTTGGCAGCGCGAAGGGGGGCGGGGTGGGTTCCGGAAATAAACGACGTCAAGTCACCATTCGGTTGCGGAAAACGTCTCTCGATCCTCGGCTCCGGCTAGTCTAATCGCTTTGCTCCTCCCGGCTTCGCCGCACTTCCCACCCGCGCAGAAAACGAACGGTCTTTCGCGTCGCGATAAGACGCGCGCGCCGAAAACGTTCGTCGCGGGCAACCGATCGCTGTCGTCTCCGGGAGTTTCCGGGAACAAATTTCACCAGGACATATTATCGCGACTCGAGGTGTAATATTCCACTCGTCTAATTTCCTTCGACCGGGACCTATCTACCGATACGGCTTGGTATCTCGTCTATCTTCTTTTTTTTCTTCGCGTATTTTTTCCCTCCTCTTTAATCTCGACGCCTCCAACTGCGCTCGATAAAATCGAGCGGTAAACGAAAGATATCGACGTTAAAATTATGCCTCGCATTCGAGTACGAGGAGTTTATGGACGCCGAGGCCCAACAGTGCTCTCGCTCCTTTCCGCAAGTTCGCATAAACAAGCAACCTAGCCGACCGACGTCTAATTGCGTTTTCCCTCCGGATCTTTCGCTAATCTCCGTCCGTCGTCAGCGCGCTACGTTCGTTTTTGTCGGCTCTCTTTCCCTTAACTTCCCCACGTTTCCACACTCGATGTATATGCCGCGAGTACTTTATACCGTTGGTCGAGGACCGTTTGCTCGCTAAAGCTCGTTGTCGTCCTCGAAGTCGCGCTCGTTCCCGCTGTCTCCGTCACGCAGACAGAAGCGCGACGGAACGAACTACGACGGGGGTGAGACGGAGGGGAGGTCGGAGAGGAGTTCTCGTTCGGTCGGTCGAAGGTATACGCGGCGTCCGTGTGGCGCCCGTGGTCCGACTTTACGGCGCCTATGCTCCGCTCTACGCGAAACGAAGTAGCCACGGTACTGTGTGTTGCCCCGGCTCGCCCCGGTTGCCGCCGTAACTTCGCAACGTCCCTTCGAGCGAGCACCGGCTCGCCTATTTTTCCATCCTCGTTCTCGGCACACACACACACACACACGTACACGTACACGCATCCACCTCTCCGCCACCCCTTCGGCCCCCCGCCCACGCTGGCCGAGTGGGAAGCAGCATTTTCGAAAATTATTTTCATCCATCCCGGTCGAACGGGAACGCCATGACTCTCACGCAAACGAGCACACCCCGAATATCCATTACCACTCGAAACTGTATTTCGGGTATTCGTGACTTTGCGAATTATTCTGGAACATTTTTCGGGCATCGCTGCAACGTACTGTTCTCGTTGCATGTCGGATGTTACGATGCGTCAGCCTCGCGAGTACCAAAAACCCGACGTGTTTCTCTTCGGTCGCGATCGTCGAGCAGCGTGTGACGGATATTTTTGTTGCATTGTCGAACAAACAATTTTCCACGTTAGGGGACAGGAAACACTGGTACCATTTTTAATGATTATTCTCTCATCTGGCGAATAGTCTTTTTTTTCGATTCCTTGCTAGTTATTTCTCTCTCAGGTTCGTTCGAGCGAAGCGTCGGAGACGTAGCCGCTCGCCTGATCTCGTTGCGTCTTATTCTATAAATTTGCAGTAACGAATTCGATAGAGATAGGCGGAGGGGAGCGAGAGAAAAAGAGGGATAGAGAGGAGAGTGGGAGACGCAAGGGCGGGACGTATTTTCGTCACGGCGAACGCGAAGCTATTCCCAAGGCAATCTTGGACGGTAATAGGGAGACGTAACAGAGTTACCTTTTACACCGTGACGCTCTCTAGCTGCACGCCGAACTACGTTTTCTATGCGACGAGAACGCGTCCCGTCTCCGGTTGAGCTCTCTTTAGCGTGTCCTACCTATCATACCTATCTGTCCTTTTTCGCTTCATCTCATCTGTCTGTCCATTCTCTATCCTCTCGTGTATCTATGATATAATCGCGAAACAAACTCGATAAATTCGCCGGGATTCCTCGCGAGATTGGCTCTCCGCGTTCGCCGGACGAGACCTCTCGTACGGGTCGCGAGGACCGTGTACGCGAAATTGACGAAGCGATCAAAAAAATGATTATAAATATTTTAACAATATGACAATTGTAACGATATTTCTTGCGAACGAGAATATTTCTTGGATGGTTGACGGAGAACGTAGCCGCGTACAAGAGTGAGACACGAGAAAATGTTACTCGTGTGAAACCGTACAGCCGACGTCTCGCCACAAGACGGCCCGCAGTGTCAGTTACGAGAAAGACGAAGAAATTTTCTCCACAGCGGGCACCTCCGAGGCTATGGTAGGACGTCGGAGATTCGGTTGGCCTCGTAAACACGAAAATTGTCCGAAGTCCATTACAAAACAATATTCGACGCCACGTACGAGCACTCCGGCTGCTCCTCGTTCATCTCCGACTCTATCCTTCGCAATGGCTTGCTTCTTTTTTTATTATTATTATTTTTTCCCTCGTTTCGCTTTTACGACTTCCACACACTCCCTCGAGTTACTCGCAGTAACTTTTCCGTCTCTCCAGGCTCAACTCCTACGAAGCTCGTCGAACGTGTGTGGCCGTGTCTCTTTGGCGATATCAAATCGAAATAGGGAATGCGAGCCGGATCGGAAAGAACTGTATGGGAGTTAGGCAAAAGTCGAACGACGATCGAGTAACTGTGCATTTGCAAAAGACTCCGATATAATGAGTCACAGGAACATTCGAGGACGAAATACGATGAGGCGTCTATTTACCCGGATTCCCGGAATTTTACATGAATCACCGAAAAGTACCGGCAATTTCTCCAAATGCGAAGAACTCTCGTGTCCTCCGCAAACGCGGGAGACACATATCTGCTTCGTGGTAATATCATGCCTCGTC
This sequence comes from Listrodromus nycthemerus, assembly GCA_963978505.1. Taxonomy (NCBI): domain Eukaryota; kingdom Metazoa; phylum Arthropoda; class Insecta; order Hymenoptera; family Ichneumonidae; genus Listrodromus; species Listrodromus nycthemerus. The sequence continues at coordinate 342,435 of OZ021682.1, read as the reverse complement.
CCACTCCTCTTCTTCCCGCGTTCGTTGCTGAAACCACGTCGATATAGAATTCGCGGCGGAAACGTTTTCCCCGCGTCTATCGGTCAAAGAAAGAAATCTCATAAAATTAGCCAGCTAGAAGCTATTGTCTAGACGCGGGAGGTCGAAGGCTTCGCCAATATTCGGTCTTACGGAGCGTGCAGGAATGAACGATGGGAATAAATGAGCGAGAGATTGGATATAGGTTGGCGCTGGAGACAAGTAGAAAAAGGCGAATGTCGAAGGATGGAAGGAGATGAGATTTCCAACGGAGGAAAACTTTCAAGTACGCGAAGAACGGTTCTTCACTGACATTGCAACGATCCAGCATGCGTTTCATTAATTATTAGCCCCTCTCGCGAATTCCCGTTCCGTCGGATTAATCACCAAATCCAAAACAGCATATGGACGATAAAATATTCATAATTCAAGCGCAATTGCCAATTAACCCCGCTCGGATGGCTGAGCATCGGCCATCGGTGGTTTTCCGTTGAGTGAATGCTGTGGAAACGATTCGACGCTGTTATCGTTATTCGTCACTGTGCGCATCGTTACGGTTATTGGTCGACGATGTTGCTCGAATAAAGGCAAGCCTTCCTCCTCCCTGAGGCGCATCGAGAGAATCCACTAACTGTGCTCGTACAGGTCACCCTTCGGATCGTGAGGAAGACGGAGGTCAGCCATTTTCGGGGCTATTCAGGCGGAGATTCGCCCGATCGGTTCTCTCGATCCTGCGGAATACACTTCCTACGGTAATACGCTTCCGATACGAAGAAGCTTCAAACTGTCAGCGTTTGTTTCCCCTTTATTTTTATTTAATTCCTTGCATCGTTTTCTCCTTTGTCTACTGCAGAGCTACAACTCGTTAATAATACGGCAAACAATTGGTATCGCGAAAGAAGGCAACGAGAAGTGTAATCCGACAGCGTAACGAAATACACGAGGATGAGCAACGTCTTTTCTCCGAGCTTCCGTACGGTCTAACGGCTTGCTTTTCGCGATTAAAAGCTCGAGCTTAATCCCGACTAAAGTACTGCCGCCGCGCAGGATAAAGTACACAGGGACACGTAGGTTCGCGTACAGCATCGAACGGGCCGTGGCGAGAATTATATCGTTGCGCGCTACGAAATTCATAAAGGTTTTACCGGGGTTGGAAGAATGTCAGGAAAGAGCATTCGGAGCGTCGTTCGAAGGTATCGGCTACGTATAAGGACGAAACCGAGCTTTGTATCCCGTGCGCGAAAACCCCGGTGTAAAAGTAAGTGGCGAGGGAGACGGTGGAGGAAGGAGGTTTCCAGTTGGAATCCACGTGCTCCCTTTCCCGTCATAAAACTACCCTTTCCGCCTCGACAGACCATGACCCCCTCGTTTCGTTACCTGGTGTACTACGGGATACCACAGAATGGTATACGTGTCGGATACTCTATGTCCTGACACGAGAGAGATACGAAAACAGGGAGGAAGAGAAAGAGCCCGGTTATTCGCCCAGGAGGCGAGAAACCAGGGAGGGAGTCTTTTAAGGTCGGGCTCTCTAACCGCGGCAGTCCTGACCCCTCGACCCCTGCTCTAGTTGAGGCTCACACTGAACGATGCCAGAAGCAGCGGCGGCGAGGAGAAGCACGGCTTTCTTCGGAAAGACTTTGGTTTACTCGGCCCCGGAGGCGATGCCGCTCCCACAACCATCCTTTATCTATCCCCATACTTTTTTTTCCCCCTTTTCCGTTTATCGATACTCGAAGCTCCGAACGAATTCTTTCGCGGGTTAATCTCGTCGATCAAAAATCTCGATTCCGTTCGTTTAAAAATGTTACCGTGAAGTCCTTTGAGCGAGATGTAAAGCTGTTCCCGAGCATGTCGTGAATTTTAGAATGGCCGTGTTCAAAAATGTATTCCCATAAATTCGTCTCGATTAAATTCGTCTTTCGTTGATTAGCATCAGGATTATAGGGACGCGCGATATTTACCACTACTCTTCCCCGCCGATGCTTCTACCTTGCGTCCGTTCGAACTTGCCCCGGTCCACCGGTACACGAGTTTATGCCACGAGAAATAAAGGGACCTATCTTCGTGTAAAGCTAAACGCCGAAGGTACCAGCTACGTGGTCGCCGTGTAGCACAGCTCGAGCTCGAAACGCCCGGTAGGCTCAGCGGCGTCTCACGCGACCCGCCAGACATCTCGGCGCCGCGGCGCTTCCGCATCGTTTCGTCCTCGCGATAGTCACCCTCCCCGCCCTGGTCGATGCATCCTGGACTTCCGTACCGCTCTCCGGCCCGTGCTTCGCGAGAAACGAGGCGCTTCCATGAACGCCACTGGCTACTCGTTACCCCTGCGCTTCTCTCGAGAGCTGCCTTACTCTTCGCGGTAAATCCGGAGGCGGCGTAGCGTTAGAACGGGAAGCCTCTAACTTCGCGAAACTCAGCGAAGACTTGGCAGAGCGTGCGCGCCGGGGCGCCCGACGGAGGGAGCAAATTGTAGGAGAACCCCGTTGTATCGGTGAACTATCCCGACACAGCTGAAAGAATGTTCGCCCATTGCGAATGTCGCATTGTCACGCTCATTCCTTTCCAATTTTATCTATTCGCCGGATCGTACGGCGGCGACGCACGCTCCGCGGAGCACACGCTCGATTATATTGAAAAAGAGAACGGCGACCCCGACGACCAAAGGTTTTTGCTCACTGCGCCACTGCAACGCTCATTATTATTCTCATTTTGTGCGGAAATTAAAAAACTGGACAACAAATTTTTGTTGCCTACATAGTAAAAAAAAATCGCACATTCCATGAATCATTGTTCAAAAATGTGTGTGTGTGTGTTTATCACTCTTCACCAATATTATTTTTTAATGTGTATGTAGATAAAAGGGTCAGTTTGCTGAAAAAAAAACCGGCAGCATGTTCCTCACGAACAGATCGGTGTCGAGAAGTGACTCGTCGCGGGACAAAAAAAATTCATAAACGACTGTGCAGAGGAAAATATTTTAAGAGCTACGTACAAGACGGTGGAACAGATCGGTGGAGAGGACGGGTTAATAAAAAAAAAAAAAAGGAAAGAGCGAGGGTCGGATACACGGGTCGTAATTCGATCCGGAGGACCCGAGTCTAGCGGAGCATTTCAGTTTGATACGTGTGCCACGACCTCCGGAGTTTCGTGCTCGGTTCTCGAACCGACAGGCCGGACCAACCCTGGAACGATCGAGAGCGGCGAACGGGCGGCTTGCGATACCCGTGAGGACGGAAGATGCGAGAGGCCAGACGGGATAAAATATTCAGCAAGAACAATTTTGTTTTAGTACACTGAAAGGTGCCGCCTCCTCGCTCGGAATCGTCTACTACCACCAGTGGCGGTACAAAGACGGTGCAGGAGATGGGATTAATGGCCGAGGAACCACTTCGATTCCGAACGAAAGGTCGAACGGAACGAAGGAGGTCGGTGGAGGAAGGAACCTCGCGGACCAAACAACTTTGCTGGTAAACGATTCAACGTAATACAATGTATTACCCTTATTATCGAAGACCGGTACGTTTTAAACAACGTAACCCTTTGCAATAATATTATTGTCATTGTCAAACTAAATAACATAAATTTGATTTAATTTAGCGGCAGAAAAATTGTGGACGACTGTTGAGAAAAAACGCCTGTAGCTGGTACGAAAATGCTTGTTTTTTTTTTGTCGTAGAATTTTAATCAATGTTTCGTGTTTGTCAGGAAGATTGATTAACGAGAGTCGTGAGTGCGCAATTGCGCGCGGTTGCAAACGTTATGAAATATGGCCTTCCGCATTCGAGATATGCTACGGCACGTGCCGATAGCGGTTGTTGAGGATTCCGATCTCTCGCGAAGGTCTTCCCCGCACATGTCATCCTGTGACTCCGATGCTGCATCGCGAAGTAGTAGATATCGGGGTCACACAGCGATTTGCATACATTTACGTCTGACCGAGACTGGCTCGCTCTACTGGGACGCCTTCACACCCACTAGCCGGAATATCGCAGCTTCCGCGTTGTTGTTTTTCACTATCATTTCTTATCGCGCTATTCGTTCTTTTTCAGGGAAATTGTTAGAAAGTCTCGAGTGACGTCGAGTATAGTGAAAAAAAATGTCTAGCGTTCGACTCGGCTCTCGCGTGGGTGACTAATGACAACGGTGAGATATCGAGTAACGCGATAAGGCGACGATTGCCATCCCGAGAAACCGCAACGAAATTATCTGCCCGGTTTTCGATAAAAAGGGCAGAGTCACAATCGCGGGGTTCGATAACGGACCAACGTTTCGTACCACTATCTCGACGGATGTGGACACTGCAACTGGCTGAGGGTAAAAAATCCATTTGTTTTCTTCGGCTTTGATAATTGCAATAAGATTTTTTTTTTTCAATGGCTATATAATATCGGGTATCCGGATAAGTGCCTCGGTCGTAGCGAAGTTTGCCATCTTGATGCGCACGGCCTGTTTACGCAGTTCGTCAAAAAGGATGGTGAATTTTCAGGTAACTTGGATCCTAGCGATCGTCCTGTTGCTGGGCGTCGCGGAGGGCCTAAAATTGGCGGAACCGTGCCTGGACACCAAGTGCAAACTTCCGAATTGCAAATGCAGCACGTCCGAAAGCGGCAACGCAATACCGACGGCAAAAATTCCTCAGGTACGTTGAAAAACAAATTGTTCGGTGCGCACGAGCCATTAACGAATTTCGGTCTAACGAGAAGAATATGCTTCCTTGGTCCTAGATCATCATGTCATCGTTCGATGACGCTGTTACAAATATCACTTATCATCTCTTCGCCCAAGCACTCTTCGATCGCAAGAATCCTGACGGTTGCCCCATAGGTGTAACTCACTTTCTCTCACACGAATACACGGATTATAGCAAAGTGCAAGATCTCTGGGCGAGAGGTCACGAGATAGCACTTCACTCCGTTACGTAAGTTTCGTTTTATTTCATTTTTTATATTTTTATTTTCTGCCAATGGAAAATGTAAATTTAAGGATCTTTTGTATCATACAATGAAATTAAATCCATCTTGTACGTCGTTAAAAACATAGAAACTTTCTCGACTCGTGTAACTCCGATCGCGAATCCTAGGAACTTGTGTGTGATCGAACGGTGTTAATGGGGAATTTTAGGCACGACGCAAAAATCGAAAATTACTGGGCGGGGATAAATTTGACGATGATTAAAATGGAGTTCGGTGACATGAGAACCATGGCGAATCACTTTGCGGGAATCCCGATTGAGGAGATTCGAGGGATGAGACTTCCGTTTCTGCAAACTTCGGGAAACGTGAGCTTTCAGGGACTCCAAGAGCTCGGACTAACGTACGACAGTTCTCTGCCGACGAGGCAATACATCGATCCACCGATGTGGCCCTACACTCTCGATTACGCGAGTCATCAGGACTGTGCGATAACTCCGTGTCCAACGGCGAGCTTCCCAAAGATCTGGGAAATACCGATGATTATGTGGATCGATGATCGCGGCGTACCGTGCAGTATGGTAGACGCTTGTGTCAACATGTGAGTATCGTCATAATTTCAATTTGTTATGACAATTTGTCAAACACAAGATTAATTTTTTTAATAACGACATAATACGTAACCATTAAATCCGTAACTGTCGTCAATTTACAGAAATAATATTGATTTATTTAACCTCGGTATTAGAATTCTTAATCGAGTATCGACTCGACGATCATTGCCCTACATAGGACACGCGGGGGAGCGGTGAAGGGAGGCAAAATCTAACATTCGCTAATTGTCATATCGCTAATTGACGCGGAACGCCGAGACCCGAACGAAATCATCAAACGATCATCCACCATCCACTCCCCCCGGTAATTGGGCTTCGAGCCGAAAGAATTGTCGTGTTGCTGTCGGACCGGATTCCCGCCGTCGCGTAATTGCCTTTAGAGTCTTCGGACCAATTTCCGATAATCCGGGATACAACGTTGCCCTCCTCCTACTCGGTCGGTCGTGATAGAAATATAGAGAGAGCACGAAATCATAAAGTATCACCGAATAACGCGGGAGAAGTAACGGGGAATTGGATGCCCGACCGATTTTTCTCCTAATACGAAACGATCGTCGGTTTTCTTTACAGACCGAAGGATGCCGAATCCATCACCGAATGGATGATCAAACAGTTCAATCGTCATTACTTCGGAAATCGTGCACCATTTCCTATCTTCATGCACGCAGCTTGGTTCCTCAAAAATCCGGAAAATTTTAAAGCTTACGCCAAGTAAGTGTATTTCGCACTCTAAAAAATTATTTATTTTACTGACGTCTTTCGGGTAAAATGTATAATCGCCTCAATTGCATAAATAATTCTTTGCGGGCGCCCGTCAAAGAATATTTCTTTCGGTGATCACTCGAGTTAAAATATTCGTTCAATGATTTTAATTAAAGCTATAGACAATTGCATTCCTAAAATTTAGATTCATCGAGTACGCTCAAACCTTGAAGGACGTTTACATCGTCACGGTCAATAAGACAATGGAGTGGATAAAGAATCCTAAAGCCGTGGATACCCCCGACAAAAAACCGTTCGGTGCTTGCGTCGTCAACAAACCACCGAAGGTCTGCAGCAAGCCACTAAGCTGCGGACTCCAGGCTTCGAACGGCGAGGAGAGGTGGATGACTTCGTGCGTCTCCGCGTGTCCCTCTAAGTATCCTTGGTTGGGCAATCCGCTGGGCAACTGAGATCTTCGATCGTATCGTCGTTGGTATAAAATATCATCGATTCGGAGTATTTGTCGTGGTGGGGCCTGATTTGCCTCCCACGACTCAATCGGTAATGAGTGCACACGCGATAGCAAAAAAAATTGTGAAAGACATGTAAAAATAAATTTTTTCGATAATTTCTATGATGACTCAGCATAGAATTTTGCGGTTCGAGCTTCGACGATCCTCCGGATAACCGTGCGGCAAATACATTGCGACCTTACGAGCCGAACACGTGTCTAGGTCGTTACAATTTAAGATCTATATTTTTTAGTGGAGGGTCATTATTTTTGTTTTCTTCTCCACGATGCTTCCGAGCATCCTTAATCTCGGTGGTGCGTCAAGACGTTCGTATACGTTGTACAAGAGGTAAATCTTGCCTGGACGTGAAAGAAGCGATGGGGCAGTGGAAATAGGCGGAGCTCGGAAACGACGAAACTGCTCGTCCATGGTGCATTAAGGTTTCGTCCGTGGCAGTGCTAACGCGGCTCCGGGTCGGTCTCTCCAAAGCCGCACATATCCGTTAGATCGTAAAGTCCGAAGCCAATTTCTACCGGATACCATTAGCGGGGCCCATTAAACATTAAACGACAGGGAAAATGTAACCGGAATCTCCGTCCAACGAGGCAACGGTCTTGTCGTTCCGTCGTTGCCCCAATCGCAATTAGGATATTAATAATGGTCAGTCCCAGAGTGTCCAGGGCATCTACGAAGCCATGCGTCGTACGGGCTTTCCCCCCGCTTCGGTACTTCAATTATTTCGAGCTTTCCACCGTGCCTGCCGACTAGCACTTTCTACGCTAATTAACGACGCACGGCTTACGGCAACTTGTTACGAAACGAGGCGACTTTATTTTTTATTCGTTATTGTCGCTATATTGGACGATTCCGTAACTCCGGGCTTCTTTTATTTTACGATTCGAGCACTCGAATCTTTTTCGGGCAAGACACGCGGCGTTCCCGTGAGACACAGCAGTCGCCATCTCTCGGGTGAGGAGCGAACTTCCGGCGTGTATGTAGAAAGATAAACCCGACCGCAAGGATATTTACATAACGCCTACGTAAATTGCCTGTGCAATATAAAACTCGTAACCTCCGATCGAATTATCTTCTCACTGTCGTACACCATTAACGCTCGAATTTATTCTAACCTGCGACGTGGAGAATTACGAGTGCCACCTTTTCGTAAGTGTAATAACGTTTGTAATCAAATTGTTATTATATTAATTATCAAATTAATAATGATGAGAGAACTCCGGACGAGGCGAAGGGACAGCTCGATGGTTGTCGAATGGCTGCCAAATATGTTGATCCGATTGCACAAAATTTTATCCACGAATGGACTATAATAGTTCACTAATTTGTGGCATTTTTCGATGAATTTCACGTCCACATAATTTATTCATTATTTTCAATTTTATTTAGGCCAAGAGTTGAAATTTTTCAAAATCGGCCGATATCCTGTAGAAAAAAATTGCTCTCGCGCACCGTGATTTTTTTCTTTCGCGTGGACATCACAACGAATCGATCCCGGCGAGTCAGGAAACATCGGGCAAATACCGACTGCGGTCACCGGTCGGTCAAACGAGGCTCGAGACTCGGAAATTTAAATTCCCCGAGAATACCCAGCGGGAGCCATCGAAATAATTTAAGCGAGTGGCTCACGTACCAGATCCAACGCTGAATCCCTGATTTTTAATTCACCATACGGACATTGAGAGCGCGCTTTGCACTGCACGCTTTATTAAACCCAGAATCCGTAAAAGCCATCTTTCTTCGAACTTCAAAATAACTCTTACCCTTACAGAGACGCAACGAGAGCTTACGAATCTCTCTGCAGCGTCCTCAAAGCCACCACCATCGAATATTATGAGTTACGAATGAGAAACTCGGCCGGGATTTAAAGGTAAATGAGTTTCGTTCGTTTCGCGGGAATACTAATTCTTTGTACAATGCACGTTGAAGTTGCAGAGGGCATTTCATCCGTCTTCGTCCAGGGTGTACTCTGACAACGAGCCACGAGCAATTACACCTTTCGCAAATATTTGGCTCGCTCTCGCGCTTAACTCGCTCTCTGAATTATACTTTTTCTTTGTCTCGCACATCGGCATCGCTCCGTCCCATTTTCACGCGCGACACACCGGTAGGGACTTTTCGCTCTCTTTGCACTCCCTCGACGTTCCCTCCTCGCCCCGCCGTTCGTGTCTCGGATCCATTTAGCCGATATTGAAAAACCTTCCAGCACGAACGAAGCATCGGCATACACGGATATAACGAAAGAAGCCAGGGCGGTGGCTGTTCTCCTCCCGATGGGTGCGGAAAAAAACGCCTCTGGGAGTCGTGCGCCTCCGCACCGTCACGAGAATTATACGGGGGGGGGGGGGGGGGGGGGCTCTCTGCCTCTCGTCGCCCGAGCTGAGGCTTGCGGTCGCGAGCAGGCCGGAGCACTCGTGCGAGTCGGAGAAGAAGCTCGCGGTGCTGCGCCGGATTCTATCCTGCCCGGGGAAAACTCGGGGGAAGCATTTCTCATCTCTACGCGTAATACGTCCAGCACTCCGCTCGGGAGTTCTCGCCGAGAATGAGAGTGAGCGAGTGTACGACGAGAATTTTTCGACGAAGCGACAACGAACGCCGTGGACGGACATTTTTTACTCCGCCGTATGCGGCATCGCTTCCCGATGGAGGTCCGCGGTTATATTAAAAAAAAAAAATAAAAAAAATTTCCGCCACGGAAGCGTCAACGGGGAGGACACGACGAATTCTCGCACGTAAACGATATATATTTTGCCCAGCCGTGTCGACTATTTTCCATCTGTCTTTCCTTCTGTTTTTCCGAGAGCGGAAGCTCGTTGTGACGAATGAGAAGTTTGACGGTTCATTCCACCCAAAATGAATACGCGCGTTATTCGTTCTACGAGCACGCAACGATATAATTATTCTTCGATAAAAACAAAATAATTCCGTCGTCCATCGACGACGAGATGAATTTTCACCTCCGGGCACTGAAGGAGCGGCAGATGACGAAGCCTCGGGAGGAAGGGAGAGTACGGAAAGCGCGCGAGTTAGTTTAAGGTGTACGCTCCGTGCGACGTTAACGATGTCAATTATGGTAATGAATTGTTCGGCGTCGAGGGATGCATGGCAGTTAAGTTAAAATACGATGCTGGGCGATGGGTGGGGCGGGAGGGAGAGAAGCGTTCTCGTAAACAAAGAGGCTCCGTAATGGTGTATCGTACAGTGGCGTTACTCTGCGTAAATACGGTGCACAGGGTTTGGATGCACAGGGGTCGCCGCGGGCGAATGTGTCCCGCCTCGTGGGCCACGGGAGAATCTCCGGTCCTCCCGTCTTTTCGCTTCGCCGACTCGATGTTTCGTAGGAGGGTACAACGACAGAGCTACTGTGCGAGGAATGTGTCAATTCCGTGCCAATTCCGGCCCGGTGCGACGCCCCCACTGGGGACGACTCGAGCATCGCAGCCGGTTCGTCGGACACATCGCCTTGGACCTACCCGAAAGAATTATCCACATCGACTCTCGGACATGAGATCGTCCGGTGGAAAGCTTCGAGAGAATCGTGATTCATAAAAACGTTCCGAATCACGATCGTACATATCGACTTTAATTGACATTTATTCCGTGTTACTTCCCATTAAATTTTGAAATGAGTTTCATTTTTTTGAATACCATTTTTTATATCAATATTCAGTACACCTTTTTCGATTCGCCGGGCAAGATCATCTCGAACATCGCCGGAGCTCTCGCACAGTCGAAACAGAAGTCCTCGGAGAAATCAAAACTCACGGCCAAACCATCGACCAAACCACGGCCAAACATCGGTACACAGTAACTCATCGTGAGATTTCACACGCAACACGCCCGAGCAACGGGCTCGGGCGTTTGACGCTGATCACAGGCTGAATATTTATTAGCATCGGGACACACCGCGGCTGCAGGAATCGGCGACGACTCTCGGTTGCGGGAGTAAAGTAGTTCGAGATCCACTTGGCGACGTTGAGATTTCTCCAGAGAAATTATACTTGGATGCGAAAATTCGTTTCAAGAATTTTCGTTCCAACCCTATAGCTGAAAACTCTGTATTTTAATACCCTCTCGGCTTTCCACTCGCTTCTCTTCGCCAGCTTCAAACTTTCCCTTGTTCCCGCACAATGGTGTGTTATATGTTTCAAAATTTCTGAAATCTCGTTCAAGAAACGGCTGAGGATCGCGGATCAACACAGACTGATGCAATACAATAGAAAGATCGTGATAAATAAGTACCGATGAATTGGAAACAATGTTCCGACGACGAAAGCTCGTCGCGGATCAGATAGCTTCCGGTTATCGGGCTTTACTGGGAGACGATCCTTGACCGGTCTTATCCGGGCCATCGATCTCCATCGATCCTCCTCTCCCGCAATTATTTTTAAAGCCTCTCGCCGACGCGAGGCTCTCCCGCATCGATAGCAACGATGACTTTCCGCCACGAGTCTCGGACTCTCCCCTGCTTCGCGTTCCCCCGGCCGTCTCTCGGCCGGGAACGTCACTGAATTACGATCCGACCCGTTCGCGTATTTCTGTCGCGCGTCGTCGTGCGGTTGAAATAACTGATTCTCCGTTGGTTAAGGGACGGGCGAGAGATACAGGGTGAATGGTGTAGGGTTGAGTGGCGAACCACGAGAATAAGACAATAGCGGCCGGCGAGTCGAGCGAGAAGGTAAAAGCCCGATCGCCGGCGCGCACGAGGCTAACAAAGGAGGACGAACGGACGACCGGGCAACGCGAGAAGCGTTACGCTTGTATTGAACCTCTTCACCCGCACTCCACCCGGGCAGCCGCTTATACCGTATTCTCTAACTCTCAAGCCGCGTGTTCTAACTCAGGCAGATCTACGGCTTTCCTGTAACATAGATTCGCGTTTGCCGCATAGTGGCCTCGGAGCTCGCTCCCCGAATCGCACCCTCCCCGCCCGTTCAACCCCCGTCGTTCTTACTCCCGCTAATGCCCCGCGAGCGACGGTAGGGAGGGAGACAAAGAGAGAGAGAGAGAGAGAGAGAGAGAGAGAGAGAGAGCTAAGAGCGCGGTGGCGGCGGCTCGAGACACGCGTGTGCCGCGAGACGACCGCCAGAAGCAAAGACATCCCCGAGCAAAGACACCCCTCCCCTCTGCCCCCTCGCAACGCCGCGAGGGTGAAACCTCAAACGCGACCGCTCCCGCTTTTCGTACGTAGTGCACGACTCGGAAGAAGCATCCGGCAGAAACGGAACCCCGGCAACGCGGCGCCTCTCTATTTTACCTTCTGACAATTCTCTCGAGAAAGCCACGGACCGTTCCTCCGAGTCCCGGTAGACCGGCGAGTCAGTAAGAAATCAATTTGCGAAACCAAAGTCATCCGATCTCTGGAGGGTGAGGGAATAAAAATGAGGCAAAAAAGGATGATGAAACGGCGAAGGAGGAAAATAGCTTTGAGGTATGGATGCGGTGAGGTTTCTCAGTCGGCACTCCGACACTCTCATCGCAATCTTTATCTGGAGCACGGCCGACGTCTCTGCTCAGAGTTTTACGCGTGTTCCCTTTCCTCGTTTAGAGCCCTCGAGCTTTTCCGCCTTCTTTCCTTCCTGCTTACGGTTGCTTCCTCTCTTCTCGCCCTGTGTACTACATATTCCATCCACCTCCCCAGCCCTTTCCAGCGAGCTCCACTGCGTATTCGGCACGTGCTCTCTAACGCAATCCTCCACTACTCGAACGGCGGAGCAGAGGCAGTTGTAGCGAAAGCAGGAGCAATGGCACACGTGTCTCCAACGCGGATGGTTTCTTTTTTTTTTCCCCTTTCTTTTTCTGCCTTTCTCTGCTGCCTGCTTCGTATCTCTCGTTTTTTTGTCTCTCTTTTTCATGAGAGAGAGAGAGGTTCTTGCCGAGTCCTCTGTCGGTCGAAAACGTGACTCTCCGACCCTCGTGCTTTGCGAGAACGGGGAAAAATCGAGGGAAAGAGAATATCGAGGAAAGGAGGATGAGCCGCGGGATAGAGAAGAGCAGAGGGGGAAGAGGTGGGACAGCCGGTGTCGGAAGATGGTCCCACGAGACTTTTAGCAGCGGAGAGCCGAAAGATCACGAGGCACATAATTCAGCCATCTCTTCAACGGGCCGACGGTAGCGCGACGCGTACCTCGGCTCTACGTGGGTACTTACGCTGCGAATTTTCGCGCATCTTATTCAGTTTCTGCTATAAAAGCTTTATCCACAAAGACACGTTTCGTGCCCGAATGTTCGTCTCTTATTTTCCGTCGGGATTACGGAATGTTCAAAATATTTCAAAATATTAATGTATCGAATACGAAACGAGCGCTATTGTATAGAAAGAAAAAGTAAAGATCATCGTGATTAACAGAGTGTTTTTTTGTTCTCGGGGCGGGAGAACCTTTTTAATTGACACTGGGAGTCATTAAAGTATCCTCGTTCGTTTTGTCTGTTATTTTGCGGTGCGCGAAAGCGCTTCGTAACTTTATTCATGAGTGCGCCCGTCACATTCGTTGACCGAGAAAAGAGAGGAGACGCTGTAAAACTCCGGCTACGTGGATATAACGGATATACTCGTAAGCGCCTTCCGAAAAACAAGTACGGCACCCCCCGGCAGCTCGGAAGCCCCTCGGGCTCGTAAACCTCGAAGATACGTACACGGAACGTGAATATATGTACAACGAATGAGAGAGGGGCTCGCCAACTGAGGCGACAAGAGCGGGACACATAACGCGCGAGAGAAAAACAAACTTTGCTCTTTTCCGCGGTGTGCAAAACGAGCGGGAAAAAAAAACCCGCGGTACACGAAGTCCGATCTGCGTTGTCGCGGCAGTGAAATACAGAAAGTTCGGTCGCTGGGAAAATAAAAAAACCGTGAACCTCGCTTCCCTCTCTCGCCGGTATCAAATGTATAACCCGGCAAGTAGTACGACCAGAAACGTACTCCTTCGCTTTCTCGTTCCCCCCTTTTTATATACTTTTCCTTGGCCGTTTTCCGTTCCCCATCGCACTTTCACGCTCTCTATTACATGTTTACGATCTTTCCGACCGCGATTTTTCGCGACACGTAAAAACTGACTTTCGGGCCGTTCTCCTCCCTCGCTCGCTGCAAAAGTATCTTTTGATACGCAGTAACGACCAATTGGATTTCGGAATGTCACCGTGTTCGCGGGCAACCTTCGACGGTCGGACTGAAATTTAGTGCGCCAGGCGAGAGCGATCTTTAGCTACCGAGCCGGGCATCCACCGACGCGCGCGAGCCCCCTCAGCGTTACAGGAAACTGACACTGCCACCGAATCCTACGGAGATCCAAAAGACGTCCGAAGGACGAGAATTAAATGTATAATTGAGAACGAGAGGTACGCGACGAGTGCCGGAAGTAGACGAGAGAAAGCGTTCCACCGTCCCCGTTGCCCTCGGTGCGCTCGCCAAAGGAACGCGCACGGTTTACGCCCGTGCAAAAGAAGTACATTGCCCGTCCGAACACTGCGTGCCTCGGTATTAAATTCGTTTCTAGCTCGCGAGAAGACCCAGAGAGAAACCCGATTACTCGAGGGTGAACCGTGCATACAGCTCCGCAGACTTCACTGTCGCGGGACAAATTAATTCTCCGACGGTTTCCTCTCTTTCTCCGTGTCCCCGTTTCTGTGTCGCCCCGTCGTCTTTGCTCCGACGGGGTGCACCACACACCGCGACACATGTCTACGCCTCGACGCCGTAAGAAGTTTGCGAGAATGTCGGATAGGGGAGGGGAAACTCGTGGAAGAAATGTGGAGGGTATATCAGGGCGAATTCCACGCGAAACCGCGCGCCAGCGGGGGATCTCGGATTTCTTTCACGGCTTCGGGAGAACCCGCCACGGATAACGTTATTAGTGTAGTCCAAAGCTCCGGAGGTCACGTAGCGACAGAAACTTTTGACCCGATAAACCATCCGATCGCGGCAACGACGACGTTACGCGAATTGTCCCAAAGCCGCAAAGTTGATAAGGGCTGACATTGGGAAAAAAACGCAATTCGGTGATGACAAATATTTTTCTCGTTTCCCGATTTTTTTTCTGTCGATAATTTCCTTCGATTCCCCCTCCCCCCGCTCGACCGAGATTTCTCGCGAATCATCGCATTCGGAGATTGATCGACTGCCGCGAATCCGCATCGACAGCGATAAACGTTCGACGAGAATAAAGGTAGTCGAACGATGACGGCCGCGGATCTCGCGCGACGAATCCGGCCGCGTCCGGATATACGTTCGCCGGGGCTAAGAGGGGCGAGCATCTTTGGCGGGGAGTTGGACGAGGGATTCCAGGCCGCGAGCCAAGAGCTTCGTCCTTTATCTCGAGGGCACGAGACGACGAAGATGAGTGATCGCTCGGTTGCGTGCGCGTATCCTCAGTGACTTTTGCGACCGAGAGCAACCTGGCCTCTGCAGCCAACAGCGTGAAATTAAAAGTTCCGTCTCTCCTCATTCTCGTTCCTTTTCTTATTCCAATTCCTCTTCTTCTCGTACTACCGTGCGGAATGGCACATGGCCCACGAGGCTTCCAACGACCGTAAGAAAGAGGAAAGATGCGAACTATGGGTACAGCCTATACATGACTGTACGTATAGACGCTGAATGTAAAATAGAAAACGAATCGCGGCCAGGAGACGAATGAAGAAGAGCGGAAGAAAGTACAGAGGGGTAGGGGTCGGGCGCGATCCGCAAACGGAGAAACAGAGGGGTTGCGGAACTGTGTGGAAGCACGATACTTTGAGAAGAGAAGAGCGAGGGGGTAGGGGGATGGGGGGGGGGGGGTGAAAGGTCGCCCGAACAACGGCCCTCATCGATCTTCCTCCGCAGACGGCGTCCTCTCTTGCCTCTCCGACTACCCCATACTCTACATATGTATATATATATATATATATATATATCTAAACGTGTATATATATATATATATATGGGGAGTAGAAACGGTACCACCGACGCGCAGGTATACCGCCTCCAGGAGCACGCGAACGCACCGGGGTAGTAAATACCTTTGGCAGAATGACAAAACGTCCCTAATCCATCGTAATCCGCGGCTCCGCGATTCTACCGGCGCTGGCTTCCCGGATTTCTCGAGTATTTTGCCGGATCCCTCCGCACATAACTCGCTATACGGGAGAAGAGCTCTCTGTCGGTTGCCCTGTCTCGGGGCGAGAAGCCCTCGCCATCCGCGAACCAAAGCGCCATGCGCCGTTTTCGATCGCGAAAAAACAAAAGACTGCTTGCCCTTGGCTCTATAAAACTCCGAGGTCCCAATTTTTTAATCGACCGACAACCAATCTCGTTCACCAGAGACGATATAATCTTGCACTCGTCTCGTAATGTTTCATCGATCAATCAATTGATAAAAGAAAAAAATTAAAATGGTCGACGGGTCAGCGGGGGACACGTTTTTTTTTTACTTATATAAAAAGTTGACCAAACGTTTGTTAAAAAAATTACAGTCGAATTCCAACCGGCCAAATGTTTTCCCGACTTCATCGTATTCGTGACCCCGAACGAGAACGACAGTTACGATACAGCAAACATTTTGTTAAATAAAGTGTAAAAAAAATTTTGGAAATTAAGTTTCCAAGTCCTATTATCCCATTTTGTCCCAGTGTCCCATATTGCCCCGCTCTTCCAGCCTCTTTCCGCGGCGGCAATGACGGTAGAACGGGTCATGCCCCCCCCATCTCCCCGCTCCCCGGACGCATTAGCTAACTGGGCTAGTGGCTGACGCTGCTGCACCTAATTTGCATGCGGCTATCATTCCTCGCACGTTCGGGGCCTTGTCGCCATCTTGCATCACCTTACTTTGATCTCGCGTTCGGAAGCTAATATCAGGGTTCTTGCCTCCGTGGGAAATACCAATTCGCGGGAGACGGAATGAGGGAAAGTGGGGAGTAGACGACGAGATGAAGCAATAGTAACGTATAGGGAAGTGGAAGTACGAGTGAGCACTCGAGACCGGAGTACATATTGAAAACACCTCTCTGATAAATCGCGAAAAGCGAAACGTGAGCTAAGTTTACAAATCTTGCTTTGAGAGATCGCTGTTTGTTGTTGTTTTTTTTTTTTTTTTTTTTCCGTCGAATTTAAGTTGGTGGGAAAGCTTGTGTCTCGCGTCGGTAACGAGAACTGGACTTTTTTTTATCGAGGGTATCGAACTCTCGGGAAAACCAAAACTCGAACGTCCACTCGACGATCGAAACATTTCCATCATTTGTAATTTAAAATTCAAAATTTTTTTACAAATTTTTTAATAGATTTTTTTTGAAACGACCTATCGATATGGTAATCCGATATACCTTCCGCGTATCGTAAATCCGTGTTTTTACGCATCATCATAATGTATGGAAATAACGCATCGAGAGGGTGACGGTTTCTCTAGTTTTTTTTTTTTTTACGTTATTTACGCGAAATACATCTCATTTGTTGGAGAACGGTACGCATGGCTGGCGTGTATGGGTTTAAGATATTCCACGCGCCGGATGTTTGAGAAGTAATAAAAAGCCGGCGCGCTCCGTCATTACGTTCATCCAGACAAACGAGGGGACGGCGTGACTGGGATGTCGACGCGGCGAGCTCGCCGAAGACGAATGTCCGACGTCAAAGGGAGAATCGAAAACTTATTCAAACGGGGGAATTGCAGGATCGCCCGAGAGCTATCCTTCTCACCGCGTTTCTTATACGAATGCCGCGCGTTCGGAATAGAAGAGTGCGATCGACGTACGAGAAACGCGTGCGCGACCGAACAGAGCGAGGAACTTCGATCACGTCGGACGCAAAATCGCTCTTCTAAATTATTATAAAGTTCCTGTGACACGACACTCTATCTTATTTGTAAAAATGTCGAATCATTTCGTATTTGCATTTTATTTGCGTGACGCATACCGCGAATTATTATTTTTCGATACTGTTTTTTTATTCTTTTTTTTCTGCGTAAAATTCCGCTCTTCGTTTCCGTAAAGTTTTTATAATTCGTGCGAAAAAACTGTTACCAGTCAGTAAACGCAGGTATCTATATATATATCTATATATATATCTATATCTATATATCTATATATAAAATATTCTACTATGGACACTTTGCGTGCCGTGAGAATATAGTGTCGAACCGGAAATATTGATATATATTTAAAAAGAAAAAACAAATAAACAAAGAAAAACATGTAATGAAAGGACTTACCGATCCGATGTCGATTGGAGACGAGTAACAACATCCGTTGAACGCCGGAACAGCCATGCGACGCGAGGTTGTCGATGTTCTTTTGTCCTTGAAACGCCGCGCCGTATCAACTATTATTTTTCTCACTCACTACCGCGGTATCGAACAAACGAGCACACAATTTTCGCTCTTTAACTTCTGTACGAAACGAAATGACGCGCGACCGACACAACACAGCCGAGCACGGGCGGCCTTCTCAGAACGAATTTCGACCGCCGAACGCGAGCGGCAAAAAAAAAATTCACTCCCCATTCGTACGACGTTTCGATGTCGACGCCGACTCGAACGCCACATTCCTCGATTGATACTACACTACTGTACTCGCAACAGACCTTTTACATATTCGGGATTGATACATATATATATCGGAATACCGAAAAACTTCACAACAAAACAATCCTCGCTCCGCGACAGCTCGCGGCTACGCGCGTTCAGAGCAGACCCGTTGCCCCACTACCATGCGCGCGACCGTTTGAAAACGTACCACGTGATTGTCGATCACGCCACCCTCGATCACGTGTTACCGAAGTTAACGCGTATATATATATATATATATATATATATATATATATATATATATATACGCGTTAACTTTTAAAAACGTTGACCGTTTGAAAATGTACCACGTGATTGTCGATCACGCCACACTCGATCACGTGCTACCGAAGTTAACGCGTATATATATATATATATATATATATATATATATATATAGTACACTACTACTTTTAATATATGTCCTAAATAAATATATCCTTCGAAGGACGCTTCCCATGCTATCAAAATGTAGAGTCCAAGCGCAAATATAGATATACGTATTGTAAAAATAATTGAATCGGAGGGCTTACCAATGCGATGTCGAGCGAAGACGAGTACGGATATTCGCGGAATGCCACAACAGCAACGCAACGCAAGCTTGGCAATGTTATTTTGTCCCTGAAACGCTGTACGCTCTCGCACTATTATTTCTCACCCATGACCGCGGTATCGAACAAACGAGTACGCAATTTTTACTCTTTAACTTCTGTACGGAACGGAATGACGCGCGGCCGCCACGACAGCCGAACACGGGCGACGATCTCAGCACGAATTTCAAACGCCGAACGCGATCGGAAAAAAAAAATTCACCGACGACGCGTTCATATCGACGCCAACACAAACGACACATTCCTCGATTGATTCTACAGTACCGTACTCGAAATAGACCTTTCACATATTCGGGATTCATACACATATGTGGAAATATCGAAAAACTTCACAACAAAACAATCCTCGCCCCGCGACAGCTCGCGGCCTACGCGCGTTCAGACCAGACCCGTTGCCCCACTACCATGCGCGCGACCGTTTGAAAACGTACCACGTGATTGTCGATCACGCCACCCTCGATCACGTGTTACCGAAGTTAACGCGTATATATTTATATATATATATATATATATATATATATATACGCGTTAACTTTTAAAAACGTTGACCGTTTGAAAACGTACCACGTGATTGTCGATCACGCCACACTCGATCACGTGCTACCGAAGTTAACGCGTATATATTTATATATATATATATATATATATATATATATATATACGCGTTAACTTTTAAAAACGTTGACCGTTTGAAAACGTACCACGTGATTGTCGATCACGCCACACTCGATCACGTGCTACCGAAGTTAACGCGTATATATATATATATATATATATATATAGTACACTACTACTTTTAATATATGTCCTAAATAAATATATCCTTCGAAGGACGCTTCCCATGCTATCAAAATGTAGAGTCCAAACGCAAATATAGATATACGTATTGTAAAAATAATTGAATCGGAGGGCTTACCAATGCGATGTCGAGCGAAGACGAGTACGGATATTCGCGGAATGCCACAACAGCAACGCAACGCAAGCTTGTCAATGTTATTTTGTCCCTGAAACGCTGTACGCTCTCGCACTATTATTTCTCACCCATGACCGCGGTATCGAACAAACGAGTACGCAATTTTTACTCTTTAACTTCTGTACGGAACGGAATGACGCGCAACCTCCACAACGACAGCCGAGCACGGACGACGATCTTAGAACGAATTTCAAACGCCGAACGCGATCGAAAAAAAATAATTCACCGACCACGCGTTCATATCGACGCCAACACAAACGATACATTTCTCGATTGATTCTACAGTACCGTACTCGAAATAGACGTTTCACATATTCGGGATTCACACACATATATGGAAATATCGAAAAACTTCACAACAAAACAGCCCTCACTCCATGACAGCTCGGGGCCGACTGGCGTTCAGTGCAGACTCGTTGCGCTACTGTACTGCGCGCGAAAGTTTGTAATTACACCACGTGATTATCAATGGCGCCACTATCGCATTTCGTACATTTCCCGAACACTCGATCACGTGATACCAAAATACAAACGCAGGTATTTATATGTATTTATTTACCATAGACTAGCACTTTTAATACATGACTTGAAAAAGAAATGAACGATTCGCATCCTCTCAAAATGTAGAGTCGAAACAGAAATATAGATATATCGAAAAACTGTACGGCGGAACGGTCCCGTTCCACGCGGCTCGGGGCCGACTGGCGTTCGTCGCAGACTCGTTGCGCAACGGCCGTGCGCGCGAACGTTTGAAATCACACCACGTGATTATCGATGGTGCCACTCTCGTATTTTGTAGAACTCACGATCTAACGCTCTTTCCGTCTTACCACTCATCTTTCATCTTGTAATTGTAAACCGATAAGCAAGAAAAAACGATAAACCGAGGAAATAATTGAATGATAAAGAAAAAAGAAGCAAACATTGAGTTTTCTACGTGACTTTTTACCTCAATGTCGCATCGTCAAATTCTCGCGTTTCTTGATCTTTCGATCGTACAATAAGAAGAAAAAATGTTCACTGTCCTATCAGAGATGTCAACTAGTTGTGAGACGTTAGGTATTATCTGTAAATTGGCTTTTGTGACGAAAGTATCGCAACGCTATCACCATCGATGCATCGAGAACATCGGAGCCGTAACTTCCACGGAGTTGTTTATTCGAGTAGAATGTTCTTTGATCGGGCGCCGAAAAAAATTCACCATCGCTCATATTTCTATTGTAATTCATTTTAGAAGAGTCGGTCGGGTCTCGCTCGCCTCTCACATCTCGTATAATAAAAGGAACGTTGGCAAAAGCTGCACGACAATTTTTCAGAGACGAGAAGTAACAGCCGGTGACAAACGTTGCCCTCCGTAAACCGTGGACCATACAGTGCGGTATAGAAGCGAGGGGGGCCGCGAGGGGGGCCGCGAGGGGGACCGCGTTCTCCACCTCGCTCCACGACGCTCAGCCGCGGAAACAAGCGCGAGAAAGATGGAGCGTGAGCGAGCAAACTTTCCACGGAATGACGAATGATCGCGTTGACGATGTGCCGGACGAGATTTCCGTGTGCCAGACTTAATGCTCTCCACGCAGCGAGAATATTTTATCCGACCCACCCACGAGTCTCTTCAATCCCTCCCGCCCTTCCAAACTGGTCTCCTTCTTCGTTCCTCGTCACGCTGCCCCGGCTTCCTAGGAATAAAAATAAAAAACCGTTGAATCTCACTCCGTTGCACTTTCTTGTTTCTCGGCGGATGGTTCTGTCCCGAGAAGCTGCCCAACCAAATCCTGAGGTCTTGCGAGATTTTCGCTGGACACACGGGCGAAACGTGACGGGATAAGAAACTCTGTTTCTTGGGGGGGGAAAGGAGGGAGGAGGGTGGCGTCGCTGCACTTCTCCACTCGAGAAAGAAAAAGGAATCGGGGAATATTGCCTACGTAATATTACAGCGACTCGGTCGAGATCCCGAGAGAAACAGAGCCACGGAAAATCCCGAAGTGTTGTAACCGACTTTACGACAGAATCTGTGGAAAATAAAAAAAACACACACACACACACATTATTCTTGCGATTCATACCACGGCGATTCCGAGAAACCATCACGTTCGCCATAATTCTACTTGACACGCACGTTTCGCGATAAATTATCCGACAAGCTGTATACCAAGGTATTATTGCATTATGACCGGAGAGTTAATATAACTTTTGTCGTAACGCCGTAAGAGCACCGACGAGAGCGTAAAAGACTAAACGAATGGAAATGAGTGCGATATTTTCAGTGGGGGGGAGGCGATAAAAAAATTTTAAAGAAAAGCCCTGCCGCTAAAGAATTTCGTGAGGAAAGAACGAGAGGTGTGACATTGGAAAATATTGCGGTTTATCGCTGTAACATGGAAGATTTCGGTAACCGGTCGGGAAATACAGCGATGCAATGCGACTTTGAGAAGACTACGAGAACAGAGAGAGAGAGAGAGAGAGAGAAAGGCTGGAGCGTTCGACCAATTGAGAAAGCCAACGGGAATGAGAGAGGGTGAGATCGAGAAACGAGGATCCAGCCCCATAGAAAACACGCGGCGGGCCCATAGAGCCAACACCGCAGTGGTACGTTACGGCAAGCCGATATCTAATACACGCCGCCGCGAAACACGGAGCACCGATCCGGATGCACACCGACCCTAACTGATACGCCGCATTTTATTTATTATTATTGTCGAAACATCCTGCGCAACGAGACAGAGAGAAAGAGCTCGAGCTTTACGAACGTTTTCTTCCTCCTCTCGTGTACCAAAAGCGTTTTCCCTTTGTCCCAGCCGAAACCCGTCCGAGACACAGCGTAACGTTACAACTTTTATCTCCGACAGATGTGTAACGGAGAACGAAAAAAAAAATAAATAAATAAAAAAAAAACTATTGTTCCGAGACTATGTTGCCGAACTACGAGACGCAAAGTCGTCCGTGCCGTATGCATGAGAGTCGTGGGTAGTACCGAGACTTTGGGAAAGATCCCGCTGCCTCGGCTCCGTAGCAGCTTACGACCGGAGAACCGCAAATTTTTAATCGCACCCCTCCGTTCCCCATCCCAGCCACGCTCAAACTCCGTACAACGGTACGCAAAAGTTTCAACTGGCTCCGGGAGAACTCGCGTTGTGACTTTTAGCATTCTTGCTGCGGCAAGTATAAAGTGGAGCTTGCAGTTGAATATCTTTCCCTTTCACTGGTTAATAACACGCTTACGCGATTAACGAACAGTCAATATATCTATATATATGTATATAATCGACACGGAAACTGTAATGGCTCGAGGAAAATGAGGCAAATGAAAGGAAAATTATTATGCGATATCGTGTCATAGAACGAACGGGGTAGCACATCTGGTTGTGAAATTCCGATGTAATTTAAGCTTCGTAAAAAGGGCAGTTCCGACGAGCCTCGCAGTACGGACGTGGTGTAATGTTGCCGTAGGAGCCGGACGGTCAGGAGAGGAAGGGAATCGTATAACTGCGGGTCGAGCCGTCACGAGAGCCGCACTGCTGCTACAGCCGGAACGTATACCGACTGTGTAACGACGTTTCGGACTTGGCCGCGAGCTTGCCAAATGCATAAATCAACGCCTGAAAGAAGTCTCGATGTTTCCCTCGGTGTTTCGCCAAGGGAGTTTTATTATACGCAGCGTCTTTCCGTGCCTGCTTCCTTCTTCGTCGACGCCGGTGCCTTTTTTTCATCTTCGTTCGCCCCGACTCGAAACTCCGACGTTGGAGAGGAACGGAGTCGCCAGGCCACCCTCCGCTTTGGTGCTCTCCCAATGCCGCCTCTCTCCGTCCGCAACACCGTTGCGCATAGATACAATTAAACCCACCGACACCCCCGTGGCACGTCGCTCTACCAGCATTGCCTGAAAGCTCATTCACGCGACATTTGTAACGGCGACAAATTAAATGGCTGTGATTTATCGCAGCTTCCGGTGATGCTTTTTCTCGCATTCCTGCGTCAGCCTCTCGTACCATCTAAGAATCAAAGCGTTTCTCCGTGTCGCTGTGTTCTCGTTCCGCGAAAGCTCAAATGTACTTTTAACTCGGGATTTCCATCCGTGTCACACACCAAAAAATTGCAGGAATAATTTTATTCCTTTGAGAAAAGATATGAACGAGAGCGACCTGGGATTCTTCTCCCTATCGTCGATTGATTCTCGCACTCCGTGAAAGAAGCCGGATACGTGTGTTGCCTCGGGGAAAAGTCAACCCCATCGACGTTGCTCTCTCAACGGGTCTCGTTGTCGAGTCCCGACGGAAGAGTCATCGCGCGCTCAACGTTTCCACGGCTCCGGCTATACGCCACGGCTCGATAACCCCGACGATGACAAGTCCGGATAACATCGCTCACGCTCAATCTCCAATGACGACCCAATTAGATACGCATCGAACCAACCACGCAAATAACACGGAGCCTGGAACGGGAGTTGCCATTCGGTCGCTGCCGCATCGTCGTACGGGGCCTCTCAGAGTCTGTACGATTCGTGTTCGTCCTTCAACCTAGGGCACGAGTCCTTCGCCAGACCGAGTCCGAGGGTATTGCGAAGGGGTCTCGACGGTGCTGAAAAATATTGGGCAGTTGTCAAAAATCCGTTACTCAGTCAAAATTTTTTTCTTTTTTTTTTACCTCGTTCTCGACATATTTTTTGGGAATCCGGAATTGATTGACTCACCTGCGATTCCTGCTTCGGCGAAGGGCTTCTGCTGACTGATATTTTCATACATCGAGCACGGAGTGAGAAAAATCTTGTCGCTCGTCCGACGCCAATGCTGTATCTGCCGATCACCACATTAAAACGATTAATCAACGATCATTTTTCTCATGTTTAATTGAATGCGGTAAATTGAAACGTGAGAATCCATATGTATTCGAT
The DNA here is from genome assembly GCA_963978505.1 of Listrodromus nycthemerus. Taxonomy (NCBI): domain Eukaryota; kingdom Metazoa; phylum Arthropoda; class Insecta; order Hymenoptera; family Ichneumonidae; genus Listrodromus; species Listrodromus nycthemerus. The sequence continues at coordinate 317,661 of OZ021682.1, read as the reverse complement.
AATGATGATTACACTCGTCTCTCCGCATACTCACACACACACACACACACACACACACACACACACACACACACGTCTATGAAATTTTTGCAAAACTCGAGATTCCGACTAACCTTGACTGGCGAGAGATAGGGATTTCCACGATGGGTGGCACAATAAACTTTGGCTCTCGGACACGAGGCGAGATGCTGCATCCCCGATCGTATCAGCCGTACGAGCTGCGCCTTTCGAGATTCGATTCTTTTCAGTTTTCCTTAAATTTATTTTATCAAACGAATTATATTATTTTTATTTATTTTTTTTTGACTCACCATCGATTCCTTTCCGATTCCAACCTGTCGGAGAGATTCCTTTATGCTTCAAACTGTGAACGGCGCTTATGCGTCCGATGCGTTCGCGCGACCTTCGCCTGTCTCTTTCCACGCAGCTTCGATGATGCACGGTCCATAAATCGGGTGGGTGTCGCTCGACGAATGCCTACGAGACTCGTGAAAATTCGAATGACGTCGTTAAATTAAATATGCCGTAAAGAGTGGGCCAACGGTTAATTCATGCCCCCAGCCCCGTTGTTGTTTACCGCGTGTACCGTGGGGCGAATTAATTTGCGGAACGCGACCGACCGACCGACCGACCGACCGACCGTGTATCTCCGTGCGAAAGCCGCGGTCGGACACTCGGCGAACGAACGGGAGAAGAGAGGATATCCGTTTTGTGAAATAAAAGCAATTGCGCTTCCGACACCTCTCACGCCCGACATGAGCCGGAAGACTCGGCGAAGGAAGAGAGCAGCCGGCAGTGCAAACGTAACGAGATAATAAAAGAGAAATCTCATTCATAACTTTCGCTTTTCATGCATACGAAATTATCCTCCCTTCCATCTTCCATTCTCTCTCGGTGTATCTCGTGTTTTTCTCCTCCTCTATCTCGCGCCCGTCTTTCACCCTCCACTCACGCGCGCTCGCGCCTCTACATCGTTTTCTTTTATATAATTACCCGAAGCGGGAAGGGCGCGATGAGAGCAGAGCTCGAAAGGGCGCGAGAGGGTGAATCCGATGGCGCTCCGCTATAAGAGAGCGAGTGCGAAAAGGGCGGATGGGTCTTGCGATTTTCACCGACGGTTCCGCGTTACCGCAGCAAACACGCCTCGGTGAGACGGGGGTCGCACAGCGTTGGGGCGTCTGCCACGAGGTTCCTATATTAGCATCCGGTAATAGGCCTGTCACTGTTCGCTGCCTGTTGGCAATCAAAGCGTCCTCCTGCCGGCCTTTCCTCCACTATCTCCGACCCCTTCGGCCCCCTTTTCTCACAGCTATTGGAATTCTTAGATACCCGACTGGCCTGATACTAATTTTGTTCCCGACGATTCGGCTTCGAATGCAAAAACTTGGAGGATTTTTTTGTTTTATCAAAAACAAAAATTTCGGCGCGACGCACTTGGACTGCTGGCGATCCGACGAACGATAACGATAGATGCGATTGACGATAAATACGCGCATCGATCAACCTATGCATGATCGAATACATTTTTATCGTATCAACAGTTGAGTATCGGAATGGCGTATCCACCGTCTTAAAATATATCGGTTCCGAGTCGTCGATACATCGATCGCTGCGTTCAACGCTCCGATTCTTCTACTCTTCGACCTACTCTCGTCGACAACAAATGCGAATTTAAAAAATCTTTAAAGTGGACCTTGTGGATAAGAAATATTGATAAAAATTACAAACACTTTTTTATCATGCGGTACGTATAGAATGGTGCATTCCAAATGAGCAGCGATATAGCGATAAGAGGACATTTCCATCTCCCCTGCCCTCGTCCGTTATCTCGTATATCCCATCGGTGGCTCGAACCCGTGCCCAAATACTTTTTTTTTTACTACTCTCCCTCGGTAAAGAACTTGTTGGGGACAAATGGCAACGGTGGTTTGGCTTTATTCTTCAGAAATGTAATCTGACATATTTCGAATAATTCCGTGGCACGAGTAAATTTTTCTGTCGCGCGGAGGGCAACTCCGATAGCAACCGAAAGAGTTCTCTCGTCACGAGAAAATTTCTTTCACCGTTGTTCCTGCCTGATTTACATTACACGGGAAAGTCATTACCGTATCAACGGGGAGACGAGGCTCGGTATTAATTCCGTTCGACGGACGAGCATGCTCGCCGAGTTGCTCGTCGAGTTACTCGTTACCTCCTCTGCATTTGTATCTACCGCTCTGCCTGAATAATTTCTTTGGCCTCGCGATTTATTCTCTCGTCTGGCAGCAGCACTGCGGCAACCTTTGTCTCGTAGTTTCCGCAAAAGCGATCCAGCTACCGGAAGGTACTTACGCGAACGATATTTCATCCGAAGAACGAAACGTTTCTGGCAGACGTCTCGGCCTTCCGCGTTTCCACATAGCGCAGTGTCATTATCGGAGCAAGTGGATACTTCGCTCCGCGAAAAATTCGTAAAATCCCATTCGCTCCGTTTTGACAAAACGGATGGATATACGTTTATTCGGGTAATGCGTCACATAATCGCCGTTTCTCAATAGAGAAAGTGTCGCCAACGCCCGCACAGTGTATTTGCCAGCAACCCGACAGCGAGTAGGCAGCGTATCTTCGCGAGGGATGGTGGCGAAATTGTCATTCGCGATTATCGAACGTCCCTTTCACATTTTTCAAATGCTTTGCATATTAATTCATAAACTCTATCCGGCGTGGAACTCGTCGGCGTGTATTATCTTGAACACGCTTGATTTTGTAAGGCGAAAAATCTCGTTGCACGCGCTTACGTGTCGCAGCACACCCCATGAACGACCCCATGAATTTAAGATGATGCGAAACCTCCCACACGATCGCTCTCTCTCTCTCTCTCTCTCTCTCTCTCTCAGCCGACTCGGGCACAGTCGGTAACAAAAACTGTAATCCATTTCGTCTCCTGGAACGTTAAAGTTTTATGCGGAAGCCAAAGTTATGAGTCTCTAGCGTCGTAGGAGGCCGTCGGTAACATGTGTTTCCCCAAAAACGTTCAAGACCCATGAAGATAAAAAGGCTTACATTTTTTCGTTACCGCCCGAGCCCGAGAGAGCCGTTTAATCCGTCGGCTAGTCGCTCTCTTACCGCGCATCCAACCTCGATATGACACGGTGTAAAAATAATTTTTCTCCGGGCGTTCCGCATAGCAGGCTCTCTAATATCGGCGGCAAGTAGGTACTCGGCGACGGTGGAGATTCTTAAGATTTTTATACGGTCAGCCGAGGCCGGACTCGAGCCGTTTCGGACGAGCGTGTTATACGAGCCGCGAAACGAGCGCATCCGCGGCCCCCACACATCTCCCGCTCCCGAGTACAGTGTGGACAGTCGCGACGATGCTCCTACCGATGTAATATATATTTTAGGTAGAGCCAGCGACGTACGATGTCGCGGCGTCGGTCTAGCTCGTAAAAGCGGCGGGTCAGGCGACGTGACAAACTCGTACCTGTACCAAAGTTCCAAGAGTCGGGGGCGGGTTGGTTTCGAGGTGCGAGCGTCTCATCTCGCGACAACGAGGCAGAAGCAACGTTGAGGCGAGTGCGATATCGCGACGACCCGACCGGGACGAGAAAAGCCGCACAAACTCGAGAAACGAGGTGACGCCTCGGGATCCGAAGACATCCTGTTTCCTCCCCCCGCTGTCTTCCGTAACCCATAACCCAAAGGCTAACTCCCTCTCACGAAAGGTCTCCTTGATTCTATGCCAGGAGCTCACTTTTACGTCGCTAATCCCTGGCGCACTTTTTTTCCGAAGTAACGCGCGGTAAATTGCGAGTCGTTCGATGCCGCGAACGCCTACTTAAACGTTAACGCGAGATCCCTCTTTATTACGTTATGTAATACGTCGTGGAAACTCCGCTGAAACATCGAGGCGACATTTCCATCGAGGAATACGATTCGAAGCTACGACGAGCTCGCTGCGGATCCAGTGTGTTTCAACGAAATTAATAGAATTTTTATTTTTCGACGCTTTAACCATTTGCAAGCTTAACGATAACTCAGCCTCTATTGGTCTGTACATGCTCAATGGGAAGATAGCTTCATTTATTTTTCCTCGACCGAAGTTAAAAAGGACACTTATTTCTATTGACTCGTATTTCATGCGGATAAATATTTTATTCAACGCTTGTAATACCGGTAGAGTCGTTAAGTGGTGAACCGTTCGGTCGTCACACTATGTTATTGGACATCACAAATGAGGAAGCTAATATTTTTCTATCCAGTCAGTATCCTCGAGAGAGCATGTTCCATCAATCTACGCCGTATGTCCGTTCTGGCTCATTTCAATTCCCAAAGATCCAAGCGCGTTCTCGACGACAAATTTCGTTTTGGTTTTCGCCAATTTGGTCACGAAAATTGTTTCGGACCAATATACCTGACCAACAATTTCCCGTGCCTCGTGGAACTCCGCGAGCTTTCGCGAGAGATTAAACTCTCGAATAAAGCATACCTCGGTTAGTAGGTAGGAGTGGGACAAAGATTTGCCCGGAAGCTGACTTCGCCATCGCCAACGACATATAGATAAGTAGCGACGCGCTTCAGATGAGATTATCCGTACCGATGCCGACGGCATCGCTGATTCTATTGTCTCAGAAAAGTTGGGTTCAGGCCAGCGCTATATTTTACGTGCGAGAAATATCTTAATGCGAGAAATTATTGTCGTACGTGCGAACGCAGTACGGAGGGCGAGGGCACGCCTGAAGAGCACGAGGAGTTACTTGGGTTGCCCTCTGGCAATTTCGTTTCCCGACCTGTACGAAAACTCGAAAACCCTACCGTGCAATTCTCATTCTGTAGATTCGACCGACCGTTGTTACCCCCCTCCCCTCGATGATTGTCCGTTGCTGCTTTCGCCAGATGGATTTTCGCAGGAAACACGTACAACGGGAACGTACTCGAAGAACGATCGAAGGATGATCGTGGAGGATGTGAAAATATCTAACGTCTTGAAATTGTGTGTGTGTGTGTTTTTTTTTTTTTTTTTTTTTTTTTTTTCTTAACATTTTTATACGACGGTCCATTGTACCCCATTCTTCTTTCTACTCGGTAAAACGATAATTAGTCGCTCGGTTAAATACCCTCCAGGCAATTAATTTGCTCGGATCGGCAACTCAATTACTTAGGCCAAAAAATCAGTCAAACACCAGGTAATTAATTCCTCGGTCAAGATTAATAAATTACCCGAACAAATTAATTGATCGGTGGGCAACCGAATAATTTTAGGTAAAACCGAATAAATTACTAGAAATCCATGTAACTACAAAATTAGTTAGATCTATGGATTGCTCGATCCCCGCGTACGTAACGCGCAACTAGCGGACGTTTTTTTCACAGCATCGTGAAGCGTCCATCTCAATTAGTATAATTAAATCTAGGTCTATCCTGTGTCGTCTAATTAAATAACAAATAAATAACGAAAGTGTGTTTGCGTCTGCCTGCATGGGTGTGTGTGTGTGTGTGTGTGTGTGTGTGTGTGAAATCGGCGCGCGAGTCGGAGTACTCCGACAGGAGCGAGGTCAGGCACGAACCGATCGCTTCCGTTCAGTCAACCTCGCCGCATTCCTCCACTAATAAAATTAGCGTCGCGCTACCAGTGTACATATCACAGATATCTTCTCTCAGCGGGACAAACGCTCATGGCTTCCTCGTCTCGTCCATGGCCACGTTAGGCCAACCGCGAATTCATATACATACATATATACATATACACATATGCGTATGTACGTATATACATACGCGTATATATCCATGTAAAATGAGAGTACATGATAGTCGTCGAGTGAGGCGTCTCAAGGATCCGATGGCAGATTCGTGGAAGGATTCAGTTCTCTCTGTATCTCCTCGAGACTCTTTCCTTTGGTCTCCGGTGTGATGAAGTAAACGAACAGTGTACCGATCGTGCAGGATATCGCGAAGATCCAGAAAGTCCAGTATATGCCGACGAGGGAGTTGAGAGCTTCGAATCCGAGGCCGACGATGAAAGCGAAGAACGAGCCGACGATTATTCCGCTGGCGACGGCGGGTGCCTTAACGTTCGTGGGAAACAGCTCGCCGAGGAGAACGTATGGCAGAGTACCGATCCCCAGAGCGGTAACGACCTCGTACGTTATTATAGCCGCAACCGGTACCCAAGATATCGAGGACACGTCGGATTTGAGGTAGTACTTGAGATAGAAGAAAAATCCAACGGCAATGAGGGCGACAGTGGCCGATAGACCGGAGACGAGCATGAGGATTCTGCGTCCGACACGATCAATGAGACCGGCGGCGACGATACCGGCGATCAACTGTGCTACGCCGAGTACGACGACAGCCTCGGCTGGCTTCAAGGCCGTACCGCCGTGACTGAAGATCTCCTGAGTGTAGGCGACTATCGCCATATGACCGGAGAACTGTTGCGTCGCTTTCAGGCCCAAAAGTATGAGCAAACTTCTCCGATTTCCTCGGGTCCTCACGAGCTCGAACAGGGCGTTCTTCCGGGACTTTTGTCCCTCGACAACCGCTTCCTTCATCGTTCTCATATCCTCCTTTACGCTCTCGGGTTTTCGGAGTCTTCGGAGCTTCATCAGACTCCTCTCGGCTTCGTCGTCTCTTCCTCGGATCAGATAGAAGTACGGGGTCTCGGGCATGAATGAGAACGTCAGAACGAAGATCAACGGCACCGAGAGCGAGACGATGTTCAGCTCCCAATAAGGCAGATACGCACCGATACTCGTCGTGAAGAGGCTGCCGACGTTCGAGGACATCTTCAGGAAGGTACCGAGAGCACCGCGTATGTTCTTGTCGGCGATCTCGGCGAGATAGATTACACCCGCGTTGTACAACCCGCCGTGTCCTATTCCGGCAACGAATCTCGCTACGTAGAGGATGATGACGCTCCTAGCGCCGATTATCAGCCCCCAGCCTGCCAATTGGGGCAGCGAGAACACCAGCAGCGACATCTTCCTTCCGAGCCTGTCGACGCAGAAGGGACTCAGCAGCGAACCGACTATTCCACCGAGGGTGTAGAGCGACACTATCCAGGATCCCTGGCCCGTCGTCACCGGAACACTCGAATCGGGACCCTTGAGGAACGGCAGAGCTGGCGATGTCCAGCTGAGATGTCCTCCGCATGCCATCAACGAGAGACAGGCTGCAAGAAATTCAAAGGGAAGGTATATTAAACGAAAGAAAAGAAAAAAGAAAAACCGAGCCCGAGACACTGAAAGGCTCGTTCGCATATGCAACGTAGTAGTTCCCGAGCTCTGGCGATAACTAACGCTAAATCACCGCTTCATACTGGCGATATCGGCGATGCATCGCTGATCGACGGTTGAATCGACATGCAAAGGAGATCGCGTTATCTTCTTTGCATGTCTGCTGGACGCACCGACGACAAGGAATCGAAAGAGCGTAAACGCCACTGCGTCTTCATTTTTCGCTGTCGGTATTATTGAAATTTAAACATTTGGTATTTAGCGGCGCATCGCAGACACATTATTAACCATCATTTCGTCACAAGATTTTCTCTCTCTTACGTGTAAAAATGAAAAAATGAGTTTTGTTTTGTTTTTTTCAAATATTCACATGCGGAAAAGTGAAAAGTTAAAAATTAAGTAAACAAGAATGATTTGTGTACACAGTATGGCGTTTCACGATTATTAGCGAGTGAATAGACCGTGCAACCTCCAATTATTTCGCGTTTGAAAGTAGTCCTCGACGCGATAACGGGGTTGAAATCGTGGTATTAGCGAATGGGCCGGGAATGCCGTTACCGGTTCGCTGCAGACCTCTATTACAGCTTGCAGCATATCTGCGGAGCATTAAGTCCACACGGGTCTTTAATTTTCAGCTTGAATTACACATTTATTACATCGGCGTCGTTCAATTTGTTCGGCGACCGCGTATCCCACGTTATTGTTGCGCAATTCTCTCGAAATAAAAAATCGATTTGCAATGAGAAGCCCGACCGCGATCCTCCCGACTTCGAGATCCATGCGTCAATCATAAACCATAAGATATTGCATTTTTTTCCCCGAGCGTGGCACGGTATGAGCGATTCGCCGGGATCTCCTTGGGCAATCGGCCTTAACGAGATTTCACCGAACACCGACTGTTCCGAGTCGGGAATACCGATGCAGTAAGTTTATCAACAATTAAGAAAGGAAAAAAAAAACCCGACGGATCTTCCCGAATCTTCAATTTTCAATGGCTCAGCAATAATAAATAATTATTTCAAAGAACGAACAATAAAACGAATATTGATATTATCGGTATCATTAATATTAAATACTATCGGTATCGATAATAGATAGATAATAACGGTTATCCTGTAAATGACAAATAATAGTAACAGGATGTACAAATTCGCCGATGACGATAAAAGCCAATGATTTAAATTTATTATCGTTACGCGTCTAAAATACGTTCGATTAATGTAATTTATCGTGATTTCGTGATTAAGATTGCCGTGGATTTCTCGCGCGGAGGATTCCGATTATCGGTGTTCGTTCTTTGGCGCATCACGCGATACGGCTATTACGAGAGCTCGAATAGCCGACTCGGTAGCGATCTCGCCGTTCGATCGGCTCGCCAAATTATTTCTCGTGTATACATCATCGCGACACATTAAAACGCGGCGTTCTATTCGATTAGCTCGATCGCGACGCGGATCGAGCGATCAAAGAGTCGCAGCGAGGCGAAAACATATAACTGTGACGGTCACTCGAGTATTGGGCAAGGGTGCGCTCGCTGTTCTATTGTCACCGGAACTAAACGCGGTTGGATTCTGTGGCCGGTGATGCGAGATAAAGCGGTGCTCGCTCGTCCGTGTCGCTTTACCAGGTGCTCGATACAATAACGATCGTGCTCGATCGATCTCGTTTCAACGATCGGTCTACCGGACGCCCGGAGAACGAATAACTTTGTGCGCTCCGGCTTGCGAAACTTTCATGACGTTCTAAAAATAGTGGAAAAACGTCGATACAAATTTCACTTTCACGAGACACAACTCGTGTATAGAGCACACGTTCAGCCGCAGGATATTCACGTTTGAATCTATCGGCCATTCTAAAAAATTTTTTCCTTTTGTTTCATTAGAAAGAACAAAAAAAATTCTTCGAATAAAAGTTCCGGAGAACTTACCACTTATAGCAGCGGCGAATTGCAACCACTGACTTCCCTCTTCTCCACTGACGTTGTATTCCTTGCTCTCGACCTCTTTAACTCCCTTACTCGTCGCGCTCGTCTTTCTCTCCTCCTGACGCGACAGACACAAAAAGATTTTCTTCAGATGCATTTTTTACCTCAATCGTTCTTCACGGTTGCTTCCCTTTCTCAACGTTTAATGCCGATCGAGCACAGAGCGTCACTCGTCCTTCCACGTGCTCGATTACGAGCGATTCGCGCGGGAGCAATCCTGACAACGGAAAAACCTTCGAAACGCCCTTTCGTCGCTTCGGATACTCGCTTCAACCGAGACGCGTATAAAATGTCGGTTTTTTTTTGTGTTTCGTGTTGTTGTTGTGTTTTTTTTTTTTTTTTTTTTTTTTTTTCGTTTTTACCGCTATTAATACACTACGAGGCGGCTAAATTATCTGACTGATCGTGAGCGAAGCCTCTCGAGATTGATTGCGCCGATCTCTGATTCGCTCCGTTTGGAAATGAGCCAGCGCGGAGTCTCTCGAATCGATGAGGTTTCAATCGAATCGGGCTCGGCTCGATATTATATCCGTCGGCGTTAACGGCACGTGGTGCCGAACTGAACTGTCGGCTCGTAGAACCTGTGCCTTTAAAGCCGATTGAATGACGGCAGGTGCCGAGACCAGTAGTGGGGCCTCTCTCGCGGTCTTGCCGACAGAGGCCCAACTTACATCCCCCCTCTACCTCACATTATACACATACACGCTTCCCGCACATCTCGCTCGCACTCTTGCTCAATCTCATTCGCAATCTCATTCCGTCTATCCCCATCGGCCGCTAATCACCCGCTAGGCTTTGGCTCGCGTCCAGCGGGCTCGGAATACCGCGACGATAAATTAACCATCGCGGACTGTTGTGTGTGTGTGTGTGTGTGTGTGTGTGTGTGCTTCTTGCGAACGCTTCTTGCCAAAGATACGGGGACTTTGTTACGGGCAAACAAAAAAAGAAATTGATTCGACCATGTCACTCGTTGCCTTAGCCTGCGTGTCCCAGTTGACGACGCCATGGTAGATCGAGTAAAATACTCGCGGTCTGTGGAGCATATAGTTCGCCGGTGCCTCTTCCGGCTCTTTTCGTCCTCCAACCGAAAAACCGCGACCGACGATTACCGACAACGACGACGACGACGACGACGACGACGACGACGACGACGACGACGACGACGGCTCAGCTTCGCTATCTGCTCCGTGCAATCTGTCGCTGCGTTCTGTGCACGCCTGCGTGTTCGTGCATCGTCGAGTCAGGTAAGCGACACCGGAAGTCGCGACTCGAGGTCGTTCGACTAGGAAGCGAAGAAACGTCGAACCGGACGAGATTGAGGCAACGAGACATTTTTTCATATACCAGCTGGAGAGCGAAAAAACCTTTTATGAAAAGGTCTCGTAATTGAAAAAAAAAAAAAAAGTCATCGCCGTTGTCCCATAAGGTAGACGAAAATCGAGGTCTCCGCTATAAAAATATGGGACGCCAGTGGAATTCCTTCGATATTTTATTCTCTCGTTTAACTCGGTATCGCGACAATGGGAATGATTGACGATCGGAGTGTTTACGCGGGTAGAAGCAGTGCGGAGGTACGTGTAAACGGATCGTTTCTGTGTCCATAGTTTCCCCGAGTATGTATACCGTCTATATAACTATAGCGTAGTCGCTGCTGGCAAATGATTCCCTCCCCGGATCCGTGCGCAATGGTCATTATGTCAGACCCGCATTCCAGCGTGTCGTCGCGGTGCAGCACCGTTTGCGATCTACTATGTACACATTCACGTTGATATACCACGAGCGTCTCCTGCCTCGAACTTGATTCTCTCTCCGTCTACGTCGTCGGGCAATCCGCAACTGTCGCGAACTAGACACAGCTGCGTCGCAGTGCGCGCAGCGACGAACGGACATGCACAAACGCATTCCACAGATTTTAATCGTTTCCCGTTAATATCAAACGTAACCAATCATCGAGACAAAAGAATGCTCTGGACAAGCAAAAAATGTACTTTGATGGAAGAGCAAATTCGCTTTGATCGAGTATAATGGACCAATTTCCAAGAACATTATCCGCACCTTTCGAGAATTCGTTTACTTGCGCGAAAGCGAAAAACCGCTGGAGAACGTTAGAATGAAATGGAGAGGACCGACATTCTTCGAATTTTACCATCAGCTTTCATTCGTTTTCTACGTTGCGTTAATATCGAGCGCAACGGCCTACAGATTGTTTTCTTTTTCCCTCCTTTTTCTACCACTTTCATTGCAAAATTCTGGTTTCATCAATGTTGTGTCTCCGCGGCGACTTGCCGATACCTTGCTTATGGTATTGGTATGCAATACTGCATGTTGTTTTCTCACGAGCGCACGATTGTTATCTTAGGGAAGCGCAAGACGCGTGATGAAATTTATTTTTTCAACTTCTCATTCCGTAAAACATTCTTATAAATACACTGAGAAAACGTGATTATTTTTTTGCTTTAAAAAAAACTGCAAGCACGCTTTTAGTAGGCCTTGCAAAGGAGGATAAACCGGACAAAAACGGATCGTTGCACGGACAACAACCTTTGATGATGATACAGCGTCAATTATCGAGTTGTCTTGTGCCGATAGGGATATTCTCGCGGTGCCTATGTATCGGTGATCCTAACGATCAAAAGTCGTCGCGAACAATCGGGAATTGATTTGAAACTGGATCCACAAAATTGAGCAGAGAATCATTCGACAGCGCTGATATGCCCATTGTGAATAATTAAAGCGTTTAATTGTGATAACTAATCGTTCTTTCTTGTCTATCTTTAAACTCTGGACCAACAAGTCGTGCAACTGTAAAAACAATTTGGAGTTATGCTTTTTGCATGGCATTCACAAAAAAGTGCGTCAATAGCGAGATGTCTTTGACAGATTTGATTAGTAGTTTGTTGTTTTGTATCACATTACTTTCAGGGTGGAGAAATACGATACATTGATGAGCGAAGAGAAGTCATACCCGGAGAGTCTTTCCAAAACAAAACAAAAAATACATATAGCATTCGTCAATCTTAATCCGAACATGGGTGCGCTTGTCATTATGAAGAAAGCGTCTGAGATGATAACAATCGTTTCCACGCCAAATTATCAAGATAAAACCAAAAGAGACAAGGTACAAAGCATAAAAAACGGATTGAACGAAAATTTTGGATATCGCTTGAACTATGTAATCATTGACATACATTATCTTAGGCAGATTGTTTCATCGGGCATTGTTCTCCCGTTTCCCTTAAGAAGAACGAATGACCGCCAAGTTTCTTAAAAAGCCCAAAATAAGTGGGCATTATTCGAGAAAACAAAAATGCACAAACATATTGCGTCTCGTGAATTGTGAGAAATAATTCAATGTTTTAGCAATCGTTTTTAACATCTTTCCAGGCCACGGAGATGAGTCGAAATACGAACGAGCATGTACCCCGTCGTTGAAGAATAAAACTTTGCATAAACGATTTTTTCAAACCGTCACTCATTTTAGTAGCTCGGAATGATGAGACTCACCTCATTGAAACGAAATAGGATTCCTCTCTTGTTTTTGTCGATCCTCATTATCACCGTCTCCATCGTAGGTGATCCATTCTCGTAGCTTTCTCCGTCGTCAATCTTCGTTAGATTCTCCGATATCGTCGGTCAAATAAATCTTTCGAAAGTCGATAATCTACAGTCCAGATATTCAAATCACTGTAACTTCCACATGATAGCTGCTCTCCGATGTATTCCCAGTGACTCTAAAATCATTTTTGAATGTAAAAAATATTTCAATGATAAGTAAAGGAAAATAAAGAATCATTAAAGAAAAAAAAAATTAGAGATCGTTGACCGAAGCGTTGCGCGTGCGTTGAAGGAATTAAAGTTGTGAATTCTTCGACGCAAACGCGAGGCGGAACTCTTATAATGTATCGGCGATATTGATGGTCGTTATTAGTCCCTGAACGATGCTTCGTCTCGGTAATATTCATGTGCACCAGCCGTACTGTATTGTCTACTCGTGGAGAATCTATACAGTATATCGATGTGTATATATATATATATAACGGTGTATATAGTAGGCAACGACGAAAGTGAGCGAGAACAAGGAACTAGCGAGGTCAACGCAACGCAAAGTGAGCGTTTTATCGTTAACGCGCACGTTCTGTATCGCACAATATTGCTGCAGCTGTGTGGATAAAAACGCCGTACTGAAATCAGAATGGAATGTTAACGCCTGAGAAGTTTTTTTTTCAAGGCCCCGCAGTGCAAAGCGGGTCGTTAATGGTACAACTACCGAGCAGCGCTGCAGCAACGAATACACGGACGGATAATGGCAACGCGGTGTACGAGTGTGTCCCCGGAGTTGGACAGACGCAAAGTCTATGTAACGTCTTGCCACACCGGAGACCAGCCTCTTCCTTCCTCTTCCTCTGCCATAACGAGCCGATCGAGTCAATATTACACGTGTATGTCCTTACGTACGCGGCAAAGGAAAAAACAAAATCCCGCTCTGACGGAAAAAAAATTCGCGTGGTGTAAAAAATTATATTTTAAGGCAAAGCGCTCTATTCGCCTGGTTCCGTACATAAAAAAAAAAACGGAAGTGTGACTCTGCCGTAGGTGGAAAAACGTATCGGCCCGTCTCCGACCGGCGTACAAAGCCAGAACGGAGTCGACGCTATTCCGGCCACTAAAGTAGCACCGGTCTCGCCACTTTTGTGTCGCTACATTCGAAGTGAATTTCAAATATGTGGATTCGGGACATTCCACAGTCGTACTTTCGACCACTTTCGAGGATTCCTCAATTCTCGTAACTTTTAAACCGGTAGTTGAATCGACAAAATAGTGTGGAGTACCGGTCCATTTTGTCCTCTCTCCTCTACATATATGCGATCGAGGATCGAGAGGGCTCCGGGGAGACAGCTCCGGTCTCGGAAGCGCACAAGTCACGCCCTTCCGATTCTCGGCCGTTACGTGGCGCAACATTGCGCAACGCAATGAACGAGCGAGGAGAAAGCGCACCCGCGAAGATCGCGCGCGAGGTAGGCGTGAAGAAAGCTCCGTCGCCCCGCGCGCCCGTCTTCTCTACACCGAGCTCTCGCGGATTTCGAGGCCAACGCGGGGACCGCAAGCTCGACGACGCCAGCCAATCGTGTGCTCTCGAACGCCGTTGTTGCGGCGCGAAGGGGTTGGCTTCCCCTGTCACGTGACGACCCGTTTGGCAACGCCTACCCTCATTTATCTCGTCGTCTCCGTACGTCCAATATAGGACTCGGGCCGAGAGCTTCGCTGCGGAGAACTTCGAGACGCGTACCCTCCGTGGATACGTCTCTTACGAGCTTACGGAATAATTAGTTACGCGGAAGAAGGGGGAGCGAGACCTCGTCGAGCCAACGAGCCGCACGCAAAATCACCAGATACAATTCGACGAGCTTCGCTGACAGAGTCACCGATATGTCCGGTATATCCGTATATCGTCCGTTTCACCCCACGGTCACATCTTATATACACATACATATAACCAATATAGCTGTATATTATTCTATACAGTGGTATATACCTGCGTTATCAATTGCCGGAGGCTTTATCGGGAGGCGAAAGCCATTCGGACGTTCCGGGCCGTAAAGTAGATGCGGACGGATGGCCAGACCCGTGCACGCTGGACGTGGCGGGATACGTCGAGCGTACATAAGTAGTCACGGACCGTTCGGGTGGCTCTCCTCTCGTGGCGTTGTGCCCTGCAGTCGCAGAGACGAATCTGAGTAGATACGGCGCTGTGCGCTCGGACGAACTCGATCGCGTACGCTGAAGAAGGAAGAGGGTCTTTGGTCGAGCGAGCGATAAAATACGTGCGTTCGCGCTACAGGTAGTTCGTCGATCAAACACCAATTAAATAAACGCAATCTCTCGCGACACGTATCGGATGGCTGGATGCGCCCACCGAGTGTCGTTGAACGGCACAGAGAACGTGGATACGTAACGCCGTACTCGAGGCAGGAGACACTCGAATAACAATTTCTTATCATAGTTTCTTTGGTCCCTTTCGATTCTCCTGAAAAAGGCGAGGAGGAATATAAAGAAGGAGAAGAAAAAAACGAGGCCGATCGAGCCGGAAAACAAGACTTTTGGTACGTCTGACGACACCTGTTGCAGTGTTTATGTACTACACGGTGGAATCGATGCTGGAATACATATCCAGCCTCCTACCCCTCGAGAGTGGGTCTAATATTCATGCGAGCTTATAACCACTGTTTCCCTTCTTACCGTGGGGTGGGAATATACCTATCCGGGTGTGGGAACGGGCCAACTTCGAAGGCCCCTACTGTACTTGCTCTAAGTGTATGCCGTGAATACGTAATGGGCTCGTCTTTGTACACGCTGTTACTCTCTCTCTCTCTCTCTCTCTCTCTCTCTCTCGCTCCCACCCTCTCACTCATTATGCACGTAACAGTTCGTGATGAGAAAATATCCTATAGAAGGATTGTGCTCAGGACACCAGGCTACCTCTCAAAAGGACCAGTTGCCTGTGAAATTTTGGCTTGTAATGTAACCTAATTCTCCCACCCCCCTCTCATCTACCACCCTCCTGCCTCCCACACATCTACCGTCACATCCTCGAAGATTCCTCATTTTAATGCCTATCCACTCCTCGTCCTCGGGATATCGTGTCGCACACGGGGAACGATAATATTATTATCCAGTCGGCAATTCCGGGCACGTCCTTAATAATATCTTGCCGAAGACGACGACGACGACGACGACGACGACGACGACGACGACGACGACGACGACGACCCCGACGATACGGCCCGGGCCTCTCTGTTCTCCCCATGATTCTCTCCTCACTCGTCGACAACCACCCGAGCCTCTCCTCGCCTCGTCTATTTTCCCGCGACTACACATGGCGAACCGGAGAACGTTAACGCACGTCGCACGTGCGAAAATACCCTCGGCGCGTCGGTGGAGTGGGATAGATAAAGAGAGAAGCCGGAAGAGACGAGAAGCTAGCGGCAGCCGACGCCTGGAAGATCGACGACGCGCTTTGCCTACGAGAGAACCTCGCCGGGGAGCGATGTAATTACCTGTTGTTGTTTTCACCCGAGGAATGGAGTTGGAGAAATTTATCGGCTAGGAATGCGGTTCTCTGCGCGAAGAGTTACATAACTTTGGCCTTCTTTTTTCATTCATTTGTTGAGAACAGAGTTCGTTTAACTGGATCGATTGATACGGTGTAAAAAATGTTTTTCACCGTGGTTTCGATTAGAAACATTTTCTATACAATTACGAGTATAGAAAAAAATTGATGTCGACAGTCGTGTGAATTTTTTTGCGAATAGGAAATGTAAAAAATAAATAAGGGTATGTCGATAAAGTTTACCGTGTACGAAAGAAGCTGCATTTATCGAAGCGCCTATCGTCGAAAACCCTTTGGAAACCTCCAACTCGGCGATATGTATAATTGAAAAAAACTTCAATCCAGATTCAACTGCTTGAAGCTTCCGTCGACACCAAAGAGATCCATCCCGGAAATCGGTTTTCCCGGCCTCTTGGACTCCGTTACCAGGAACTTCTTGTCTTCCAGGAACCACTCCCGTCTGTCCGTCACCTTGTTCCTCCACTCCTCTGCAAAAAAATTTTAAACGGCGGAACGGTTACTTTTTGTTATCGACACTACAACGACAAACGGTTTCTAAATATCGTTTGTGCTTTGCTAAAATGGTTCGCAATCACTTACCGGTGATGGTCTCCACCGTTGATCCTTCGCCACCGTAATCCGACGGTAAAACACTCTTCGGTATGTATTTGTACAAGTCTTCGGGATTGTTATGAACCATGATCTGCGGAATCGAGCGGTTTAAACGTCGACGAAACTTTGTCGAGTCCTTGATGTTTTTCATTTATTCATCATCGACTTCCTTACCCGCTTCTTGAGTTTGTCGGACATGAATCTCTTGAATATCCCGAATATCACGTCGAAGGTCGGCGGTACATTTATGAAGTGCAAACTCTTGGTTTTCATCGGATACGCTTCCTGAGAAAATTGTGACACTCGATAAATTTTGTATTTTTATTTCTTACCGGAAGTTGTTTCACGAACTCGCTAGAAACTCGGGACTGTGAAGAATCGGCCGTACCTGAAAACAAGTGATGGCTTTCTTGATGACCGAAGGAGTGAACAGACCAGCGTGCTCGAGACGACTTCCCGCAAGGTCTAGCACGGTATCCTGTCCGAGAACGTTCAACCTTGCGTAGGCAGGAATTAAACAATTTTCATTAGTCGATAGACAGTGCGAGGAATGCTTTACGCCGACACGATAGTTATATAAATATTTATCGAACCGATCGTCCTCGAGCAGCAGAAGGTCCATCACCATAAAGAAGACTACCAGCACATCCATGAACGTGTATTTCTTTGGATCCCATATCGATGCGCGAATTAGAATGATCCGTGGACTGTCGGGCTTGACGGTGAGCGGCAATGGCAAATACGTTCTGATATTCCAATTAATCATTGAATATTCATTATTTTATATACAAAGTTTCAGTTTGAAAAATATTTTTGTTTTATTCATAAGTATATTGAATAGAAATAAAAGATTTGTTGACGAACCCTAGATTGAGAATTTCCGTTATCTTTGAGTTGTTTGGGTCGCGATTCATAAATATTTCGGGCAGATGAGTTCTGATCGTGTAATGAGCGTCGATTTTCTCTTTGGTTCTTTCCAAACTGTGCTTGCAGCCGCGCAAAAAACTGACCAGCCATTGAGGATCCGTTCGCGCAACGATGTGCGGCTGTTTCTTCAGCCACTCCGTTATATAGACAATATTTCCGTTAAGATCTTCATCGTTTTCTTTCAATTGCTCCTCCGCGACGATCCGCAGTTCCGGCGACAGGCTTCGAATCCTCATTCTCGATGTATCTGTGGAGTGCAACGACTATCGATTGATAAATCATCGAAATAAAATAAACGATTCGGTGGTCGATCGAAGTCTCTCCACAAAGTAATTGTATTTTCGGGACCGATTTTTTCTCGAATCACGGGTACGTAAATTTGTATATCGTTGGCGATTGTGTCGAGCCAGTATCCGTGAGTGTTCGTTGGAACAACTCCCATTCTCGTATCGAAAAATTGTCATATTCGAGAGTAACGAGGCCCGTTACTCCCCGGAGCGTAATGAAACCTTACCGAGGACTCGTACCGGTCAATCATAATCTATAATTCTACTCGAGCCCGCGATCCGACGGTGAAATTCCGTTTTATTTTTCGTATCAAAGAAAGGTTCGTTCGTTGCGAAATAAATGTTACGAGCGATAAATTGTCCCGTGGACGGTAATCGGTGGACCTTTGTTCCACACGATTGGCGAATATATCGTAAAGATAACGTCGGTATAGATAGCGCGTTCGCGCACACCCGACACGGAATAAAAATTTCAATGACCGGCTGCGTATGCACCTTCGCACCGTGCGTTCCCGGCTCGCCATTTTTCCATGCCCGTTCGATGCAACTTTTCTTTTCTGGACTCGCGTATCGCACCGAGCATTCGCTAACAGCCGTTTTTAATTTAATTTAAGCGAGCGATAACAGGGACCGAACGCCTCCCTCTCCCACCGAGATACAAGATTCAGGTGCGATCGAACGAAACAATGAACGGCGGATCATCGTCGATATGCCACGTCGATTGGACCACGCTGCTATCAATAACTCCACGATTACCGTCACTCAATAATGGCAGCCTAATGTTCGAAAGCATCGAAAAGAAAAAGTGTCACGTAGTTTGTCACGGCGAGCTACGTGAGAACAACGGCGAGCGATATACTCACGCTTTTACGACCAACCGCTACTCAGGGAATAACGTTTATTATTATTATTTGACAAACTCGAGCACGCGGCGTTTCGACGATTGGAAACTTCCGACAGAATTTCATAGTGCACACTTACTTCCGACGATTCGCCGATTGACCGTGGATGACGACTGAGGCGCTTACATTAAATCGGATTAATGATATATGAGGTGTACCCGAGGGTGTAAAAACTTATCTGAGAAGTGCGGGATCACTGGATTGGTCTAGTGGCGCGAGTAAGCTCCTCGGGCCCTCTTGCGGAAAGATCTGCCGGCTTGGTAACCTTGTAATCTGAAAAGTCCACTCGAAGCTCGAAAGAAAACAAAAAAACTTGTTCGCGGATAATACGAGATCCCTCGGCGATCGGTCGAATTACGTGGACTTCGAGTGTAATCGGGTGAAGAAATCGACGGACGGTCGGTAACAATGAGACTATTTACTGCACGCGTTGCGATTTATGATTGGTCCGATCTTTATCGTTTGTACGCAGCACTCGGCTCCGTGATGCAATCTGCCAGCCACGGTTCATAACCCATGGTCATGGTGACCGTTGGGCTGTCGTTACGTAAAACGCGAAGAGAAAAACAAATTGCCGTGCAACGATTATACCGGTGTGACGAACGCCGAACTCCCGCGCTCCGGCTAAAACACGGTTACAGTCCGAAAACTGCTTAATCCCCTCACAATGTTACGACCGACCTCGGCACTCGATATTTGTATTCACTCCGTGGCCAAATATTTGTATTCACTCACGAGCCAAACACCCTCGCCGTTCGACACGTCGTCAGCTGTCTATCGCGCGAAGGAGGTACGCGCCAAAAGCCGTTTATCGGACCGACGCTCCTCTCTCGTGTACAACGCAAAACACTAGCCGCCTTCCCGCGCTTGCCGTCGTCTGCTGCGATATTTTGGCGGGTTCGCAAATCGTTGGACCAATGAGAATACACCGGAAGCGGGCATCTACCTTGAATCGCAAAAAAAATGTTTGCTCTTTTATTATCCACCCATTAAGGTAATTTTTATTCAAAAGATATATATATATATATATATATGTATACGTCGAACAATCTATGCTTTCTTTTCTTTCGACCACTTGGCTCGATAATATATATAATCTCAACGGAATCGGGGCGAGCTCGTGAATCCTCCCAGACTTCTGTATAGTGGATGGAGACATGCGTAGTCTACACTAGATTTATACTCAAACATCTCGAATTACAATTACTACACACGAGTCTCATGGGTTTTTGAAAAATATTATTATCGTAATTTCATTTGAGAAATGCAGCCACAATAGTCGATAGGCCGATAAATAAAGTACGGTGAAACTGTATGGTGTTTTTTTTCGTTCCCACGATGTTATTTCCAAATTTGATTCTGTATCGAGGACGGCGATGTGATCGTTGTCAAACATTATTCACATTAATACTATATAATCTTCACATGGGTTAGCTTTATTTGTGTTTTTTGTTGTTGTTCCTTTTCTCATTTGACGCTCTCGCGAAATCCTGTTCACGGTTGATATCGATTTCCCTTATTCGAAGGCCAGCAAAATCCACGGCAGAACGAGATTTTGTTCTTTCTTTTTTTTGTTTTCTTCAATGATCCGATTTCTTGCGGGACGAGGTGAAAGCACCGCACGTGGAACAACCGACGCTCGATTTGCGCTTTTCCTTCCTCTTGTCCTTGTAAACCGTCTTCCTGCTAAACATTTTATACTTCACATGTACACAGTGTTTCTTTTTCGTTCTTTCATCTACATTATTTTCCTTGTTTTTCACCGTCAAACGATACTTCGGTCTGCGTCAAATAAGCCTTCTGTCGTATTCAGCTGCAGCGTGTGCGTGTACTTTTTTTGCAATGAAAATTGAATGATGTCTAAGAGTGATTTTACTAATTCTACCATCTGTTATATTACACGAATCTACGATTAGTCGAGCGAGTTTTTATCACTATTATATATACTATCCGATGTTCGTTTGTTCTCCAATGCTTACGTGCGCGTTAAAAATATACAACGTATTTAATTCTAGCCGCGAAACAATTCCATCTTTCCCTTATTGACATGATGCTCGGCAAAAGAAACGCAGTGGCAAAACCTAACTTTTCGATAACAAAAAAAATGTTTCTGATACATGCACGTAGAACCACGCTTTCCGTTCCTGTAAAGCGACCCCAAAAGGGACGTTTTCCCATCGCCTGCGAGAAAAACACTGCGCTTTCGTACAAACATAAGAGGCTCGTTTTGTGCGCAAAATTCTTAAAAACGAAAAGCGTGATTATCGCGAATTTGTTAGGAAAAATTATGCGAATGGCAGGGGAATATAAAGCGGATTCCAGACTCGTGTTAATGCCGCTCTCGCCTGAAGCTCTTAAGGCATTTTTACACTCGTCAAGAAATCCCTTTCTCCTTCCTTTCCATACAGATAAATATCGCGAATGTTTCCGTCACACGTTCGAGTTGAACACGAAACGATTATTTCTCTATATATGTAACTTACAGTATCATCGTATTTCGAAGTATATAAACGATGAATCTTAAATAAATATAAGCGTTACGATTTGAGTGACAAGATAGATCACATAGTCATTCGGTTTGCAAACCTTGTGCTTGCGGTAAAACAAAGCGGGAAGTATCGTTCGAACGATCGTCATTGGCATCGCAGATTCTCTCTTGGAGCTCATTGTAAATGGTCATATTATCTCCTAAGTTCGATGAATGAAGGGAAACAGAATAAAAATTTGATTGAATTTTGATCTGATATGGATGAAATTCGATCAATGGCAATATAACGTTACCCAATTAGTGATAAATTGTCTCACACACACCCTCTCTTCTCTCTCTCTCTCTCTCTCTCTCTCTCTCTCTCTCTCTCTCTCTCTCTCTCTCTCTCTCTCTCTCTCTCTCTCTCTCTCTCTCTCTCTCGGTGTGTGCGTGCGTGCGTCCGTGTGTGTCTGTGTGTGTGCCTACTTGTGTCAGCGAGTCTAAGTTATGCTAGTGCTTTCATGGGCGCAATATCCTGCTGTATGTGCATTTTCATTGTAAAAAGTAATACAACTTTCTAGTTACTTGGACTTCTTGTTACTTGGATTTTGGAAGCCTTACGATTCTATCCGTCAGAACAACGCTATCACATAGGAAATGTTTTTTTACCACGCTCGTTATGGCCGCCTAACGAGTGCAAGTCGGAAAATAAGCAATTTTAAACCTACGGTCGTTTCTATGTAAGTCACCTACGCAATACACTATTATCTCTCGAATATCGTTCATATCGCTACAAAGATTCCTTGGAGCCGTCTACGACGTATCTCTGTCATTCGATCTCGACTTAACTCAGCTCACATCCTGTTCAGTTATGTCGAGGTAAGTGTCGGTAAAATAGAATATGAATCTCAAAGAGCATCTTTCATTAGCCGTACGACTCGAAGCTTCAACCATCTTTACAATATCTATTCTGAATCATTCAATCTCATTAATAGTCTATTCGGGTGAGTTTGATTCTGACTTTCTTTCGCTATCACAGGATGGCACGCACTTTGCGGTATTATCAGAATTGTCGCTGTCGACAGACTCATTGTCTGCCTCTCCTTCCTCGTTATCCTCATCTTCGTCTTCGTCCTCCTCAAGAAGCTTTTTCCGTGCGAGCTGCACAGCTTCCCACTCCCTGTAGTGACCCTTTCTCTTGGCTTCAAATGCTCTCCGCTTTTCTGTAAATAAAGAGATGCGTCCCAGTCGACGATAGAGTTGCCATTACATTAATTGTATCCAAATCTAAATCTAAACAAACCTAAATACAATGACGAATCCTCTAAATATTAATGGCAATTCTTACCCCGTTCCTCCGGAGTCTCTTCATCCTCCTCGTCACTGGATTCCTCAAAAATTTTTGGCTTGCTGCACTTTGCTAGTCTAAATTGTGTAACCACACATATGAGTCACATGTCGCACGAAGCATGTATAAGAGAAAAAGCTCTGAAAATCGCCTTACCAATAACTTACTTTTCAGCAATGATAGTCGAGTCGAGCTCATCATGATCGTGCTCGTTGTCAACGCCCTCGTAATTGTAAGGTGTTTTTGGCTCGTCTATTTTCATGTGACCGTAATCCTTTTCAGCTGGGTGCAGAGTTGCTATGATATTCATCTCGTCCCATTTCGTTTCCTTGTTTGGTCTGCAGAGATAACCGATCCAGTATAAGCAACACGAACGTGTCGATGATTCACCGTAAAGCAATTTTTTTTTTTTTAAATATACGCTACGAAAATGACGTTACTTACCTCGGTGCCTCCTGGCTGTCGAAACTACTAGACGTTTTCAAAATCCCCTTCGACGGTCGCTTGCCGAGATTCTCTGCCATTTTTTCTTCAATTGTATGTAAATCAAATCACATGTGACATTCAACCAACGACGATTTTCATCACTCAATTTGCACGATCGATCCGTAGCACAGGATAACCGGATAATTTATTCTTTGTCACCGTTAACTTGCACCTCATCAACTACGGCTATCTGTATCCATGGAGAATAATCCCATCGCTTCGTTCGAGCGAGACAGGAAGGATGACACACGTCGCGAAAGGTGGAAAGCGTCGAGGAAGGAGGAAGTACGGTGTGCCCGAGAGAACGAACGTTTCTGCGAGAGCGACGAGAGGAGAGAGAGGGAGAGAAAGGAAGGCTTACGAAAACAATAGTTTCGCAGTCGGAACAATATGGCCGACGCGTGATGATGTCATGTTTGGAAATGCGCAGGTTCGATGCCGTCTGCTTACTTCTCAAACTGTTGCTCGAAACCGCCTCCTGTTCACTTTGTCGAGTTAAGTTCGAGCAATTTCTCCACTCATTTATCGTCATCGGAAATATCATATGTCACTTATCGAGATATTAATAAATCACAGCAGAGATTTTCTTTAATTCCAGGTCAGAGATGGGCGGGAGAAACGCGCGACCGAGTTCGGCCACTCGATAATCGATTGTTTCGTCGATGTACCTTTTTCGCGGGCGCGCGCGCGCGTGTATATCATATATTGGCAGAGAAATGCTCTGTATCGACAGCCAGCAATGATATAAAACTCGAGGGAAGATAAAGTCTTGTTCACAAATAATTTCGGATTACGAATCCTTCATTCCGATAGCCGGTTAAACAGGAATTTGCACATTATTACGTGCATACTTAGTAACATAAAATCTTTAATATGTTTCCTCAATGATGCTTCCTGTCCCCCGTGATAAACAGAACTTCATAATTCGCGACGATAGGGAAACGATTGGAACGCAGCTGGATTCATTCGACATTCGTTATTTATCCTCTCCGACAGTCTCTGCCTTTCTCCCCGGATTTATTCCGACGACGTTTTTTTCTCGCAGTAGCAGTTACATCGATGTATATATATACAAACGCCGCTGAAAGCATGGACTTTGAGCGTGCAACCGACGACGTAAAGTCCAATCAACCAACACCTCCAGGATTCAGTACTATAGATAATAGCCTCGGTCGTGCATCGATGAGAAGGCGCGCGAACGCCGCGCCGTGACGAACGTCGACGATCGATGTTGGAATAGCTAATCCCATAAACTATTATTATATTTATTTTTTTTGTGATCACGAGCATTTTTTTTCACAAAAAAATGGCTTTACCTGGACAGTCGGATTCGAGGCCAACAGTTGAGAAGCGTTCGCCTACGTGCTCGACGAGATAACTGCGACTGCTGGAATAACTGATGACCGTCAGCTGATGCAAACATATTTCTTTCAAGATGGCGGACGTTGTGGAACTACGATAAGACTTGGGGACACAAGCGATCCGTTTACAAAATTGCCGGAGACGCTGAGTGATAGCTCAAAGGCCGTCGAGTGGGTGAAATGATGAATGGAATCGAAAGTCTCTAAGATTAATCTTCTACATGAAAATGTGCATAGTCCATCTCAAAGTGTCCAGAGCAGTACGAATGATTTATGTTCGTAACTAAAATAAATTCTCACCGCGGTTGTACCAGTGTTTTCTTGGTATGTATTCAAGAGCCATTTCATACGAAAACGGATTATAGTTATTGTTTCTCAAACAGGTGTTAAAATCGAGCATTCATTAGGACCCGAATTCAGAATCTTTGGACGGTAGGTGGGGGTCTCGGCAGTTATCTGCCGACATGGAAGGCGGCGATACATCGTAGCGGACTGCATAATAAATATGTTTATAGCAGGTCCGCGAGTATGCTAAACGAATTAATCGGTGACGCTGCAACACGATCGCCACCGAGTACAATCGTGGCCTAGGACCGCAAGGTATCAGGCAGAAGATGAGGCATTCAGGTAGTCGACGAAGAGCTAGATCAATACGAACGCCGAGGTCTTTCGTAACATCAAAGTGTGAGAATAGGAGCCTCTCGATGCCGGAGAGGACGAAGGCAAGAGAAGCTGCTGGGCAAAAGAAGTCGCGCGGCGAAGGAGCTCGGCTCGCCGGGAGAAGGATGAAAATGCCATCCGGACCGTGTGGACGGGGACGCCGCGGGGGCTTCTAGTATATCTGGCGGGGAACACGAGAGCTCGAGGAAGCGTACAGGGCGCTGGGAGAGGGATGGATGTCTCCGAGTAGGGGAAGTGGTCTGGGCCAGCGGGGGCGGTGAGGAGGGAGAGTAGAGGTCAGAATCAGAATTGGAATTGCAGATGGCGCCTGGCTGCGCTACTTCGACATCGCAGCCGCCAGTCGAGTCATCCGGTCGGAGGGAGGGGCTGTTGTCGCTCGCTTTCGGTTCCTCCGAGGCTCCGATAAGCCCGTACTCTCTGTTTCATCGATGTTGTATTCGGCACCGTTTATACACTGCACCGATGACAAACCGTGTCGAGCTGAAGAGGAAATCGTTCGGCCGAACCCTTCCGATTTTCCCGACGAGCGATATTTCCACGCGGACGGACTGCTCGTTCGGGCGAGCTCGGCTCGTTCCGGCTTATCTCTTGGCTGCTTGCTTGCTCCGCTGCCAGTAGACACACAGGGCGCGTGCACGTAAACACGCTGTGGAAGGAGAGGAGTGCGTCGCCATTGCTGTGGTCGATCGGTCATCCGTGCTCACGAGGAGGAAGTGGAAAAGTCGACGTAGGTTCGTTTCCTTGAATCTTTTATACGCCCCCGAAAAATCCATTTTGCGATTTCCGTACCCCGACAGTTGTGTCGATAATCCACTCGGAATAAACCGTACCCTTTACAACAAATAATCGTTTCTTCAACCGGAAGTCGACGAATTGTGACACAAGGAGAAACGGAAATCGTCTCCCAATGGCGGAGGCTTGTTCTTAGAGCGGTAGTCGCAGCCACTGGACTCAATACGGTTTGCGGTAGCTCGTCAGATCACATCGATTGTATCGCGTTAGCTCCCCAATTACGTTAAAAAAACGCAATACGAAACCGTACGATATATATGTATACATATATATACATCTCCGTCCCTGATATCAGGTGGGTCGCACAAGTGGTTTATGCAGTAAATTTTATAAATTACTTGTGGTATTCGCGTGTAAAGGGGAAACGGAAGTTGCCTCGTGATTGACGAGTACCGCTCTGGACGATATTGCGGAATGAAAAAAAATAAATAAAAAAAACATGTTAGACTACAATTGTGCGCCAGAAAATTGTAACGTTCGAAACTTTTGGAGAATCGTCGCACGATATACCGATAGTCCACTATAGTTGTGTGCGACTTGGCGTTAATAGAATATTTACGAAACTATACGACAATGCCGTTAATGAGTAGTTTATTTTGTTATTTTGTGTTATCTTGTCGATAAATATGAAGTCCTGTTTCGATGATAGTTCGTTTGCTTTAATTCGATATTGGAGCCAAATAATGTACGTTCTGCATGATAATTAACCATATTCTGTTTGCTTAAATCAACAGAGTAATTGCAAATTATTGTACTTTTTTTATTTGCTTTGAATATTTCTATTAAATTTTCAGATGTTGCGAGGTGGAGAATTCTGAGATAAACATCAGCTTTGAGAGATGGCGGAGCGTTCACCACGTCTGCGAGGACTGAGACCAAGAACTCAGTACTGCTCACCGCAGACGCAGAAAGTACAGAGTGACAATTCCGAAACTGAGGACGCTGAGGAAACAGTGAATTGCACTGTCGACTATCCGGAACAGGAGTTGGACAGTTCGTTAAGAGACGACAGCGACGACAACGAGCTTCACATCGCAATAAAGGACGAACAGGACGACGGCATGTCGGATGACAAATCAGACACTGATAAGAGCTACCAGTGCAAGACCTGTAAAACTCCTGTTGGATTTCCAACTCTTGTGGAGTATCTCCGTCATCTCCGGGATGAACATAAGGAAAAGGTTTGTTACTGCTATAGTTATGCCCGATGACCAGTCGCCGATCGAATCCCAACAATTCTGGAGACTAAAATGTACTCTTGAAAGTGGACAAAGTAGTTAATCAACTATACATTAGTAAATTATTTATTAATTTATTGATGGTTTTTCTTGTAACTACTATCAAGTAAAACGGTTTTTCCGAACAGGAACGATGTTATAATTATAATTACAATTGATTCTTAAATTCTAATTTTTTTCAGTAAAATCGCGAAATTTTTTGTACTGTCTCTTTCTCGTATGCACCTCGGAGCAATAGTCATTTGCGATACACGGGTGGGGGAAGCGAGCTTTATACACATTCTTTGCAGTAATCGCACATATTTTACTTCATAAAATGTGAACATGACACGCGCTAAGCGTGCGTGAATACAGCGGTATGCCGACTTTCCCGTGGTCCTCTGGCTGTTTTTTTCAAACAAAAGCGCAGTTACAATTATAATTATAATTTATTCTTAATAGTAGTAGGAAAGAGAATTATTGTCAGTGTTCGTATTTACAGTTATATCTTTTGTACTAACTTTCATACCTAATGGTAATTCGAACTTTGGCAAAGGGTCCTTCCTATTTATTTTTAATTCATAATTTTTACGAATAATTCGATGATGTGTTGATTTTTCCCTGATCGTCTGGTTGTTTTTCGGAACAGGGACGAAGTTACGAGTGTCCGCACTGCAGCTTCGTTTGCCAGCATCCGAACAAACTGCAGGAGCACTACAATTCCGAGCACAAGGACCTGGAGGATTTGCCCGCGCCCGATGAGTCGGTACCAAACAAATGCACGATGTGCGCTTATGTCGCTACGAACACAGGCGAATTGGAGAATCATCAGCGTGTTCATCATCTGAAGCGACGATTTTTCCGATGTTCCAAGTGTTCATACATGACTCACGTTAGAGCCCGCTACACGAAACACGTCAAGTATCATTCGATGCCGATGATAAAGTGTATGGACTGCGACTTTCGAACACCGTACAAGGTAACGCTTCGTTGAAATAAGGGAACGAAAGAGAATTATAATTGTCCAGCGCGAGTGTGAGGTCGCTCGGTCGTTGCTTTATCGGTCTCAAGTCTCATACATTTCCCTTATCTCTCACTTCACAGTGGAATTTGGATAGGCACACGCGCAACCATGGCGGTGGCGGAACTTTTCAGTGCAGGGCGTGCAGTTTCACTGCGGATATACGTCAGAGTCTTACCGTACACGAAACCAACCATCACGAGCCACCGGTAGGCTCGACTCTTCGAAAACAAAATACACCGTTCGAGCGGAAACCACGGAACGGTCCAAAACGTTACAATCAGGTATGGTATATTATTCTCTTTCATTTTTAAGTCGGATACTCAATGCATAATTGGCTTTCTCTTCAAATATCTGAACAGGTTGGGGCGAGTGATTACCGAGATATGCTCAAGTCCGCGAGTCCGTCCCCTACGAAGACCCGAAGTCCAACGAAGTCACCGAGTTCCGAGATCGGAGGAAGCTCCTTGGAGGAGCGAAGGAACGCGATCGCCGGAGCTGAATGTATTGCGCTGAAATGCGAGGAAAAGGGCTGCCAGTTTGTAACTGCGTGGGACTCCGAGATGCAGCGACACTTGGCAGAGTCCCACACACCCGACGAGACGTCCCCTGTTCGATCCCGCAAACCTTTGCCAATGCTTATACCGCTGAGTCCTGGCAGTAGCACAAAATCGAGCAATTCTGTGGGCCACGGGTCATCGACGACGCTGCTCAAAGTACCCCGTGTTCGGGTCAGGCCGGAACTTGCGCGCATAGCCAGAGATACAGAGATGGCTAAACTGTACGGTAACAGAGAGGTAGGCTTAAATTTTCGATATATGTTCAGTGGCCCGATACGAACGTATCATTAAGATTCGCTAACATTTGTTTTGCATATTTTTTTGTTTACAGTCTGGTAGCCCTAGGAAGGATTCCGGAGCTGTGGACTCTTTTGAAAAAAGGAATGCCTCATTCTTCGACAAGCTTAAGGAAAGATTGATGACCACAAACGCGAGTGTCGCAGGGCTTCCGCACGTGGCCGTAAGTAGCGCGAACGATTTAAAGTGTTGGTGTACCTTCGAAGCTAGTAGCCCGGAGGAATTGGCGAGTCATAGTCAGACGCATCACACTGCACTGAGTGTATCCGTTGGTGTCTCGCGGTGCCCGAAATGTAGAAGGCGATGTAGGAGCTCGACTGATCTCCAAATGCACACGAGACTCTGTCAAGCTACGCCCGATGATTTAATGCCTATCGATAGTTGCCTGGAGAGCCCGGCAAATTGTACGAATTATACAGCTGCCCCTTTCGGCGGTGATTTTGAGTTTCCGTTTCAAGTGGACTGGGACGGGAGTTTCGGAGGACTGAATTCGTCTGGATCGTCGGTACGGGTTTTAAGTTCAATTTTCACGTTTTCTTTCTTTTAATTTCAATTAAGTTGCATTACGTTATTTTTATTCGTTTTTTTTTTCGTCTCTCAAACGTGCCCAGGCCCCAATGTCTAGCGTAGAAACAACTATTTCTGAATGTAGATAAATGCTTTTGGCAGGTCGAGGGAGTTTCGGGCCACACGATCGGACGTCGAGTATTCAAGTGTCCTCATTGCCCATTCTGGGCGTCAACGGCCAGCCGATTTCACGTACACATTGTGGGCCATTTGAATCGAAAGCCCTTCGAATGTTCGCTTTGCGCGTACAGATCAAACTGGAGATGGGACATTACAAAGCACATCAAGCTCAAGGCAGCTAGAGATCCGGCTCACATGACCGCCAGGGTTCTTATGACTGACGAAACTGGCCGACGTAATTATTCCAAATACAACAAATATCTTGCCCAGGTCAGAAAAACGCTTTGCCGTTATGTATCGAATAAAAGCTTATTTTTTCTTTCATCTTCGTCTGCCATTGTTCATCGAGCAGTAGATAATATTCTCGCTTGGTTAAGAAAGAAAAATTCTTTTGTCGTGTATTGTGAGAAATTTTATGCCCGGCTTGTACTTATCGTTAACGTTACCTTATCGATATAACTTTTACGTTGTGTGTAGATCTATAGTACAAAGTGTGCTTCTCTAACGTCAGATCGAACAGCAGGGCACCGAGGAATCTGGTCTGGACGAATGTCCCGTGGGGGAGGCACAGATCGACGAGCCACCGCAAAAAATTCTGATAATGGGCGAGTCCAAGGAGCCCTTGGAAACGTCGGATCACACCGCGGCATCGCCCGGCGACCACTCAGACACGAATTCGATGAGCATTCTGACCGCACTCAATCTCAGACCACCGTCTCAGTTGAAATCTGCTGCCAGAAGTCAGGGGCAATCTTTGTTAAAAAATAATCCGACCTCCAACACAGCGGTCTCTATACTTTCATCGAGTGCTAGTTTAGCCACGACATCAACCAGTTCCATTCCGATCGACGAAACACGGCGCACTCTGTGGAAGTGCAAGCGATGCAACTTCCGCGATTCCAACAAAGAGACCGTCTTGACGCACGTGAAGTCTCATTACGACACTACTGAGCATGCGGGAACTCATAACAATAAGGTGAGAGATAACGAGAGAGTGGACAATCTACAATCGATTGAGCCTTATCGGAGTGTCAGTTGGGAACACGTGAGCTTGTCAGTCTCCTATTCGAAGTACAAACTTCGAATAACATTAGTGGACTATACTTGCTGATAAAAATATCGGCGTTGAGATTACATATTTCTACCAATATCGACATCGATATTATTTGAGACAGCGATTTTTATATTGCGCTATGTAAGCACTCGCTGAGCGAGGATCCCAGCCGAATCGTCCGAAATCGGAGTTCTCGGTCGGTGAGGATTCCACACGTGATGGAATAATTCCATTCGAGATACACCCCAATGATATGTTTATTTTTTTTTTTCGATCGTTTGCAGCAAAATGAATTCACCTGCCCGGATTGCCCGTTCACGTCCAACGATCCTACTAACATGGCAATACATCGCATCCATCATCGTCCCAATCTCGAGGCAATATTTAAGTGTTATCTTTGCCCTTACTACGTTAGCACTAAGGCGTGAGTACAATGCAATCTCACGGTTAATCAGCGTTTTTGATATTTGCTTGTTTCACAATATTACATTGTCAATGACAGAGAACTTTTGGAGCATGCCAGACTTCACGGAGAGGAACTCGCCGTCGTTCACCAGAGAAGCATCGAATCCGCTTCGCCTCCATCGAAGCGTAAATCTGTCCAAGGACAATCATCGGACACCGGTAAATCAACGATATATTATAGTACCTTATATTTTTTTCTCGACGCAATTGCGAGTGAGATTTTTCGAACATAGGAATTAATTAGGTTCTATCTCCTGTTTATCCAGAAAATCCGTCTAAACACGAAGTCGACCAAACGACGCACAGCGCGCCGTGCAACACATCCCCTAATACGAGTGCTGGCGTGACCAACAGCAACGACACGGGGGCCCCTCCTCTATTGCTGGACACACGCGCCTTACCCGACACACCGTTGGTCTGGGTCTCGCGTCCCGACGGAACCCTCGCCAAAATGCTCAAGTGTCGTCACTGCCCGCACGTGTCCTCGCGTCGCGCGGAGGTTCGCGATCACGAGACGATGCACGTCAATTCGCCGATGCCAGGACCTCTCGTCGCGTGTCCCGACTGCAGTTTCACCTGTTCTCGCCGCGATCTGATGGAAGCCCACTCGGACATGCACATGGGTTCCCTTGGCACTGTACACTGCCTCGTTGACGACGGTCGTACAGACGTCCAACAGCTCGACGATCTGACGACCTTGCTCGGACTGTCGCGAACTCCGGCCCTCGGACCAGAGCCGGATCTCCGCGACACTCGCCTCGTGCACTGTTGCTCCAAGTGCCCCGCCCGCTTTCTCTGCGAGAAAGAGCTACGCATTCATCTACGCTATCATTCCACGGAGCTCGCGTACTCGTGCCAATGGTGTTCGTACGCCGCCCGACAACCGACTCACCTTCTGGCCCACCAGAAAGCACATTCCTCCGAGTACCAGGAACGCACCCGCTACCTTCTGTCGATGTACGGTCACTCTCAGAGATACGCACCGCCGAACACGGCGTGCGTGGAAGCGAGTGATCGGCAATCGACGGAAAACGACGAACGATCAATGCCCCAGCATAGCAACAACGTCGCCTGGATCGTCGTCGAGATGGCTTCCACTTCGAATCAGGGCTACTCCGCAAGTTCCGAGAGCAACGATTCGAAGAACAATAATCAGGTCTTCACGTGCGCCAAGTGTCCAGCTCGGTACTTCAAGCTCGACGCACTCGAGTACCACATGACCCTCCACGGGTCAAACAACAGATTCAAGTGTGCCGAGTGCGATTACTCATCGAAAACCGCGCAGAATCTGATGAAGCATCAAGTTGTGCATCGCAGGCACGTCGAGGCGAGCGAGCCTCGACCACCACCGCCCCCGGATCCCCAGTTCGGCGCTTGTATGAGGGGCAATCCGAATTTCGTTTATCCGGGATGTCTGAGAAACGGTGTTATGAAGGAGAAACGCTACAAGTGCCATAAATGTCCCTCGGCGTTCGAGAAACGCGAGCAGTATCGAGTCCATCTCACCCTCCACGGCGCGAAGCAGCGTTATCGCTGCGACAAGTGCGACTACTCGGTCAAGTATTACGCAAACTATGCTCAACACGTCAAGAAGCATCAGGCGAATGCTCAGGCCCAAGCGTCACGACGGCAGTTCGAGTCCGAGCCGATTAACGTCGATAACGACAGCCTCGTCGAGAATGAAAAGATCGAGGCTCGGGCTCCAAAGAATCGCAGAAAGTCGACGATCTCTTCGGGATGCCAGTCGAGCAATGAGAACGGTGTCGCTGCTGGATCCAACAACGCGATAATGCAGCCCTCCAATCAGGACAAACAGACGATTCTCATGATCCAGAAGAAAGGTGTCTCGGGCTCGAGCGTCGACACGAGCGACAGACTGATGCGTTGCCAGGATTGTCCGTTCTCCGGCTCCGACAAAGAGGTGATGGACGCTCACAGACGGCGACACGGCATCGAGCGACTAACTCCACCGTGTCCTCACTGCAACTACGTGCCGCGCAAGGACGAAAACGTCGGAGAACACATAAAATTGCATTTCACTAGACTCTACAAACCGGACTCTTATCTGATTGTCGAACTGCTCTCGCTGACGATGCGACCGCTCTACGACGAGAACAGAAAAGGCGATAAACGCAAGGAACCTGAATGCCTCTTTCGTGACTGCGGCGACGGTAAATTCTTGCCCACGAACGACACGAATCTTCTGTCGATTGCCCAGCCCGCAAACGCGAATGGCTACCAGGAAAAAGTTATCGTTGATCCCAACACGGGCGAGACCAAGCACCGTTATTCCTCGTAATGTGGATGTTCACTCGATTGTTCTGTTAACAATTTACTTCAGTCTTCGCGACACTCTGTCTATTATCGAAATTATGTGAAAACGAATAATTGAATAGTCAATGAAGCGTAATTTTGTACCGAAAGACTCTATGGTACTCACTGACGAGAATTCTGAAATATAACGAGAGACGAAGTGCGAATAATCCGTTGCTCGAACGGTGACAGACATTGTAATTAAGACATTACGCGTTTAACGCGGCACTCGCGAAACTTCTAAATGTTTATTTTCTTTTTTTTTTGTTTTATTTTTAATTTCTAATGAATCGTCTCATCGTGAGAAAAAGACGAATCAAACCACTCATCCAACAAAAACATGTATTTATAGACAAAAGCATAGTGTGATATAGATAAACTAACGATAAGATACTTCATGCACAGCTTATTGTATTGTAAAATAAAACGCTTGTTGCCAGAAATAGGACAGACTATGTCGGAATACTTTATTTTTTCATTTATTATTAATTACAGAAAGATAAGATTCATTACATAGACGACAGAAAAAAAGCTACTGCGGTATCGTAACATTATTAAATTTATATTCACGTGAGACATCTCGATTACGGATTTATCGTTACTTCATGAATTACCTATAATAAATCATCTAGAAGAAAGAGTCAAAATAAAAATAGAAATTATCCATCGCTTTACCGTATATATACAAAAACACTGTCGTTAATACAGAATTACAAAATATCCTTTTTGTTTTTACATCGACGAACGAATGAACCTAAGTTTCAACTTTATTGGAATTGCGCTTTCCTAGCGTGGCTCACAAACAATTGGCGTGGGGTGGCCCTTAACGTGTATCGTTATTTTGGCTTACGATCGAATTGATAAAAGAAAAGAAACAAAAAAAACCGTACGCACTCTCTGTTTGCTGGTTTTGTATAGGTCTTTTTACTGAAATTCGAATGAGTCCTTGTATCGCAAAATGTCGAATGTCAAGAGAAATGAGTTTTGATTCTATGGCACAGCTGTAACCACTGTGAATTTCATCGTTCTATCAATGTGTAACAATTTCGTTGACGCACATGTTAATTATAGGTCGCAGCTCTTGCTGCGCATAATCCTCCGGCAAAGGCAATTGCGAAACAAGGTGTACCAGTACACTGGCCGTCGATCTGTTTTCGTGAGGCTGTAAGAGCAGGAGACTCCTCGCTAGATGCAAAGTTCGCTTAGCGATTTCGGCTTGACAGAGTCTGAAAAAAATTATCTTCATTGAAATCATGAAAACAAAAAATTTCGTGACCGTCACATCTCGCTTTTACAAACCTTAGTTTCGCAGTTGGACATGGGAAGTAATTAATCTTCGTGCAAATGGAAGTCAGTTGTGGTTGCAACTGTTCAAGCTTGTAACCGATCTCGGAGTAGTCGCGATTTTTCACAAACGATTCGATCTCCATAGCGACACCCATGTAATCCCACAGTAATTGACCCCGATAGGCCCAGCCGTTTACCAACGCATTACATTCCGCCGGTACCAGTGGACTCAGCAGCGATCTCAAGTATTCGTAGTTTTCTGCAAGTTTAATTTTTCAATGACTTCAATTTTGTAAGGAATAACATTCGCTATCGACTGAATTGTTCAATGAATACAACTTTTAAACGTAATAATTCTATGGTTGCCACGATCCTGAAAAATCAGGAAAAGTGAGTGATAAGTCGTGAATTTTTATTTAACAACTGGACATTTTTTGAATCTGACGCTTTTCGTTTAATTCCATGATGCACGCAGTCAACCTTTTTGGTTTCTGCAAACTTGTCGACTAGTATAGGGCATATTTATGACTACGGCATGATATTATTTTCGGTGGGAATATTTAATATTATGAAGTGAGTTCAATATATTAATAATCATTATGTGCTGTATTTAAAGTTACTTCTAATTAGCCTTTCCTCGCCTAATTGATAGACTGGAAAAATGGAATTTTTGCTCTGGACAACCGGGACAAGTGACGGAATTTCAGTCGGAAAATTCGTGGCAACCATAAATCTGATAACGAATGCACATCGTTAATTATCAATCCGCGAGAAGACGTACCATTAATAATCGCATCTGCCGCGAGATGTTCGATGATAACTTCATGAGCCTTGTTCCACAGTTCTGCTTGTATGAGATGCCAAGCAGCCTCGCCGTATCTCCGCATGGCGCAGCCTTTCACAGCTTTCGCCTCGTTTATCCACATGGAAGGTATACCAAGCTCTTCCTTGAGGAACTCTTCTCGTTTAACGTACTCCGGATCCTCGTCGATCTCAACGTGTCGCGACAGGAGTACAAGTACAGCCTTACGGCGTCTTCCGGTATCTTGGATGTGCAACGAAACGAATATCGCCCAATGCCAGAGGTCGTAGGCCTCCAACTGCGCAGCGAAGTTCGTGTGCGTCAGGGCCGCGACGTGTTCCGCGAGATGCGAGTAGCCGAGTCCGACGATTATCTGTTGTACCAGCCAGCTGAGCCTGTAATCGAGAGGATCGGCTGTGTGCGTCAGTGGATTAAGTAGCTCGTCCAACGGATGATCCCCGGTGCAGTACAATTTCAGAAGGTGATAACAAAGATCGTAAGTCTTTTTTCCACTCGTTATCTCGGCGTCGTAGTCTTCCTCCTTGTAGTCCGGCAAGGGAGCGGCCGCGTATACGTCGGTTATAATACCGCTAAATGCGGCCTCGTAAAGCTCGAGTACGTCGGTGATCGAAGCCGTCGGGGTTGATAGGTACCACAGGTGAACAGCGAGGGCTCTCTTCCAGTCGAGATTTTCGCACACGTTGACGACGTCGTCCCGGCACGTGATCAGTTGCTCCCCAGCGACCAGCATGTACAATTTCAGTCGACTCATCGAAAGGTCCGACACCACGTCGGTCGCTTGCCATAGAGCTATAGTCTGCTGGAGCAACTCCTTAACGGAAGAGGTACCGCCCAGTTGAGCCATGAGCAGAGCCAGTGTGTAGTCACCTACTTTTCTGGCCCTCTCACAGGCTTCCTCCAGCTTGTTGGCGGAGAGAAGTGACAGCATGAGACGATCCTCGGTATCTATCTCGGCGATCTCTCGTTGTACCGTCTCATCTACGACTATCTTGAGCCACTCGCCGAGAGCCTGTCGTCTCACCATCACCGTCTCGTGCTTCTCCTTGTCGGCGTTGGGCTGTAGGTCGGCAAGATTTCCCCACAGACTGACGCACAGCCTCCACACGTCGCTAGAATACAACCCCAAGCGATCGGGTTCAGGATCATCCGCGAGCTTTTGGGCCTGTATGCAGTGGGCGTGAAGAGCGGCTATCGCGGAATCACCGACGGAGACGCCTATTACCGGACAGTCGCCCTCTTGGCCCATTATGCAATGATCTAATTGAATTCGGAGGTGGCCATTTATGCTCTCTCTGAATTTCTCGACGTGATCGCAATCCGCACCGGCACCACCTAAGATACGAAGACGTTGGACGATACTCGTGGAGGTCGTGTCGTCTAAGAGACGTCCCGAGAGGTAGGTCTCGATTTGACTGAAGGTATTTTGGAGCGGTACGACCGCGGC
The DNA here is from genome assembly GCA_963978505.1 of Listrodromus nycthemerus. Taxonomy (NCBI): domain Eukaryota; kingdom Metazoa; phylum Arthropoda; class Insecta; order Hymenoptera; family Ichneumonidae; genus Listrodromus; species Listrodromus nycthemerus. The sequence continues at coordinate 280,324 of OZ021682.1, read as the reverse complement.
TTGCTCTACGCTGCTCAAAGACACCAAGGTCAGCCCAGGACCCCAGCTTGGCTTGAAGGTTCTTCCCATCTTAATTCCAATGTCAGCGATGCATTGGAATTTTAGTCTGTTGCAAATAGAACGCTTGAGGGGAATTACGTCGCCCTTGAATTTCAAGACAACGGTCGTCGGGTTAATGATCGGCGGAGGAAAAGCTCGACTGAGACTCAACGGTTTCTCCACGATCGCCTCTACCGACTGCTTCATTTTGATTTCCTTGGCATCGTAAATCGAATCTCTTGGGGATGCGATCGGCAGTTGATGGTGAAGTGTGAGATTAGAGCGGAGTGTCGGATAATAAGAGGGTATCGCGCCGTGACCGTCCTCTTTTATTTCGCTCGAATTCAAGTGAGTGTTGAAGGACGGCTGATAGATAGCGTCGTGCACAGGGACGTCATTGTAGTCTTCGCTGTCGAAGAAACTTGCCTTCATCAATTGTAACTTGTGACTATTGGTGCCGACGATCCTTGCGTATATGGACGTCGGACTGAGGGCGGACTGTTGCTTTTCGCAGCTGAAATCCTCTGCAACGATCAAACAACCTGTCAACACGATCGACCCTCGATTACATTTCCTGAAACGTGAAATCATTACTCACTGGTCTCAAGAGTCGCGCCAAACTCGCCGTCATCGTCCTGATGAAAGCTCGCGGTTTTGTCGAGACTCGTCACTCTTCCGATCGACGCTCTGCCGTTCATGCTATCGTTGAGACTATTCGATAACTGCAAGTGGAATAAATCTTAAGAGACATTCGTGTCGAGCTATAATAACAGGAACGATCGTACTCATTTCAAAGAGTTCTCAGGTTTATTGTGTATATTGTTTGGTTTTTTGTTCTACATGATTAAAATACATCGTCATGTAACCCACCTCTTTGTCCATTTGCCATTTTGCAATCATTTTCGAGTCTTCGATCGGACCTTGAGGCGGTTTGAGAGCGCCGGTTGTTTTGTGCGGCATGCCCGGTGCGCCCTTCAATTTCTTCATTCCTGGATCAAGTGGAACATCATTGTCATCGTCGTCGGAGTCACTCAGACCGTACTTGGAGAAGTGATCGACCTGAAGGATGAACGATAATTGCAGATCGTTTCACATGTTTAGTGCCCGATCTGTGAGCCAACAGTTTACCTTGAAGACCCAAGAACCCGTCTCGGGACGGTACTCAAGAAACCGTGTGTCGTGCTTGGCCGAGACTCTGCGCAGCTTTCCTTCGTAATTCATAGTGGTCAATCGATAGGGATCGGTGATCGGCTCGTGGAAAGATTTGTCGTGAGGCCAGACACGCTCCAGAGTAACCTGGGCGCGTCGATTCAATCCTTGACCGATCGGCGGTTTCTTATCGTCGTCGGGATAGATTATGACCTCCTTATGCCGAAAATGTACTGCGCAAAATCATAAAAATATTTATAAAAGTAATGTTCGATGAATGAAAGCGTCACTTGTAACGAACACTCTTACCGATCTCATCCAGATTCAAACCATATATATCAAAAGAATCGGGAAAGTACACATTGCCGTATCCTTTTCGGCCAATCGTGAAATTCGGAACGACGCAAGTCTCGCCGCGAACGTAATCGTCCAGCTGGTCGACCGGTGGAATCGTGTAATAACCGACGCGTCGGAGGGTTACCTTCGACAAATTCGGTTCACACTCCTGTTGGAGAATCGACAGTGGACTCTCATCGAGATCGTGACTTGAATCTGGAAGTTGATAAATCGTTAACAATATCCGCGGGTGGGAGAGCTACAGAAATTCACCACAAAATTCGTACTCACCATTGAAAACTCCGGGTGAATCGCCGGCGCTCTTATCCGCACCCAGAGAACAATTCATACTGGCGTTTGCGGAAGGGTTTGAATGAGACTGCGATTGATTCTCGTTTGGAGGGGCGTCGTAGGGTAGAAACTCTACCACCGTGTTTTCGTGAGTCTCCTCGGGAATGTCTGTATTGCTGAGCGGTGAACGTTGTCCGTCGAAATCTTTACCTACTCTTCGCCTCTTCAACCTGCGCGAAAAATCTCACATGGAATTCGTATTCCGAGATTGGCAATAGTGAACAGACTTACCAGGAAGCCGTTGACGAGCAACTCTTGCGGCGGCCGATTTCCTTGTTCATAGGTTCATTTTCATTGCTGCAATCAATCGCTGCAATCGAGGACGCTGCGTCGACGCTGTCATCTCGCGCGTTATTGTTTCGCAGGGTGTTGATGTTTTCGTCCGAAGCCGCGACTACACCACTCGTCAAGGGTTTCGGACGCAGCACCAAGCGCTTGGTGTTCGCTCGCGGTTGGAAAGCTTCCAGCAGAGTAGGATCCTCCTCCTCGAGACCCTCAAAGAGCGACTTCTGCGAGTACTCGAAAATAAGTAACGGGAATCCTGCTTTCTTATTGGGGAAATTATACCTGTCATATATGACCCTGAAGATACCTTGATCTATATATTGAAAAATGTGGTTGTAGGTTGCTGAGAAAATGGCTATTTTAATTCTACTTTCGATTCTTACAACTTCATATAGTACTGAAACAACTGCCCCTGTATAATTGTAAGAATTAAAAATAGCATTAGAATAACAACTCTTTTTTTCCTTTTTTTTTCATTTCTTTGCCCGGAAGTAAAATTTTTCTTGAATCATTGATATTTGTTTTCACTGTGAAATTTCATTGAGTTACAACGTTCGTGTTTTGCATTACGCAATTTTCGCTTGGCGAATTCAACGCGGAAAATAAAAAATTTTAAGTGAACCATTTTTTTTCTTCTTAAAGCGATGCAGTGACACACACTTGTCACAGATATAATTTAAGCTCATGCAGATATCTTCAGGATGACTATAAAAAGCAGTGATTCAACGAACCATAGACAACTGCGACGCTGTGACGACGCGGGCTTTGATCTTCGACGAATTGTTGTTGGCGGATACCTTGTACTGCGGACTGTTCAACGATCTTGAGACTGGATTGGCCGGTTTCAAAAGTTCCTCAGCTTTTCCCGAAGCCTGAAATAAAATATTGCATCGAGAGAAATTTGGGGAAAAGGGAATTCCACGGTATTTTCTACATCGCCGTTATACATACGGGTAGGAGATTCTTCAAGAGCGGTGAATCGCCAAACGGTGCCGATACCAGTGCTAATATTTGTTGGTGTACAGCGACGGAGCTTGAATTCTGTTGCGCTTGAGTCGCTCCGACTCTGCAATGAATAACTAATCAGTATAATCTTCATGCATATATATATACAGAGAGAAACTACACCTTCGTATGTGAATTCTTTAATTACCCGCCACCGAGGATATCGGTCATTCCGATGCCCGACGCAAAATTGGTCCGTCCGAATCCAACGTTTCCCAACGCTCCAGTGTTGTTGAAATTGGTGCCGGTAGTTCCCGTGCCGAACAGACCGCCCGGCTTTGTCTGTCCAAAGAGAGACCCACCTCCGCCTAGTGCAAGACCTGTGTTAGTGCCTGTTGAGAAAAACCACTGTGATTTATTTGCAGCGACGATTTGTTCGTGTATCTTGGAACGCGACCTACCGAGTCCCGACGAAGAAACCGGTGTGGCTCCGAAGGAAAAGCCGGTAGTTTGTCCTGCAGGTTTCAGGGATGAGTTAAACAATGATGTATTTGTGTTCGGAGTTGTGCCAAAACCTGTGGTAGCGCCGAAGGTCGGTGCCGGCGTCGCTCCGAAAGTCGGAGCGTTTCCGAATCCCGTAGTTCCTATCGGCTTAGCTCCGAAAACGGAAGTGCCAGTATTCGCCGGAGTAGTTTGACCAAAAGCTCCGAAGCCCGAATTCGACGTCGCGATGTTGAATGCTGGCTTGTTCTGATTGAATAATCCGATGCTCTACGGCGGGAATATCGCGCAACATTGTATTACGCAAAAACAGATTGTTCAATTATTTACAGACCGAACAATCCTCGATATAAATACCTGATTGGTTTGAGTTCCTCCGAAAGCTCCGAAAGTCGTGTTTTGCGCGCCATTCATACCCCCGAATCCGGTAGCTGCCGGCTGTGCAGTATTGGTGTTCGGAAATAGAGTCGTCGGTGCAGCAGCTAAAAAATACCCAATTTGCAGATTACTAATTTCATCCGTCGCGGAAAAACGTACGAAAGTAGGACAAAGTTGCGCGCACCTCCGAACGGTTTCGCTTGGGTGTTGACACCGAACAAATTCGAGGACGTCGTGGGATTGAAGGCAAAAGCGCTGGTGGTCGTTGTTGGTGCGCCGAATCCGGTAACGGGCTTTCCGAAGAGACTTCCCGTCGTTGTTGTCTGATTCGTAGTACCGAAACCGCTCGTCATCGATCCGAAACCTGCGGACGAACAATTAACGATTAACGGAGAGTACAGGACGACGGAAAAATCATGTAGTGAAGCTTACCGCTCGAAACTGTATTTGTTGTCGCTCCAGTGTTCCCGAAAGGCGACTGTTGCGCTGTCGCGCCAAAAAGGCCAGTTGCTTGGCCAGCTGCGGAAACGTAACGTTCGTCATTATTGCGAGGATTGCGGTCTTTTGGGTATACCGTTGAAAATGATATGAAATATAGCACGTTAAATATACAAAGTTATATGAAATGTATAACCATGGTATGTGAAATTAAAATTCACAGACGTTGTATTTCAATTTTTGTAATATTATCCTAATTTTAATGCCTGTATATCAAAATTATCTTGTCATTGAAATTATTATGCAAATAATATTGTTTTCAATGTACCCGTAACGCACTTTCCTTACATACGTGTCAATAAAATTTCATGTACTTTGTAGTCATAAAACTTCATAGACATTTAATAAAATTCAAACAGTATACATAGTTGCATGACTTACGCTGAGCGGGTCCCTTGAGACCTGCCGTGTAATCCTCCAGACGAAGTTCTTCGAGAGATTTGTTCTCGTACTCCTTCATCGCCATTATGCAATGATGTCGGGTCGATATAGTTTGCGGGACGCCGCTCTTCACCATTGTATCATTACCAGGGACCGGATTGAATTTTACCATTCCCGTCCCCGTCATTCCTGTCGTAGCTGTGTTACTTCTGAAGCCTAAGTAAAGACGTATAATGTTGTTCCTATCCATCTTCCAGCCACTGTTAAAAGCTCAGAAGATCTATAACATTGAACAACTTACCTCCACCGCTGCCAAAGAGATTCGTGTTTGCAGCTGTGTTTGTCTGTCCGAACGGCGTTGTTTGCTGAACAGTCTGCTGCGGCTGTCCGAAGAGGCTGTTGCTCGTCGTCGTTCCAAAACCAAAGCTCGCAGGTTTGTTAGTCTGTCCAAAAGCCGATGTCGTCGCCCCAGTTCCAAACAGATTGGTATTTGCATTTTGCTGAGCTCCGAACAAGCTGGTGTTTGTAGGCGTTCCTCCAAAAGCTGCAGCAATAATAATTCTCTTGATTTATCTGTGTCCTGTGCAAATTGTTGTGAGCAAATTGTACTCCATAATTTTTTATTGTTTTATACTTTGGCAAAGTAATTATTTTTTAGTGTATATTTAAGTTTCATTAATATTCTAATACACTATATTTTGATTGTAAACGAAATGTCAAAAAAATGTAATGTAAATTAAATGTTCACAAAGGGAATTTCATGTTAGTGCAGATCTCATAAATAAGAATAAAATATTTAATGAAAGACACGAATAGAAAAAACGTACCTCCGAAGGACGACTGTGTGGTCGCCGGCTGGCCAAACGCCGGCGCAGCTGAGGTACTCCCGAACAGGCCGCCGGTCGTCGCACCTGTGGGTTTAGCACTGAAAAGTGAGGTGTTGTTGCTACCAAATACTGGCGTTGCCCCAGTACCAAAGCTTGTGGTAGAAATCGGTTTACCAAAGGCTGATTGTCCAAAGGGACTGCTCTGGGTTGACGTGTTGAATCCACCTGAACAAAACATTTCAAAAAATGTATTCAATTTAACAAAACTTATTAAATTAATATTAATATGTATATTTTCCCAAAAGTCACAGGTCTACATACCGAAAGATGTGTTTCCCGTCTGACCGAACATGATTTATCGTCTGGGCAGCAACAGAGTCTACCCTCCACCCTAGTTGAATAGCAAATAAATACACAATGAAGACGCAATATAAAGAGGGCTCATCTAATTATCGAGAAACACGTGATGACGTTCATTCCCTTATTTCGATACCTACGACGTCAAATCACTAATTACAATTAATTTCGTTATTGTGTGCGATGTCGATTACAGAATTGCACCATATATAACACAGGTCATAAAAACGAGGACATACAAGTCAGTGTTGACGAAGGAGACAGGTCGCATACGATACCAAAGATGTGATTCACCTTCGCTGGTGAAAACGATGCCGGAGCAGGCGTGGTTTCGTTTTATTTATGAAGTTCGTGAAAGGATTGTGTGTTGCAAAAAACTTACCTTGTACAAGGAACCTCACTCGTCAATTATTCGAATGATCCAAATTTTCCGAATTCAAGATGTGCTCAAAATATATTGCAGCTCATAACCTCAGGCCTAACGGTCACTTTATGTGACTTTATGCGCACTTTCCGCGGCATATCGAAACCCGCCAACAGAACAGGAGCAAGGGTGGGGGGAAGAAAAACGGCCGCCTTTCCAAATCGGCTGCACGAAGAAGTTTTTTTTTCTATCGAGTTTTTCAAAGATATCCTGCAGTCGATATCGAAACTCACCCATTGAAGCTCGACCGTTAAACCGTTAGTTCAATTCGAAATAACGTTGATTCACCACGGATATAATATTTTTTTGGCAAAAATGATTTTCTTAATGATTTTTATAATCTATATATTTATTTATTATGTTATATATGGGACAAATGGCCTTTTTACAAGAAGAAAGTACAAAAGTTTGCAAAAGTTCATAAGTTTTTTCTATTAAGCAATGTGAATTTTCAGTGAAGTGAAAAGCGTGTATGCCAGGGTGCCGCGATTATGTGGTTTCGTCTCCGATTATGCCGATTTTCCGATTGCTTATCACTTCGTCGACTGATTTTAGAAAATTAACGACCGCGGATGGTAATATTCCAAACGAAAAATAATGTTCCTAAAATCGGATTTTGTACTATCTACGACATCACTCGAAAGTTAACCAACAAATGAAAGATCGCTGTTTTCAAATGACAAATGCTCATTGGATAGTTAACTTATCCGTGGCATTGCGGAGAGAATATATACAAGCAGGTTTGATAAAAAAAGAACATTGTTCTCAAGATGTATCGTTACGCCTATTAAGTTCCTTCATGTTCGTACGTATTTTCGAACTAACGATTCGTTTTTTAGTCGGATGATAAAAACGTCTTGTGCATTCGGGCACCTGTAGGTACAGTCGCCGGGACTAATGTTTCGCTTCCTCGCGACGCCGTGAATTCCGTGACCAATGAGCGTTCGAGGATTTCTTGCGAATAATTGCACACCATCGCTCTAGCGTCACATCGGGTCAAACGTGCAAGAATGTGTGCGGTGTGTTGATGCGCAGCTGTATACATATACACCACGTTGGTATGACAGTACTTTTGACATGTAACGAAAAGAGCTTCGAAGTAGAAAACACAATGAAAAAAATTGTAAATATCGCGATCAGATCGTAACGCGACTCGCATGGTTACAGGTGGAGGTGAGTGTCGTGACAATGAGGAATCTCGAAAACCGGCGCGTCATTCGCTCGATGAATAACATCATTCTAAATAATTACCGTACGATTTGTCCAGTGGATTGCTTGCATCGACAGTCTCTCACTACTATTGACAATCTAATTGTTTTTTTTTCCTTCTATCCGTCCTAACAATACAAATAATCGCGAACATGATTTTGCTGACAATAACATTGTGACCAAAAACTCCCGCAAATTCGTGACGTGTAATCTTATCATTTTTCTTCAGTCAGCGTAATTAAAAAATTCCGATCAATCGGTGGCAGATAAGACCATCTGCGGTCGCTTCGGTAGGGTTGCTTGAGATTAGTTATTAGTCACGTTAGAGTCATCGATAGCCGACGAAACACCATCCGCCGAACGGACAATCGTTTCGAACTTCAATTGCTCATCCATTTACTCTCACTTTTATTCGTTTAGGCTGTCAAGGTTATGTTTACAAATTTTTACGATTTTTGTTTTATTCGCAGTTTGATTCTACTCTAATGACAATTATGCAGATCGGTTGGAGGGGTTTTTTTTATGCCACGTGCAAATATTTTGCAATAATATACGGCCCTTGATGAATCTTTTCGTCTGACTGTTTTAGGCTAATGAACAGGATGAACATTCATTCGGTAAAGAATTTTTGAGGGATCTCAATGAGGATGGCAGAGGCGGAGCTGTACAACAGTACAGCTCCATCGTTTTCTGGCATTGAACCGGCATACTGGAACTATTCAGATCATCCGATACTCCCCAATCTACCGATAGACAGCAACTTCATTTGGTTGCTATGCTCATTGGTGTCGGCGATATCGTGGATTATATACATAGGTTACTATAATAGCCGAGTAATCGGATATATCATAACAAGGCTTCTGAACAGATTTGTCATAAGACAGGGATACGTCAAAGTCGGTAAGTGCACTGAGAAGCTACATTTTGTCTCGGGGAGTCGGATTTGTTATTAAGTTTGAATTATGTGTAGGTTCCTTTACACTGAGTGCTCTCAGTGGAAAAATCATGTTCAGAGATGTTGTTTACATCACGACTGATTATAGCCTAAGAATACAGGATGGATGGCTCATATTCAGATGGTGGAGAAGCTACGTACCAAAGGATGTCTCAGAAGGTACATTATTGGTATTATTATTTTTTTATTCAATTATTTAGTAAACGGGACTAATCCTTTTTAGAACAGTCGAGATTTCCAAAAATGTGTATACATGTGGTAGTACAATGTATTATACATGTGAAGTCTGCTACCGCTATTTAGCTTTAACAAAAATAACCGTTACACACATGAAATCTACATCTTGGAAATTGAATTACGATTTTCTTTTCCTATAAATTTCTGTAAATTCCTAGAAAATCTTATCATCTTTGGATGAACTCATATAATTCTGAATAAAGAAACTTGAATTTCTATTTGTTTATTTATTCAGTTATTCATAGAATAAATAATCATTTACGCATCTCATAAATAAGGTAGCAAAGATGTTGCACGTTTCGAAGTTTAAAATACTATTAGATGAAGAAGAACGAGCTTGGAATCGCGGGTTTCAATTCGGAATTCCTTTAAATTTAATTCCTTCTGTTCCAGATCTATCCCATTCCGACACACGCCTATCTGTAATGTTAAACGGCTTCGAACTTCACGTTTACAATCGAGGCCAGCTTTACGCGCATCTCGAGAAAACATTTGGCCTATCATCGCAAATGTTTCCGGACTCGGAGAACCATAATATGAACATGGACGACAGGGATGCCGAGTCGATGAGTAACCCGGCGAACGAGACTCGTCAACAAATAAACGCGATGGACGTATCGCGTCACGTCGACAATATTAGGCGTCAAGAGGCTCATGTAATAGCGAGAACGTGGCGAGATTTGATACCCGTTATCAAGTTAGATATCTGTACAGTGAGTGCAAAGTCGCTTTGACGGAAACATAAGAAAATATCTTAAAAAATTGACCTTCAAAAAAATTAATCATCTTCTAAAAATTCTTTTTTTTTTCAGGGAAGAATAGTGTTCGGCAATCGTTTAGTTCCGACGACTTTGTCATTGACTGTCGAGGAGGCGCATTTCGTATACTCGACGAAGCCAGCAGCGTCGCGCCACGATCACTTTATGCATTTCACAAAGTGCAAAGCCGAAAACTTCAAAGTAATCCTAGCTCCGAGCCCGAAGTACACGGGAATGGTTGACGATCCACCGCGATACATGGGCGAGGGGTTCGTAGTACTGAGCTCCAACAACATGGAGGTGTATTACTACATGGACGAGCCCGGTGTTGTACCTGAGCATCCAGAAATGATAAGACTGGCGAACGGCGACATGGTCGAGGCGATGCCCCCGATATGGGGTATAGACGTTAAATGTGGCAAAGGAACGGATTTCAGTTACGGACCATGGGCCGATCGTCAACGCGAGCATCTCTTCAAGTTTTTCTTCCCAAATGACTATCAACATTTGAAAATAACAAAATCACCGAAACCCGGCGACAAGCGTCAGGTGCAATCTTTCGACATTCGTCTATCGACGTTGAACGAGGCAACGGTCGACATCCTCTTCAGTAAAAATCGGGAAACTAATGCCGTACACGTCAACGTCGGTCCTGGCTCGTACTTGGAAATAACGATGCCGTGGATCGTCCTCCAGGACGGATATACGACGAAGATAACCGGCCAATTGTTGCATCTCGAGGCAACCACAAGTCTCCAGTACCGCAGTTTGGTCGAGAGCGAAACATTGGAGTTCGGCGTGAAGTGCCACTACCCCATAAGGTGGAACGATCACCAGGAGTGGATGCTCAATCTCACTGGCTGCAAGGCAACCGCTAATTTGGTCTATTCGCACAAAGAATTTTTCCAGGACATGATAAACGACTGGGCAAGCAAATCTAGACCGGACATTCTTCACTTTGTCCCGTACACGTGGAAGTTCAGTCTCCTGCTCAAGGAGTTCGAGCTGATAACTATTTGCAACGAATACAATTGGGTTGATTGCTCGTCACAGAATCAGGAGAACGCCCATATAGCATTCTGTGGCGAATTCTTCGATCTTTCGTTCGATCTACCGTTCGTTGATTTTCTGCCGGTGACGATACCGCTGCGTTTTTGGATTCAAGGCGAGAGCGTCGACCTTTCGTTCTTCCTTCCCGAGGTCAACACCAATCGGGTAGTTCTTCTAGCGCTCGACAAAAATGCCAAGATCATGACGCGCGACGGTTCGTCGAAACGTTTAGCCGACATGCCAAAGCCGAAAAAATGGCGGAACGTTTGTCAGCGAGGGTTGGGTTGGATAGATTGTTGGTCGGTGCCGATAGTCGCTTTAAGCATAAATTACACCTACCATCCGTGTCCACCACTCGGTCCGACGCCGCAGGCAAACATCACGACACCCGAGAAAGAGGAGATACTCCTATCACCGATGCGCATACCGCGATGCCGAAAATCACCCGGACTCCACTGGGCGCAGGATGGTACGCAAAAATTCGATCCGCAATCCATCGCACCCGACAAGGTCAGTCTCGAACTCGAGATCGGTCCGTCCACGTTGATCCTCTACGGATCGTTAATAAAAAATTTCATTAATCTCAAAGAAAACATATTCGGGGATTATCAATGTTTCACCGACATGCAACAGAGCCGTCCAGCCCAGGCGGCTGCTAACACGGATAGAAACAAAGATCGAGACTTGCAGAACAGCAGCATCGAGGCCTCGGTAGAGGACGAGGATACCAAGTCGAAATCATTCGATCCGAGATATTACAGACCGATCGAGGTCAAAGTTGGGATAACGATGCACGACATACAAGCGCATTTGATCAAGAATTGCAACGACACGGATCCACCGTGTCCCGTAATAATGCTGGAGCGCTTTGGTTTCGAGATGAAGAAAGCTTTCAAAGAGACTGAACTCCAGTTGCTTCTTTCGCCCGCGATAATGCTACTCACCGATAATGTAACGAGGCCGAACAAGGAGGCACACTTGAGTCAAGGGCATCTGATGCTGAGCGCTCTTCAGGTCAGGGGTCACACGATGTTCAGCAGCGAGGGGAGAAGCTTGGACCAGGAGACTCTCGAATACGCTTGGTTAATCGAAGTGCAATTGGGAAAATTGAGCGGTAAAATTACATCGCCCCAGCTGCATCATCTCGCAACATCATTGGAAACTTTTGTTCTCATGGCGAAGGACACGGAAAATACACTGAGACCTCCTGGATTGCCGCATCACTGTCATCACGGGCTGCCACCGCTGCAATGCGCTGACAGTGATCCGGATAATCATTATAGGTGATTCCTTATTGTTTCTATATTTGACAATTTTATTCGGTTCCGGTAAGAGAAAAATTCCAATTTCTTTCCAGATGTCCAAGTTCCGAGGACATCAAGTACAGAATGACCCGAGTCGCGATAGACGCGATCGATCTTTATCTTCAGGAGGCCGGCACTGCGACGCAAATATGGATATCACCGATCCGCGTTTCGACGTGCAATCTCCATGGTCAACAAGTGAAATCTGGTGTGACCGGTGTATTGCCTACGATATTGACGAGACAGTTTGTATCGGCCGCTGGCCATTTCGCCAACGCCAGTAACACGAACACAACGGGCAGTGGCAGGTCGCATAACAATGCCAGCAGCAGGATGTCCGGTGAGACGTTAACGATATCTCGTTAGCATTATCGGCCGCGGATACTAACACGTATTACTCTTTCACATGTGACATTAAATGTCCCAAGGCCGTAAAATTTAAATAGATGTTGTTGCTAAACATGTAATAATCCATAATCGTTAAATTATCATTTCAATAACAATGAAAATTAAATCTTTTTTTTTTTTTCAGGGGATGGCTCGGACATTTGGCTCGAAGTGGGTTCAGTCTCGATGGGTCCAGTCGTAATAGAGGCCGCGATTTCCCTGCCAACTCCCGAGCATAATCTTCATCTCGTGCAAAACAAATATCTGAAGACTCACGACGCCCCTACGAAGCGACTCTGGTTCCTGTGGCCACAAGAGAGCGGCGTGAGATCATTGAAATGCGGTTGCATCGGAGGTTGCGCATTTTTTGGCAAAAATCGTAACGGATCGAGATTCTTCAAGCCTAGCTATCACGATCTTGCCGATGGAATAAATATCGCCGCTTACAGGTACTCGACAAATAACCTTCAAGGCTAACGCCCGCTTTCCCATCGATTTTATTTGTCGTCGACGGTGTCGGCTTTTACGAGCGATTCATTCGTAATCTAGCGCGCCGCGCAACTCCTCGATCCTTCTGTTCTGTTTCTCGATCAGCAACTTGCACGATTCTATTTCCCGTCGCGAATTTTCGATCGTTGATTTTATCTCCCACGAGGAATCACGTCCCCCATCGTCCTGAATGGAAAAAGTCCACATGTTCGCGTCGGCTATCTTTTCCGTCAATGTCTCAGCTTGCCGAGCTTCCTCGACAACGAGATTCTCGGTTTCCTTTATGTTGGCGAGCATATTCATGAGCAATGCGTCGTTGCGTCGAGGCTCCTCGACCTCGGAATCCTCCTCGATAGCTTCGTTGCTCGCCTCGTACATCGTTTCTTCGACAATCGAAAGTATGTCGTTCCACTCTCTGGTAAGACCATTCGAAATTCGGTTTCTCGGTACGAGACAATATAAAAAAAGCTTAAGTGTTTTCTTCGGAATACCTGAATGCCGCTCGAGCTTTGTTATACTCGCTCTTTCCCGCTTGAACCTCTTTATAAACCTCAGTTCGCATGCTCTCTATAGCTTTTATCTGTCTCCGTTTTCCCCGCTCCAAAATCACCTGTCTGTCGTCGGCAAGTAGATCGAGGAAGGTGGCGATAGAATCTTCGGGATACTCGTTGAAAAGCTTTTGCATATCAGATTCGGCCAGTGGTCTCGTGACCGCCAATTGCCACATTGAATCCGTTGGCTCGTCCGAACGTTCCATGCAACATTCCGTACGATTACCAAGGCTCGACATTTTTTCCTCCATTTCGGCCAATAAATTTCTACGCTTCTCCTCTTGTTGCCTGCATTCAAGAGGTCATTGAGTTTTTCGTTGAACATCCTGCAATTCGTACACCTGAGCGATTATCACGATTGCAATTTGAGATGTTACATTTTTTGAAGCACCGACGTACCTCACAACAAGCTTTTGTCTAAGTATCTCCAGCAATTTCAAATGCCGCTGTTCCGGCGTGAGGTCGAAGAGATGCGACATTTTCGCCACTTTCTTCAAATCCTGACCCAGTCTGCTCACGAGAAATCTCACCAACTCATTGTCACTGGTCACGACACCTTTAATTTCCTCGTCTATCTGATTCAGCAGCACCTCGTAGTACGCTATTTCTGCAGTTTTTCTGCCGCAAGGCTTCCCCGGGCTCGAACTCAATGATTTGTAGAGCTGAGAAATGTCGCCTGAAACGTTCATTTATTTCGTATTTCTTTCCTGTCTATTCTATCGCCACAATCTTACGTATTTTTTAGGTTTTTTTTCTTCCCGCTTTCGTTTTCGTTAGCTAACTATGAGTATTTAGTGCACAATATCGCTATGCAATATCATCGTGTGTAGAAAAAAAAGTGTTTATCCCAAATACGTTATTTACGGTCCGGAAAACTCATTTGACGACCGGAAGTGATGTATTTCGGCTATGATGTCACTTCCGGAAAAATGTGATTGTTAAACCGGAACTGTCGTATTTTCGTTAAATCCGCGAAGATCTGAATTTTCGGTTTTTAAATTTGACATCCATAGTCAGCGCCCGAAATGCATTAGGTGAGAGAATCTGTTAGCAGTTAATTATTTAATGGACTCATCGATCGGACGTTTCTTTCGATCAATGTTTGACTAACCGGAGACTTTAGTGTCTATGTTCCTCATGTAAAAATCTTCCATTTGACTCTCCGACGGATGACTGCGCAGACTGTTGCCGGCCGCCAGTCTATGCAACGCTTTGACGTGCTTCAGTTTGGCTCTATCTGTCGCACAAGGAACGACCGTCATATCCTTCGACTCGTCGTCTTCCTTGTCAAGGTTCAACGCCACGAATGCATACGTTCCTTGACCATTAGGCAAGCACCTGATAGCCACGTAAGTTCGACCGTCTGCCGATCTTTCTTGATACTCTTCGGGCTCTTCGCCTTGGGTTCAATAATTCACAAAATATGTTTCTACTTGTCTTACTTGTCGATCAGTAAGTTGTTACCACTGCGAAACTCGAGTTTCAGGTTTTTTTTTTTTTTTTAAAGGGTTAAAGATACCGAATTATTACCAGAAGATGTTTCTTCCTCGGACGCTAAAGTCTCCGGGGCTTCCGGAGGGGCGAAGATGTCTCGTGCGTGCGGCAATGGCCCGTTGTCCGGCGGCTTCGCGAACGGACCGCTCATTCTTCCCTCTTGCAAATTCATTAGAAAATGCGCGAGAAACGTATTTCTGTTTCGCTTTCGCGATATACCCTGGACTCTTTCGCTGCATAGCTTCGATAGCCACTGATTGCAAAGAACCTTATCCCTCTCCCCGGTTACATAAGGATAATATGTTTTTATGAATGATATGAGAAACAGGTAATCCCGATCGAGGAAATCTTCCACCTCTTCCGCCATTGTCACGTTTTCTTTATAGTCGATAATTATTGAGCTGATATAGCTAGCTCTGAGGATATATCGTCGATCGTCCCATATCGTCGAAGGACGATTAAAAATTGACCAGACTATTGACCGGTGACAATAACCACAATTTTGTCATAGCGAGAACGAGATCGATAAGTAGCAAAAAAAAAACGAAAAAACAAAATACTCGAGATCAGAAATCGAATTGCGAGAAATAGTTGAATTTTAATGCCTTTTTTTACGATGCTTTGAAATTTGGAGTAAAGATGTAAGACACAATTGGAGTAAATATGTAAGATACGTATTAAACGTAAAATATTATATAAACAAAATTGTTCAGGGTTTATTGACAGTTCTATAGAGGAACAGTATAAATCGATTTTTTTTGTTTTTTTTAGAATCTTCGAGCCAGGAAAAGAGAAAGGTTTCGGCCAATCAATTCTGCACGATGGACAACTAGTATTTCACACGCCGCCTTACAGCTTTCAGGATGTCTCGCTTCAGGATATATGTTACCCTTCCGGCGGCCTGAAAACAACAGTTTTTCAGGATGGCACTCGCGGTTCGAAGGTTGGCGTCGAAAGATCGAGATCCGTTATGGATCATAACAAGGATCCCAATCCTGATGAAACTGGCAGCACAAGATTGAGTACAGCATCAGCAAGCCCCATTGCTGCTACGGGTGAACGAAAACCCTTGGGAAGGAGATTTTCGTATACGTCAATGCGGTAAAGAGCCTTTTTGTTTTACCTTTGCTATTATCGATCAAATAGACCTGCAGGACCAGCGTTGATCCGAAATGTTCGAGACTATAATTCGATCATTTTTACATTTCCCATAATCCCAAAAGAATGATTGCCCTTATATTTAATTTTCGATTCGTTAATTTTCAGAGGTACGAACCTGAAAGATGTACCGTATTCGCGACTGGTTGACGCGAGTCCATCGAGCCAATTGCCTCAAAAATTAGATTCCGATTCCAAGTTAAACAGCGAACGAAGCAAATCGATACTGAGCGTACCGGAGATCGAGACAGCGCCGAAGAGTAGCGCCTCCGACTCTAAGCTGGCGGTGGATTATTTCAATGCAACGGACAGCGAGCTGTTTCAACAGAGTGGCAGTCCTCAGTCGTTGCCACTCGTGACGGCTGAACCGCGTGCGTCGAATACTCCAACCACAGCCAAGAGTGCGGATGGCGTTAACATATCGGACTCTCATCATTCACTATGTGTAAGATCCGATTCGGAAGAACGACTTAAGCAAGAAGTAAGTCGTCGTGACCAAACCATTGTTGTATAAATAACAACTAACGTTTCGATTTTTCTCGAAAAAAAAAAAAATTCTTCACCAGGTACAACGAACGATATCGATGTCGTCCGAAAATCATTCAGAAGCTTTTTATTCCGCCGACGAAGACACTAGTCACGGTCTGGGCGGCAGTCGAACTTCGAGCTTGCGTCAATCCATCGTTGGCTCAGGTTCGGTACTGAATCGAAACGACAGTATGAAGAAAAAATTTTCATCCGATCTCTCGATCGTCGAGAGTACGGCAAACGTGAATGTTTCCGTAGCGGAAAAAGCGCATACACTCGAGAGGGCTAAGCCTATACCGACCGGAAATCGCAGGAGTCCTCGGGTAAATCGTAATACCGGACTTCGAAAAGACGAGCATGGCAAGGAAAATGGAACGGTGCAAGATTCGTCGGACAGTCACTCTGTCTCATCTACGAGTTTCATATCAGCCGTTTCGTCGCAGGAAGACATGACATTGGTCAACCTTCACATGCAAATCAACAAACCGATCGTCGACTCAGCACTGCTAATGTCCAGCTATATCAGCCACTTGACGCAGGTAAGAGAAAAAAAAAACAATCTGAGCAACGACAACGCGTTAAATATTTGCTCTAAAGCCAAGCTTAGAATAAATAGAAGCAACGACATCCATTTTTTACACTTAAAACGCGTTCTTTTGTTTATTCAGGTCCGTTGTTCCAATTGGAGAGAATCATCACTTCCGTCCGCCAGCGATGCTTTCACAACCCCAATGTTTAAGCGGACCGAAGATGGCAGATTGGTGTACGTTGGTGGTCGTTACGTGCCAAAATTCGATACCATTACCGAAGGCTTCACGTCCTTGAAGATGATAACACGAAACGATGGATCGCCGACAGCATCCTCATCGAACAAAACTCCTACTCATCCGTACTTGTGGGACAATGCGACGCTGATTCAATCAGAAGGTTGGGTTCAGAATTTTCGGTCAAAGAAATTCTCGATCGGCTCACCATGAATAGAACAATGAAGATAATGTTTTGTTTTGCAGGCGAGGATGATGGTGCAACTCGCGCTGAGGAAGAATTATTGGCAGTGCAGCATGAAACAGGATCGCGGACAACCGTCATCGTTAAATTAAAAGGCGACGTGGACATAATGATAAGCCCGATGGTTCTCGAGTCTCTTCAACGCTTTATCGACGTTATCACACCGACCCTTGCGACTCTTCATCCTCTGACGATCCTCAATCATCTCCACAGCGAGTGTATCTCGAGGGTCGAAGACGCAAATATTCTGAAACAAGATCAGAGCTTGTCGTACTGGAGCCAAGTGCAAACGAGCTCAAAACGATCTACTGCTGAACGAAACATTAAAAATGGTCAAGGTGACGAGAAAAGTCAGTGAAACGGAAACATAGTTGTAAATGGTTCGGATATATTGGATTTTAATTCGAGAATTCTCTGCCGACAGATAAAATTGCCCTGCAAACGAGCGTTTACGAAGAGAGCATCACGACTCAGATACAGGGCAGTATTATTCTACCGAAGGTGCGTATTAATGCGATATCGAAATTTGTTTATTTTTTTTTTTCTCATTTATCAGAGCTTTTATCAGAATATCCGCCACGAACTGACAATCCATTTGACTGAAATTGGATCTCAATTTAATCGTTAAATTTTAGCTGAACATAACGTTGCTTCAAGCATCCGTGGTCGAGGAAATAATATCCTTCTCTGCATTGGACAATATCCGTGATCTCACGTGCGTCTCGTTGTTCGCAATTTGCTTCGACGAAGTCACAGCCAGATTTTACTTAGGAAAACAAGCACGTGAAGTGGTTCAAACGTTTCACAAGCCTGCTGTACTTCCGAATCAAAAGAAGGTCAATAAAATCAGTAAGGCTTTTCTGCCAGGACACCAAAGTACCGCGGTCGTGACTGACATTGGTGGTGGCGAAACCGTCTACATCGAAACGTCGGAGAAGCAACAAGAGGAGATCATTGTTACTCTTGGCATAGGTAAAAACAATAACAATTTTTCATTATAAAATGCATGATAAAAATACAAGATTCATTCCAAATACGTCTGTTAATTTTTCACGTTATAAAAAGTAACGAGAGTAACAAGACCTTTTTTTCTTCCCATAGGAAAAGTTCACTCACAATTGCGCAGATTGAGAAACGAATCGTCAATACTTAAAGACGCCGTGATCACTGCAATACCAGCCCACTATTCAAAAGTTTTGTTCACGTGTACGCGAATAACTTCGCCACTGAAGTGCATCGACTACTATCTTCACCAGCCTTCGGATGACAAGGACAAAATTAGTGTAAAGCCTTACAAAAGAATTGTCTATTACGATCAATGCATTTTTCAAGTTTCGAATGCTCGTTTCGTTACAGAAACCAACTGGATCACCTCAAGCTACGGAGGAATTCACAGCCGGCAGCGGAGAAGACAGGCTCGGGTTCATAATGTTCGAGTGCGGTTTGGAAGGAATAAAATTGAAAGTTGTCAAGCGTTCGCAATTCGAGAAAGGCGACAATGGACACGAAACGAAAAAAGCGGATACCGAAATTTTTTATACCGACAGTGTCAAGAGCCACGATGACTTGGACAATGCTGCCGGTAAGGAATGCGTCGAAGAAATAAGAATTTGAAGAACATTTGAAAAAATTAATATATCTCATTGAAGCTTCAACAACAGCAACAACGGAAAATGAGACCGCAACGACAAACGCACCGAACATCGGACAAATAAACACGAGTGCGACTTGCACGAGTCTCGTGACGAGGGTTTCCAATGGTAATACCGTGTCCTGTGTGATAGAACTGACAACTGTCTGGTTCAATTTTGCCGCACCTCCTAGAACACCAATAACGAGGAAAATCGATTACACGAGACTCGACTGGAACTTGCTCAGTACAGCATCACCAGCTATAAACGCCTGGATGAATCCTAGTAACAGATTCGCTATACGTATCGTTCACATGTTCAGAAGTATGTATCAGAGATCTACAGCGATCGTCGCATGCCTTATGGCCGAAGCGTTGGACGTGCAGGCAATTCACATGCCAATCAAGGTAATTTCCTTGTGTCGTAAACACGTGCTACTTGGGTTTGAATATACAGTGTTTTATTAGTCTTTACCGAGTGAGTTATAGTTTCCTAAAAAGAAAAAAAAGGCGAGATTTCAATAACAGACTATTAGGAATAGTCCGGCACGAACGTGTGCATCAAATTTTACTATCAGTAATACACTTTGGAGAATCATCATTAGTAGGATAAAATAACGCATGATCTGACATTGCCTTAACATTGTGTCAATTACACCAATTTCGGTTAGCGATGTTTTTCAATAACGATGAAAATGTTTTGCACGAAACAGTGGTGCAAAGCAATGTGCACGTGGCTTTATTATTTACAATTTCGTGCACAGCTTCCTCTCTCAAACGTCACTTAAAAAATAACATTTTTTAAGTGACGTTTGTTAAAGTTAGAAAAAAATTTCGCAGTATGTCATTAAGGAGTTAATAGAGTGTAAGTCGTTTATTCGTTTTTTAACTCAATTTTCTGTTTCAGAGTCGCTATGGAAGATTAACACCATTGGCCAAAACTTTGCAAGAAGATCCGTCCTGTCAGCTGTGCAGTATATTGCAAAACTACGTTTTACTCACCGACCTCGCTACAATTGACGCTAATTTAAGAGAAGCGGATTTACCACTTTTATCGACCTTGCGACAGGTAGTTCTGCATATTTACTCGTGCTTTGGCAATGCTGAGTATCGCCGTGCAACTTCTTACTCCTTCGTTTTTTAGGGTGTTATTGTTCTGAGTCGACAGTGGAAAAACGTTTTGTACACACCGTTGCTTTTGGAGCATAATTACAAAATGAAGCATGTTAAGCCACTCAACGTAACATTTGCCGTATCGGATCCAGACGACGTGAGTAAACTTTTCTTTTTATCGATAATAAGAATTTCTTTTTTTTCTGAACAATCAATTTAATATATAGTATATCATGTGTCTTGATTTCTTCTTACACATTTAATTTTCGTAAGTTATGGAGTAATCTGTAACCGTATGAAAAAATCCCGTAGGAGTGCTCCGTTCGGTGTGTGAACAAGTCCGAGCGAGAAGATATAATAAGCGATAAAAAACGGAGTAAGAAATCATTTGAGAAAGTATTTAAAAATTTTCTTTTTATTTCATTTTTTCTTCCACAAAGTACGTCGCAGAGGGTGCAATATTGTTTCCGCTTTATTCAAAGTATTACTTACTGCGATACAAGCTGTTTCTTACCTATTACGCACACATATCGAGGCCTTTGCGCCTACATAGAATTTAGATGAATGTCATACATAATTGCATCACCGCCGGGATAATAAAAAAAAATAGTTGCATTCACTGTCGTTAATACTCACATCAGGGATAATTTGTATTGTGTACTTTCATCTGTGTCTTCATGGGACCCACGTACGAAAAAATTCAGGGGACTTAAGTAAAAATGTCAATTCGTCGAACTATGTTTTTTCTCGTAACAATAATTTTGTCAATAATCATCCATCAAATACTGTAAAAGAATCGATTGTTACTAAATCGTCGCGAGGAAAGTTTAAGGACGACAAAATGTTTTAATAAAATATGCGAATCGGAAATATTTGTAAACACTTAATATAGAGAAAGAACGAGAAAAAGCAATGATCAAAAACGAATGTCGAACAAGTTCCCTTAATTTTGTTCATTCAGGCTTCACTTGGCCAACATTATTCGTGACCAACCAAGCTCCTTCACTCGCGAATAACACTCTGCATTCATTGTATCCATCAACAACGATTCTCGTTACGAAGTTGTGTGCTTATTAGATTTTCACAATTCTCAATGGACCAGACGTAATGTAACTCACCGAAAGATCGCTCCGTTCGATAATCTTCTGTACAAGCACATACCATTACGGAACACACCTACGTTCTCGACGAAAATTTCTCCACTGGTTTACATCGCTTTTTACGAAACACAAGATAGAGTTGGCTTGCTTATACGCAGGAAAATTTGCTGACGGACGGTGAGGGTAGCGGGGCAGACGGAGACGATCAGGAAGTAACGGACGAGTGCGCGATGCTGATACACACGGATCATATGCACAAACACGCCCAGACCAGGGGCGGCCAGGACAAGAGTACAGGTATAGTCATCGTTGACGAAACGGAGAAATTTTGCGTCGTGATGAAAACGAATTATCCTGACGAGAAATGCATTTATCTTGTCCATCCTCGGTAAATAGAAATCGTGGTAGAAAATTTCGTTCAAAGTTCCAATATTTCGAATACCCCGTATATTACTCAAAAAGAAAAAAAGACGTCAAGTAGCATAATCGATAAAAGAAAAGGATACACATCCAACCTGGCCCGTTGATCGGTAGTAAATCCCGCAAAAACGGTACCGAGAATTCTGTGTTGAAACAGATGGAGACATGCTGATTGAGTTATCGCAGAAGCTCCCGGAAAGCTTTTTTGCTTGATACAAAAAAATTAAAGTAAAATAATGATCACGAGTTGATTGTAGCGTAGCTTTGTGGGCACTGCATACCATCATACGATTTGCCAATTAGCCAGCATATCTTGACCCTTTCAGTACCGAAATTTAAACTGCCAATGAGTTAAAAAAGGAAAAAAAACACACACACTAGTGCTTCTACTGCGGATAAACAATTTTGAAAATTTTGCATGGAGTGAAGGGGTGAAAATGCGTTTGTATATACGAAAAATTTTTTTTTAAAAGCATCGATCTATCTGTCTTACCGTCTATTTCGTCAATTGTGCAAGTCGACAAGAAATTAGTGTACGTTTTGGTTGAAGCTTATACAGTCGGGTATAACATTAGTGCTCAATGCCGTCGTATGTTCTATTGTTGTTGTTTTAAACGTATAAACGAAAACGTCTTGGGTTGGTGTGGAATAAGCAGGTATGTGTGGTGATGGTTTGACGGTTCCGGTGAGTTCACCCCGCGGTCGGGAAACAACTCCCTTGGCAACCCCGGTACCTCCACCAGACTCTTTGACATCCCCGTCGCCACCGATTGCCTTAACGAAGCGTGGAAGATCACTTCAACCCACGCAAGTACCCGTTAGTACGCGGGCGAGTATCGTCTTTCCTTTGCTCACTGGCGGTGGCCTTTTCAATCAGCCACGGGAAATCAACAACATAAGTAAGTCCGGTATCGGTTCTAAAGAGGTTCCATTGAATTCCGTTAAAATTCAATTCAACCATACCCGCTTGCATGAGAAGATGATAGATTTATAGGCAGTTTGGGAATAAGTCAATTGATTCATTCTAAAACGCACATACGCGTTAATCGTACATTGTTGAGCTTCGGGTTAGCGCTTCGCTTAGATAAATTATCAATATTACAGTCCTTGCTTCTTTGATGCTGTAAATTGCCGAAATTGCATATTCCGTGGATCGATGCATTCAGGGAAAACGGCCGAAGCATATAAATTTCGCAACTTTAAATGAAAAAAATCGTGGCATCTTCGGGGGGGGGGGGGGGGGGGCGTTTTTAATTTCAACAATGAGTTTGACTCACCCGGATAATCAGTACTTCTTCAATTAGTATTTTGAAAAAATGTGTTGCGAATACTTGTTTGTTACATAGCAAATCAATATTTTTTTCTGCCGTATTCTCTGATAACGGCGCATAATCCACTAAGTTCTGTCACAGTCCCGATCAGTGCTACTTTGAAGTAAAATGGAAAAAGGCTTTGGGAATTTCTAAGATTTTTATTAGCAAATAATAATCCGACAACGCTTTTGTCGAATCATTGAATTTCGACAATGACTTGCCGATGCTTATTCAACAAAATTGTGAAGGCCTTGGGATTTATTGATAAATTTTTTTTTTTTTATAGGCTACGGCACGTTGCGAGAAGAAAAAACGCCCCAGATTCATGTTTCGCATTCGCATCAACTTGGCTCTAATCCAAGTATTTACTCTGGTGTACACGGAAGCCAACACAGTACTGGTAGCATGGATCAAATTACTTCGCCCACTGTTCAGCACTCCAACAGGCCGGTCAACACCGGCGAGGACTTGTACAGCTGGATGGCTAAACAGCAGGAATTTATTAAAGATTCCGACAAAGGAAATCTCAAAGGAAATTGGGTTAGAATTTTAGAACATTTTAGTTGATATTAAAAAATGTATATGTTATATAATTTTTCTTACTCGACGGAGAACAATTTTTTTCATTGTGATCTGTAACTTTCCCAGGTCTTTCGCGCCGAACAAAAGACGGTCAAGGTATTATGGAATGCATTAATCGTAGACACAAGAGATGGGAATTTTTTGTTATTGAAAATTGGTTGTAGCCACCGCTTTGCACCACCCTGCTGAAAATATAATGCGCGACTAGAAAATTAGACTGCTTATTTGATTACTATGCAATTAGACAAAATCATGACCGCCGATTTTAATTACGCGATATATAGAAAATGATAAAATATAGAATGTGAACAACTGTATGATACTTTTCTAGCGTGATAGATATAATTTTATTTCGATTCCGTCGTGTCAGCAATGCCCACAGATTTAAAAAAAAGCATCTCCTAACGGCACCATTTAATTTTAGGATTCAAAAATCAACACGATGACCACCGACGATACCGAAGATTCCGACATACAAAGTGGGGCTTATCTGTACCCGATGAAAGATTCTCTACGCCTGTTGGACGCGCATCTGATATTCGAGCCTTTGCTTTCTTCCCTTTCCGTAATGACGCAGCAGATGCTTTCGGCGATCGGTTCGGGCAACGTGAATCACGTATCCTCACTCGACTCACTCGGGTCAAATTTATCACTCGTGGGGACCATGGACACCATGAGGATCGATATAGTTGTCAGCGAATTTGGAAAAGTTATCGACAAGAAGAAGGGTAATAAATAATTAACCATATACTGCGATCTCGTGACGTCGTGGATAAAAGAAAGAACAATATGTTTTTACAGCCAACAAATACCCTCACAGAAAGGGTGGGAAATTCTATCTGGATATACCGCCGGAGACACCGGCATTCTTGTGCGAAAAAATCAGCGTCGACATTGACGTGAAAAAAATGGCTGACATGACGGTGGACGAGATGATACAAAGACAGAACGTTCTCTATATATCACGGGGACAGCTTAAAAAGCACACCAGCACGGTCGTCAATTTTAGCCTGAATATTCGGTACATAAGCCAACAGGTCAACATGCCGTTGCTGAGATTGCTTCATCAAATAAGCAATATGTATCAGAACGTCAAGGAAACACAGATGGAACTCAAGGAACAACAGCCTGAGACCAAACGCAATGCCAATCTAACGGTCAATGAGCCAGTTATGAAAAACGGCTCGTCGTCAAGTTAGTACAAAATTGTCGTAAACTCCGCAAATTAGTGACAATTAATTTGTGATTATACGATTTTGTTTTTCCGCCAACAGCTTCCGATCTTCAAGAGCAACTTCTTTTGGGTAGCAAAAAGATCGAAGAGCCATTATTGCCCAATAATTTCGATCCAAGCCAGCCAAAAGTTATATCGCCATCGGCGAGTATTCGTTCGAGACCCCAGAGTTTCGCGCAAAAGTTGCGCAGCACGGGAAAAAGTGTCAAAGGTTACATAAATCTGAACGAGGGTGTCATAACGCCGAGTTTCGGAGCCAGTCCCAGTGGTTCTGGTCTGGAGAAATACAGCGTTCTGTCGGAGAAGTGCAAGGACAGCGCCAATTTGACGCCTCGTTGCTGGAAAACCATTTACTATCTTCTCGATTTGTACGCGACTAAACCTGAGACTAAAACTATCACCCATCGATTTTCCATTCCGGCGGATGCGTCGGATCATTCCAAAAGCAATAGGAAATATGAGAATCTCAACGAAACCAAAGATGCAGATGTCGAAAAGGGACTAAACGCAGAGAACGGTTCGACACCGGTACCACCAACCAGAGAATTGAGTGAGTAAAAATGTTTATACACAAAACCATTTTCAGGCGTACAAATGAGGATTCAATAGATGTAAACAATCGTTGCTTGCAAACAAATCTGCCGTTATCCTGAACTTCATGATATAAATAAAAATGTCGATGTAGACAAATGAAAATGTAAACGTTTTGTGTATTTTTTAATGCACGAATGTATTTTTATTTCTTATATTTCTTTCGTATCGGCTCTGTTATAAATATTTTATGCTATTTGAAGATGTAGTGACCGGTGAGCGGACCCGTCTTATAATTTTCGGCGTCGCGAGGATACACAGGACACGATTGTTAGCAACGTTGAGCGGCTTGAAACTTGAAGCAGAGATAACGAGCTTGCACGCGACCTTGACGTGCCGAAAGAAATCACGGCCTGCCAGTCTCGAATGCAGTCTGACTGGCCAAATCGGTAGAACAATGATCGTTCTTCTCGAGGGAGTCGCACCGAATCAGCAGACTGTTGTCAAAGTAACGGTTGGAAAATCTCAGGCACTTTACTCGAGCGTTACGAGACGCCAAAAGGATAAGAACAGTGGATTGCTGACTGTCGGGGCTGTCAATGTCGATATACCGCAGCATCCGGTGGCACTGCACGGAATGATGACTCGAGGTAGCAAGCAACTGTCATCAACCTTGCAGGTGGGCCCCTTGCAATTGTTTAAGTTGTAATAATTTTTCATAAATATACTTGTGTACTTTAATTAAAAGAAAATATAACTATAGCACAAATTTCGGTTGCAAAATAGGAATTGCGAGTGACAAGAACCTCATCAAGATTGTCGCGTGGTCAGCAGCAAGACGAAACAGACGGAGCACCGGGTAGTCCTCATCACTATCCACCAGCGCCGACGGTGGACGTTGAAAAGCCTAAACCCGTATCGAGTCTTCTTGAGCCGATAGTTATGCAATTTCACATAATCCTTCAGAGTCTCAGTATAACAGCAGCTTTGTTGCCGTCGCTTCAAGCTCAGTATAAAATGGACCAGGTCAATAGTTCGGGCATAACCGGCAGCAAAGCTAAATTCACAATAGATTTGCCGCGTCACAGTCTCAGTTTCACGACTAAACTTCAAGTGACCGAAGCTAATTTGCCGTCGGAGGCGAGCATTGAACTACCGAAAGTTCACGTATCCGCCGAGTATATACAAGATGGAAGCAGTAGCTTGAATGAAAGTAAAATCGCCGATGGCGTTGTTCTTCGTCAAGGGAGCTATCTGAGCGCTACCGCGGATATTGGAATATTTGAACATTCCCTGACGACCGATCTTCTCAATCATTTAGTGTTCGTTCAAAAGGTATTCATGAAAGAAGTTAACGAAGTTGTGCAAAAGGTTTACGGCGGTGAAAAACCGGTGCCTCTGTGGCTCGAAGACGAAGAACCCTCCTCGACCTCAAGCCTGAAAAGAATACTATTCTCACTTATCATACGTATCAAGAGAATTCAACTGACGGCAACAACTCCAACGAATTCGGCGGTGCGTCTTGAGACCGGTGCCGTGGAATTTCAATTGTCGAATCGTGTGCAGAATGTCTCGGGCGCGACTCAGCCTAATCCCTACATGAAATTATTCGGGAAAGCGCAAGTCGACATTAATCTGTCGCTAGGACAGTTGCTGAAAAATGTCATGTTCGAAGAGGCTGAGCCGGAATTTCAACAGTTTGCGTTCTTCAACACGCGTATCGGACTGCGAAACGCGTTTCAGGAGGAGACGTCTCAGGGTGACGACAAGGAAGTTGTTCTAATCACGCTGAAACGCCCGTTGGTATACATTCAACCAATGGCGGTCGACAAGGCTATCCTCGTTTGGCTGAATTATAAAAACGCTTACGAATATTGGAACGAAAAACGCGCTAATCTCAACAAAGAAGTTTTAACAGCAACTCAACAAGTTCTTGAGAAAGTACCCTTCGGTCAGTTAACCAGCCAGCTGAGCGCTCCACATTTGGGCACGCTGTTCCTTCAACTTACCGTCGACGATATGGGAATATGCGTTCCTCTCAATCCACTACCACCGAATAATTGGGGAATGAACAGGGGTCTCTACGATGGAGAATCGCGGGGTGCGGTTGTCGTCACGCTGGAAAATACAAGTTTCTCCGCGTGTAGCAGTGGAAGTCTCGTCAGTAAAGGAAGGTGAGAAAATAACATTTTTCAACACTTTTTTTCTTTTCATAATTCGAGGAGAATCCCGTAATATGCAATGATCGAATCAGGTACTAAAATGTACAGCGATATAGCTTTTTTACATCATTTAAAGGGTTCAAGAGAAATGATTACTTGGTACCATGGTTTACAGATTTGTGGGACTGTGTCTGAGATTCGCCGAAGACTTCGAGACGTCCTTGGACGACTGGAAGCCTGATATGACGGATAGCAATATCATGAATCTTTGCGTAGTTTCCGAGGGAACGTACGAGGTTTGCAGTAGAACTGTTGCCCAAAAACAAGACAAATCTGGTTATTATTGTCGGATTATTTTAAAAGAAAAATTCATTAGACTGGTTGAAATTAATTAATTATAATATTAATGTGTCTTGTACGCAGACAACGCTAAGTGGTTGTTGAACGTACAGTGGCAAATGGAGGGTGTTGATATCCATCTGGACGTCAGCGTCGGTCAGCAACTATCGGCGCTGGGGCACACGTTAACGATGCTCACTGGTTCGGAGGAGGACGACGCGAATGCATCAGCCGATTATGACAGCGATGACGCCGATCAGCCCGAAAACGGCACTAGTCAGGTTAACAAAAAAGTATGATTTATATTTTCTTTTTTTTTTGCGTTTCATGTGTACAAGTCCTGGGTTTTCTTCGTGGTGGTAATGTACTTGTGAAGCTAAATCCTGCCATTAATTTTCACAGCTTGATCCTTCTCATAAAATCCTATTGAAAATCCTACATGTTTGCTATAATATGTAATTTTTCCATTGAGCAACCTTTATTGCAAGACCTTAATAAACATTCAACATGATACTATTTCCACCAGGAAAGCATATTGATAAAGAAATCGAAGAATTGGACCGATAGTTTGCCAGCTTTCGTTTTCGATCCCTCGTTGGACGCGAAGAAGCGTTCCAAATTGATAGAAAAAGAAATGAACGAACAAGCAAAGATAATAAACGATTTGAGATCGTTGGGTGCTTCGCACGGCACTATCGAGCAAGAGATGAAACGTCTGCACGAGTTGGAAGCTATGGTCTTTAAAGATTTTCGCAGGTACGATCGATGTCTAAAAACCTTCATTGGTCACGTGACATGGAGCATAATTTTTTTTAACATTCACTAATAATTTCAGGGATATGATACAAAAATTGAGAAGACAATCGGTTAAGGCTTCGGGAATAAAGGGAAAACTAGGTCTGGGCAGTAAGGCGAACGCTTATCGATCAAGATCGTTCATCGTACCATCACCGACGCCGGAACATCAGATGGAGAGTCCAGAAGATATTAACGCCGAAATAAATTCGGCCAATTCTGCAAGTTACGAGAGTAGTCCTAGAAGTGGTCCGAGCCGGTAAGTTCTTCTGAGAAACATTTATTTATTCATTTCTTGTTACTGTTTTTTTTTTTTCGCGGATTCTAATTGTACGTTATCATAGGTCGGCCTCGTTGCGTGTCCGAGGACTCAGTGGTCCAAGAGTCACTTTCAGTGACACTCACACAATGTGCAGACAGTCCTCTTTGCCAAGCGCCGGATCGGAATTGAGTTTGCCGGAAGGTGAGCTCGAGTGGCCAGATACGATGGACATCGAAGGAGAACAAGTAGAATTAAGAAAGAAACACAGAGACACCAGCTGTACGTCGAGTTACGACAGCATGGAAGGAAGGTCAGCGTCATATATTCCAAATGCAAATTTTCTTCGTACTACAAGCTTTTATAGGAAAATTCAAGCCATAATGTACAGTTAAATTAAAAAAAAAAAAAGGAAATTAAGTTAATACTGTTCCACCGAATGAGGAGAATTAATAATTGAATGATTAACAGTGCACCGCTTCTCGACTCGTACGGTCGGGAGCAAACGTCGACGACATCGTCGCCACACATGGCTTTCCAGAAGCCGCAGGAGCCCAACATTGACTTCGAGCTGGACGTAAAGGTTCTTGTAAACAGCGGCAAGTGCGTATTGCACACAAAAGATTCAGCCCGAGAGGACGAGCTCAAGTTGTAAGTAGATTCCACGTCAGTCGCTAAACAACTCGCGATCAAGCGATTATACGAATTGATCAGATTATCTGACAGGGTGAGCAGGATGAAGAAGGAACGGTCGTGCTCCGGTGGAACTTTCGAGTTTCAGCCGAGTAGTCCGAGTAGCAGCAGAAAACATCTGAGCAGCAAAGAGAAATCGTCGAGCACGAGCGCTTCGCGTTTGAGATACCTGCAGCATTCGAATGTGCCGCTCGTCGATCTAACGATTTTTCACATTCCCGGACTCGATGTTAAGGTAATTTTTGTCACCTTACGGACTTTATTGAGTGATGTATGTGAATTATTACGTAAAATTTGTCGACAGCTTCATTATGAGTCGAAAACATTACCGGAGGAATCGATTTCGCCACGGATATCGACCGACATTAATCAACTGAATCCAATGTCGATGACGTTGAAAAAATCGAGCACGAAGAAGGCCAGTCTTTTCGCTTGGATGACGCTTCAGAGCATACCCGAGGAAACCATAATAAGTCCCCACATTCTCGAGTTTTTAGAACAGACGCTCGAGCCGATACCGAGCAAAACGAATTTTCAGGGCGGCGGACAAAGTATACCGGTCTTTCCGCTCGAGAGCTCGGAAAGCTCGTCGTGGGCCGCTACAGCCGCCACTGGAAATTACGTTTACGCGAGCTTTCCGGTCGATGTCATCGTGTACTTTCACATGCAACCGTCCACCTTCAGGTGAGCGACAGTTATCATCACTTACGGAAAAAAATTCTTTGTAAAGTTAAAAAACAAGAATCCCAATGACCCCCGGTAATTAGATGAGCCGTATGAAAATTGAAATGGGATTCCGTTCGTTAGTATCGACATTGTAATACTCTTTTGTCCAAATGTGATCCAGTGTTATATTAATATTCTTCTTTACAACTGTATCTTATTTCAGATTTTCTTGCTTGCCGGTATCGCGAGTGGAGTGTATGCTCCAACTGCCATCCCTCGACATAGTCTTCTCGTCGAAGAGAGCGGAGGAGGAGCTTACAGAATTTCGAGAATTTAGAGCGACGACTATACAGTCGACAGGCAAAGAGGGAGGCTCGGCTATCGGTGGTTTGTCCGTCACCGGTTGTCTTGCTGATTTCTCCGTTTACATTTTTCATCCTTACGGCGGTGGCAAAAAGTCTGGGCTGAAGGAGGCTCAGTGGTCACCGTTGTCGGACAGCGAGAGGAAAGATTCTCTTAGCATAAACGTTGAGTTTGTCAAGTTTCATCTGTCGCGAAGCCGTAAATTGAATTTTCAAAGTGAACAATTGAAGAAAGGCGCGGACACGAGTAGGGCAGTTATTCGTTTTTCGAGTAAGCATAATTCAGCGACTGAACACCTTTCGCTTTTCACAAAATGAGCGACGAATTTTAGCATTTGTTTTTTCGACAATAATTTTTTGTACGATGACTGGTATTCGATTTTATTCACAGCAATAATCGACATTGGATCGGCTTCGTTCAAATACGATATGAGACGATTAACGGAGATACTAGCCTTTCCGAAGGCCTGGTACCGTCGTAGTATCGTGAGACGTTTGTTCCTCGGGGATCTCAACACCGGTATGGCCTACTCCGAGGAAGACTGTACACCTCCGCTCAATCAGGAGGAGGCTGTTATGGGCAGTTCTCTCCTGAAACATTACGAGAGGCAGCACGGCGGCGAACCGCTATCGAAAAGTGCGCCGGAAAGAAGTCCCACTTTGAACAGGGACAAATTGAGATTGAGCTTGGAAAATGATATGCCTCGACAAACTCGGTTGAAAGGTCCGTGAAGATTCTACAATTTATAGATCAATCCATATCTTATAACGAACTGAGTACCGTTTTGCAAAAATATTTTTGACTGATTTTGTTGTGCTTGATATTACTTTGTATAAAATAGTTTGTTTGTCCAAACTCCATAATATTTTTTTTTGCAGATATCGGACGAGGCTGGAGTTTTACATCGGACAAACAAACATCGGAAGTGAAACAACGGGAATCCACGGCTTGGGAGACCCTTGTACTCTTCGCCGTGAATTTCACGAGGCTAAACGTTCACATGAACATGGGGAATGTGATGGGAAATGTAGCATGGATGACGAAAGATTTTCGGTCCGATGGAAGGTTATCGATAGGTAGCACGGGTCATAAAAATTTGTACATCGGCGTTGGCCTTGGGGGCTCGAGCCTCGACGCCAAGGGTGGAATTGTCGGTGGAACTATCGAACTCAGCAAAATAGACACTTACAGTATGTATTGTTCCCACACACTTCTAATGGATTGTTGCTCGTTTAAATTTTGATTTTTATTCGGAAAGAACAGGATAAGAATTTCGATTAATGTTTAGTACATATCCGCGAAGAACCGGGCACCGAACCGGACCACACACTTGGCTTGAAACTTTTTGCCTTGGAACTGAGATTAGATTACATGGGAACGAGCGTTCTAATGTCGCGAGTGTCGTCGCTCGACGTTACGCTCAGAGACGAATGGAAGATCAATCGAAATAACAGCGGCGACGCATTCATGCCGACGCGGAGGCCTGCAATCATCTTTATGCACGGTGACCTTGGTTGGGACCAACTTCAAATCATGATAAGCAAGTCAACGACCGCGGACTTGCTCAAAATGTTCTACAAACTCGACGAGTTCTTCAGTCAGCAGTTCAAGAGCAGCAAAAGAGTTTTCAGTTCTTTACAACCTCGACATCAGCGTGGCCCCAACAGTAGTTTCAAGAAGAGACAGCAGAAGAAACGATCAACTATGGAGGGTAAGAACAATATTTTTATATTATAACCGATACCAAACAAAAAAAAGCCCCGAATCACTGCAGTTGCGCGCATGAGCTTGATCCAATAGATTGGGGATTTAATGATTGACGATCGTACTTTTTTTTTGCTAGGACCATGGACGTTGAATCAAACAGCAATATCGGACGCCCGTCATCACAGGCACTGGCAGCGTGTACTCGCCCAAGTAGCAGGATTGCAACTGGGCAGTCTGAGATTTTCGCTTCCGACGAACGGTACTGTTCTGGGCGGTACGATGGAATTGCACGGTTGCAATATTAGTCTCGCTTGTTTTCACGGTATTAACTTCAAGAGCAAAAGCTGGGCTCTCTTTTCACTCAAGGAACCGTGCATCAGCTTCGCGACCGAGGCTCAAGAAATACCCAGCGTGGAATGTAAGTAACACCGACGCTTTGCATCAATGAAACTGACGATATATAGAAAAATATAATCGAATTTGAGTCACTTTTACATTTAGGCTTGCATAAAATAAACTACAATATGAAATGCTGATGAGTTTAATAGCATTTGCTTCCTCCGTGAAATTGGCTTTTTCTAATTCCCATAACTTGTCATACTTTTCTTGTAGCACCGAACACTTGCGACGTCCACGTGGTGCAGACCCTGACG
This sequence comes from Listrodromus nycthemerus, assembly GCA_963978505.1. Taxonomy (NCBI): domain Eukaryota; kingdom Metazoa; phylum Arthropoda; class Insecta; order Hymenoptera; family Ichneumonidae; genus Listrodromus; species Listrodromus nycthemerus. The sequence goes on along the minus strand of OZ021682.1, from coordinate 247,165 downwards.
ATAAGTCTCGGCCAGCAACAGGAGCAACACGCGAGACATCATTCGATGGCAACAGTGTGCCGTCTGAGCCGCAGTGTTCTCTTCCCTCCACAATTCAAATCTCTTCAGGAATGGTTTCACTATGCATTCGCAAATAGCGAAATAGATGGTAATTCGTCTAAACGAAAAATCACTTTAATGATATTTGCTAGTTTTTTCGGACGTAAATGCTAATAATGAACGTTTAGACCTATACGTCGAAGATCCTTACGACACATAGCCTCAAGTTTTTGTTACCGATTAAATCACTCCTCTCTATATAATAAATTAATTTGTTTCCTGGCAGTTGATCGGTTTCCGTGCGTTGAGAGAGAAAGAACCGACAGCACTTCCGATGGCACTGGCACGAGTCGAGGAAGAAGTACCTCGACCTCAACGGGAAAGCTACAAGATCACTCGCACACGAGAGAAGTTATATTCGCGTTGCCGTCATTGCAGCTGCATCTGAAAACCGAACATTTGCAGACAGCCCGAACTCCAGATGTAATAGGTACGTTTCCGAATACGTTAAGTTGACGAAAATGTCTATTCAATGTTGCATCTACTCGATATCATAACTTAATGTCTACCAATTTTTACATCTTGACCATAACTTCAAACTCTTCTATTTTTTTACATATTGTTTGATATTGTGATATAGACGATATTAAATTTTTTGGTAATCAATGAGCTTCGTATCATTTTTCATAGCGATATTACAGATCTCTTATAGTACTGTGGAATTCTTTTCTCTGTCCTATTTTTTTTAGGCCTGCCTAAACATATTTTATATAGTAAGTATACCAAAAGCGATGATGGCTATTGTTTTAATTTTTATTTGAATTGGGAAAGATGTCGAATTGACATTAAGGTCGAGTAAAGTTTTTTCGAGGGTAAAACTGTTACGTATTCCGTCGCGTTACTTCGGATTCAACCTATCATCAACGCAAAAGCAAATTTCACACATAAAAAAGAAAAATTGACAAAAAATCTAAGAAAGAAGTTCGATGCTGAATTTATTTTTCTAGCTTGTCTTGTGTTTTATTTTGTGATTCGTTGAAATGTTCGTGGAATCGTCAATAACGCGACTCAACAGTGACGGGCTTGACCTTGTAAGGATCTGCACATCTTCTTAAGCATTCTGTACGATACTAATCGTAGTCCCAAGATTTTTTCTTCCTTATGTCTCGAAAGTAGTTGCTCTGCTGCATGAAGTAGCAGCGTAGAATCGACGAGATGCTGAAATTAACGAGAATAATATTATTATCCTTCTTAATTAGGTGAGAAGCCGTTGGTCGAGTGTAGCTTCATCACAGAATTCGACGACCACATATTCGTCACCGTTGACGCCGAGGCGTTCTTCTTTCTACACGATCTCATCACTTCGTACGTTAAAGAAAAAGAGCGAGTGGTAAGTCGATGAACTCCTCGTAACAGTACATGAATATTAAAAGTTTCGGTTCATAGGATTAATTGGATCGACGACAAAAATATATTCTATCTCATTTAGCACGCGATGCAGAATTTAGGAGCGAGAGCCCACAGTCCGGATTCGCAGGATAGGCGAGGACCCAACTCGAGTGCAGGAACAAACGCATCCAGCTCAACGACTATAGGCGGAATGTCTGAGGACGAAAGGAAGAGGAAACAATTCGACCCGGCTGAGATGTTCATCAAAGATTGGCGATCTTACAGATGCAAAACGTGGCATTTAGAACCGACAGTCAGGTATTAAAAAATATCTTCGATATATATCTTTGAGGTTCAGCTATTGTAACAATAATAATTGTTTGTCGATGTAAAAATGCAGATTACTCTCATGGGCGGGCAAGAGTATAGAGCCTTACGGAATAGACTATATCCTCCAAAAGTTGGGTTTCTCGCACGCCCGGACAACGATACCAAAGTGGATTCAACGAGGATTCATGGATCCGCTGGACAAGGTCCTTGCCGTTCTTATGTTAAGGATGGTGTTGGCCGTCCGTGAGGAAAGACCCGAGGATAAGGAACATAGAAAGGATAAGTGAAATGTTTGAGTGTATTCCAATGAAGATTTCGTAGGCAAAAGAAGTGGTGTGAACACTCTATACAGGCTGTTTTTTCGAGTGTATGCGGTGTATTCGCCAAGCAACGATTCAAATGTGTATAGTCCAAAAGAAAAAAAAAATTTATATGTATTACTAGTCGAATTTTAGATGGCATGAATATCTCAATTGATAATCATAGATCATTTCTCGAATGACAATTGGTGTTACGTTAGTGTGCAATGTGAAAACAGGGGGGGTATCGGATTTGAGAAATGGTCTATCATTTGTGTTATTGCGAATAATGACGTATATAAAAGTATGTCGATCGGTAGAAAATTTCATACTTGTACGAGGATAGATACGTACTTTGTAAAAAAAAAAGAAAAGAAAACAAATGGTGCATAAATGAAAAGAACAAGCGTTTGATGTTTTAGACAATACATCGTTCATTTCGGAAAAAAAAGAAACACGTCACAAATGTAGTTACAATTATCACTCCCAGAGCCGATAACAGCCGAATACTGTAATATCGATTATCGTTGTACAGCATTTTTATTGATTATGCTTAGGTATATGTAAAATCCGTTTGCGTGTATCACAATATTGTCACAAAAAGCATCGTATACTCCACATATTTTTTTTATAGCAATGCATGATAATCGTATCAATAATTTTCATAATATACATTTTTTACTCGTATACGTGATTTCGAAAAATTGTACTTTGAGTAAAACTCGGAGTACCCTCTTAGCATTACCCCACCGATCTCTATCACCGTTTTACTATGTTTAATGTCGTACCTTGAATATTTTTGTCTTCCGTTTTGAGTATTTTTATGTTTATACCTCATTTGATGTAACAAAGCTTCTTTCCTGCGTTCCCGGTGTTATGTCGTTGCGTGTATAGGGTATTCCGATAAAATAATAGACGTAATAATAGACGTACAGAGAAACCACTGTACACAAAAGTCCGTCGCTTATCAATGAAAAAAAAACATTATGTATAAATTGTAATTTTTATCTTATTTATAGTTTAACAATGCGCTGTTTATATGAATGTTTTTTATTTATTTCTGTGATCAGATTGACTACCGCGCGATTAAAATGTAATAGAAAATTTGTTAATAAATATTCTGTCGAATGGAAGTCGCTATCACATGGAAATATTTTTTATTACCTGACCGACAAAAAGGTGATACCCGTCGCAGTTTGAAAATTGCGTTTTTTCCCGCCTACTTTAACCGATGAATACCGGAGACGCAATGAGTATCGCCACGGCAGTTCGGAAGATGGCAGCACTTGGCTCATACCACGGACGGTAATACGCGCTTCCGCCTCGTGCGACTAAGCTTACAACCTTCGTCGAAAGTCTGTATTTGGCGCTGTTAATGCAAACGACAATTCAAAACTTTGTTTCGCTAAACTTAGTATGTTACCGTTTCTATGTTTTAACGGAAAACCCGCAAGAGAAGTAGTGTTTTAAAAGAAGAATTCCTAACCGCCTAGCTCACCGGGATTCACCGGCAAGGACGCAACTGCCTCTTCGCTCATGCATTATCTTCGTCCAGCACGCTTGAGAAGTTATAATGGGTTTGTCTTTCTCTTCATTATTAATAACAAACACAAGCATTTGCGAGTGGTACAAGGACGTCCGCTTTGACACAGGCAACGATTCACCGTCGAATAGTAATTGGGACCTTTAATGCTACAGCTGCATTTCTCCGAGTTATGTAACGTATGTACCATCGTTTGCGTAGCTGCTTAAAAATGTTATGATCAGAGTAACGATTAATAATACCCAACGACAATAATCTACAAGATTGTTTCCCAACCTTTGGGCACCACGCTTGTATTACATTCGAGTTGAGTCGTCGAGTCGCGTCATACAAAGAAGAGAATCGTGTCCCGCTTCAATCCTTCCTTCAGAACATTTTCTTTTATTTTCTTACTGAATGTTTGTGCGTACCGATGTACACATAAAAACACAAGCCATTACATGTGATTTTGAATAAGAAGTTGGCTCGATCTTAATAGTCTGTACATCTATAATAATGAGGAAGCTGATTTATCCATGCGAGTATGTCCGGTACATAAAAATGAATGCGTATCGCAGTTGGATTGAAAAAGAAAGTCAACGATAGTCGAAGATAGGCGACGAAAAAAAAACATATTGCATTCGAGTGCCACCGAATCCTCAAAGTCCGTCCTGTGTTCCGTAAACAAACGAAAAAAATATACATTACCATTCGCCTAACCTCAACGGACATTAAATTTTTTGAACTAAAAAATAAAAGTAACAAATGCATAAAGTTTTGAGACTAATCGAGTAATGAATTTATGCGAAATCGAGAAAGATATTATTTTGAGGTCGATCGAGCAGCGTGTCGGAAAGAGTATTTTGGTGGGTGGGCGCGAGAGCGAAGCTACGACGCGTCGATTTTTGCACGAAGATGATAACCCAGGGAAGGAGAAGGGTGGTGTTGTCGGTCCGTCGTTCGCACGTGATGAAACGACGGAGTCGCTAATAAACAACTACAATGTAGATCGTGTACGAGAGACTTCACACACGGGGCAGGTTGTCGCTTCGCCGGCGGCGACTCTTCGCGCTCGCGCGAAAGGAAAGGTCGTCTACGGCCGAGTACGCCCGAGTTCTCTTCACTTTTACTATACACACGTTGCAACTTTTTTATTCGGCTATTACAGCGGAGAGACTCGCCTCTCGGATACCCGACAATCTTCTCTTTCGGATCACTCTCTCCGTCTCTTTCTATATACGGATATATGTACATACGCGTGTGTCGGAGGACAAGAGGCCGACCAACGAGACTCTTTATCGTGAGTAGACGCGGCTGATTAGCATACGGAAATTAGCGCTCCCCTTACCTCTGGTATCGCTCTTTGTACAGAGTAGAATTGGAATTAACGGGCGTCCGACGAGCTTTTTTCCGACAACGTCTCCGAGTCCTCGAAACCAAAAACTATATTACCTATTACGAATTTAAAAATCAAAGCCTCACATTCTGATACACAAAATTTAACAATCAAGTTCGAGTTTTACCAAATGTCAGTGTAACTACACTGTTCAGAATTTATGTTTCAAAATTCCGTGTACGAAATTTCATCGACACGTATCTGAGAATATTGCGTCACCGATATATCAAAGATCGGATTATCGAAATGCAAATACAGTCTATATGAATTCCAATATTATATACCGAGATTGTTTGTTTCAGATAATCGGGCTTCTTTCGAGAGGACCGTAGTGAATCGTGTTGATCGAAAATTTATGCTCTCTCTGCCGAGAGGATTTCGATCAGCTGTGGAACCTCGATTCACAGCGACTCGCATCGTTCACTCGTAATGCAAATGCGCTCCCGAGATCTCCGTCTTAACGCTACGTATTCCCGTTCGTATTCAATCAATTTATTTCAATTTTTTCTGCCTGTATACGGATCCATTTTTGATTTTCATTAAAATATGTCTCCGACTATACGCTGTGCCCGTTAAATGAATAATACATACACGAATGAAAATATATAAACGAAGGGGGATATCATTCATACGCTATTCATTATATATATTATATTTTTCATATAAATCCTTTTCTTTTTTGTTTACAGAAAGGAATTTGGCCTCCGCTGGAATACTTTGAATGATGAACGAAATATCGGAGAAAATAACGTTACACGCGAAACATTGGAGGCGTTGATTTTTGAATAATATAATGGGTGCAAGAATTTACACGATCGGCCGGTAAAAAGAAAACAAAAAAATCACACGGAGAGGAGGCAATTTAAGAGGAGCACTTTAAACTTTCTCGAGTTTCTGCAATGCGACGCGCGATGATAATTGAAGTAAGTATAAAATGAAGATTCCAACGGCCGGTAGCGCTCGCCGAAGGTATTCGACACCGAGCGGCAATTACCCGAGGCGTATTTCGCACAGTCGAAAGTATTACGGAGCGAAACTCCTCGAAGCTGTGACCCGCTAAAACGAATTTTCTTGGAAAGTCGACGAACGAAACGCGATCGTTACGAGAAGAAGACATCTTCGAGCGTTCGTATTTTTGTTTCATCGGTGGCAATAGCTTTGAGGAAATCGTGTACGGTTGAATGGGGTGTGCGCGGTCCGCTGGTGGATGACCGCGTGGTCCCCCGCTGTGCCATACCCGCCAGGCAATTGTCGTTAAGAATCCGCGAAGATATATATTTTACGAGAGGCCACGGCTGCCTGCGGTGAGAGGTGGAAAGCGACGAGAAAAGGTAAGAGAAGGATCCCCCATCCGAGGCACTGACATAAGACGCGAAGACGGAGCTTCGAAGAGGGCCGAGAAGAAGAGACACCGGCAGATGAGTTCCGTTCGTGGCGTTTATGCATCGCAAACATTTTTCTTCCGCTATACGAGACACGGAGACGCTGTTTCTTCTCAACGTTTGTGTATCTATAGTTTTGTTTGAATAACATTTCTTTTTTTGACTCTTATCGGGCTCCGTCAAGTGCAGAGATGCTGAGTTCTTACCTTCGTTGCTTGTGTAAGTGGGGAATCGACGTACTCGTAGTGGCGTGAGTGTCGAGTGCTTGAGGTCATCGGTCAAATGGTCAACCGGTAACATTCTTGTAATCCTCACCCAAACTGGCCAAAATTTCTTATCATCTTCAGCCAGACATCAGTAAAATCTCATAATTATAATATTTTCGTCTCGCATTTAATGCACAGCGAATGTAGAGGAAAAAAAAAACGCGTCTTCGGCAGCGAGAATTCGATTAGCCGGAATACGCAAGAGAGAAATCGAACTGGATGTATAGACGCGCGGTTACAGCTATAAGAATGTCGTTTAGTATCTATTTACGGTGGTTCATGAAAGCGTCGTTACAACTTCTGAGCGGCCTTCTCACATCCGACTGTTATCGGCTCTCACGGCCAATTAATCCTTCATTATTATTTGATCCATCCGTAGTTCCTCGAACGCTGAACTCACGAGGGTCTTCGTGGTCCACCGCTTCGCTATTTTCTTTCCCAAATTTGAACATGTTGTCATTCAACGATACTATCCGAGTTAGCGTTTACACGTTTGGAGAACGCGGAGAACGATGATCGTCGACGAACATTATTATTCTTCGCCACCTAAAAATTATAATCGATATCATTTTTTCGTAGTCATTTGAAAATAAAACTGCGTACGACATCTACTTTGCAGGTCTCGGTACGATGCTTTCGTGCAATCTGGTAAAAAGTACGAGAACGGAAGACGCGGGACCTCGGAGAACCTTTCCAGCCCGAAGAGCGATCGACGGCTCGAGAGGAAGGTAAATTCACGATATACTCTCCGTAACTATTGACTTTCGTTTGCGTAATTAATTAAAATGTTCATTTTGCGAATAGTCAATATTACGTCGACGACGGTTCGTTCGATAGTTTCGGATCATCCGCCGGTCAATACGATCCGTTCGAAGAAGAGACCGGTAAGCTGTTGTTATTTTCGCTTGGTGACGTTTTGAAAATTCTTCTCATGCAACTTTCCCCATTGTTCAACATGTTCAGACTTCACGGACATCAGGAGAAATATCCCCGGCGAACCGGGAGTCGATTATCCGTCCTACACGAGATTACCTCAAACAGGATTCGTCTGCGAAGATCACTTCAGAGGTGAGATATTCATTGATTCGATGATGAGCTTTAAAAAATGCCTGAAAAATAATGAGGGCAAAAGGGACTTGGTTTCGTCATCTGTCCAGTGCATTGCTTCGTCGATCCATACCGGGTAATCATTTTCTTATCCTGGCACGGCAAAAAAAAAAAACAAAAAAAACGAAAAAACAACGAAACAAAAAATCGCCTACGATAAATTGTTAACGAGGTGAGACGACCGTCCGTCTCATCCGTCATTAAAACTACTGCCAGCAATTAAACAAAGATCCACGGAGTATCGCGCAAACGGAGACATTACCAATGCGACAAACGAGTGACTAATAACAAGTGCGCATGCTCATTCGTTTTTTCTTCTTTATCTTTTTTAATGTCGTTGGATCCTCGCTGCTTTCGTTTTCTTTGTAAGATTTAGTCACCTTTTAGCATCGATGTCAAGGATGACACAGCATAGTCATTGCACGTAAGGTACACACAGCTGAATAGGAGGTAACCGTGCGGGTCTCGCGGAATCTTCAGCTAGCATTTTATTACGTTTCGCAATAGGTCAGCGTACCAGTAGCGTGGTTCTCCATCGCTGTATAGTACTCTCTTTAGTAGCTTCAATTCCGCCGCGAAGGTACTTCCCCCCTCCCGGTAAGAGAATGTTGTGAATGGAAGCGACACGAAAAGAATCGAGACACTTTTATGAGAACACGCGTTTGGACTTTACTGGGCTCATGCGGAAAATCTCTTCATATTTTTTTAGCAACTTCGAACAATAATAGAATAGTGTGAGGATGCATATAAACAAACGGCAATGAAATTAAGGATAATAAAATACAACAGTGGCATTTAGGCGAGCTTACGTAGCCGTATGATATTTACATGATCGATCCAGCCACGAGTCGACGTAAGGTCGATTCCTCTTTCTTTATAATCGTCGATAAAGATACACACGGGTGACTGTTGTGAAAAGACGGGTTTACATTCCAAGTAACTCGTCAAAGTGAGAACGAGCCATTTCGCAATTAGATCCTAATATGAGCTTCGATCGCTGTCGATGATAATCATGTAACGTTTTAATTCTTAACTTAGAATATTTGCCGCATGGGTGAAAATATCTATTCACGAAAATATCTTTCTCAATTTTAATTTCGCAAAATGGAATCCCCAAAGAATAAATTATATACATCCTCAAAAGTGCATCCGTTTTTTTTCGGATATGTTGCTTCGGCTAAAGAATCGAGGTGTTGAGAAGAATAGTTTGTCTTTGAATTTTATTTTCCTCAATCGAAATTATCTTCGTGAATTTTATGAAAACGTTTTTAAAAAAAAAAAAAAAAACAGATGCTGTGAGGGACCACTGTCGATGCGATACGACTTTGATATTGCGCAATACTTAAACACCACTTTCGCAGGCTGTTCGCGTGGAGACCAGCCTATCGAGCAAGATCCGCCCGCAAAGTACCCGCATTAATAAATTTAGATCAGCCACCCAAGAGGATTCAGCTTACGCGTCGCGGGAAGAGGAGGGGGGCGTTACGTAATTTTTTTTATTTTATTTTTATTTTTAATAACCGCAGTCTCGAGGTACGCTGAAACGCGTTTCGAGTTGCGATATTAAAGCGGCTTTCATTCCCCAGAAGTCGTTGTGCACGACATTACAACGTCGTGTTGGAATGAGGAAGCTTTCGCAAATTTAGTTTATCACGCTTACCGATTGCAAAATACCTAAATGCCAGTAGCCCCTTCGATATCGTAATGTTTTTCCTTCTCTCGGATAGATCTCATAATATTTCACAGAGAAACGATAGTTTGTCAATGAAAATTGTAATTTATCATCGATCTTCGATGAAACGAATAGAGGTGAACGGGACGAAATTGCATAGCAGGTCAAAACTCAATGTTACAATAATTTTTGGATGACTAACTCTGTCTCAACGATACATCCGGATTTTCAAACGCCTTTCAACCCAACGTACGATGATCGCGACCATTAATCGCCCCGCTCTCCCCTATAACCTTCGATGATTCTAATGAATAGTGATGTTATTTGTATTTTGAACTCACAGGATATTACGCCGACGAAGGGGCAGGATGTCAGGTGTTCCACGTCTGCGACGGAAATTTTCTGGTCTCCTCGTTTCTGTGTCCGGTGGGTTCGATCTTCAGTCAGAAGCTTCTCACTTGCGACTGGTGGATCAAGGTCGACTGTTCGACGACCCGGAATTATCACGCGACAAACAGTCAGAGTCTGGTAAGCGACGCCGACGACGACGACATATTACGCAAGGCCTTCGAGATGGCCAGTGTGAGATCGGGAGGCGAAAGAATTCCCGTGGGTACGGCGAGGGAGCGGCGCGTTCAGGACGACCGTAGACAGGGGATTCTCGATTACGGCATCGGCGCCTCCACGCAGCGTGGCATCAACGAGCTTCAGACCGGACCGGACAATTATCCCGATTATCCGGACTATCCCAGCCGCACGGTATCCTCGAAGTACCGGACTTCCGGTCAGCAGTTGCCGAATCGTCGACGCTACCAGGAGAACGACCTTTACTCGCCGGATCCCGAAGACGACGAGCCGAAGGTCAACGACGATCCGAAGATACGAGTTCACACGATCGGTGACGATCGCAACAACGATCGTCGCGATCCACTGAGAAACGAATTCCAGGCTTCGTACGCACCGACCGTGCCGACCGTTACGACAGCCGCGAGAAGATTTTACTCGCCGACGATTCCAACGACACCGAGGACTTCGACCCGGTCGCGTGACTCTTCGGGTTTCGATCTCGAGGTGGAGAGTTCCGATCATCTTTACACGGCGCGGGGACGATCCGACGAGAGCGCGCAAGCCGCGACGGTACCGTCGGTCATCGTCGAGGATCTCTCGAGGACGGAAAACGTCAGCTTGCCGACACTCGTCAACAGCGCGACGGAACAAACGGAAGAACGCATCGAGGAATCGGAGAGCTCGAAACGCAAAACGGTAACGCTCCCCGATTATTCGACGAATCCAACGAAAATCGAATCTGCGGCCGGACAATCGATCGAGAAGGACGCTCGAATTTTCGAAGATATCACCGAAGCTCCGACGATATTCACTATGGACGACGAAACTCGCGATCCCGGGGTATTTTCCTACAGCCAGGTGGAAGAAAAAACGAACCCGAATATCGAGAGCTCTTCGAGCCCGGAAACGAGACTGAGCTCCACCGAGCCTTCCGTTTTGTCCTCAACGTTGGAGGAGGTTGACCTACCGAAGATCTTGGAACCACCTGAGGGACGGGAGAAGTTGTTCAGGATAACGGTCCTTGAAGAAGCTTCGCCGACTCCTGAGATCGTCAACGATGCCGATAGCGGTGGAAAACTTATGAAGAAAAATTCAACGTCCGCTGAGAATGTCCTCGTGAACGTACCGGCGACTCACGTGACTCCGCCGTGGTCTGTTAATGAAAAAGAGTCACGAGAGTCTCGTATTATAAGGATTTTTATAAATAACAACGAAACCAGTGGTAGTATTTCTGCCAACTCGATTGTTGCTCAAATTCCAACCGCCGAGAAAAATGGAAAAATCGTGACTGGTGGAGAGACTTCGGAAATATCCACAGAGGTCCCCACTTACGATGCAACCCCAACCACGATTCGGAAATTCGGTGACGAACGGCCCGTTGATGTCAATAACTTTGGGACTTTGGACACCAATGAAGAGTCCACTTTCAATGTGACGACTCGCGCGCCAGGTGAAACGGCCTCGACACTTTCCAAAATTCCCGATCAAGAGCACGTCGGTTTTAAGAACTTTGGGGTTTCATTCACCAATGAAGAATCCACTCTCAACTCCACGATGACTGTTGCCACGGCTGAAGCACGCCCGATACCTTCCGAACACAAGCAAGTCGGAGACGAGTCGTCTCGTCGCGGCGACGTAACTCCAGCGAAAGAAGAAATAATCGGTGACTCGTCGAACGCTGCCTCCTCACCTTTTCAGGTGACACTGACCGTTGACAGGAGTGAGGAGCTCGATCCCAGCGGTGATGTGATACGTACATTGATCGCCCAACAGGAAAACAGTCACGTGAACGGCCCTGCCGTTTACAAAAATTTCGAGATCGTCAGATCGGAAGAGCGAGGCGAACCGCTGGTCCAGAGCCCTCAGGAGCGCTTCCTCTTCGGTGATGAGCCGAAAAATCTGAGGGAAGAAAACAGAGTCAGTAACGATAGAGACGGTAGAAATATCGGTACAGAAAAATTGCACAATCACGGTACGAATAACTTGCAGCCGAAGGATTATTACAGGAACGTCGTCGCCCTTGTAAACGGCCCGAACGCCCCACGGCCTTTCTCATTCGGGATCCAGCAAAAGTTCGGCAACGTCGAAATTAAAACTCCGTCGGATCGCGGCGTCGGCGAAGCGTCAACGAACTTGCCTCTCGTTACGTTCGCTACTAGCAGAAACGAAATTATTACCGCGACAACCAGAATTCCGAATCAGACTGCACGACACTCGATCGTTTCTTCATCCCGTGAGCAAACGGAGCGTCTGGACGAATCATTTTCGGAAACGGACGGTGCGCAGGACGAGGGGGTCTCTGAACAATTACGACAAAGTTTCAGGCAACACAAGAACGCCAAGCAAAAATCCATTTTCGAATTGCCTCACGTGCAAAGATCATACGATTTCGTGAGTGGTTCTTCTCTGGAGGATAGCAAAAAAGAGACAACTCCCGAAGACGACGACGTAGATTATTCGGCGGTGGCGGAGCAAAGCGCGGAGAAATTGTATGCCAAGACTGTCGTGGAAACGGAAGTTATACCGTCTCTCGGATTTTCTTTGAACACCGAGGAGGGCCGCGAGGAATTCATGGATGCTGTTATGAAAGGTTTACTCAGTTACGTTCCAGAATCGGAGAATTCGAAGAATGGCACTGAGACCAGTGCGGAAAGTTGAGTTCTTAGATTTCGTAGAATAACGCACTTGTTGTACAATAATTACTGTCGAGGGACAACAGTATCGTTAGACTTACGGGCTGGTAAAGGGTATCGCGTATAGTACGCTCTTCTGACTCTTAGCTATACGTCAAGAAAAAGCAAAAGATTGCAAAACGGTACCTCAGTGATTTCTCTGCGAATATCTTTCACTGGACGATCATAAATAACCATCTCAACATTTTTCGCAATCTCATTTTTTTTTCTTGTAGTATAGCGAGTCATCGATATCATAGAGAACTATTGGCTGATTATTGTTTGGTCTATAGTTTGCAATTTCATCCTCGACTCCCAATATTTTTTTCTTCTCGCAATAGTAAGAGTCTCTGTACGAGTGTTAGATATAGTATTTTCTGCAACGAGTTGCACACATTGTGTCACTGACGCTTCCTACAAAAAAAGAATAAAAAAAAAAATCTGCGAAAACGAACAAACAATGAATGCTCCGTGAGGTGTATCGTCATTATTGCACGATCGATAGTTAAGCCCCAAACATAGGCATATGTAGGATAGTATGTAAATCTTTGGCACACCCACTCACTCAGAGTTGTTTGTTCTCCATGACGACTAGGAGTTGGGTAACTTCTAACTTCAGACACTAAGAATAACGACGCTCTCACTCAAAGTGCCATACAGTCGTGCATAGTATCACATTACACCTGCAATTAAGTTGGGATAAAATAGTATTCGTTCGTGAGCTGGTGCTAATATATTTTTTGCACAATGGAAGAAACGGAATTCGATAGTGCGGACGATGGCGAAGAACAGTTGGAGCTCAGTGCTGAGAGTAGCAATTTAGAAATGTCGCCCTCGATGACTATGGATTATCGGTGAGAGTTACAAACGCTATATATCCACTGTCGTTAAAATTCATCAATTAGCGAATACTTGATTAAACATTTTCTATTGATCGATACTATAGGGTGTTGTGGATCCGCAATAAAGTTATAAAGTTTCTGGGCCTTACGGACAGTCACAAGTCGCTCTTCGACAATCTGATCAACGTAATTATCCGAAACACTAAACCGTTCGTCAATACGATCCCTTATATTCCATTTTTCGTTTATTTATAGGAAAATGATCGATACTTCGAGGACAGACTTATGAATTTTCTCGTTTTCGATACTTATGGAGTTATGGATTTGGACAAGAAGCAAGTCTTGTTCTACAAAACTTACAGGAGTGAAATAGTGCAGGAAGAAGTAGCCGTATGGGAGGAAAGTAAGACAGTTCGAAAATACATTTGTCTCTGTATATCAAACAATGCAAGAAAAAAGAAACTATACACATATTTTTTTTTCATCGAGGCGGCGGAAGAGTTAAAATAACGACTCTTGCAGCATTCGCGGCAAAAAGCCGACCTCAAAGGTTAACTAAGAGTGCTCCCGGTAAAAAACCAACGCTATTGGCACAATTACCAAATCAAAAGAAGCACCAACAGCACCTTCTCATTAGGATATAAATTTTCACTAGAAAAACCCACGATGAATTACTTGTGATTTACTGTTTTATTCTGACAATTTGATCCTCACCTATTCAGGAAAATATGAGAAATTCATTGAAGAAGATAAAAAAAAGGAAAAGCGTCCGAAGAAAGGAAAGAAAGGAAAGAAGGGAGAAAAGTCGGAACTGAACAGCGCAGCGCCGAGTTCAATTTTTACCAGTGTATCAGCGATGCAGGCTCGTTCAAACGGCACCCTCTTGGACGAGAGTGAAGAAGACATGGGTGAAGATCGTGATAGCGTCGCGGATGAGGGAGGGGTCTTGGACAACGGCGATGCTCTGCAAACGAAAAAAAAAATTGAAGCCGAAAGCACCACTTCTCGTATGACAAAAAATTAAAAAAAAAAAACCTGTCTTGAAATACAGCGACTGGTGTTTTATGATGACAAAATGTAAAAAAAAAACTGTTTTCAGTCAGATCAACTTCGTTCGTTCCGCCACCGGGTCAGGAAGACAAGTACATACTTACGAAGGTAATGGGGCTGAAGACAACAGCTTAGAAAAACCTCTATGACTGACAAGTCAATCGGTGGAAGATCAATAAGCGGTATTCGTTTTTCTCTCAGAGAGTAGTGGACAAAGTTGTGGAGATTCCGGTGCTGCACATGTTCTTCGGAGAAATCGATCCTAAAAATAAAGATATCGAGGGTACAAACTTATTTTACTTTATGAGAACGAGCGATGAAGGTATTCCAGAGTTCGAATCGGCTCAAGTCTGCGACGAGCAAATAACTCGTTATTTGATGGTGGGTTCTCTTAATGGCAAATTACTTCCATCCCTCAACAAGATTCTCGTCCACGTGAGTAATATGGATTTCTTTCCAATACGGCATGATCAAAAATCTACTGAGAACCGATTTAAAAAAATTATTTTTATCAGGCATTCAAGCCGTTAGTGGAGAAGCAGTACAGAGGAGCAGGTGCAGCTCAACGTCAGCTCGAAGAGATGCACTCTAGTTCGAGAAGCGACGTGACAGGGATAAGCAAAGTTAACGTCACTCTGACGTCCATGCTCGAATCTCAGGTTAGCAAGAAATCTTACAAAAATGATTATCGTAATGTTCAAAAGAAATTATAATCGACTTCGACAATGAATCCTGACAGGCAACAGCTTTTACACGGCCGTCCAATTACCGCAGGGTCTCGGTGACGATAAGCAAAATGGAGGAAGCTAAACGTATGGCCTCTTTGGAAGGAAAGGGTGACGGAATTCACGAAGTAAGATCGCTCTCCACATCCGGCAAAGATGCGAAGTCTCCGGCTTCGAAGCTCGGCGAAGGTATCCAGTCCACGAGTAGTGGATTCGCCAAGCGCTCGGAAGAGAAGAACGAAGGACCGATAGAGTCCAGCAAGAAAGATTTGTTGGATTACTTGACTCAGCTGACCACGACAGTCCAATGGTTCGTCTTAAGAACCCTCAATCCTTAATTGCATTAAAAGTGGATGCCCCCTCCACTGACAATCGAATTTTCAACAACGTTGTTGAAAATTATATTTATCGACCGGAATTGATGTATCATCAATGCAGCGTCACTTTCGATAGGAAAAAATGAGCTTTTCAAAACCTTTATGTAACTTTATATATTTCAGGACTCTGGAACACGTAGAGGGAGACATATTACTGTCAATACCAAGAGTCTCCGAGTTGATGGGGGGCGACGGAACATCGTCGCCTTCCCTCGTGAACAAAAAAATGCTCGATCAATTGGAGCAAGTCGTAATGACGTGGGGCAAGCATATACAAAAAGTGCTGGAAACGTACACGAACAAATTACCACAGGGCAAAGGACCGGTAGCGGAGTACGATTACTGGCGCGACAGGGAAACAGGACTGTCGATGCTCGTCGAGCAATTGAAGACTGCCGACGTGAAGGAAATACTCTCGATGCTTAACGAGGCACAATCGACGATCGCTTCGGCATTCAATTGGTTCCAATTGGAACTCATGAAGCATTACAACGAGGCGAGAGACAACAATAAGTTTCTGTTCACCGTCCTCAGGTACTTTAAGGTAAGATGATGACCGAACTTTATCCACTAATTAAAATGGCGAACATGACACGCCCCGATTATCACGCAAATAAATGAAACATGACGACCGCCGATGTTCACAATTTTTATGCCATACAGTGTTGAACATTAGGTTGATAAACGCACCAATAAACGTTCCACAGTTGATAACCGAATCAGAATCCTTTGAAACGATCGCCAAAGCACTTCCATCGTTCAGCGAAGGAATGAAGATGATATGGGTCTTATCGAAGTATTACTGCACCGAAGAAAAAATGGTACCGCTTCTCGAGCGTGTTTCTTGGCAGCTTTGTCAAAACGTCATGAAGAATTTGGCCATCGAGAAACTCTTCGAGTAATGACAATTCGTTGCTCTCTGTAATTCCTTGTATTCTTAATCAAAATGGTCCGCAAAGTGACCATACAATTTTATCTTGGTGTGACGGACTTAGTGTTGTCCCAATGTACCGTACATGTGATCAAATCGAATTATCCGAGGCACCTATTGTAAACAGGACACCACTGGAGGAAGTGCTTAGCCGAACGGGCGACGCTCATGAGATGATGAGAAACTGGAAGATCTCTTATTTGAAAACCCGAGAAAGCATCGAGCTCTCCGGAAAGGGTATTCGTTGGGAGTTCGATCAAGAAACCCTCTTCAAAGAAACGGAGTACATAGCACACGTATGCAACGATCTCAACAAAATCGCCAGTGTTCTTCAAGATTTCTACAACATCTTCGGCGCCGAATTGAAGTCCATAATAGACGATCCGGCGCGCATAGATGCGATAATAAAGAAAGTCGACAAACTGGTGATTCCGTTGGAAAAGGCGGATTTCAATATTTTCACGCAATTCAACAAGGAAAATTGGGAAGCGACGATTTCCTGGTTCTACGTTGAAGTCGGTTATCTCGAGAACGAAGCAAAATTCTTTATCGACGAATGCTTCACCGTTCTTATAAGCGCCGAAAACGCTCTTGAGGTGCTCCTCAAATTCAAGAATATAAAGACTCGTCACGCTATTCAAGAACAATTGCTCACAAAGTTCGACATTATAATGCAACAGTTCAGCAAAGAAATTGGCTTGGTTGAAAATATATTTAATCGAGGTGAAGCATTATCTGACGAATGATTATCAATATAGAAGTAAAAACGAAATATAGCCTTTGTAATTCGGACTCAAAAGATATTTGTAATTCTTTGAATTTGTGCAGGGAAGCGACAGCCCCCGGTACTGACGCATCATCCTCCTGTAGCTGGTGCGATTTTCTGGGAGAGACAACTCTTTCACAGACTCAAGGATCCCGTCATAATATTTCAGAACGTCAAGGAACTTAAGCACAGCGACTTAAAGATGTTAGCTTTTCAGCAGTATCTCGCTATAGCGAAGCAGATGAAGAGTTTCGAGGAGAGTAAATTTTATTCGTGGATCGACAAGGCTAGCTCTACACTAATGACCACCATGAGGAAGAGCATTTTGAAAATTAGTTCTATGGAGCGTGACAAAAGTCCGTTGCTCTATTTAAAAAAAGTATCCGAACAATATTTTTAATCAAAAAATTAATTCGTGTATTTCTGCAGCGACGGATCGCAAGAAGCTATCAGCGCAGCTTCCGGCGGGGGTCAACGTTCCCGTGGAAAAATCGAAAAGCAAAGAGTACGGGACTGTCGAAGGGTCGGGAGTGCGAACCGACTTGATGATATCGAAACAGAGCATAGGTCTAATCATTCTATAATATTACTTACACTGGAATGTGGTTTGTTTTTTTTATCTCATTTGTTTTTACGATAGATACTTTTGGGAGCTCCGGTGTGGGCAGCGGGCACAGGGTAGTGTTACCGAGCTTGAGAGGAAGAACCAACAGCAAAGGAGGAGACACGAAGGATTTCAAAGCTTCCACAGTGTCGAGCCTAACGGACAAGCAGGCTCCGAAAATAACCTGGAAGGAAATGATGCGAGACGCGACGACGATAGAAAATCAACTTCGTTTCGAGGTCAACTTCGATCGGGAAGTCTTTGAAATTATTCACGAGGTGACCCGTTGAGTATTACCATTTTGTTTGTTTAGTTTTTAAATTCGCTTGATTTTTTTGTGAGGTATTCTTTGTTTTGAGGCTGAAGTGTTGGAACATCTTGGCTTCGAGCTGCCGGAAGTCGTTAAAAATATTGGAATCCAGAAGGACAGATTGTGTGCCGACATTGAAGCTACGAAAACCATGATTGATCACTACAACGAGATCGTAGAGAAACTCGAGGATGAGGATGTGAGTTGCTCACTTTTGTTTAAAAAAGACAAAAATACCTGTCCGATTAATGAAACTTGCTGGGAGGAGGATCATTACGGCTGGAATTTCGATTGCAGATACGACTGCTGAAGAATAGTCTTCGAAACATCGAGAAACACATTCAACCCGGTGTGTCGCGATTCAATTGGTACTCTCTGGGAATATCTGACTACGCAGCGGGCTGCGGAAAATTGCTGAAGAGCCTGAGTTCGATAGTCAGTCAAGTTAATCAGATGAAAAGGGATCTGGATCTGCGTATCGAGAACGACATACGTTCCTACAATCTGTATACCACCGCAGAGGAACAAGATCCGGATGTTCCATTGAACGCCTGCAAGGTTCACAAAATTTGATTATAGAAAAAATATCGCTTGAAACAACAAGATATTTCCATATCATCGAACGAAAATATTTACGCTTTACCCCCCCCCCCCCCCCCCCCCCCGAACAGATATATTTTCTTGACATCGAGATGAAAAGGACGGAGCTGGTATGCGCGATGCTCAAAGCTTACGCATCGACGAGTCCGATGCTGATAAAATTGGAAAGCCTTGTCGAAGGTACATCGACCGGAAAAAGCCCCGGGATGCAACTGTTCTACGCGAGTTACGAGCACAAACTCTTCGACGCTTTCATAAACTGTGTCGTTCGAAATCTCGAGGCTCTCAATTCACTGCTCGCCGGAAACGACGCGGTCTTTCAGGTCGATGCTATTCTCATAGCTACCGAAGTTGTTCTGAGACCCAGCCCGAGCGAGATTCATACGATTGTTCTTCACGATGTCAGAGATTTGCTCGAGAGATTCAAGGTATTTTCGAGATGGATGACGGGCACTTGTCTGGAGTGCAAACCCATAAAACAAGGCAAGTCTGAAGAGTTTGTCACGTTCAGCTTCTTCGAAGATCTTATCAGCATACAGGTAATTGAAATATCAATAATGCGAATCGTTATTTTTATTATTATTATCATTATTATTATTACTGAATGCATAGGATCAATTGGCACAAATAAATCAACGGATTTGCTCTATAATATTTTTATCGTTAAAATATCGTAAGTTAGTCTTTTTTAAGGGAATGGAGGTATAACTATAACATCGGTAAATGTGAATGTGTAGACGATCAACGACCGTATAATCAGCATTCAAGACACAACGCACAAATTAACTCTGGAGTGTTGGAAGTATTTGCAACGTTGGAAGAAATATTGTAATCTATGGCGATTCGACAAGGGCCAGATCTGCGAGAAATTCGCTGCGGAAAATCCGACGCTGCTCCAATACGATGAGAAATTTACTTTCTACGGTGCTATAGTCGAGGAGATCGAAGAGATGACCCCGTACTTCGATATCACGAGTGTTAGGTAATTATAATTGATCCCGGAGAGTGACGTGGGGTAGGTAACGTAAAAACAGTTTTACACGCACTTTATATGCAACTGGACGGCAATTTCGAATGTGGGACCTTGGTTGCAGAATAAATTTGGCGCCGCTATTAAAAGGAATCGTGGATCATGCTAAAGAGTGGAAGCAAATTCTAGGCAATTATCTGCTCGACGATACCCGACAGTCAATGAATGGCTTGAAGAAGGTTATCGAGACTTTTAGAAACGAGGTCGAACTAGTAATTAGCGGATTGGATCGGTTCAAGGTCGTCATGCAAGCTATCTCAAATATCAAAAAACTAGCAGTACAAGCCGAAGTTCAATATTCCGAGTACCAGGTGAATTAACGGAAGACGCTGTCGCTGTTGGAATGTCTTGCATATCCAATGTATCTTATATATATTTTTTTCAGGAAACTTTTCGAACTCTTGGCGTGCACGGTATCGTATATTTTACGGAGGACGAAGCGCTCGCTTACAGACTCCAAGAAGAATGGGAGTCTCTGCACTTGGGTGCTCTGTATCGAGCCACGACGTTGGAAAGCACCAAGGATCGGTTCTGCGAGATGACTCAGGACGAGATAGCAGATTTTGGAAAGGAGTTTCATGAGTTCGCCGAGAATTTCGAGAAACACGGACCTGGTAGCGTGGGCAGTGACCTCGACATTGGAATCAAGAAAATGGATGTACGTCAAGCTCCGAAAATTTGTGCAATATTTTTGGAGAACGAATTGTTCTTCCATCGAAAATTGTCAATTATGTTTCGACAGGAATACGGCAAGATCATCGACAAGATGGATGAGAAGCGTCTCGACCTCGTTAACGCCGAGATTCTTTTCGATCTCTCACCAGCTGACTATTCGGCCTTCCTCAAAGTGAAAAAAGAGTTCGACGGCATGGAAATACTGTACAAACTTTACAGAACGCAGAAGAGCGCGCGGGACTCGTGGTCAAAGACTCTCTGGGCTGATCTGAATCCTCAGCAACTGCTCGACGGGATGGAGCAGTTCCTCAAGGAGTTTCGTAGAATGCCAAAAGACGTCAGGCAGCTGAAGGTCGGCGTGGCGCTCGAAACGACGATGAAAACTTTTAAGAATTCGGTTCCGCTCTTTGTGGAGCTCAAGAACGAGGCTATGCGTGAGAGGCACTGGGAGGAGTTGATGAACAAAACCGGAATTCACTTCGATATGACGCCAGACAGGTGCGCTGACGATTAATGATTTCAGTGAATAGAAAAAAAAAATGTTAACGTAATTGCGGATGCAATAGTGATTTTCGGTGTCTGGAATAGTGAAAAAAGAAACTTCTCTCGGGACTGCTAAGCTTTACTTTATACTCTAGGTGTTTTCAACATAAATTGTATACGCCGAATCGATGACATGGATCAAGCTGCATCATCCTTGTCATCGATTCTCGAATAGATGAAAGATCCATCAAATTTTTTTAAAGATTACCATGATGGTAATTTTTAAACAAAAAAAAGATCTGTTTTTTTTTTTGCAGCATCTAATGCTTCGCGTGTCCTCACGCAACTAAACATAAATCGTTTTGATTATAATCGTAATTTTTGAGAATACGCTTACGCGGCAACCGCAGATGGAACGGTGAGGAACGACGATTTTTTCCCACAAATTAAGTATCATCGAGAAAACCAATTTTTTCTTTCGTATCCTTAACCAAAGATTCACTCTGGAGAATATGTTCGCAATGGACCTGGCAAAGTTCCAAGACATAGCCGAAGGGATAGTCACGAATGCGATAAAAGAACTGGCTATAGAAAGGGGTGTGAAAGAAGTCGCCGAAGTTTGGGCTTGTATGGAGTTCACAGTGATAAAACACTTCAAAGGTACACGATATATATATTTTTTTTGTTTGTAAAATTTGATACGATCGACGATCGAACGTATATTTTTCATGCCCGCGGTAAAATTTGTTCTTTGAAAAATGCAGGGTTCGAAGATCGGGGCTACATATTGGGACCCGTCGACGAATTGAATCAAGTGCTCGAGGACAACACGATAAACTTGCAGAGCATGGCAGCCTCCCAGTTCATCGGTCCGTTTCTCGCAAACGTACAAAAGTGGGAAAAGGCGATGCAAACGATATCCGAAGTACTGGAGGCATGGATAGAGTTACAGAGAAAGTGGCTTTACCTCGAGGGAATATTCGTTGGCGGGGACATCAGAGTTCAATTGCCCGAGGAAGCGAGAAAGTTCGACGACATTGACAAAGCTTTTCGGAAACACATGCTCGATACTTCGAAACGATTGAATGTCCTCGAGTGTTGCACGATACCGGGTCGCAGAGAGGAATTCGAGGCTCTGAGCGCTGGTCTGGAAAAGTGCCAGAAGTCACTGACCGAATATCTCAGCGGGAAAAGAGGAATCTTTCCGAGATTCAATTTCATAAGCGACGAAGAATTGTTGGGCATACTGGGAAGCAGCGATCCAGCAGCGATTCAGGAACATGTCGGCAAGATGTTCGATAATCTCGAAAAATTTAGGCTCGGCAGAGACAATCAGGAGAAAATGGTAGCGAGCGCTTTGATATCGAGTGAAAACGAAGTAATGGAATTTAGGAATCCTGTTATCGCCGAAGGGAAGATCGAGGAGTGGATGGTCCTCGCCCTCGAGGAGATGAGAAGATCAAATAGATATTTGACGAAGAAAGCTGTGTACAATTATGGCAAGGTTGGTGAAAAAAAAAAAAAAATTACTTCAACATGCATGAAAGAAATATTTATCGGTATCTCAATGTTTTTTTTAATCTGATTGTCAGGTAAGAAGACCGCGAACGGAGTGGATGTTAGATTTCCAAGGAATGATGATACTCGTCGCGAATCAAATATGGTGGACCGCAGAGGTGGAAAATGTCTTCAAGAAAATAGCTTCGGGAAAAAAGCGTGCTATGAAAGAAGTACGATAAATGTGTACAGCTCATCGTTAGAAGAATATCATCTTTATCTGAAACAAATCTCGTTATTGTACAGTATCTGGAGCAATTGAACGATCAGCTTCAACAAGTTGTGACTCTGATGGGTGCCGGAGGTGACACGCTCACTCCAAACGACCGAAAGAAATTGGACACCGTGTTGACGGTGGATGTACACATCAGGGATATAATCGATGGATTTGTCAGAGACAGCATCATGGATGCAATGGAATTCGAATGGGAAAGTCAGTTAAGGTATCGATACGATAATTGAACAAATAGACCGGTAAAGAGAAGATGATTGCCCGTAAGATAAAAAAGTGTGTGTGGTTCAATGACGCTTGTTTCATTAGATTTTATTGGGTCCACGATCTTGACAACGTCTGGATGAATCAATGTACTGGAAACTTCGAATACGGCTACGAGTACATGGGTCTGAACGGGCGTCTGGTCATTACTCCGCTGACCGATAGAATTTACTTAACGATAACTCAGGCTCTGACGATGCAGATGGGCGGCGCACCAGCGGGGCCCGCTGGAACTGGGAAAACAGAGACAGTCAAAGACTTGGCAAAGGCTCTTGGACTTCTCTGTGTGGTTACTAATTGCGGCGAGGGAATGGACTATGTAGCGATCGGAAAAACGTTAGGCGGCCTCGCTCAGTGCGGAGCCTGGGGATGCTTCGATGAATTTAATCGTATAGATATTTCCGTACTGTCGGTTATCTCGACGCAGTTGCAGACCATTCGCTCGGCTTTGCAGATGAAAGTCAAACGTTTTGTGGTCAGTCCGTAATTGTCGTTACAAGCGATCTATGAATCAATCGCGTATCCATGATATCTAGATTAATTACCTTCGATTTTTAGTTCGAGAATCAAGATATCGCTTTAGACTCGAAGGTGGGAATCTTCATCACGATGAATCCAGGCTACGCGGGTCGTACGGAGCTTCCGGAATCTGTCAAGGCTCTTTTCAGACCGGTCGTCTGCATAGTTCCGGACAACGAAATGATTTGTCAGATAAAGCTCTTCAGCGCCGGTTTTCTCACGGCCAAAGTCTTGGCGAAGAAGATGACTGTACTGTACTCACTTGCAAGAGAACAGCTGAGCAAGCAGACTCACTACGACTTTGGATTGAGAGCTCTCAAATCGGTGCTCAACATGGCTGGCCATTTAAAGAGAACCTGCAGCGATTTGCCCGAAAACGTCGTCCTCATGAGAGCCCTCAGGGACATGAATCTGCCGAAATTTATTTTTGATGACGTTCCACTCTTTTTGGGACTCATAAAGGATTTATTCCCTGGATTGGATTGTCCACGGCTCGGGTATCCGGATTTCAATGATGCTGTGGAGAAAATGCTTCTGCAGGATGGCTACATCCTCCTTCGCGATCAGGTACCAAATACTTACCCATTGGAAACACCGGAAATTTTTTGCACTGAAAGAAAAAAAATAATACATTATCCGTTAAGTTTCGACAGTTTTTTCATCGTTGACTGTGAAAAATATAGTAAAAAAAAATATTTTAGCTCGACAAAGTCGTACAATTGTACGAAGTTATGATGACGAGACATTCGACAATGGTTGTCGGTCCTACCGGCGGTGGAAAAACGGTCGTCATAGAGACATTGTGCAAATCTCAAACTTATCTGGACAAGCCCACCAAAACTTACATCTTGAATCCAAAGGTATAAAATCAATACCCGAACGAATATGTTTCGTTTTTCATTCTTCTATGAGTTTATTCATGCGTACTTCTCTGTTAGGCCTGCACCGTTATAGAACTCTACGGTATTTTGGATCCTGCGACGAGAGATTGGACCGATGGCTTGCTCAGCAATATATTTCGCGAGATCAATAGACCACTCGACTCGGGCAAAGACGAGCGCAAGTACATACTCTTCGACGGTGATGTCGATGCTCTTTGGATCGAAAATATGAATTCCGTTATGGACGACAACAAACTCTTGACTCTTGCCAATCAGGAGAGAATAAGACTGCAAAACTACTGCAGTCTGTTATTCGAGGTACGATAAACAAAATATAGTAATGCAAAATAAAGTTCTGTCGAAACACAAATAAGGTGAATAATGAAGAAAGTGTTATTAATTGATACCCGTGTAAATGTGTCAGGTAGGAGACTTGCAGTATGCATCTCCAGCCACGGTTTCACGAGCGGGAATGGTATACATAGATCCGAAGAACCTGGGATATCAGCCATACATGGATCGTTGGATAAACGGCAGATGTAAATCGGAGCAGGAATTCTTTCACCTCATGTGCGAAAAATACGTGCACGGTTCACTGAAGCTAATAATCGACGGGATGCTCGGATTGCAGCAAGTCATCCCATTGAAGATGATAATTCCTCAGACCGCTCTGAACATGGTGACGCAATTATGTCACATGATCGACGGACTGTACCCGGCTAGACCCGAGGATGAATCACCGATCGTAGAACCCGGAGAAGTTCCGAGTCACGAAGAGGAAGTCTCGGTAGCCGAAAAATTGGCTGAAAGAAACGAGCTCCTCGAAGCCGTTTACATACAATCCTGCTACTGCTCTCTGGGTGCTTCTCTGGTCGCGAAATCGCGATCCGACTTCGACGAGTACACGAAGAAAATTTCGGGACTGATGATGGTCGAAGATACTCCGGAAAAGTTGGCAACGTTTCGTAAGGACATCATTGAGCCCTGAAAATATTTGATTAATTTTTGTCTTCAACGATTTTTATCTGTCATCAGGATACATACCGATATCAAATCGATCGCTTTTCGATTATGTGCTGGACATCGAGAAGAAAGTGTGGATGCCTTGGAAGTGGCTTGTGCCATCGTACGTTCACGACAAGAGTAAAAATTTCAGCGAGATTCTCGTACCGACCGTCGACACACTACGCACGACTTGGTTCGTCAAAATAATGAATAACTTGAAGAGACCTGTGTTATTGGTTGGAGAAACCGGAACTTCGAAGACCGCTGTTATACAGGATTTTCTCAGGGAGCTTCCTTCGGAAAAATTCGTGAATATCACATTTTTATTATATCTTTGTATATTTGTACAATTATTTACGTATTGTTACCTCGTTTAGAATCAAGTGCTTATAAATTTTTCATCGCGAACGACTTCGATGGATGCACAAAGAAACATCGAATCCGCGGTTGAAAGAAGAACGAGGGACGTTTTCGGTCCGCCACCAGGGAAGAAATTGATTCTATTCATAGACGATATGAATATGCCGATGGTGGACACGTACGGTACACAGCAGCCGATAGCATTGCTGAAGCTGCTCTTCGAACGAGGTGGATTTTACGATCGTGAAAAAGATTTGAATTGGAAGCAGATTAAAGATATCTGTAAGTTGACTTTTCTTGAACATTTGATACCGATGAAATCCTGAAAAAGAGATTTCCGTACTCTGCGATACTAGTGCGTGATTGCGGACTTTGGCCGAATAACTACTCGAAGTTATCGTAAATTCTCATTCCCACATGCTTGGAGTATTTATGCGACTCTTCTAATATTTATGTAACGCCTTCCGAAAAAAACGCCACAGTATCTCACACCCATTCTCCACACAGAGTAACACTTTCTATGCACAAGTTACGGAAAAAAAAATGTTTGTATCCAATGCAGTGTATCTGGCGGCTATGGGAAAGACCGGTGGAGGCAGAAACGAGGTAGATCCTCGATTTATCTCGATGTTTTCAGTCTACAACGTTACCTTTCCCACCGAGGCTACGCTAAATTATATCTACACGAGCATACTGTCGGGACACTTGGAATCCTTTCCCGAGGAGGTACAAGCCGTATCGAATATCCTTATTCAAATGACTCTCGAGTTATACAAGGTAAAGTGGCCAAATCATATACCTAATCTGCATTGCGACAAGTTCTCATTCAATTATGACGATCGGTCAATGAATCGATGAATCATCGATCGATCTGTTAATTTGCCAATATCGACCAATTGACAGGTCGTCACGACCGAGTTGCCACCGACTCCATCAAAGTTTCACTACATCTTCAACATGCGCGATCTCTCGAGAATCACAGCCGGTCTTGTTCAGAGCGATCCTGCATATTTTCCAACGGTCCAGCAGTTCGTCAGGCTCTGGAGAAACGAATTCACCAGAGTTATTTGCGATCGTCTCATAAACGATTCGGTGATTTTATTTATACATCGACCCTGTAGTGAACAGATGAGAATTCAGATTATTTTTTTAAGGACGAAGAGTTAGTGCGTAACAGTTTGGAATCAAAAATTCATGCCCTCTGGGACGAACAGCCTGAAGTCATACAGTACAGCCTGAGAAATCCTTTGCTCTTCGGAGATTTTCGAAACGCTTGCAACGAGGGTGAATCTAGATTTTACGAGGACTTGCTCGACTACGAAGCAGTCTACAGTCTTTTCTTGGAAGTAGGTCCAATTTTCAATCACCGTCTTTTTCAATTCTTTTTGTTTGTTTTGTCTTGTTCAAATTGACGATGTTGAATAATTCACACAGATTCTCGAAGAGTACAACGAGAGTAGTGCGAAGATCAACATGGTGCTCTTCAACGACGCTTTGGAGCACCTGACCAGAGTTCATCGTGCTCTGCGAATGCATCGCGGTCACGTCCTCGTAGTTGGTATAGGCGGTAGCGGAAAACAGAGTGTCATAAGACTCGCCGCTTTTGCCGCCGATTGCGATACCTTCGAGATATCTCTCAGTCGTGGTTACAACGAGAGCACCTTCCGCGAGGATATGAAGAGATTGTACAATATGGTCGGTGCCGAGAACAAAAAGATCGTGTTTCTCTTCACTGCCTCTCACATCGTCGACGAAAGCTTTCTCGAGCTCGTCAATAACATGCTGATGACTGGTGTTGTACCGTCTCTTTTTACCGACGACGAAAAGGAAGCCGTCGTAAGCGCGTGCAGAAACGCTGCCAAGGACGCTGGCTATGGCGTCACTAAGTTAGTAAATGAATCGATGGAGATCGCGTGGTCGAGTTCCATCATCGTTGAATTTTTAGATGACTCGACCCTCACCCGATAATAGTTTATTTGGTATCTTGTTGTTTAATCTGATCGCAGGGAAAGTGTTTGGGCCTATTTCGTCAGAGTGAGCCTGTCCAATCTCCGTATCGCCCTTTCGATGAGCCCGGCGGGGGAAACTTTGCGTGCGCGGTGCCGAAGCTACCCAGGACTCGTAAATAGCACGACTATCGACTGGATGTTTCCCTGGCCGGAACAGGCACTCTTGGCTGTCGCCAATGTCGTCCTGAGAGACGTGAGTCAATAACTAGCTCCCGCTTACCGTTAATCTCCAGTGCGATGTACGTTGATTTACTGACGATACAATATGACCGCAACATACGAATATCGAAACAGAATCCCAATATACCGGAAGAAAACCGTGAATCCATCGTCCGTCACGTAGTCCACGTCCACGTTTCCATCGGCCACTATACATCGGATTTCCTTGCGAAGCTTCGGCGCTACAACTACGTCACCCCGAAGCACTACCTCGACTTTATAAACACGTATCTGGATCTATTGATCGAGAAGAAGGAATACATAAAATCGCAATGCGAGCGTTTATCGGGAGGTAAAGTATCTAAACTTGGAACCAAATTCCTTAATGGCGTCCAAATGATACCATTGTGAAAATTACTACATAGGATTGAAAAAGATTGAGGAGGCTTCCGTAACTCTGGAGGAATTGAATTCGATCCTGGCAGTTCAGAGGGTCAAAGTTGCCGAGCAGACGAAAAATTGTGAACAATTGTTAGCATCGATCGGCGAGAGTACCGATGTGGCTATGGTGAAAAAGGAGATTAGTACGGGGAAGAGAAAAGAGATTGAGGAGCAGAACAAAGTCATTGCGAAAGAATCGACGGAAGCGAAGGAGGCGCTTGCCGAGGCTCAACCAGCCCTGAATGCCGCGAGGATCGCTCTGGGAGAGCTCGAAAAAGGCGACATTACGGAAATAAGGTTCGATCTCTTTTGCGATAGTCCTAACTTTCATGAAAATTTATAGTCTAATGTGTAATCGTCGCTGCTCATGAATAGATCGTTCGCTACTCCACCGGAACCGGTGCAAACAGTTTGCGAGGGTGTCGCTATAATTCGTGGAATAAAAGAAATTTCGTGGAAGAGCGCGAAGGGTATGATGAGCGATCCGAGTTTCTTGAGAATTTTGCAAGAAATGGACTGCGACCAGATAACACTGAAACAGCAGCAATTGGCCAAGGCACATCTGAAGAAATCCAACAAATTGGAACAGATGAAGAGTATAAGCCGAGCCGGCTACGGCCTATACAAATTCCTTCTCGCCGTCTTGGATTACTGTTCCGTCTTCAGGGAGGTGAATAATATTATCCCGCATCCATCTCTAAATTCCAGAGATCGTTTAATATTCCATGCTGACTCCTCAGGTAAAACCTAAAATGGACAGGGTTCAGGAACTCGAGGCCACCGCCGAACGGGCTAGGAAAGCTCTGGAAAAGGAGGAGAACGAGTTGAATAGAATAGAGAAAGAGCTGGCGGGATTGAACGCAAAATACGACAGAGCTATGGGCGATCGGCAGAGACTGCAGGAGGAAACTGATCTTCTCCAAAGACGCTTGATCGCCGCTGACAAACTCATCGGTGGACTGTCATCCGAAAATGCTCGGTGGCAGAAAGAATTGGAAAATCTTAACGATGAGATGCAAAAAATTATTGGCAATTGCTTGCTCTCGGCTGGATTTTTATCCTACAATGGACCTTTCTCGTACGAATTCAGAAACGAAATGGTCTACGGCAACTGGCAGACCAGTATTTCGGAGAAAAATATTCCACTGTCCCAACCTTATAGAATAGAGCAGCAGCTCACCAACGACGTGGAGATAAGCGGGTACGAAATCTTCGAATATACAGAGAAAGCGAATAAATTTACACAGATTTGTATAATCACAAATAAATTGTAGGTGGAACTCGGAAGGTCTCCCACCCGACGAACTATCCGTCCAAAATGGTATTCTTACGATGCGCGCCTCAAGATTTCCACTGTGCATCGATCCTCAACAGCAGGCACTGAATTGGATTAAAAAACGCGAGCAAAAGAATAATTTAAGGACAATTACTTTCAATGATCCGGACTTTATCAAGCAAGTAGAAATGGCAGTAAAGTACGGATTTCCAATAATATTCGAAGACGTCGACTACATTGATCCTGTTCTTGACAATGTACTGGGGAAAAACGTCCAAAGTAACTTGTCATCTGCGGCTCGCATGTCATTGAAATTAACCGATAATATCTACTGAGAATTTCATTCAATTGTCTTTCAGCTGTGGCAGGGCGGAGCTTTGTCGTCCTCGGCGATAAGGAAGTCGATTACGATCCAAGATTCCGAATGTATCTCACGACCAAGTTATCCAATCCTAAATTCAATCCGGCAGTCTATGCAAAAGCAACTGTTATCAATTACATGGTCACGACTACTGTGAGTAACTAACGAAGATTGCTATGGAATATAATCAATTTTTCATTGTGCAGTCCGATCTCAGAAAAATCGACGTTACAAAACATTTTAAAATACACGCGACTCATCGACACTGCCAGTGGTGACAAGAAAAAAACTATTTGCAGGGTTTGGAAGATCAGTTACTGTCCGTCGTCGTGAGGACAGAAAGGCCCGATGTCGAGGAGCAACGTGAGAGTCTGATCGCCGAAACGAGCGAAAACAAAAAATTATTGCAGCAACTGGAGGACAGTTTGCTTCGAGAAATTGCAACGAATCAAGGCAACATGTTAGACAACATTGACCTAATCGAGACTCTAGAGAACACTAAATCCAGTGCCGCTGAAGTCATGACGAAGCTTTATCTCGCCGATGTGACAGCGGTCGACATAAATAAACTTCGTGACGGTTATCGTCCAGCAGCTAAAAGAGGAGCGATTCTGTTCTTCGTTCTCTCTGATATGGCGACCATCAACTCCATGTACCAATATTCTCTCATGAACTATTTGGAAGTTTTCGTGTACTCCTTGAAGAAAGCACTACCGGATCCAACTCTCGTCAAACGCCTGCGAAACATCATAAATATGCTCACAAAGAATGTCTACGAGTACGGCTGCACCGGGATTTTCGAGAAGCATAAGCTTCTTTACTCTTTTCAAATTTGCACGAGAATCGAACAGAGTATCGACAGAGTTAGTCAGCCGGAACTTGATTTCTTTATCAAGGGCAACGTCACCCTGGAAAAATCTGCGCGGGCTAATCCCGCCAAGTGGCTTCATTCAAAGGGATGGGACGATATTCTTAAATTATCCGACGATTTTCCGCAACATTTTTCTCAACTCCCCGAGGAGCTTCAGAACCAAGTCGATGAGTGGAAAACGGTATTGTTAAGATGGTCAAAGTACTCAATTTTTTATTGGTCTCGTATTTTAAGCGGTTTTATGTACTCCAAACCTATTCAACAAGCGGATTAATCGAGAAAAACTCACTACAACATGAGAGCCTGTTGCCGAACAATTAATAATTGTAATATCAGCAACAAACTGATACTGATATGACTCACACTGACTGACAGAGGTTATTATGGCTCGGGAAAAATGTGATTTTCAAGTCTTCTATGCCATCTTTTACTTCATCTTGTGTTATCATAGGGTAGATAATAATTATACTGATATAAATGTATGTATCAGTATAATTACATGTCGAACGATTAATATTCATTACCATTCATTCACAGTGGTTTGACTTGGACGATCCGGAGTCGCAACAATTTCCCTGCGGCTATTCAGAGAAGGTCGGGCCCTTCGAAAAGCTTATGTTAATTCGCTGTTTCCGGGTGGATCGGGTTTACCGCGGAGTTATTAATTACATCAGCGAGATAATGGGCGAGCAGTTCATCACACCGCCGAACGTCAGCTTCGATATGATCTACGAGCAAAGCACTCCGACCATGCCGGTCGTATTTATCCTCAGTCCTGGCTCCGATCCGACCTCGGAACTCATGAAACTTGCCGAGCGATACGACTGCGGCGGAGGCAAATTTAGATACTTATCGCTTGGACAAGGTCAAGAGAAGGTTTGATTCGAATTATTTTTAACTGTGCCAATCGTAATCCGTGGAACTTTTCAAAACTCTGTCCATGATGTTTCCACTGTAGGCTGCAATAGAACTGCTGGAAAACGCTGTTACTAGAGGTCAATGGCTGATGCTTCAAAATTGTCATTTGTTGCTCGGATTTACTAGAGAACTTGAGAAAAGATTGGAATCAGTGGGTAAACCGCATCCAGATTTTCGGCTTTGGCTCACGACCGATCCAACCAAGAATTTTCCTATTGGTATATTGCAACAGTCCCTGAAGGGTACGTAGTCAAATATCTCATTTACGGTATCAGTACTTTAATCCAGTGAAAAATTAGTCTCTTTAGTTAAAGAAGATAATGGGATAATTTTTTTCGTCCTATATAAGAAAACTGCCTATTTTTCGCCGGAATCATAGGACTACATTGTTAAGTTTCCAAAATGTCGTTCATGTACTTACCGGTATCAATTTTATTCAGTCGTCACGGAACCGCCGAACGGTTTGAAGCTTAATTTGAGCAACACGTATTTCAAGATGAGTCCACAAACTCTGGATTCCTGCGATCATCCCATCTACAAGCATGTAATTTACGTACTCGCTTTCTATCACGCTGTCGTTCAGGTAACTTTAGTAGTCTTTTTTACGTAATCTTATTAACTGGAATGGAATTAAATTGCCATGCGTACATTGAAAGGAACGCCGCAAATACGGCAAGATCGGCTGGAATATAAATTACGATTTCAACGAATCAGACTTTGACGTTTGCACAAAGATATTGGATACTTATTTGACTAAAGCAATGGCAACCAAGCAGACGACTAGGATACCCTGGAACAGCCTCAAATATCTCGTTGGCGAGGTCGGTTGAAAAATAAAATAAAATTCGAAAAGACATAATTACGTTACCACGACAATAAAAAACTGCAGGTGATGTACGGTGGAAGAGTAATCGACAATTATGATCGTCGAGTTTCCAAGATCTATATGGACGAGTACTTTGGCGATTTTTTGTTCGATTCCTTCCAACCGTTCCATTTCTACTGCGACGATGCCGTGGACTACGTGATACCACCGTCGGGAGATCGGGATGCTTACATCGACTTCGTTGAGGAACTTCCGCTCGTTAACTCGCCGGAAGTATTTGGTCTTCATCCGAACGCTGAGATTGGCTACTTTACTGAAACGACGAAAGAGATGTGGACGAACCTTATAGAATTACAACCACAGACAGGTACAGTATCGTGAAACATTATAATTACATTTTCTTACTGTTTTTACCGCTTACATATTCACTTTTTGTTTGTACCGAAGCCGGCTCGGACGAACCCCGTACGTATAGCAAAAAATTGTTTGTCAAAGGTCTAGGCTTCGTGAAATAGGGATTCCGATCAATAAATGTAGTTGATTGTTCCCACCCTATCGTAAAATTACCCTCACAGCTCTGAGCAGTACGGGAATCAGCAGAGACGAATTTATCGAAAACGTGGCGAGCGAGATTCTGTCGAAAATTCCTCCGGAGTACGATATGATAAAGGTGAAACGAAACTTTGGCTTAGGTGTGACGCCGTCGGCAGTCGTGCTGTTCCAAGAACTGGAAAGATTCAACAAGTTGATCAGACGAATGACGACGACTCTTTCACAGCTGAGAAAAGTAAAAACATTCTTTACGTGTAACGATATGTTACGAACTTACGAATTATTTTCTCCAGGCAATAGCTGGGGAAATTGGCATGGATGCGACACTCGACAGCGTATCAGGCGCTCTCTACAATGGAATTTTGCCGAAGGAATGGGCAGCTTTGGCACCAGCCACGAAGAAAAATCTTGCTGGCTGGATGGAGCATTTCGAAAAGAGGATCGCGCAGTACACTAATTGGGTATATTTTATGTTGAAATTCGCGCGCGATGGAAAATACAGAAATAAGTTTGTCCAATTATATTTTCGAATTTTTCTTTCTTCCAGGCTGGATGCAACGAGCCCATAGTGATATGGCTATCGGGTCTGCACATACCGGAAACTTATCTCGCTGCTCTGGTGCAAATGGCCTGTAGAAAAAATAACTGGCCACTGGATAAATCCCTAATCTATACCGCCGTCTCGAAGTTTGTCAAAGCTGACGAAGTCGAAGAGAGACCCGAGCAGGTATCCAAAAATATATATCATAAAAGTCAAGAGTTTAAACTTAAGAATGCACCGCGCGTACCCTCCCAGCCAATTATTATTGTTATTATGCAAAATCGAAGATCTTAAAATCAGTAATACGGCTGATTTTTATTACGTCACGAAGTACCGAAATTTCGATCTAACAAAACGTAATTATACGGATTTTATGTTTTTCGAAGGGATGTTACGTCCAAGGGTTGTACTTAGAAGGCGCCAGATGGAACATTGAGAATCATTGCCTGAAAAGATCCTATCCGAAAGTTTTGATAGAAGAATTACCGATCATAACGGTAATACCCATCGAGGCTCACAGACTGAAACTTCAGGTACGCTCGTGCGAAAAAAGAGCAAAATCAACCCGTTTAATTTAAAAAAAAAAAAGAAGTTTTCTTTCTATTTAATTCATTTTTCAGAATACGCTAAAAACTCCTGTTTATACGACATCAAACCGACGAAATGCGATGGGAGTCGGTTTAGTATTCGAAGCCGATCTCGGCACAACAGAACACATATCTCTGTGGGTCCTCCAAGGAGTTTGCATCATCCTCAACACCGATTAGTTTTGTTCGACGTAAGTCTCGGTTACGTTAGTTCGCTTTCCCGATCTGGGGTAAGCAGAGATTATAGAAAGAGCTGTCTACAAAATCATTCACATTCTGCCACTTGACCCAATGATCACCCTGCAATTGTTTCGCGCTCTTGGCGCGCCCGACGAAATGCGGATCGACGACGAGAAGATACGTATTTTCCTTTCCTATGTGAATCCCAAAGATACCCTTGCTCGAACAGTCCATGTTACCGCCCATCATTCCAGGACATCCTGACAGTTCAAGATGTTCCTTGATTTTCTCTGTATGCTCTCCCAAATCCTTGCCTCGAAGAACGTGAATAATTTTGCTGCATACGTCATAGCACTGATCCAGCACAAGGCAAACCTTGCATTCAAATAAAGTTTTGCTTAATCGGCGAACCTTGTGAAATATGTTTCAGATGGTAAAAAAGCTTTCTACCTTTAACAAACCAATGATTGCAATAGAAACTGATCTTTTACAAGTAAATTTTATAATTTGCTGCCTTCACTTCAAAACTGCGATACTTAAGCATGTTTACACTTTCGCATAATGTGAATAATGTAAATAATAATGAGATGAATGAAATTAATCAAAAAATTTTTCAAGATGGTTCATAACGAATGGCATGGTTATGTGAAGGAATTTTTTTTAGTGTTTGTCAGTGTGAGAGTTTCAAGTTACCTCAAAAGACCCGATCCATGACCTGGAGCCTGCAAACGATGCCTCCTTATCATTTATGTCGACCAGGGTTTTCTGAATCTCCGGGATACTCGGCACCGTGCCCTTGGCACCTGTGTTAGCTCTTATCCACGATGCAATCGTTTGCAGAGTGCGATAGCCACAACCCCATCCCTGAAAAGTGTCCAAATTGGTTATTGCAAAAGCATTTACGATTGTAACCTCGTATGGTATAAACGGACGCAGTCAGATATGTACTCTGTCGTCGAATCCATCGCAAGCATAGTGCCAATATTCGTAATTGCCTTTGATAAGTGTAGTTTCGCCAGTTTCCGGATTGGGAAGCCCGTCGTGAACGTTGCGAAGCAAACTCATGGAATAGTCAACTGCCGACATCTTTTCAAATTGTTCGAACAACAACTGCAACCGACATTATTTAAGTAAATTCAACTGTCATCATCTAAATGCGATTGTAAAATTGTTTTACCTGAAGTCTGTGAAGCGTGTGAACGAGGATAAAAAAGCTGTAAGAGAAAACAAAAAATGGCCTTCCCGCCTCACAGCCATCTTACGCCTAAACCAACGAAACACGTTATAATGGGTCGGCGAAAACGATTCGGCTCTCTACACGAAAACAAACGCCTGCGATGCGTCAATGCAATAATGGATCGTGCATTCGAGCGTTTGTTCACATATCTGTTAATTCTGGATAGTATTCAGAGAGTCGCGGATAAAACTGCGCGAATCGTTAAGCTTTGTGGTGCAACGAACAAGTTCCGCGAACGCGCGTAGTCTGCTAGTAGGTGAACTGTGATACGGTAGTAACAAAGGGGGGGGGGGGGGAGAGTCGGGAATGCAGTCTCGCGGACTGCGCGTTGGGTTTCTAATAATTGCAGTCAAATACACGGTCCTCAGTTACTTCGTCTGGCGTTTTATAAACAGAGAAGTCTCGGATTCTCGTACGACAACGGAGGTTTGATCGTAATCGAGTGACCACGTCGCAAATTCGTCTAAGCGCGTGATAAAATAGCGACGTCTCACAGCGAAGCTGGAGCAAGCAAGAATTGCGTCACAAAACATTCGAGGATCTATAGTAGGAAGGCATTATTTTCCCAATAAGTTTCATCCTCGGTAAGAAATGCTCGCTGTGCCGCATTCCGTAAGTCAATTAACTCAGGCTATTACGCTTATTTAATTAGGGTAAATCCGTTACGGCCGCCTGTTCCGATACGGAGACATTTCGCGGGGTTGACAGGTACACAATAGGCTCGCTCGTACACAATAGATTCATTGATTTTCAGTCTCGTATCCCCATTACCTCGTAAACAATTATTCATGCCCACTAACGAATTTGCGTTCTGTCTGTTCGGTCTCGACGGAGCTCCGCTGGCTCGATTATTTTGCGTCACAATCGACGAAACTTAAATATCCTTTACGCTATGGAGGTTATGTTATTATCAAGGTTACTCGTGATTCATTCACGAACTCCGAACCCTGAGAACAATGGGGAAACTTCTCGAGACGCGGATGTCATTGCGGAGAAATTTTTGAGAAACGTTTTTTTTATACGGTACACAGAGAAACCGTCGATAATTAATAATTTTATAGTGTTTGTTTTTCATTGTTTTTTCGTTTAAAAAATTGCATTAATCAATTATTGTCACAGTGATGCTCGATAAGATGGTACACGGATAAGGAGACGAAGATATATATATATATCGTACATAATGTATGGAGAAGGAGACCTGAAGGCTGTGTCGGAAAGCTATCCAAAGACATTCGACTTGAGCACTACCGACGATCCCAACACAAGCGCTGCTATGGAGGATGACGAACACTTCTGCAAACTCGTCTTGTACAAAGAAATCCAAGATTCGAGGTAAGCCATACCGTCGATGAAATTCTATTTTTTCCGTTTCCAAAATTCATGTACAAAATTATGAAGTTGTTTTGCATAAAGACGTGTTTTTAATTTTATGTTGTACCAAATTTTTTATGTTCGACTGCATGTCCGATTGTTCACTGTTCTGTTTCTGTTCATATTTTAGTATCCTTATATCATTACTTTGAAAACTAAGTGTTTGTTATGAGCTGTAAACGGGTTTTGCTTACAGATAAATAGAAATAAGAATAATGATAACAAGAACATATTCAATATATGAAAGATCAGTGAATAGGGTATTTTCATTTCTTAAACATTAGGTTTCGTACTCAGTTCCATGCCAACATGTTAAATTTAATTTGTCACATCAGGTATAGAAATTTCAACAATTGTACATGAATTTTTACACCTGACTTTTTTACTGTCTTGTTTACCATAGAGTACGGCTATTTACTATAATGCTTTTTTAATTCCCAGAGTTCGAATATGGGACGTTGCGATACTTGTCCCAAACCTACTGTTTCTACTATTCATGTTAGCGAGATTCAATCGCGCCAGGCTGAAATTGAGGGCCACCAGTAGCCCAATCTTTTTAGCATTTTACGGACTCGTCGTATGTAACGTAGTAATATCAGTAGTACGGTGCGTCGTCTCAATGACCGTTAACGCTGCGGCACCGGTGGGCGGCAAAATTGACAAAGTGCTTTGGGTCACTGTGAGATTTTTCCTGCTTTCGACGGAGATGAGCGTAGTTATATTCTGCTTAGCGTTTGGTGAGCATTATCATTGTGTTCTCAAGTCGAGATATACTGATCCATTGTGTGAGAAAAACAATTGATTTTTCCATGCATTCCCAGGACACCTGGACAGCCAATCGAGTATTCGAAGGGTCTTACTCGCTACATCTCTGATAGCTCTCATATTCACGATAACGCAAGGTACACTCGAGTTAGTTTTACCAGACGACACATTCCATATCCCTAGCAGGGACTTTTACGTTTTCGGCCATGGGGGTATGATGTTCTGGTTTTGCAGCAGTATTGTTTTCACTATGGTATGTACATCGGAACAAAAAAAACCGCTGAAAAATGGCTGGTGCAAAATAATCTTACCTCGAAATTTTGATTTATTCTTCACAGTTGTACATCTTCATATTGATCCTTCCATGGACGAGATTGCGTGATAGATTGACCCTCCCGAGTAAGCTCGAACGTCTTCAATAATGGAAAAACAAAATTGAATACAAGTAATGAAAGATAAAATATTTTGTTTCAGATCGTAAAGTGTTTTACGTTTACGCCACTGCCCTGGCAACTCTGAATCTCGTACAATCCGTAGGAGCCGGTTTGCTAAATTACACGCAGAATCCTGCAGGCTTGTGCGTCGTCGATCTCACTGCCGCGGTTTATCTGACATTCTTCACACCGCTCGTTTATCATACATTTCTGTCGGAATTTTTCGGGTGAGATATCGTTTTAGCATTGCGTCCCGAGATTAATTTTTTTGCTTCATAACTGACACGTTTTCCTCTGCCGTTCCAGGATATCACAGCCGTCGATAAGCTTTTCCTACAAGGCACA
Organism: Listrodromus nycthemerus; assembly: GCA_963978505.1. Taxonomy (NCBI): domain Eukaryota; kingdom Metazoa; phylum Arthropoda; class Insecta; order Hymenoptera; family Ichneumonidae; genus Listrodromus; species Listrodromus nycthemerus. The sequence goes on along the minus strand of OZ021682.1, from coordinate 208,440 downwards.
GGTTGACGACGCAATGGACGAAGACACGGTGTCACTGCCGCACCAGCAGAGTTTTTCATCGCTAAGGACCGACAGCGATTACATCTATCAGGTCCATACTCCGTCTATTCACATGCCCCTGTACGAAACTCTCGCCTCAAAGCCGTTCGCCTCGAAGCAAAAAGGTTCCCTCTATTCCCTCGCATCCCGAAGGGACCTAAAAACCGCAAGTACGAGCCGCTCGAGTTCCCAATTAAGATTGTACGGCAATTCGCCCGTTGATGCAAAAACTTTGCTCAGCATACGGCGAAACACTCAAAAGAGTACCCCGGATCTCGGCAACCATCCTACGTCTGAAACGGAAAATTTTATTGATGCACAAAAAAGTACACCGGATTTGAGCTTCAATAGGCCCGGATGGAACTCCGAGACTTTCTCGACGAGCAAATATCCGGCTGGTGGCGCAGCTTCCGGTAGTGTCTCGAATTTGATAATATCGCCGAGTACCGCTAGCAACTTTATCTACAAACCCGACGATAATGACAGTAACGTCAATCTCTTCTCCGAATCTGGTAAAATTAGCTCGGGCAATGTCACGCATTTTCAAGATCCCTCGGCTTCCAGTGAGTCTGCGCTCTCGAAAAATTCGCGCCCGACGATCGAACGCGTTCCGCCGCCACTCGAGAGCAGCTTGGAAAACATTCTGAATATCGACGGTCGTGTCGAAAGTAGCAGTTGCCAACTTTCGAACTCGGAACAAAATTCGAGTATGCAAAATTTTATCGAATTATCCTCGTCGCAGGTCGGATACGCGGGTAACGGCGGAGACGCAAGTCCGTCGGTTAACATTGAGACGAGAATCGGTCCGGCCACTTCGTCGCACGATAATCCGCGATTTTCACGCGAAACCGAACAGTTTACGAAGTACAGGGAATCGGGCGGACTCGGTGATTACTTGCAATCTCTAAAATCCTCGAGATATCAGAGTCCAACGAAGAAAGAGCAAATAGGAAGCGGCAACGATCCTCAAACCGCACGATCCCCAGAGTAATCAGTCGAGCTTCAATATTGTAAATATTATCGGACGAAAAAATCGGTGTTCTGTCCGAGGAATCGCCATTCTTTATTTTCTTTTCCTTTTTAAATGTAAATATTGTTGCAAATTTTGATGACTATCACTTTTCAATCGAGCTTTATTTAGACTCTTCGAACGATTATCGAAAACGATCGTATCTACCCGTACTATTTTAGTATTATGAGTAATCTAGAAAAAAAAAAAATTAGAAGTATAGAGCGATGCATTCTTCTGGCAGTGCACATCGCGTAAATGAATTTATAAAACAACAAATTAACTAAAGATACTTGCATAAGAGTATCACACGAGCTTTTGTTCTATAATTGTACATATTAGCATGCCTAGTGGCTCTTCTTTATTAAACGTGTGGTTGTAGCGAGCGCACCATTGTTTTATTTATTTACACACTGGTTTGCCATACGAGTAATAACTGACCGCCCGAATTTCTTTCCGTACTCTTCAGAGAAACATGTTCATGAATTGTAAAAAAAAAAAAAAAAAAGAGAGAAAAGTCCCGTTAATCGGAATCAGACACTAATAATATTTCCGGGATTCACTTTGCTTCCTGCGCGTAGAATCTTTGAAATTCTACCTTTTTGTAGCTCGCAATTTCGCGTTCATTGTACGCTATGAAAAATGTCTGCACATTTAATGCACTACTGCGATTTCGCGTCGTTGCTTCATTGGCCTTGTTCGGCATTGCGCCGAACGACTCGAGGGGAAGTAAAAAAAAAAAAAAACTAGTTGTTCGCGAGCTTTGTAAGCCTGTAGCACCAGTCTGTGTATGTGTAAATCTGTCAACTCGATTATCATTCGGTGCTTAGTATAATAACGTGGTCGTAGTCAACAGTGAACATTATGGAGCTACGGTTAAGGCGCTTTTCTTAAGTCTGAACAGCATCGACCAAAAATCTTTTTTTTTCTTTTTTTTCGAGATGAAATCTGCGTTGGAGAATCCAAAGCGGAATGATGTTTTGTTTTGCAGAATCACAGTGTCTATGACTCAACACAATTCGACACCAATGCAACACCGGTCAACCCGCTTTACGCGGCCTCTCTCCAGAGTCCAGATAGCATTACTGGTTACAGTATAGACAGTCAAGATGCGCACGTCCAGCCCAATGGCTATCAGCAATAAAACGGTTGTTGGTATTTGTTTTTGTACTCAAAAAGAGAACCACGAGTCAATGCTCCGAAAGAGGTAACAATCTGGAATGAAGAAACAATGAGAGATACAGAGAGGTTTAAGATACTCGCGAGCAGCGAGTTGTAGGGGATATATTTTGTTCGAGTTAAAAAAAAACTTTTGTTTATCCCGACTACGCAGAACGAACAATTTCTAGTCGCTGTTATAACGCTGTGGTTTCGATTTAAAGAGTCACCGGAGCAGCGGTATAGTGAAACTCGTGAGAAAGGAACCGAAATAAGTGCATATTTATGATTAAAGCGTGAGGAGAGCCTTTGTGGGCTGTGTGTTTTTCGGGGAGTGAAAAACGTCGGTTAAATAATTTTGCGATTTTATACATTGGTCGGTGCTCGAGCACATTATCTTCACGAAGAATAAAGAAGTATAAATTTTCGTTTTTTTTTTCTATTGGTTTTTTTGTGTTTTTTTTTTTTTATGACGCATCGCCCCGAAAGCGCTTATAATTTGTCCGTCCTTCGTAAATGCACGCCGATCCCTCTTAGAGTTTGATTAAATGTAACGGGACTCTACGAAGAATCGACGATAAATTTCCTCGGTCCATCGGTTTATCCCTTGCTATTTTCCTACTTTTGCATCGAACGTGAACAAAAAAAATCGGGTCGGTACACTCCTACGGATGATAGAGAGGATTCGATTGAGTAACGATAACTTCGATGATAAACATAATTAGTATTAAGGATGAATCTTCGGTAAGGTGAAACTAATACCAAACACGGAAATAAAGAAAATGACGAATTAAAAAAAAGAAGAAACTCCATCCAACGGTGTATATAATAAGCGGTAATGTGTAATTTGCTGTAAAGTCATGTTAATTGCTATATTATATCTACATCATCTATATCGATATTGTACGTGCATAATTTATCAACAATTGTAATAACGGGCCTTGATTACTGAACGACGAGCAACGACGATGAGAATAAGAAGAATGTGATACAACGAGGGCGAAGAGGGGCCTGGCTCGAATGAAAACAAAAAAAAAGTCATACTCAATAATCCTTAAGTCCAATAGAACGAACGGCGAGGAAGAATTAAGCTCAAAGAAAAATCAAGCCTCGATCGATCAACAGAGGTGCGCGCGTGTATGAGTGAAAGAGAGTAAAAGAGAAATTCCGCGAGAATAATAAAAATTATGCAATTATACCTCGAAAAAACTATAAATGTACGCAAACAGGAATACATAACGTTCATTAACTTTCTTTTTTTCTTTTGTAATATCGAATCGATAAAACAAAACGAATAAAATTCAGCTACGACATTACCATATGAAAACTGTATACCTGCGTCTTTAATAGGATCTTCCAATTTGAATATTGTACATACATCGGTTTTTTCATATGAAAACAAAGTAGTGTACGGGGTATCTCTTGTCAATATCTACCGAAAAAACGAGTCACAAATATTCTTGTGGGCGACTCTGTTGAACGTCAAAGATATTTTACACGAAAATTCATAATGTGTGTCGCGGTGAAAGGCGAATTTTTGTAATTATATAGAGTGCAAGTGTCGACAGCAATAACGAACATCGGTATATTATATTATTGCTCTTAGCGGAACTGAAAATAAAAGTAAAAGTTAAGCCACAAGATTTAACAGTTATTTCGCTGAAATTCAAAATTCTCATTGTCAACCCCGACAATCCATCTATATGCAATTGAGGCACTTAGTAGATTACTTGATTATGACAAAACAACAACAACGAGAAAGCACGGATGCGACAGTTGACCCTAAAACGAACGCAAGTGGTGAGCGATCACTGATAGAATTAAAAAATCCTCGGGAATATATATATTTTTTTCGTAAAAAATTTCGCGATAAAACGATTAAATTGTAATGTAAACACGAGCGGGTTACTCACGAATATACTATCGTCTGAGCTTCGCGAATATAATTCCAGTGACGTCTATAGAATTTTGCATCAACCTCCGAGAACAACAAATCACAGTACTTACTGCGCGCGTGATGACGGATTGAATTGCCGGACGTTCAGACATCACGAATGAATTAAGACGATACGATCCTAGACCCAGTCATTATGCACGTGGGGAAACAGGATAGTGATCACTCGTTTCGTTTGCAACGTCGCGCAACCTGACTATATCTGCATTCTAATGACTTCTCATATATTCACGTGTGTATAGGTAAATAATTTTTTTTTCTTTTTTTTTTTCACCGCAAGCGTTCCAATCGTGCCGACAAGAGGCTTCCTTGCAAATTGTCACGTTAGACGAGCAAAAACTTTGTTAGTAAGTAATGCCTTTCGTTTTATTGCACATACCTAAGGTAAGCTCCGATATTACATCTGTGCATGGTGCGTCACAAATTTGATGACTTTCTTCGAACGAATTATAGAATTGTGAACGATATGAAATATTTACGATTTCGCTTCGCAAAGGAATTCCGTTAGTTATGTATATTTCATATTTTCGACGAAGGTAGATGATGGAAATTCCATGTTTGTCTCACCGTCGGGTCGTCGGTTTCGAGAATTTCGAAGACTCTGGCTTCTGAAACGACACGGTGCTTTATAATCGACGCATATAATCATTACATCGAACCGCGAATGTACATACGGCCAGTTTTGAGATATTCTCTGAGAGGAGGCTCGAGTACGGACACCGGTACAGCCATGTTGAGACGGGGATAGATTTTACTCTTCGTCGTCGATATTGCGTTGCAAACGACCATTCCCAGCATCTCACCGGTGGACCATCGAAGTATCGGACCACCGCTCGATCCACTTTGAATGCAGCACGTTGTCTGAAGCATGCATCCCGTCACTCGAGAAACGTTGCCTCGTGTTATCGTAGGAAAGCGCGAAGAGAAGAATGGAAATCCAGCACTCCCGACCACTTCACCTACACACTCCGACGTACACATTTAAGGTGACGTAAAACATCTTTGCTCGTAAAAGACATAGCTCGAATTTTCAAATGAATTTTACTCGTTGGTACTCATTTTTTCCGAAAGAAAAAATTCGGCCCTGACGCCAAGTTACCGTGCGCGACGAACTTTAATTCAATTTTTTCGCATAAAATTTGGTATCGTCGAGAAAAGTTCGTGCGGTTTCGATTACCGTGTACGGAAATAGCATAGAGAAGATAAAAATAAATAAATAAGAAAAAATAATAATTTTATAGTGAAAAGGCTCGTGGCTTGGTAAGTTGCCATAACCGGAAGTGGGTGACTTGTATCTTACCTCGAATAACCGGTCCGACGTCGGCGATCGTGATGGATCTCAGCGTGGGTTCTATTTCCCGAGGATCGACCCTCAACACCGCGACATCGTAAGGCTTGCCTTTGCTCGTTCGATAAACCAATTTCGCCCACGTCGATGACGACCCTGAGGATCGTGGATCGTCGTCTCGACGAAGGACAACCTTGATGCGACTCTCCGGCGCCTGGGACACACGATCGTCGCGGCATTTACGATCGACAGAACTCTCGACGATTTAATTTAACTCTACAGGCGGACATTGAATTTTCATGCTCCCACTTGTAGACGACAGGGATGACGATCTTTCTATAATTTCCGAGTGTATTGCAATATATATTATCCTTGCCTTGTGAACGACGTGCGAACATGTGATTAGCGTTCCCGTCCTCGCGTCCAATATTATTCCCGTGCCCCATCCGTCGCCGCATCTTACGAGCACCAAACTCTTGTCGAATATATCTACGAATCAGTGAAACGCATTGAAAGTAAATACATTTTTTTAGGAGGAACGCATTAGCGATGCAACGGAAATCGACACTGTTCGGCAAGATTTATGGCCAAGTTAAACGATTGCGGAAATTGAAATCAAGACAGTGGTGAAATTTACCAGCGATTCTCGTGTCAGGTTCGTTGAAGATTTTCCGGTTAACGATCCATGACGACAAGTGTTCTTCGTTGCCGATGAGTGACGTTCGTAGACAAGGAAGAATACTAGCTGCGAAGGTGTAATCCACCCACTCGCCGCGGCACCAGCTCAACGGGGCAATCACCATTCCGCATATACCTCTTCTCGTGCCGCTAATGAAAAATATATTTACGTATATATATATATATATATATATATAGAATACGCAGTTTACGATAACGATCGTTATCATAAAAAAGAAGAATCCGTAATGTTAATGAATAAATGTTGAAAATTTTTGAAAACGTTCAAAGGTGTGAGAGAGCGAAAAAAAAAATGGTAAATGTTTTCGGATACAAGAAGCTTTGCGAGGAAAGGGACATTTGAAGAAATAGTTACGGAAATGTAAATTTTCAACTGTGAATTTGAATATTTTATGCGAAACAGGGATTTTTCGAACTTACTCTTGTTCGGTGACGTAAACCGGAGCACCCTCGGATCCAGGAACTGAATTGGCATCCGTGAGGATGATACAGTCGGCCTCACCGAAAACGTTACTCACAACGCCACGCGAGATCGAGTCTATAAAGACGGGATTTCCGAAAGGAGTCGACGATACTTCGACGAGGGTTGACCGAGGAGATATTCGAAGAGACGGTGCGGATTTGTTGGTGAATCGAGTCAGAGCTTGCCGTGCCCGCGGGACCACGGCGTCGTTCGCGAGGGACCTCTCGGCCGAATTTTTCTTCAGATATATCATTAAAAATATCGACAGCAAGGAACCGTCGACATTTCGAGTTTTATCGAAACTCCAGGTGAACGCGAGCTCCCGAAATGTTTTTTCCAGCAACGGGCATCTCCATGCTACAGCGACGCAGCCTTCGATTTCCTCGATCCTCGGACTTTGATGCTCCGTCGAGGATTCGTTGAACCATTCGCTCGAGGGGATTCGATACCTATTTTCAGATTTAATCGTTCGTTAAATTTTATCGTCCAAGCTTACCGTCTTACAGTATTTTAACGTTACTCAATATTATCCAATGTCACAATCGACACTCTACATTCGGACGAAAAAAGGAATTTTTTCGTATACATTAAATCGTCGTGGAAAATTTGTTCGACCGTTGCCGATACAATTGTCAAACCTCGATTCCTGCCGAAAAACTCGTAATTCGAGATCGTCTTTGGCATCGGCGGGCATACTCGTAAATTTCCCTGTTCGAACTTTCGCCAGGAATTCTCGAAGTGTCCGGTTGCTGGCGACTCTGTGATTCAGCAGGCTCCCGTGTGAGACGACCCAGTCGTCGTTTATCAGAATTCCCGATGCCCCGCATCCTTCGTTCCCGAAAGCCCTCGCGTACGTCAACGCTACGCTTCTCGTGGATTCCTTCATCGTTCGGCTTCTGCGAAATTTTCATAGACACACGATAATAAGATACGAGATAAATTGCATATTCCACAGGAATGGAACGAACCATCGGAGCCACGACAGCATGCGATGATAATAACAATGATAATAATAATGATAATAATAATGATAATAATAATGATAATAACAAGAGAGGAGTAAGCACGGGGTTTGTTACGACCTCGTTCCAATCAAGGACAATATCGATTTCATCAGACAAATGGATATTCAATATATTCGATTGCGCGTGGTGGATGCTTCGAATCATCCGGAATAGCCGGAACGTCAATCGGCGGGACAGTCGTTCGAACGGGAACAAGACGAACGATCCAATCGACCGCTGCTGCGTTCTTCCGCAATACAATTGCCACGATGTTGGAATTGAGCCTGGGGTCTCGTTATTCCCGATAGGTTTCATCGAATTTATCGTTTCGGATCGCGTACACGGTATGAGGTAAACTGCGCGTCGATGAATTGTCATTGCATTGTTTTTTAAACAGAGTTCCTAATTTTTACCGGTGTCAACGGTAATAGTACAAATTGTCGTACAAATTGTCGTACAAATATCCGATACAACAGCGGAGTCACTCGCGTATGGCCCAAAATTCCAACGAATGGAAAGAAATATTTTATTTAGCGCCGTGAAATATTCATACGTCATCGCGAACCGTTCGATAAAATTGAATGGGGTTAATGGGGAACTTTTGCAAACACGGCAAGTGGGTTCAACGAATTTACATACAACTTCCGTCGTACTCCTCTTTGCCTCGATTTCGTTCAGTATTTTGCCTCACTCCGCACGCATCGATCATTAATCTTTTTAGTCTCAATATTGATGCAGTAATGTTTGCTCCATATATATATTTGATTTAGTCGTTTCGCGGAGCCTATCGCGGAGCGATCTAATAGTTTTGGTGCATTAATCAAAGCTGGCACGATCGAGGAAGAGAGATGATTTCGTTCGGCGTGAGTGTCGTCGGCTCTCGAGCCGGGGAATGTTTCGCTCTATCGCGAAGAAGCGCGCAGTCGCACGCGCTGTGGATAAAGCCTCTTCTTCGCTACGCCAGTTTGCTCTCCCTACGGTGTCAGCGTGACCGATCGCTCGTACCATAACTGACTCCGCGCGATGGAATATCCACGTAGATCTTTTTTCTGAGAACCCGAGAGGCTCGAGAGTAACGAAGATACGTACTACGTAATCGTGAGTCACGCTCACTGACGTAAATCACCCGGCAGCGCTGAACATCGCGGATCATTGAAAACCAGAGCAAAGTGCAAAGGAGCAAAGGAACAGCGCGGAATTAATTGCGAGAGCGCACGAGAGAGAGAGAGAGAGAGAGAGAGAGAGAGAGAGAGAGCGGTTACACGATCGACGCCAATAAATCCTACGCGAAACCTCGCTCGACGCGGAAAATCGTAGATCCCGTGTTTCATCTTCATCAGGCTACAAACAAATGTGTCTCGGGCAAAATTGGCTTCTGCATTTTTAAAGAAAACTCGGAGGTCCATCGAAGCCCGGCAATTATTTTTGCTCTTTAATGTACAGCTAATTATTCGGGACCCGACAATCCTTCCTCACTTCTCAAACTATCGTCGCTGTAGTCATTTACATTTTAAAAACAACAACAACAAAAACATGCAAAAAACACAACCTGACAACAATAATTTGTCGATGGTCGTCCGCAATCGCGGTTCTTGATTCAACACAATTTTTCAATGACTCGAGAAACGGAAGGACAAGTTTGTACAGTGCGAGGGAACGTTTTTACAAAGTAACTTTATTTGTTTCTTATGTCCAGTCGAATAATCGTCGTAAGTTAGCAGCGAAACTTTCCGGATATTGATAAAACGGCGCAAGGACAAGTCGAGTCCACGTGAGCGAAGGACTCTGTTTTTTCCCCGCTTATTCCGTTATCGGCATGTGGCTCTATCGTACGACCTCGAGGAAGTCGCCGCGAGTCCGCGCGCTCTTCACAATTTTAAACTTGCTAGTACGGTACATACGAAATTTCGTTATTGTAATAAAAGCGTGTTGAGAAAATTCCGGAAAAATTGAAACTCTCATAACTGGAGAGCGATTTGAATTATCGAGCTGAAATTTGTGGGTGACTAGGTAGAGGAGCAAATCCGCAATGTTTCTTTATGTACACAGGGACTTTCAATGACGTTGAAAAATGCCATGGTCCAGCCAATCGTACGATCCATGGTCCCGACTTAAAAAAATAAGAAAAACAACAACAACAAAAACACATGTTTTCACCGCCATCGGTCGACGCTCCACAATCGTCGTGGCTATTCGAAGGTAAAATTGATAGGAGCGCCGCCGGCTCGAAATTTTTATTTGCCTCATCTTCAATCGTGAATACTAGCGAGTCGACATTATAGTTATTTTAATTCGCAAGTTATTCACCGAGTCTAATCAAAGATAGGGCGGAGAACCTTCCGTCTGCATCTTCGTCGCGCCGAACGACCCTCGTCACCCACTTAATTTCGCGGCGCGGACGTTTCTTTCTCTCTCTCGTTTTTTTTTTTTTTTATTTTTTTTTCCACGTTCTCTCGACGCTCTTTTTCTTATTTTTTTTTCCCCCACGTTCGCACACACGTGTCTCTCGAAGCGTCTGGAGGCTGCCGCTAGGGTCTCGTCTAAAAATAGCAGTGGTTCGGGAGTCGAGAGAACACGGACGTTGAAAGCGGCGTGGAAAAATGACGCCCGGGATAATCAGGGGGCGGTAACTGATGAGCGGAGGCGAATGACTGCCACTCGTCGATGATTGATCGCTCACGACGCCCGATAGCCGTGTTACCATACACGAGGATGTTGAAGGAAAAAAAACAAAAAAATGTCATTCTCTCGATTACAATCGGCGTGTAATAGAAGCGAACGAGCGAGATTTTTGGAGAGCAGCTCGGCAATGGCGAACGTCGCCGCGGCCTGTCGTTGGTAAACGAGGTCCGACCGCGGGCACGAACCGGCCGGCCGTGATCGAAGGATCCTCTTACGCTCGCAGCGAACGCCGACGTATCGCGTGACTAACGCCCAAAGGACGCGATTCTCTCTGTGCGGGCATGCGAATCACGCCCTTTTGATTTTTCGTCGCTCGACGAGGCCCGGTCGAAGCGTTTACGACAAAAAAAGCACCGCGCACGTGCTTCAAATTTTCCAAATGTTTTTCATTGAAACAGCCAACGATAAAGTTTATTTATTTCCAAAGAACACGATTTTTAGCATGGAGATTTTGTCGATCTCTCCTTTGCTCAACGATGTATCCGTGAATAATAACAGGAAACTTGAAATTGCGACTGCGCGTGACAGGTGAATCGAGCGGCGATGCATCGAGCGCGGTTGCTCGCCCGCAGAGAGCGGAGAACCGTTCGCGAGCGCTCTACTCTCGCGGAAAGTGTGCAGAAACAAATATGTATGTATATTAAACAAATAAATAAATAAATAAATAAATAAAAGTAAAGTAAAAGTAGAAAAAAAAAAAAAACGGTTTAACGTCCAGGTGCGGGACTAGTTTTTGCTCGGTCGTACGGACGCGGTCGAGGCAGCGAGGAACGCGAGACGGCAGACCGCTTGGCACCTACCGGTGATAGCGGATACGAGGTACGATCGCTGCACGGTGCAAGCGACACATCTGTCCTCTTCCGCTCGGCAGGCAAGCCGCGACTTCTTCCTCGCGCGTATCGCGCGAAACGCTCGGTTGCACCTCCATCTCCCTCCGTTCTCCATCTCGGCCCCGACTCGCCAACAGCCAGCGGCAACGCCTCTTTTCCCGAACTGAGCGAATGCAGCTGGACGTCCACCGGCGTCCAAACTCTCACGGTGTATTTCTTCGTGCATTTACCTATATGCATACTCGACACATAACACGCCGCGCTCGTATCGACCAAGGACGTCCGAGCGGTAGACTCGTTCTTAGATAAGATTATTCAAATTATTTTTCTTTTAAAATAAAATATATTTCTCAACGAGTTCCTCGAATTCTTTGCATTCGTCACGGGAACTCAATTGCATAATCATAAATCTTATCTTTGCATCCGTTGCGACGCGAGAAGCGAATGCGCGCGACTCTTTCGCCAGCTACAAAACCACAAATGTCCGTTTTTTGTTTTTTTTTTTTATTTTTTATTTTTTCCTTATCATCGTGTTTTTTGTTTTTTGTTTTCAATGAAAAAGGCTCGTTAATGATATTGGAAAAATTGTCGTTCGAACAGGCACAACATTTTCAGAGTGACTCGAGCTCATCGAAAACCGCGGTTCGACTTTCGATGGTCGCCGTGTTTGCCGCTGGCAAGTAGTAAGAGACGGCTTCGGTCAGCCTCGAAGCCCCCCGCCGCCTATACGGTTGCGTCGCTCCATTGAATTTTCACTGCAAACCTCGATAATGATTTTCTCGTAACCGTGGCAAGTTGAAAAAAGGCGTATCAACGACTCCAAGATAAGGGCAATTACTTCGACGGAGCGATAAACGATTTTTTCGTTTTTCGCGATTTAATGGAGCGTCATCTCGTAGGTTGTTTCGCCGAGGTGAGCATCCTCCGTAATGGCGATATCTTTGATTATTCTCCCGAAGCTATATAATCGGGACTTCCGGTCGGTTCGCTGCGCGGATCAAATTCCACGTCGCTAGTCCTTTTCCATTGCGGAGAATGAAGATAGAGTGTGCGGACGGAGAGACCGTCTTTTTCGCTACTATCGATATTCCGGGTGCATTATCGTGTATCGCAGTCGGCGGCGAGTTACAATGGGACACTCGTGCACAGGTGGTGGTGCTCGAGGTGAGGCCCGCGGTGTTGTTCTTTATCTTACCGAGAAATCTTGGTTACCGTGCGACTCCGCAGCATCTTAACGAACGGCGGAGGGAAAGAGCTGACGAGAGAAAGAAAAAACTTGGCAATGTCGTCGGGGATTTGTCCTTCGACGATGCCGTAGGTTCGACATACCAAGCGTTCGCGATCTACATAGATATTCGTTGGAAAAGAAAAAAATACCAATGAATCTCGTAATTGAAATGTACGAATCGAATGGACTCGACCAACAGCGAGTTTCGATGGAACGAACGGATGCTCCCGGGAGTCTCGTGGAAAAATTGTTTACGGGGACAGCGAGGTGGCAGCGGTAGCTCGAGATTCGTGATTTCATTAATGGAATTCGTGGAGCGCGCGATGGGAAGGATAGCAGTGGCCGAGGCGGAGGAGAGGCGTGAGTCGCGCCTAGACAGCGTGGCATCCGAGAGCGTACCTGCCGCTCGTTCCAATATATATACGTATAAAGACCGAAGGGAAAGTCTCCGGATCGTGTACTACGTGAGAGGAGGCAAACGAGCCAACTCCGCTCGGGTGCGAGGCTCGTTCGCCACGGTGAATTACGAATTCACGGAGGATAGCCGCGCGTACACCGATGCGCGTGTACGCGCATACGGTATTTTACGTGAATACCTCGTCGCGTTAGACCGAACTGCTTCGAGCGGTTATACCGCTATAGCTGAACGTTGCGAAACCCACCGCGCAATCACGATAAAACTAAAATTTCATCGCGGATCGAATCGCGGAACGATTCGTCAAAGTGTGTACGATCACCATTGCCCACGAGAACATTATTATTCGTACAATGCAACGAGAGTTCGAGCGAACGTGTGTACACGGTGCTATTTATTTTTCATAATTGCCCGTTCAATGATCGAGACGACTCGACTCGAGTTTTTCGTTATTTTATTTTCGTTTTTATTTTACGTAACGAAATGTCATGACTCGGGAGTACGAGAGTACGCCCGAGGCGCACGATCGTACAGCGGATGTGTGTCGTGGATTTAATGGAGCCGAACGTTCCCGTGCTCGTGTGAGAGATACACGAGCGCAGTGAGTATATTTAACGAGAGGGGAGGGGTAAAAGAGGCAGAGAGCCGAGATAGTTCCGCGCGGCTCGGAATTGCCGTGGATCGCGTTCGTTCGCTCCTTCGCGGCTCGCCTAGACAGCGTGGCAGCGAGCGAGTCCCGCTATCGGTGTAGTATCTCCGCGTTCGGTTCAGTGTGAGAGATATTTGAGTTTGTACGGAGGCTCGGTCTGTTCGCGCGTACCCGGCGGCCAAAGGCGTAAACGCGCGCGTAACGACGACGGTTCGTGAATGCGGTATGCGCGACGGGAACGCCGCGCGCTCCTCGATACACGAACGCCGATACTCCCGCGGGACACGACAAAATCTTTCCACGATTTCACCATTGTATCCGTTCGTTTTATTCCCTGTCCCGACGCAACGCGTACGATATGTCGATGTGGGGGACGGTGGCATTTTTGTTATTTATTTATTTTTTTTTTCAATTTTTTTATTTTTATTTATTTATTTAAACTATTTATCGGAAACGAAAGTTCGAAGTGGAAAGGAGTCGGCGGGACGCCTGCTCCGAGATACGTAAATCGACCGGTGAACGCATATTTTACCGGGGCGCGCTTCGAACGGACGAATCTCAGGGAATAAATATATCCCACGAATCGATCGAGAGATCAATTTTCTTTTATCCGACTTTCACGGACGCTCAAAGTTCCGCTCGGAATCCGATTGGCATTGTTCGAGGCTCGAAAGCGCGTTCCACGCGGAATTTCATTAAACCACGAAACAAAGAACCAACGACGAAGAACACGATTCATCGTTGTTGTTTCATTGGAAATTGATTTTTTGGAAAATGTGACGATATCTCGTCGAGATGCTTTTTCGTTTGTTTACAGATAAATTAGCACAGCGATCTTTGGAGTGTCGTTCGCGCGAGTCGAGAGTGAAATTAATCTCGGTGCGACTGTTATACGTACGATAGTAGCGTAGCGCACACGTATCAATGAGGAAGTAAGATTGAGATTGCGTTACATCCGTCCGTGCCGATAAATAATTCGTGTATCCATAGATTGCAATTTGTTCGAGATACACAGGGACCGGTATCGCGATCTAATCGCGAGAGGTCCCGGCGTCTCTCGTGACCGTGAGAACGATCCCCACTGCCACGCGGCCCTTTCCCTCTTCCCCCCCTCCCCCCCCCCCCCTCTTCTTTATCGTGCGCCATTAAAAAAATAATAACGAATTAACAATTCCGAGGGAACGGTTTGTGGGTCTATTGAACAAAAATATAGCCATTCAACGGTAAAATTGAAATATTTGTTTGAAACGATCGACGCGCAAATAAATTGGCAGCGGGATGGAACACGGTACAATGACGAATGTGAAAGGGGAATGAGAGAGAGAGAGGAAGGAGTCGCGAGTGTGCCAGCGGCGAAACGAGAGGTCACTCTGCATTCCGTTGTCGTTGCGACGAATCGTTGATTCCCCGACGGAAACCCGGTTTCACCGGGCCAACGTCCAACTCGCGACAACGTTTTCGAAGTAGGCCTTTTGCCTGGCTCGTGTGCCGCCCGAAGATACTCGCGTATGCGTCAAACTACGCGCGAGTCCATCGGTGACGCGCGGACCCGACGCGCTACCGAGAAACTACGCGATCGGACTGTCGGCCCGAGTTTCCACGCGTCTATCCTGCGGTTATCGACACACTCTTTTTTTTTTTTTTTTTTTTTTTTTTTCTTTTTCGTCACGATTCATTGACGGACGGTCGAACGAGTGGTCGGTGGTGGACCTCCGAGATTCCGTCGACCGTTCCGAACGCAATCCGTAACGTAATTCGTTTATCCTTTGCCGCAAAATTCGTCATTCTCCGATATACCTTTTTGTTCTCGAATTGGCATCTTGTTGATTGGCGCTCGATCGTCACTCAAATATTATCGTGGATCGTCCGTTGTGGCAGAGAAATATTTTGGCGCGTGTCCACTCACGTTTTGGTCAATGAAGGAGGATGAAATTAGAAGCGAGTGTGCGAGCTCGAAATATCCCGATCTTGTTTCCACGAGTTCTCTCGCGGATCTCCGATTATGCCACGCGCCGGTCATTCACTGTCCCGCCACGTGCGACGCTCAATTGCCCTCCACCCCCTCAGCTTTGTACGTTCGCACACGTTACACACGTCAGTGTGCTCCACTTTTCTTCGTCGTCTTTGACTTTTTCCACCTTCGCGAGAAACATCCGTGAGAATACACATTGTACGCAACGCCTTCGTTTCATTGTACTTTGTACGGTGGAAAAAACGAAAACAACAAAAAAATTGCAATTTTAGGCAACGATCGTCCTTTGACCTATCAATGAAATTGAGAATATATCGATGGAGGAACTCTCTCGAATAACTTTTCCATCCGGACGCCGTACGCTTCAGGCTCCGATCGTGTACAGTCGACGTCCTCGATCATCGGTTGCTCCGGAGAAAAATAAGAGAAAGAGGGGGAAAACAAAACAAAAAAAACGATACGTCGTTCCGTTCTCCTCTCGCTCTCATTACCAAGATTACAGAGAGAGATCCGTTTGAGCGGGCTCTCGTTTGGCAAGTTTGTATCGAGGTCTCGACGAGAGCGTTACGCAATTAGGACGAGTCGCCGCTCGCGACTAGGGGCGGATCGCCACGGGAAGGTGAGGGTAGAAAGCGTCGCAACGATCGGACGATGACGGGGGTAGAAAAAAAGAAGAAAAAAAAAAAAAAAGGGAAAGGAGACGAGACGCACGCGGTCCAAAGATACGACGTGTGTCACAACTATCGCGTCGTGGGCGCGCTCGCGGGCGCGCTCGCAGGCGCGCTCGCAGGCGCGCGCGAGCGCGAGGGATCATCGAGACGGATAATCCGGAGGGTTGGCTCGCCCGCGTCGACGATATCGCTCTTCTTTCTCTCCGTGTTTTTTTTTTTTCCTCCTTCGAACATCCCCGCCCAAAGCGCGCTTCTCCCGAGAAGGTGGTCACCCGTCGTGAACGCCGCTCGGGAGACTCCTATATATTAGAGTCGCGGCGTCCCGACTCCTCCATCATAAGCCCAACAGGAGTCGTGCTACGTGTGTCAGACGCGACGTTTTTTATCGTCGTTTGTATCTCTGTGCTTCGATAAGGTCCGACAGCAAGGTGAGTGCAACACACGCGGAAACTATCGGGAAATCGTGTCGCGTAGTCACCGAAATTGTTCTTATAGATGTACATATTTTGATTTTTCAAACACACGGTTTTCTGCAAAAAAAAATGGAGGACGAAAACCCGGAATATAGTCGAGACTCGAGGGATCGATATTTTAAAAAACGAACAAAAAAACAATAAAGACGTTGTCCGAGTTCCAAAGAGGCCGTTTAGCGAGGAACTCGTGCTCCGAACGGTTGAAAAAGTATCAAAGTCCGTTCGGCCTTTGGAATTTTTTTCGAAGCTCGTTCGAGGATAAACCCGACGCGACGCTAATGACGTTCGAACGGTGAATCGGAATCGCGCGTCACACGAGCGCGAGTATCGGGAAGGTTCGCGCGGGTCGCGAGCGAGTGTACGGATGTGCGTCCAGCTGTCTGCTCGAACCGTCGACCGACTAATTATCTCTTAATTCGAGTCAATTGCTTCTTGGCACGAGGACGCGGATGATATCACGAACTCGAGCCCGTGCCGCGAGCCGAGCTCGGATCCATCCTCTTGGATTCCCGGGAGGCTCTCTTCGCCATAATTCTTTGGCTAAACGAATCGCGCTCATCTTCCGTCGTCGTCCCTCCGGGCTGCGTACGAGCCCTGTATCGTCGCGGTCTTCGTCGCGGTCTTCGTCGCGGTCTTCGTCGCGGTCTTCGTCGCGGGTCCTCGACCGATTATTCTTCATATCGAACATTTTATTTTGATTATGGAAGCAACGACAGACTCGTGAATGAAAACGTCAAAGACGCTCGTGGTACGAGACTTTGGAGAATTTTCATTCGTGGCAGATTCGAGGAGAAAAGCGAGACGCTTTTAGCGAAGAAATCAATGACCCATCGATGGATAGCGAATCGAGTATCAAAATCGAGAAAAAATTATGCGCAGTTCAATGTTACGGCTGGCACACTTCGCGCCACGCTCTCGATCGACGCTCCCTGACGGACCGCAGCGAGACGACTTTCGACGCGCTTAATTAATGTCGATGCGACGGAAAAATGGTACGCGTCGCGATAAATAACTCGAGTTCAATCGGTCGACACCGGCATAACTGAGGTTTATGAAATTGCTCGGCGAGAGAGAGAGAGAGAGAGAGAGAGAGAGAGAGAGAGAGAGAGAGAGAGAGAGAGCGCATCGGCAATGTGCTCAGTCCAATTTCGTTATTTCAGCCGGTCCACCGCATCGTTCGCGAGAATCGTGTACGCGCTTCTCTTTAAAATCGTCGAGTGACAAAATTCGGCGTACAATTTAGTGAAAAGCGAAGCGGTTGTAGTTTTCCGAATTGGAACGAGCTGGAACTGGTTCGAGTGTAGATGCGAGCTGACGATGCACGTCATCGAAAGATTCATCACGGCGGTGCATGCCTGTCTAGAATTTCTGATGGACAATCTCCATTAGAGGTGACTCTCGTCGGTAACCGGGCAATTCATTCGTCCTCGAAGTCCCTCGCCTCACCGACGCCGTGTCATCTTGGCCACCCTCGCCCGACGACCACGCTTCTTCTTCTTCCCCTCTCTCCACGGAGCCAAGAAATGCAACCCTACCGTCTCGGACTTTCCATGATTCCCGTACTCCGGCGGAGTTTCATTTATCGCGGTCGAGTGTTTTTCGAGCGTCGGATGGAGAACGAACGCGTGCAAACTACCGTCATTTTCTCGACGCTCTCTCTGGACGCTTCCGATACAGTTCCGAGCTATTTCAGGCCCTGTTTTTACGTCGAGCCGAGCAACGTGTACACGACTCATCGTTCGCCGACGTATTTTCATGAGCAATTTTGCCGGCGATGCGGTAACGGCGGACCGGCCTCTAATCTCGTGTCCTGAGTCCTGACGAGCGACTCGCGAAAGCGGTTCGCACCGCTCCTACGGCGATTAACCAACACAGTCGCCGAATCGCCGTTACGCCACGTATAGCCGACACACGCTCATTCGGAGCGAATCAAAGCCATTTTGCTCTGCATCTACGCGCGACGCACATGTATCGTTCAATCTGTGGTCAATTTATTTTTGTGCAAAAAAACACACACACACAAAAGGAAAATAAACAAACAAACAAGCGAATTGATATCGAAAAATTAGTGCGAACGTTAATTTCGAGCACTCTTCTTTCGCACTCGATCTCGTGGCTCCGAAACCATTTTTATTTAATCTCACCGATGGAAATTTTCGTGCGAGGAAAATGGAGAAAAATAAAATGGTCCGAGATTTACGATTTACCTCGTTGGAAATAGCTTCGAGACTCGGCGAATATTTTACATAGGTGATTCCGAGACTCGGTGCGTACGCGCGTGTGTAGAAAGCTCGGCGATACGGGCCGCGTTATCGCGACAGGATCTCGACCGCACCGATCTGGTTGGCCAATGAGGAAACGCGCACCGGCGAGCTCACGGAAAGCCCTCGTTAGGCAAACGATCAGCGAGTCCGCCTTCCTACGGTAGTTCCTTCCTTTCTTCGACGGAAGCCCACGGACACATTTATCAATGCGTCGATGGAGGTTTTCGAACGATCCCGAGAATTCGTTGCGGAACAGGCCCGAAGGCGAGCTACTTTCCGTTCCCAGGGAGGCTGCGCGACGATCTCATTCGTAGATCTCTTAACTCGAAACTATGAAACTACGGAAACGCCGCATCGGATTAATTTCGCATACGCGTTAACGCCGGTGCTAAAGCGGGGAAATACCGATTGGACGGGCACCGCGATCACATTCAACCCGGAGACTCTTTGAATTTCGCCCGCGGCGCTTCATTCTTTATTTTCGACCATTTCGTCCGGCGATGCGCAATTTTCCGAGTACGTTATCGAGATGCGGCGACGCGATGCCCAATCAATCGGCGACGCGATGCCCAATCAATCGGCGACACGATCGTTATACGTATATCGTGTCGTTCCGCTTGAGATTCCAGCGCAGCCTCGCGAGTCACGCCGAGGCCGTTGGAACTCGACGAGACAGCCTTCACCTGACGTAGCTCGTACTAAAAAATGTATCAACGTTGTTCAATGCCGTGTACGATAACAATCGTAAAAAAAACAGCAACAACCTAAAAGAAAACGATCATCGACGTTTTTCCGGATCGAGGATTTTGAGTTTCGAGACGAAAATATGAGGAAGGGGGGCGCGACGACGATGAGCGAACGAGGTTTCGTTTTAGCAGCGCATCGGGATTAGTAACAGCGAGAGCCGACGGCAGCGAGCCTGCCGGCTCACCGCTGTCGCTGTTAACCGTGTTAAGTGCCTCAACGTTACCAATAGACTCTCCGAGCGAGCCCTACGACAAAGCAGCTCCTCCTCTGTTCCATCCATCCGTCTCGCTCCTCGCACGAAGAGCCAGCGAATACCCGTTGCGTCTGCAGCCACGAGAGTCACCATCGACAGTTCGCCGACGCGTTGCGCTCACGCTCTGACTTTGTTGAACCCGTTGCTCGCTCCGCTCCGCGTAACCAAACTCCTCGTGTTCGCGAGCTTTCGAGTCGCAGCGCGTTTTCTCATTTTTTTTTTTTTAATCGCGTTAATCCGTTCTCTTCGTTGTTACGTCGTCCTCGATCGGTCGCGAGTCATTGAGCCCCCAACGAACAATAGCTCCTGGCTGGAGTACTTCCGGTCGGCGTGGCACCGAATATACGCGTCGGTGCGTGGTGTGTGCGTCGAGCGCCGAGTTTCTCGGCCGGAAGATCTCGATCGACGCCGAGATATCGTCTCGGACCTTCGTCTCGTGACTCTGACGTCGAAGGAGGAAAGAGGAGCGCGATCGATCGTGCGCGCGCGCGCGCGCCTTCCGGAGCGGACCAGAGTCTCGCACCACGGAAGCGAGACAGCGACGTTTCTTTTCTCCCGATTCCCCCGGATAACATAATAACATTGACATTGATATATGTATGTTCGTTAATTGAAAAAAAAACAACAACAACAACAACAAAATAGTTGTTTCGTGGAGCGTTCGGGGCCGAGGAATATCGGAGGTTGGCGTCGCGCGGCGAAACGACGGACCGGGGCGTGCGCGGAGCGGCGTTCGCCACCGAACGGATATCACAGCGTGAGAAAATCGACTGACGGCCGACGCCGGGCCCTGCCGACTGGCACGGATACGGACATTAGAGTCATCAAGCGTGCACGATCGAGTAGTGTGCGTGGAGTTCCCGATAGCAAAGTCGTTCGGGGGGCTTGCGACGAGTACGCTGAACGGCCGACAGCGGGACGCGCGCCAGACAGAGCCCCGCAACGGCCATTCGTGCAGGACCGCCCGCGCCTCCCCGTCCACGCATGCCCACCATACGTCCATAACCGACACCGCTTCCCTTCGAAAATATCGAGTAAACATTCACAAAAATCATTTCCGACTTTCGACATTTGTTTTCCTCCCCCCCCGCCCAATTTTAATGACGAGACATTTGAATTTTCGTCGTGGACGAGAGTGAGCGGAGAATGACGGACGAATCTTGAATCGAACGGGGAACGCGCGCGATGGATCCGATCGCCGAGGCTCGGGACAAGTTTATGATTTGCTGCTGCGTCGTGCACGAGAACGAAATCGGCTGAGCGCAACGTCTCGAGCGATTTCGCCCTGCGCGTCTCCCACGAGTGCGCGATTCTCGGGGACCGGGGCGCTCCGTGCCGTGTCGGGCGCGTGCGCGGAGCGGACCTAGCAAAAGTGAAAGAGGAGAAGGAGTGCGCGATACGGATTCCGGGACTCGGTGCTCCGAACGCGAGATCGCGGACAACGAGAAGAAGAGAGAACGTGGCAACCGAATCGAAATCGTTCGTTCTCTCCCCTCTGTCGTTGCTCTCGCTGCCGAGAAGGAGGAAAAAAAAAAAACAACGAAAAAAACGACATGCCACGAAGAGCGCGGTGTTCGTGAATCGGTCGTTCTCTCGCCGAGAGAACGATAGCCGCCCTATCGCCCGCGAGCAAACGTCTTTTCCTCGGACGACACCGCAGCAGCAGCAGCAGCCGCAGCAGCGGCAGCAGCCGCAGCAGCCGTGGTCTCGTTTCTCGCTCGACCGAGACGCGACCGTCGCCGATCGTAAGGTGAGCTCGATCGACGATGACGGATTCCCCCCGTGCATGCCGATCTCCTTACCCGTCTCCAACCGAAATACGTCATTTGGCCGTAACGATTCAAAAACTTCTTCACCTCATTTTTTTTTTTTTTTTTTTTTTTTTTTCTTTCTTTCTTTTTGTCTCTGGAGCGCTTCGTTCACGGCGAAACGTCGGTGCGAAGCGGAGTTTACTTTAGCCTAAATGCGTAAATGCCGAGGTAAATACGAAAAAAAAATGGATGAGACTCGATGAGCTTCGTTACTCGCACTCTTCGTCTCGCTCCGAATAAACCGCGAGAATGTACACGAGGCGATAGCCGACGCGACGAGGGACGAGTTTTATGATGAGCCGTGTGCGGGTGCGAGACGTGCAGTTTGCGACGAGCGATGCGCGGTTGGCTTGTCTCGCGGGCACGCGCGGTTCCGATCGGCGTTTCGAATTAAAGTTGGCGTGAAATTAAAGTTACGACGGACGAGGGGCGGTCTCGTCGGGTCGAGATTACAGGTGCGCTACGGAGAGGAAAAGAGCGATAACCGCCGCACGCAATCGCTAATATCATATACGGAGCGGTTGGGTAATCGCTCTCTCTCTCTCTCTCTCGATGCTTTCGTACACGGAGACGTTGCATCGCGACTGTCGTCGGTCACTCGGTACCACCTTTGCCACGATACATCGAGTATACAAAATTTGTCTAGGAAATAGGAAAAGAGAAACACTCGTTTCAATCGCAATCGGTAAGAGAGTCCAGTATTCCTCGCGATTTCGAGAAAGACACCCACGGCGAACCAGTTTCCGGATTTTCCGCGGCGTTCATCGTAATATCGAACAAACGGAAAGGATCGATTTTAATCGACGATTCCCGCAAATTCGTCGCTGTTTATTTTCGAAAGGTTGCGCACGGAAGCGCGACTCGTTCGGCGTCATTCCATTCTCGAAGCTTTTAACGCTTGGAATAAACATCGTGTCGATTCTTCGAAGTCCGTGTATCTCGTGCAGATGTTGCGTCACTATCCGTGTCGAATGATTCTCAGACGATAAAGCTTTGGCTAACGAGAGGAGCCACGGGACGAACCTTACGGAATTCTCCCTCCCGAAAATTCGACGAAAATCGGCTCGTTGACGTTTCGTTGAAAAAAATGGCCACTGACGCGTCCCTCCTAACAATTAACTATCGAGATTCATTATTTTGACGATGCTCGCGAAAAATATTCGATCGATGATTCATGATTTTTGTTGTTGTTTCTACCACGTTGAGTCGACCGGTCGTACACTCGTAATCGATACACATGTAAATTAATGACAAATTGATCGATTGACAAATATTTTTGTTTAGCGTATACTCCCGTTAAAAAATTAACTCTGTCAAAAACATCCGACTCTGATCGATCCAAATTGATCCGCGAAAGAAACAGCGGACTCATCGTCGTTCTTTCCAGCGAAACGCAACGAGGATAACGAATGGAAAGATTGATTTCCATCGGCATTCCCGAGAAAACGGGTCCACCGTTAGATCGTACGATGCAGCGATCGTGGCAGGTTCCGCGCCTCGATTCTTCGCAAATACGGAGAGGGAAAAAAGAAAAAGGACAAAAAAATAAACGGTATATCCCGGAAAGCGCGTGAAAGATCGGATGAGAAGTTTAGCGGCGGAGCGAACGGAGAGGGGATCGTGGTTGGTCGTCCCTCGGCGCGGCGCGGAGGGACGACCGCGAGGGAAGGTAAATTGCCGAGCTCGCGTAGCGGTATACGGCGAGTCGGCGGCTTCGACGTCGCGTTCGACGAGCCTCCGCACTTCCCATTATTTCCCGGCAAAATAGTAAACGTTCGATCGTTAAATGGAAATTCATTCGCGATTCTCTCCCTCCATTCGGCCGTTATCCGAAGATCTTACGCGACGCGGCTCGTACCGAGACGGCTCTACTCGTCGACTCGGCGACTCTCCGAGCCGCGCAATCTACGACAATGATAATTGCGCTTAATTGATTCTGGCTTCGTCGTTACGCTCTATCGAGACACGAGAACGCGAGACCACGAGAAATGAGTGATCTTTGGAAAATCTTCCGGTCTTCACTGATCCGCGTATTCCGGCTATATTTGTGTCGCGTTAACGATTCCCGCCTCGATCGCGGTGAAAATACATTCCGACAGAAGCATTAAACCCGGTGGGCTCGGTTCGGTGCGATGCGATGCAAAATAAAAAATGTTATTCAATGGTAAAAGAAAATAAATGGGGAAAAAAGATCGGCGAGAGACGGCGCGACCGAGCGGGAGAACGCTATGACGGAAGTAGCAGTCGGAACCTTGGATCATAATTATCGTGACGAGAGGAGTCAAACGGACTTCTCGCGACAGCGTGTGCGCCGAAGACTCTCGCGATCGCTTGGGAATTCCTTTTTTTTTTTCTTCTCTCTTACGAGAAAACGATGAGTGTGCGATATCCCATTGACTCGCCGAGTACCTTTCCACGGAAATTTTCGCTGCCGGAGCGAGTCGCGATACAGCTTCGGTCACGGGGCTCGAATCGTCCGAGGACGATTCTCTTCGGAAAACAATTTTCCCTTTCCAAAATCTTTGATATACAAAGATCGAGCAGTTTTTTTCGCCGCATCGATTATTCGACCGCGAGGTATATCGTAAAAATCAATGCGAATGGATACATTCGACGGAGAAAATTGTCGAAAAAATGAGTGAACGAAAAAAAAAAAATTAGGCATCTATCGCAAGTGGGATAGGGAATTTTTTTTCTTTTTTTTTTTTTTTTTAGTGACTCTGGTGCGACATTTCGATAATGTTGGCTGCGCAACAGCGGGGTAGGGCGCTCCGTGTGCATGCGCGCTCTCCGGTGTCGTTCCACGAGTATCATAAAGGATACATTGGGCATGGGAGCGCGTGTACAAACGCCCGCGAGAAGGCACGACTTTAATTCCGCTCGACTCGGAGGTTGATGCAACGAAAAGACTCGGTTGCACGACGGATAAAATGGTGGTGGTATCGTGAGCGGAGCGCCGGACACTCGGCAGAGTTTGTGCCCGTACGGAACGCCTCGGGCGCCTTACCCCGGCTAACGCCCGAAACTCCAAAACGATCAGCGTCCGTTACATGAAAAAAAACGTAATGAAAAAAAAAAAAAAAAAAAAAAAAAAAAAAAAAATTCTCCATGACCGACGATCTTCGGAAGCCGAAAGGAAGCGCGACGACTCCGAATGTTCTCGATCGCACCGATTCGTCGCGAAATCATTTCGACCGATACTGGACAAACGAAGAACATTCGAGATGTGAAAAGTCACCTCTCGTCGAGTACTTTTATTTTTGTTGTTGTTTTTGTCATTCTTTTCGTAAACGATTTGTCGCCAAGATGGAAAGCTTCGGAGCCGAGAGGACGAAGGAGAAAAAGCTGGGTGACGAAGGGCAGCGGCGCGGTCGACGAGAAGGAAGAAGAAGAAGAAGAACCATACGAAATGACGCGGAGGATAAAAAGAATACGAAGAACGAGGAGGATAAAGAGGGAAGGATAGGGGAACGGAGGAGAGGGCAAGTATGGAGACAGAGTAGACGAGAGGGTAGTGCGGAGGATGGGGGAGAGAAAAGGAGGCACGACGATCGGGAATAACACGCGGGGGTCTTTGCCGGCGATAGGGAGGGTAGTGGGGGGAACTCCGGCAGGAGTCGTGAGATCCGATTGGTTCGCGCCTTGGCCATATTATAAGCGACTGCAGTCCGCGCTAGTTAATGTTAGCCCGAACCACCAAGAGACTCGCATCTCGTCGGATCCGTTAAACTCGAAGCACTTTTCAAAAATACGCGCTACCGCCGTATCACCATTTTTTTTTGTTTTCGTTTTTTTTTTTCGTTTTTTTTTTCGTGTTTTTTTTCCATTTACCAAAAATTCGCGCAACGTTCGTCGTCTCGTTTATTCGCGTTGACGATTTGATAAATCGGGACGCGAAAAGAATCTTTTCGTTGAAACTGCTGCGCGCCGAACGACGATCGCCGCAAGTGCTGCCGAGAGCTCGTTCGTCGAACGAGGAGGCGGCGGCGCTCTTTTTAATCGCGAGTTTGAACAAACAAAAATCTTGAATTCAAAGAGGACTCTTTCGAGGCCAGTGTCAGTGAAGCTGTCCGTCGATTCCAAAGTGCTACAACGACGAACATCGCGTCAACGTCGACCCTTTTGTCAAGACATTTCAGACTCGGGACGGAGTTTTTGAGAAAATGCGCGGAACGAGCGGAGAAACGAATGTAAGTCGGCGCTCTGAGCCACGTTTACAACATTTTAACTCCTAATCCACTATACATCCACTATGATAATCTACCGAGACGACGATTATTTTTGAGAGGACATTATTTGGTCAATCGGCTATCGCCGCGAACAAACGATACAACTCGCGTTGCCCGAGGTAAGTTAACATCGATGAAACAGGATGTCTCCGTGATACAAAAAGGAAATGAGAAAGAAAAGAGAGGTGGAAAAATACATGGGCGCGTAGCGCATAGGCGCATTAGTGTACACGGTACGCGTATGTATATTTATCGGTGCAAGGTGATTCTCGATCGGAGAGTCGCGGATCGACGGTAACCGCGAAGCGAGATACATCGAATCCGCCGCGGCGAATAGTCACTCGTGGGCATCGACGTGTGCGCGTCTGTGTGTGTGCGCGTGCGCGTGCGTTCGACGGATATAGATATCGCGGTGTACGAAACAGGTGTCTCGATCGGTGCATGCGCCGCGCGTCTACTCTACAGCGCACGACCAACTTTTTACCTATATCTCTGTACTTTGGCGAGCGAATTGGAACAACAACGAAAAACAGAATTATGACGAGAGAAGACGTTTCGACTGCGGAGAGCAGAGTGACTTGTTTGAGAGCCGAGTCACGAGAAGATAGATAGCGGGTGGTCTGGGGGGCCGAGGGCGAGAGCGAGGGCGAGGGCTCGAGCAACAACCTGTGGCTTCGAGCGTCAGAGTCGAGGGTCACCGAGTCGGGAAGCGGGACGGTCCCGAGACTTTGAGCCTCGCAACCGTCCATTCCCGGCATAAAAAGAAAAACAAAAAAATGAGCATCGCACACGGTTACACGGTTAGACGAGAGCGCCGCCTACGACAGGACAAATTCTCAGATTACGAGAGTAACGTATCTCCGGATGCACGGATCCAAGGAAAATCGGGCCCCGACCGGACCCACCGGGACCGTTCCGCGTTCCCCCTCCCCGCTCTCAGGTTCCCCGTCCGCTTAACGAACGCATCTATTTTCGGAAAGAATCGATTAACCGAAGCCGAGGGAGCGGCGAACGACGCTCGTCCTCGAATCCCGTTCGCGGAAGACTGCGTTTGCTTTGTCTCGATTTATTTTTAAATTGACCGCTCTCTCGCGGCCGGTCGCGGCTTCCTTCGGTTCTCCCGCGTCTCTCGAACGCGATCCCCCGCGAGACCGCGTTCTTCCACGCTCGGTACACAATGACGCCCCTATTATCCGTACGAATTCGTCGATTATTTTTATTCGCCGCGATACTTTTGCCTCCGAGAAAATTCGACTCGTTTCTCGCTCGACAGTTCGTACCGGAATGGGGCAAAGGTCGGAGGCCCGCTCGCGTCAACGAACCCTCGATCGGGGTGTAATCGGTGCGAGGACATTGGCGATGCCGATTATAGACGACGCGCGCACCTTCAATGCTAAACGCTTTATTTTCGGCAAGATTTCGAGCATCTTTATCGAGGAGCGACATCGACTCGCGCGCGTTACGAACTCCGGGAGAAAAATAATTCGAGTGGACCGACCGCGCACGAGGTTTCCACCGGGGTCGAACGAGACCAGTCGAGGCATCGGCGGCGGCGGCGGCGGCGGCGGCGGCGGCGGCGGCGGCGGCGGCGGAAATTTCGTTGAATTTCGTAGAAAACTGTAGCGGTGTCAACAAACTCGAACGATCGACCCACGAGCGAGCACGTGTTTTCGTTCGAGTTGCGAAAGAACACCGAAACAAATAAAGATACGTGTACGTAAAAGAAAAATCGCCGATTAAAAATAGACTGTTGACGGACGTTGGCCGAGGGCGTCGGTCAATGGAGACGACACGAACGTGTGAAAAACTGTGTGCCGACTTGACCTTTGGCGGATGTCGGACACCACCTACGAAAGTACACTGGAAACACATGGTTCGACGATTACAGTTGCGTCACAATCGCCGCGGGCAATATTTCGGCCACCATCGTGCGCGCTGCGGAGAATCAAAAGTTTCGTCATAAAGTGGCACGACGATGCGCGACGTCTTTCCACGTAACATTCTCGAACAAAGATGTCCAACGAAAACGTTGGAAACAAACAAACAAAAAACAGTAATTTTATTGGATGCAAATGTAATTTGTCCAGAAGGCTCCATCTCCTCGAGATATTTAGTGTTGGAGCGTAAGTACGAAGGTATCGCGTAATTAAGGAGGAGACGCGTCGCGACAGCGTTCGCGTGACTCGTGTGCGATGTGTCTCAATGAATTCTCCGTATCGTAAAAATAACTCCTCGCACATATTCGCATGTGATATCTCAATGAGAGTAGCTGTTCGGAGCGAAGCGCGAGAGACGCTCGAGCCGCGGCGACGGCCAGTGCGCAGCGTTCGCGTTGCGCAAACGTCGTATCCCTCTGCTATTAGTCGAAAGCCGGTACGTACGAAAGTAACAAACCCATGATAATGCCTACGGTACGGCGTGTGTGTGTGTGTGTGTGTGTGTGTGTGTGTGTGTGTGTGTGTGTGTGTGTGTGTGTGTGTGCGTGAGAGAGAGAGCGGCGAGAGATGGGGAAAGGCTACGGGTTTGTCGTAACGCCAAAGTGTGTGCGCGCGCGGACGCCAAGCTGTCTGCCGGAACACGGACCCCCACTACTGGCCGCGAGAGCGCAAGCGCCGCCACAGCGGCTGCGTCCAGTCGCGAGGGAAGGGAATCCGGCGGTGGCCAGCCACGGTCCTCGGACCTCTGCACCGGAGCTCTATCCATCCTTTCCGATACTCGATCTATTTTATATATTTCAACGATGGATCGCCATACGACGGTGGACGAAACCGGAGCGATCGGACGGCGTGTTACCTTCAATTTTGGCACGCTTTCGCCCGACGAGTGTCCGCGCGACTGTCCGCGCGACTGTCCGTACGAACGCGCGCAATCCTCGTCCCCTTGGTGTCTTCGTACGCGTTCGCCGAGCCGGCGACCGGCACCGAGCCGAACAGAGCATTCTCTGTCCTACATGGTACACGCTGTACGAGCCTTCGAGAACACCCGACGCGTCGCGCTCACGCGCTGCGATACACGTTCTTCGAAACAAATTTATATTCAATACGATCTATATAAATACATACATTATATATATTTATATACAATGTATCGAATTATTTTTGTGACGAGATCGAAGGTCCGGAGGTTCGATGCGCGTGGATTAACATTTTTTTTTTCCATTTCGTGCCTCGATACCGACACGGTAACGGAGCACAAAATTTGGCGCATCGAATGTGCAATTTATTTTCACTCGCTAGAGTTTCGATGCGATTCCGGTAGATTTTTTTGTGTTTTTTTTTTTTTTTTTTTTTTTTTGGAGCACAGTGCACCGAGTTATATACGAGCCGGAGCTATCCGGGTTGTGTAAATAAATAATTTCTTCCTCCCGTCCGATGTAGGCTAGACCGTCGCGAAAAAAAACAGAGGGACCACTGTGCGTTTGATCGTGGCGGTGGCTAGAGGGCAGAGAGCTCTCGGAGTTTCTCCGCTCTGTTGGCTCTGATGTGTGTTGCCGAGCGCTGTTGCACTGGCGAGCCGGAGCGACACGACCTCGTCAACGTTGTTTCGGTCTTCGGTGGTGCAACGTTCGGCGACGGTGACGGTGACGGTGGCGGTGGGTGGGTCAGGGTTCGTTGACACCGCGAACCGCGTTCGCACCACGATTTTATCTCGGAGTCTCGTTGTTTCGGAATTATTGGTCGATCAATGACTTCGGCTCGGTATTTCGCATCCCCGAGTCCTTTCGAAAAATCGCATCCCCGAGTCCATTCGAAAAATCGCAGGCCGTCCCGGCACGGAACGCACGGAAAGTCACGACTCATCGGCCACGTACGCGCGCCATTGTATTATGTAGAATAGTGGCGAAGCGCGAGTGGCGAGAAAAGGGCGAGTCGGTGATGCCGAGAGATCATCCGAGCTCTTTGCCCGACGTGGCACACCTGTCGAGCATTCCTTCACGGATTCGAGCACCTCTTTCTCTCAATATTTCTTTCCGCGTCCCTCTCGCCTCTCACCCGCTACGGTAATACGTGGCTCACATACTCGAGCAATCGCACCGTCCGCGTAAAACGCGCGCTCCCCGTCGCTCGTCCACCGGACACGTCTAACTTTCCCATCTCCGATTTCCGAACGAAAAATATCGTCTATAAATTAATTGAATTAAAAAAATTAAAAAAAAAAACAAAAAGAAAAAAAAATCAATGGTGAGCGCGATGTCAAAGATAGAACAAAAAATTATTAAATGGAAAACGAATACTCACTTTTATTTGTCGATGGAGATACTTGAAATTCAATGAAAAGGATTTTTTTGTCGTTTTTTTGTCGTTTTTTTGTCGTTTTTTTGTTGTGTCTCGTCGCTCTGTGATTGGGGTTGGGTCAGGGTCGCTGGCTGTACGATCGTCGACGATCGAGACCGTTCGCTTCGCTCGTTAGACAAGAATCGGCGTATAACGACGCGTCTCTCTCGCGTGCCACACCGTGGAAAATACGACGATAATCGGGCGTAACGAATAGCCCGAGCGAGTAATTCCGGTGAGAGGTGGCGCGGTTCTCGGGAGCAAGGTGAGAATCGTGCTGTGCCGGTGAACACACGCGGGACTTTGGCTCGAAAGGAAAACGAGGCTCGACGTTCGCGCGTGGGATCGAGGGTACAACATTCGCGATTAATTATCTCCCTCGGAGGCTCCAACGATATTCCGCGAAAAAACAATTTTCCTGCCCGATTTCTCGATCCGTTTGTGCGAAAAAGGACAACAAAAATAAATATCGAACGAAGCTTTTTTTTCGGGTTTCGAGTTTTTTTTCGAGTACTTTTTCCAGCTCCGATACCGACGCACCAAATTTTTTCATAAAAACGATGGTCGAATCGACGAGAGCGCCAAAAAGTTCGACAGTGCAAAGTGTCTTTCCGTTGTCGTCGTTGTCGTTGCTCGAATCGTGTATATACGGGTGTGGCTCGCCGACTGCGTTACCGTGCTGCCTCTGTTTCATTCTCCGGGAACATTTGCCATTTGCATTCCATATCGGGAGACGGACACGCCGCGAAGTAACGCGCGACCGAACGTTTCAGAAAGAAAAAAAGAGAAAAAAAAAAATGGACGTCGACGCTGCGCGAGGTGGAGAGGTTGTTGGCGGTTCTCGGGCTCGGCCGTCGTGTACGCCGCTCCATCGGAATCGTTTAGCATTTAATAACGTCGAGTCCGCATAGATTAACAGGACCGTTCTTATATAATTATCATCGCTATTGACGTCATTGACTTATCTTCGTCCGCTTTTTCGTGCCCACCTCGACGCGATATTCTTCCGTGGCTCTATTTCAAACACGAACTTGCGCGTCGCTGTTTTTTCCTTCTTTTCAAAAGAGTTCGAGACGATGACGCTCCATCGGATTTGGTCTTTGGAAATTGTTGTATTTCGTTGTCGTTACGGGATGATTGTTCCAATTTGGAAAAAAAAAAAAACAATGTTACCGGTTGAATTTCTCGTGAGAATATGTTTCGCGGCGAGGATAAATCTCGTCCCTCTCGGGCCGTCGAGAGAAATACGCGTATCCACGGTGCATCCCGCGACGGTATACACACGAGGCCGTCGGCTCGATGGCGTCGACGCGCACCTGGGTGGCGATCGCCCTCGTGTATTAAATTATCCCTCGTGTTGATCTTGGAAGGATCGTTAGTTTTGCACGCGCGGCGATATGCCCGATCGAGGTATGCGCCGGCGATCTTTCGCGCCCGCAGCATCGGCAGAGCGTAGTCCGTTCAACTCTCGATTCTCGTTCTTTCCCCTTGCTCCCCCTCCGCCCCTCCGTCCCTCCGTCCCTCCGTCCCTCCGTCTCTCCGCTCCATCATCGAGCCCCCACACACAGCGTTTCAGCTCTATCTCCTCTCATCGCCCTTCTCGCGCCTCTCTCGATAGTGCAAACGGTTTTACCTCGCGTCTAAATTCATCTCGCGACTCGATTGAAAATAAACGGGAAACATTCCTTCGGACCAAGAGAGTTTCGTTGAATTCGTTTATCGGACGTTGCCCGTAATTAAATAATCGAATCGGTCGAACGGCCATTAACATTAACATACGCGATAAGATGACTCGGTGCCATTTACTCGGATCGCGTGGCACCCCGGAGTACATAAACTTTCTTGTCGAGTACAAAAATAGCCTTACATCAGTTTTACACCTCGCGGCAGTCTCCTAACCATCCGTGTCTAACTACATCGCAAATCCCCCCATCCGAACCGAACGCCGCCATTGGGCGGAAGACTCTTTACAGAAATTACTGAATAATTCGCGAACACGAACGAACAATATTATCTCTCCGCGTATCGGTGCCCCGTACGAAAAAAAAGCCAAACGTTTCTCCCCTCGAGGGTGCGTGCGTGCGTGCGTGCGTGCGTGCGTGCGTGCGTGCGTGCGTGCGTGCGTGCAAAGACAAGACGAGAAGGGTTACCCGGGCTCGCGTCAAAGATCCTCGCCGACCACCGTGAGGAGGAGGGGTGATTCGGACGAGGAAGGCCATGAGCCTCGGGCAAGTGCGGTACCACAGCCTCGTTGGTCGCCTGATTTACGGCCGTCGTCTTTTTGGAGAAGAGGAAGAACGAGAAGAAAAGGCGGAGTGAGAGGAAGAGCGCGCGTCGTACGGTATACGGGGTGTATCGCGTATCGAATGGCGTATGCTGGGTGGCGGTGTGTGCGAGAGGAGCCACGGCGGCCGAAGGCCTAATTAGAGGGCCAGCCCCGCCGTCCCCTCAGTTTCCCCCCTCTCCCTCTCTCTCTCTCTCTCTCTCTCTCTCCCCGTCTCGGTGCTCGGCGTTACACGTCCGAGCCACTCGCTTCTCTCTCTCTCTCTCTTCACTGTATGTACAGTTTCTTTGCGTGTGTACGCGTGTGTCCGTATATAGAACTATATATGTGTGTAATACATGTGCGTCGGTGTAGAATCACGGACGCCGGTGGAGAGAGCCCGTCCGGCAACTCCTTCTCACGATTGAGTCATCCGGCGAAGCACACGGTCAGGACCACCTGGCGAGAAAGAGCCGACGATCTATCTAACGATACCACATCACCCTTGCCGCGTCCCGCCTACCCATCTTCTTCTTCTTTCCGCTTTTTCTTCCTCTATTCTTACTTCTTTCTTTTTTTAGGTCTCCTTTTTTTTTTTAATCCCTTCCCGATGCTATTCTCCTTATTCCACTTACCGGGTTACTTTAATCCAACGATAACGAGATTGCTCGCTGCGTACGAGTTCCGAGAGGACCCTCGCGTGTGCGCGCGTTCAAGTTGCCGCTCGAGGGTGAGACGAGAATTATCGGCGCGAAAGTCGCAGTGCGCGTGGATGGATTTGCTTTTTTTTTTTCTCAGGCGTCGAATCAAAATTATACGTGTGAGGGAAAGTTTACTTTTTTTTGTTTGTTTGTTTCTAATTTTTCGGTAGCGACCTCCGAAGACGCATAAATTTTTGGTACGCCTCGCACCCCAAAATGAAATCTCGACGGTGAAAATGGACAAATTTTCATTCGCTCAGTGACGATGAATCGTATCCGACGAAACGATATAGGAAAAATGAAGAAAACAAGTGAGAATACGAGTATCCTCGTTACAGAAATGACAAGTATCGCGAACGGTGGAAGGGGGCCGCGCACGAATCCACGAGAGAAACGCTCACGAGCTCGGGCTCTCGATCGAGAGCGTGTGGCGTTTTTACCAAAGGAGATTTGCAGATTGCACACCTGTGCGTGGCCGCGAGCCGAGGAAAGGCCTCACCTGTCGAGCAACCGGTCCCCATTGACTTTTTCTTTATTCAACCCTCTCCTCCGTCCTCCCGCAACCGCGCGCACTCTACCCACCGACTCATTCTCTTCGACTCTCGGCTACGGCCACGACGCAACTTCTACACACACACACACACACACACACACACACACACACACACACGACGCGGACTCCTTTCTCCTCTCGAGCGCGTGAGATACGCCGAGTCGATAAGAGACGACGAACCACCACTATATTTCACGCACATAAACGTCCCGCAATGCACACACCGACCGTGTATTTTCTGTCTTTCTCACGTTTATCCTTCGGCTAAATATAGAATCGTCTTGTACTACTATTGTCAGAGTCACGATGGTTCTCGCTCTTTTTTTCTTTCTATTCTTTATTTATTTTTATATATTTTTTTAGTGGACGTAGACGGCATCGAAGGCAAGATCAATATTTTTTTTTTATTCGAATCAACCTTCATTTTTCCCTCGCTCCATCTCGCGAATAGTTCATGAAAACCATTTTTTTTTCGCCCAGTCCCATCGGAATGAAAAAAAAAAAACAAAAATTTCTTCTCTGTTACAATGAAAATTTGCTTTATCCAATGTATCACGAGGTTTTTTCCACAATGTACGAACCGAACGATCGGCAGATACGAATAAGCGTACGTCTCTCGAAACAAGACGAGCGTTGATTCTTTGCCGATAATTGGCCCGGTAGACCAGAGATTGCCGAAGCAATTATCAAGTTACGCGTACCTCGAGGATCTCGATTCGGTCGGACACGCGCGTGCGCGTCTGCGTCATCTCCTTCGCCGACAGGATCAGCCGCGGATATATGGAAGAGACCGCGCGCGTGGTACACGCCGGTGTGTTGGTTCGCGTCAGCCGCCTTCCGAGAAAGGTCTCGAGATCCGCGCCAGGTTCAACGGGCACGTCCGCCAAGCCAACTCCACGTAACGTCCAAATAAACTACACGCACACACACACACACACACACACACACACACACACACACGTGGATATATATAAAAAATACATGTAGGGGAAAGGGGGATAAAATGGAGCTACGGAATAAAAATATGCGTGTATCAATATCGAAAGTGGGAGGACGAGAGAAGGGCGGCACGATGCGTCACGATTCGAAGATCGCGAGGAGATTGAAAAATCGGCCCTCGCCACGCGGTGTCGACACGCAGCGATCGAGCGACGCGCTCGTTCCCGGGCGAGTTTCTCAAAGTGGACGAAATTTTAACGATCCCGAGCACTCACGGCAAATTATCGCCCTCGAGAGCCAATTATGTACGAAGGCAGTGTCCGACTTTGGGAGTGTATCGTTACGGAGGTCTCGGAGAATGGCTCTCGGAGTCCGCTCCGATCGTCTCAAAGGAGCCGTGGCCGTAGCCGGAGCCGACGAGCCCGGAGGCCGTTTAGCGTCGGTGGGGTCTCTCGCGTCTTCGCGAGCCCCCTCCCCCGAGCCGGGGGCCCCCTCGCGGCCCTTTCTCTTTCGCGATAGCGTTGCAAAAAATTTCTGAGAATCGGTCGAGCGGCTAAAAATAAGATGCCACCCGTGAGTGCGGAGGGGCCGATTATGCGCTCGGGCTGCAGCCGAAAAATAAAAGGTAGGACGGAACGGCCGCGAGGCGCGGCGAAAAGAACTCCGCGGGTCTCCGCGGGTCTTCGCGGGCCGAGGATACCGCGAGGGCGCGCACGGACGGAAGCGAGCGTGCGTCCACGCTCGCAACGTCGCTGAAGGAACGGGACGAGGCGGACGCGGAGTGGGAGAGAGAACGCGAAGCTCCTGGGATCTCTCGCCGGTGGTTAATGAAGTTGTCGGTCGAGGACGTTTACAGCTGTGGGGGGGGGGGGGGGGGAGCTACCTGCGTGTGGTCCATTCACCGACAAGCGCGGGTTGCGACGCTCGAACGGAACGCAACGCTCGAGGACTCCTCGGGAGCTCCGTTGCTTCGCGTCTTCGCGGCCTCCACCGCCGAGTCTCTCGTATACGCGAAACATTATTTTTCTCCCGATGAAATTTCGACGGGGTTTCGATCGCGAACGACTCTTTTCCTCCGTTCGGACACTGTTTTCACTATTTTTCAAATGTGACTCTCGACGGAGAGTCCCGTTCCGGCCGTGTACACGAGCTCGGGCGCATTTACGATGGTTCATTGACTCCGACGTTGATATTTTGTTCGCAGATGATGCACCGTCGGCAGAGAGAGTCCTCGACGTTCCCGAGGTCGTTGAGCAGCATTGGCAGCGGGTTCGAGACGCCGAACGATCGTTCGTCAGTTTTGTCGATCGCGGCGAGACGATGCTCGTCGAATAGATCGCGCACCTCGGCAACCCCATCGTTCTCCGCGTCTTCCCGATCCTCCGAATCATCGAAATCCTCGTCTTCGGCGAACGCCTCGTCCTCGTGTCCGGTACTTTTGTCCGTACTCGCATGGTCCGTGACGCTTCTGCTGATCTCCTCGTGCCTCGGTATCGCCGACGCGGGAGTACTGATGGGACATCCGCTCGGCAAGAGATCCTTCATGCAGCTCCAGTGCAAGGGCATCTACGACAAGAGCATCTTCGCACGACTCGATCGCATCTGCGAGGATTGCTACAATCTCTTCCGCGAACCTCAGCTCCACACCCTCTGCAGGTATTGTCTCCCACTCGTTTTTTTTTTTTTCTTCCATTTTCGTTATCGCGCTCGGTCGTTGACGAACAACGAACACGACGAACGACAAACGACGAAAGACAAACGACAAAAGACAAACGACAAACGACAAACGACAAAAGACAAACGACAAAATCTCGCGTGTCCTTTTCTTTTCCTTCGAGTTTACATCGCGTGGAGACTAATGTAATTTTATATCGCCGATACTTTTCCTCCGGATCGTGACTAGGAATAAAATCTTTGCGGTACATCGCGGGTATATCGCGTATCGAGTTGCGACAGAGACGCGATCCGACGATGCGCCTCTTCGAACCGCGATCCTCGCTTCGTTTACCGATCGATTCAAACGCCTCGTTGCTATTACTGCAATCTGCGTAAACACGTAATTCGATTAACGAATTCGAAAGATGCCACGATCGAAACGCAGATAACAAAGCTTTTCTATCTTTTTTTTCTTTTTTTTCTTTAGTATACCAACGTGCAAAAAGTCACGTGAAAAAAATCCAAAGATCTTTAGCTATGCTAGGTATGCATGTGTATCACGGACATAGTGAGACTCCGCGTAAGGGCCTTGTTGGTGCAGCAACAGCAGCAGCAACAGCAACAGCAGCAGCAGCAGCAGCAGCAGCAGCAGCAGCGGCAGCAGCGGCACGTCGGCACGCGTATCGAAACGGAATGAGATTTCTCTTCTATTTATAGCTTCTCACGGGAGCGAATGCCAGCGCACATCCGTTATTACCTGAGAGCTGCTCGTTGGCTATCCGCGAACGACGTCGGGTTCGCTCCGCGCGCTCTCAGCGTCGCCGCGAGGGCCCCGAGAGAGTCGCGTACGAGGCACAAACCGCACGGTCGAGTATCGCGCCGAGACGGTAACACTTATATGGACTATATGGGCGAGTTCGTGCGTACCGGTTCCTAGAATTTTACATATTTGTAATTCAAGTTACCGACCGATGGGTCTCGATGCGTCCGCGCCTGCGCGCGCGCACGCGCGGACGGTGCTCGATCGGCGCGATACCGACAAAGCTTGCCTCGACGACTTTTACCTGGATTTACGACATGTCGGCGGTTCTCTGCCGTTTTCGTTTTTTTTCTTCTTTCTCTCAAAGTTTTCTCTCGCATCTTAACAAACAGACTCGACATGTGGTTTTATTCTCTTCGAAATTTCCAGAAAGAACTGCTTCACGTCGGACTACTTCAAGGGATGCCTCGACGTGCTTTTACTGCAGGACGAGATGACGGATATCCAAAAGTGGATCAAACAACTCCACGGAGCTGATCCTGGGGTTTAGGTAGCTTTTTCTTTTGTTTTCTTTGCTTTTCTTTTGTTTTCTTTTGTTTTCTTTTGTTTTTTATTATTTATTTCCCGGGCTCTCGGCTTTGTCGAGAGATGGCATTATCGCCCTTTCCTTGGTTCCCTGCTCGTTCCGACTTTGTCCCCGATTTTTCTTTCGTACCCTCTTTCGTTATTTTCTGTTGGTACTCTTTTTTTTTTTCATTCGGTTTTACGAACTTCTTTTCACGAACGGTCGACAACGAGCTTCGCGCGCAGTATATACCATTTAGGTAATTCTGTGTCACGTGGAAAATATTAATGAACGGCGTGTGTATGCGTGTGTTTTTGTGAGGCTCCTGGCGACGAGTTTTCCACATTTTTTCTTCCTTGGGGGAATTTTTTTGCAAATTTTTACATTTTTCGTCGTGGTGAAAGATGTGTCGGAGCGAATGAATTAACAAAAAGTGCGAATGCGAGAGAGGGAGAGAGTGAGAGAGTTAAATTTTTTGCAGGAGCCAGGCGAGAGCTTCGTCCGGACGAATTTTTGTATGAGAAATTTTTTGCCGACGAGCCTGCCGAACGAAAGAGCCATCTCGTCTGTCCGTCCGAAAACTAACCGATCCACCGAACCTCGTACCCACTATCAAATTTCCTCGCTCCGCGTACTCTCGAATCGAACTAATGAATTTTTCCTTGTTTTTTGTTCGTCGAATTTTCCTTCGGGGAACGAACAGGCAAGATTGCTTCAGCACCAAATACTTTACGAGCTGCATCCAAGCACTGCTGCTTGAGGACGAGAAAGACAAGTTCCAGGAGATGGCGGAGTACCTTGGCCGCAAGAAGTAAATGGGAAGATACTTATGAAAGAAACAACGTCGGCGCGAGACGCTGGACGATCTCTACGGTGGATCGTGGGTGCTTTGGGACAAGGGCAACACGCAACATTTACGACGAACAACCAACAAAAGTAACAACGAAAATGAAAACTGAAGGAAAAACAACAACAAAAACGGACAAAGAACCAAGGCGGAGAGGGAGGGACGAAAATTGAGGAATCCGCGATCCACGGTGGATCGCGCTTGGCAGCACACTCGCTCGACACTGCGAGGGATCTCGAGCGTCGTCGCGTACGGCGGCTTAAGCGGAACGATACCGAGGGCCATACATCCCATTACGAATTCTAGTCGACATAATATATCTACGCGCCGTTATCGCGTCTACTGTACGAATAAACGTGATTCATAGCGCGCTCGCACCGAGAAGAGAAACTTACTGTTTTTTTTTTTTTTTTTTTTTCTCCCCCACAATCACCGATCGAAATATATTGTAAACGAATTGTCTAGAGACGGAACGTTGAAACGCAAGAGGTACGAACGAAACGCACTATAGGCGCGGAAGCAGTTAAAAACAACAACAACAACAAAACCCCCACTGAATAAAAGAAAAAGAAATAACAACGGGCTATAAGATACAACTGTGACCCGGATACATTGAGTACACTGATGCGAATGCAGTAGAATAATGTGAGTATGCGCGCGATCCATAATATTGATTTTCACATTAACGCTAATGATTTATTATTAATTATCGTCATTGTAATTCAACGAAAAAAACAAAAACGTCTTTCGTCGATACGATTGCGAAAGCGTTCATATATATATATACATACGTGTGTAGGTATGTATGTATATGTAAACTTTGAATAACGATTGATATCGGCGGGACGATGAGAGACCGGGTGTGCTCTTTTGTCACGAACAAAATCAAGAGAGAAAGGAAAAACATAGCTTCACACGGAACAATCGAGAGTATTACGATTACGCGTATTATTAAATAATATTATTAACATTAACGACTATCATTAATATATATATATGTATATGTATATTAATGTTGTTATTATTGTATAAATCCAATAATACAGCGAGCATGAAAGAATGAGAGAAAAAAAGAAAAGAACGGAAAAAAAAGAAAAAAAAAAAAAAGAAATGAGAAACGCATCTTCGGAGTAGAGCGTTTATTTACGTTTTAGTATTTATTTATTGTTTCGCGTCCTCAAGGTCGGGAAGAGGTATCTCGTTTGTCGGAGATACGCCCGTTCGCGCAACGAGGATATTTATCGGAAACATTCCAAAATCAGTATTTATATAGTCGATCGACGTAGCCCTTTTTAATGCGAGGGCACAGCTTTGTATTACAACGATTGTGTTGGCATATTAATTATTATATATGTGTCTGGACCGATAAGAACTGTTGCGTTTTTACTCGATAACCCTCTCCGCCAATCCCCCCGCCGTTCGTTTTGCATTTTGTATTCGTTCGACGATAACTCGAGGCGCTCTCTTTGACCGCTAAACTGCTAAGAATTTTTGAAAAAGTCTCCAATTTTTTTGTTCAATATTCGAAAGGACTATCGGTCCCCGTTAGCCGTAAGTAAAAGTGAAATATTCGGAGGATCTATTCGTGTTGACGATACGATACGCGACAGACAAGTCCTAATCGATTAATCGGTTCGTGCCACCTTTCGTTTCATTAAGGCCGTACATGAAATGGACTTGTTCTCGGGCATTGGCATCCGCAAACGCGAGTCCATCGATCCGTTGTATATTCGTGGACACGGTTATCCGTACAAACCTCTTTGTGTGTGCGCGCGTTTAATGCGAAAGAATTGCGAAAGCGCTACTTCAGTATCGTTTCTTTTTTGCTCCTCGAGCTCTCGAACTTTCCGTTGCCAAATTGTTTGACGAACGTGGCGCGAGCCGCCGGTAAAACAACGAACTGTACTTTATGCCGCGAGCGAGACGAACTCCGCTACGCGATAAACGAAACGAATTCGTCGCACGCTTTTTTTTTTCAGCTTTCGGAAAATGAAATGTCGAGTTTTCGTGCTGTTCGAATGTCAGAGAGATTATCGTGGATATTGCTGCCACTCACCAAGTTCAATTGTGCTTCTCGTTCGATCGTTGAGCGTTCCGATGCTTCACCGACCGTTGATTCTTCAGA
Organism: Listrodromus nycthemerus; assembly: GCA_963978505.1. Lineage (NCBI taxonomy): Eukaryota > Metazoa > Arthropoda > Insecta > Hymenoptera > Ichneumonidae > Listrodromus > Listrodromus nycthemerus. Next base: position 167,919 of record OZ021682.1, on the reverse strand, counting down.
TTCCTAAGTGTCGAGGTTGACGCATGGGGCTTCTCGCAACAATACGACTGTTATTGTTGGTTACGGCGGGATTCCGGAACGCGCGCAAACATTTTTGCGAGTCTCTGGAATCACGATTTCAAACTGTCACTTTCTACGAAATATTTGCGCTCTTCGCGTTTGCGTCTTGTGACACGTGAGACTTTGACACAAAATAAGTTAAAATGACGGAAAATTCTCTGTACAGGTCCGGACTCGAGACGGCTGCTCGACAGCTGATCGTTATTGCTTCGAGTGTCGGGGAAAACGATCTTTGATCGTTCGGCAACGCCATCTACAACTTACGATACCGGGTTCTCATTGGAAGAGACGCCCATTTTCAAATGACGCGGTTCACTATTTTCGACTACGGAAAGAGACCGTTCATTGGCTGTTTGGGACTGCAATTGTGTTATATACTTTTTTGTCGGTGCCACGTTAATTTTTTCACGAACGTTATAGAATTAGACGAACTTCGTTTTGTATTCCATCTGTTATCGCGAATCATTCAAACGAAATAATTTTACAACAACGAATACACAAATTCCAAATTATCATCCATTGACAGATGATTTATTAACGTAATTACGCTTTTATATAATTAATCTCTGAAATTTGGCGGCTTGAGATGCCGTTATCGCGCATCTTCAAATCGCAGGTTTAACCTTTCGGGGGAACGAGATATAGCCACGACTGAGAGATGTGCGTGGAGACAATTTTAGTTTTCCTAGCAGTTTAGCAGCCACTCTTTCCACAGAGACGATCATTGTATTCCGATTACTTTGTTTCTGACATTTATCACACTTACCAACGATGGTTTTACTTCAAAATCGTTGACGGAATAATAAACCACGGGAGAACGGAACGCCGAACACTTGACTACTGAAAAACTGGAAGTCGGAAATGCTTGCCAGTAGCCTTTGCGCATGACAATCCGGAAGTTGTTGATTTTCGGGGAGCGGGAAACCATAGATTTACAGGAAAAGGCAAAGAAAAGTTTACAATTATTCGTTAAATTGTTGATATGGGATTTTTTTTTTTCTGTTTTTTTTTTTAATTCACAAAACTCTTTATGCATAATGGGATTGCGTACAAGCACTGTATGACACGATGATAATGTAACAAACAATGAGGCTGCGCACGCGCTGATTTCGGGGAGCCGGAAACCATAGATTTACAGGAAAAGGTAAAGAAAAGTTTACAATTATTCGTTAAATTGTTGATATGGGATTTTTTTTTTTCTGTTTTTTTTTTTTAATTCACAAAACTCTTTATGCATAATGGGATTGCGTACAAGCACTGTATGACACGATGATAATGTAACAAACAATGAGGCTGCGCACGCGCTGATTTCGGGGAGCGGGAAACCATAGATTTACAGGAAAAGGTAAAGAAAAGTTTACAATTATTCGTTAAATTGTTGATATGAGATTTTTTTTTTTCTGTTTTTTTTTTTAATTCACAAAACTCTTTATGCATAATGGGATTGCGTACAAGCACTGTATGACACGATGATAATGTAACGAACAATGAGGCTGCGCACGCGCTGTGATGTCAAGAATAATAATCCGTCGAGTCAAATACCGTTGACCGTTAAGTACCGACAAAGACAACGGGCAAAAATATAATAGCTCGACAAAGAACGTTCAATGTCATCGACCGATAAAATTTCGTTATCAAAAAAAGTGCTTACAATTTGTGAGATTAAAAAGGAGAGAGAGAGAGAGAGAGAGAGAGAGCGCGCTCGTAACGAAGGAAATCGACTGTTGCAGCGTTATTCGTCTTTTTTTTTCAACTAAAAAAGTGCTCAAAAAAATATATATTGTCGAGCTCCTGAAACATTACACGTTGTTACTGGTAAGCGTTTCGAATGTACAGATTTATATCGCGGGACACACAATTACCATTGACGAGTGTATCAAACGGTCTCTAACATCCTCGAAAGATCTGAGCATGTCTCTCGGTGATGCTGCCTAATTTTATCATATATGTAAACATATTATATTAGACCTTTACGAAAAGCAGGAATCCTCATTGGGTCTCGCAGCAAAATCGCAAAACGAGACTACTTATAACTAGGTATATTAAAACGTGTTCTTGTTTCTTCTTTTCATCTCATGCTTCATCAATATAATTTGTACTCTGTTGTCGGTATCCTTAAGCATAGTATTATTAGTTAGAATTTACTTTGCTTTGGGTAACTTGTGTAATTTTTTTTCTATATATATATATGTATATTCTGTTTTTTTTTTTTTTTTTGGAATTCGACCGACCGATCGAGAATCCAAAACAGCATTGAGAATCTCATTCCAGTGACTTTTCGAGTCTCGCAAAATGTTTGCGTAAAAAATACTCTGGGGCATCGATGAATTACGTTGTGTGATCAAAGGACGAAACTTTTTCTACGTCCCAGCCGCTGATACAACTGCGGCTTGTGCGGATAAAAAACTGTTGCGTTATCTTTTCTGTTTTTGGTGAGTATATATAAAACTATTTTTTTGTCAACTTGCATGAGGAACCGCCTTCGCTATCCCTTGTCTATGAATCAAATTGACAAGTGAATACTTTTGCTTTTTTTTGTTACATTACAAACAATGGCATTGTTACTCACAGTTGAATATTGTTGAAGGCACATTTTGTGTTATATCCGCACTAAGGAATATTGTTCGCCCTTCGGATTATGCAAATTCAGTTGTGGAAGGGACGTACAATTGACGCGGTGATCCGTTCCGTTACTCAATTCCTTTTGGTTGAATTTTTTTTTTGTTTTTTTTTTTTTTGTGTTTTTGTTTTTTTCAAACCGGTATACCGTGCACTCGGAATCTGTATAGACAAGTGTACTCGAGCTGACCGTGATTACTGTGTATCCTCAGCTCTACGTATTCGTACGGTGTCGTGATATCGGTGTTCTGAAGAAATATAAATAAACGGCTTCATCGTCTCGAAAATCGAATCGTTAATTCGCAATTTGTCGTTTGCAAGAACAAAATCAAACTTACGTGGACAGGGAAGTATTGAAGACTCTCGTCGGAATCCTGGAACTCGTAGTTTCCGAATATTACGGGCTCAGGGTCGCTCTCGTCTGTCAAGCCCTAAAAAATAAAACAGCCCAGTTTTGGCTCAGTAAAGTAAATGAAAATTATTGCTGTACCGAGAAATATTCCTCTTTCGTACCCAGACGTCAAATTTTCGTGGTGCGCTTCTCATTTCGCTATTCGGCAATATGGATCTTGGTACATGTTCCACGGTAAATCCAGTGACTCTGATAAAACTTCGTAACTTGATTAGCAGATAGCCAGGAAAATCTTGGAAAGCCCAACAAGCGCCCGGTTGCATGGAATTTCCTTGTATCACGGTTCGTGGGTTGTTACTTTCGTAATACAGCGTGAATCCTAGCAGTTTGAAGGCTCTCGTATTTACGTTGTATCGTTGCGTGCACCTCGTGCTGATTACTTGTCCTCCTGTGAATACGTTATTTTTACGTTAACAAAACTTCAACTATACGACTGTAAATGATTTCAATGTTCGTAATTTAAAGAAAAACAAAAAACAACAAAAAACGTGCATCCTACCTGCAGATTCCAGAGCATAATCCACTCTTCCGGTTTTATCCGCGTCGTAGATCTTCAGTACCTCATTGACGATTCTTCTCATATCTTCGTCAGACAGTCCAGAACCTCTTGTACAGAAATTCTGTCCATCTCCTTCGGAAGTCGCACCACGGTTCACAATTTTGTTCGATTGTTCATCCTTGCTACCGACAATTAAATGGTCAACTATCTTGTTGAACTCTTTTTTCGAAACTACGGAACCAAAGTATCCGGCTACTTCGCGTTCCACATGCTTCTCCACGTCTACTTCGGTAATCGAAAATCTTGCATTCGTGTCGCAACAACTTTTCAACTGCGAGTACATTTTACGTAGAGTATGAAACTCCGATTTTATCGCATTGATCTCATCAATCGTCTCTGTGTTCCGCGTATCAATATTTTTCTCGATTTTATGAAATTTGTCATTGTAACGCTCCCAAACACTATTGTCATCGTTCCGAAGCTCGTCGACACTTTGACTCACGTTTGTCAACTGCTCCTGAAATAAATATATTAATGAATTAAACAATATAACAAATTAATAGATATATAACAATAAAACAAATTAATAGAAACGAGAGAAAAATTAAATTCGTAGAGCGGCACTGACCACTCTGCTCGTCTCTGTTGCCTCAAGCTTCTCCACCCTGTTTACCAGATGTGCCATGAATCGTTGCATGTCCTTTTCGCTGATCTGACTTACTACCTCGGTTTTTTTCGGAATCTCTTCAGGCGCGGAGTCATAAAGTTTTCGTAAGACTTCTCCTATCATCGTGCGATCTTCATTCACCGGCGATCCCGTTGGAGCTACAAGTGACACAGCATCCCGCGCGTAAGAAAAGATCCAAAATCCTGCAACGCATTGAAAATGCTGATTAAGGGTACGAGAAACATTATACACATTTAACATTCCTTCTCCTGTTACCGTTGGCTGAACGCTGATTTGACAATTTATGACAAGACATGTTCGAAAACACCGACAAATTTTTTCAATGCTTGTCTCAAGAGATCACATCAGTGTACCGCCAAAAGGTTTTTTATACATTAACGTAACCCGTTATGGTAACTGAGAGAAGGATAGACGAAGGAACTCACCGTTCAGATGGCTTCACAATCATTGCTCAAGCTTCCAGAAGCTCGGACTGCTCCGTTTTTTTTCTTCAGTTGAGTTTACCTCCCTCTATCCTTCTCCCGTTTCATCAATTTATTTCATTATCTCAAAACTTTTTTCTCTTCCTCTATTTGTTTTTATGCAGTTATTAATTTTTTATTCACCGAACTGATAATGTCATAAGCAATCATCGTTTAGCATGAACGTGTTTTCGGCTCATTTAAATTCATGACAGCGGCAATAGTGCAAGAAAATAATTCAATTTGGATAATATGTATCACCATTTTTCCATGTAACACGCCTGAGTTTGGCAACGCGGATTTAATCATAATGGATATGCGAGAATGGCGATGAACTCTGTGCTGTTGCGCGAGTGTAGGCGTGTCTGTGAATTATTGACATATATTTTATATCGATAAATTAGCCCCAAAAACAAAACACCATTTATCAGAATAATTTTACTAATCTCCAATTTGCCAGTGCTCAAACCCGCTATGATATCGCATTTCACGTACTATCTATTTTATTCTCAATTTGGTACTCTACGCAGACGAACAGGCGTTAGCACAACGTTATATAGTCCGAATGTTCTGTAACATTAGTAGGATTAGTCGAAAAAGAAAGGAAACAAAAAAACAAACTGAACTTGCGAGTCGTACAAAAAAAGTAGGAAAGTCATCAGGTTTTTCGTTTATTATTATCGGGAACCGAGCAGAAAAACAGTTATCGGTACAGGTATCCTGTATCTAAAAAAATGCATTCTCCCGCGGATCTACATTGAATGACGATTGGGGTGAATTTTTCTTAATGAATTATGCAATTCTTCGTCAATGACAAGGAAAATGATCTTCGATGATGTAAACTAAACGAACAAAATAACAACGCAAATCATATTTATTAGTCACGCGATCGGTTAATAAAACTCAAAGTAAAATCGAAAAAGCAAGCTGTTAATAATATTTTATGGTATGATCAACGTTGATCTTATTCTTTTCTCTATCGAATTATCACCACGTCACATTCCACTCGATATTTTTTATCCAGAGAGCGGACACGTTCATACTCGGCAACGAGGGTAATGAAAGATTTTTAATGTTCGTTAAGTATTTCGCGACGAGGCCGTAATCAAAGAGTGTTAGGTTCATCACATCGTTATAGATGCGATAAGTTGTCTCAGTGAAATCGTTCTGAACTTTCTGCAGATTCTCCATAGAGGCTAACGAATGCTTTTGCGCGATGTAAGCTCCTGAAACAAAAAGAAGACGAAGGCCAGGCTAGTATTTTAGGCTGTCTCGTTTGTTTGGCGTTTTCCCCCAAGTACATCTCTCTTTCCTTCCCATGGAAGGATTATTTCAGCGTCGGTTTCTCTCGACGATCGCACCGGTGAGAGCAATTCGGAAGACCTCGAGCACTTTTTTTTTCCATCTAATAAAAGGCGCCTCGAAAGTTTCTAGTGACTCACCGCCCAGCAGTAGTGGTGGTAGCACGATAAGCCAGATGAGCTTTGATCGACGACCTTTGAGCTGCTCTCTAACACTGGAAGCGCGGCTCAACAGCCAAGTGTCTAAGAAAAGTATCCTTACGAGCACGAGGTACAGATACTGCATCATGCGCTCGATCGGGGTCCATGTTTTCTTCAATCTTGAGGCTGATTAAAACGATATTTGCATTCATTATTGCCACCAGTTTCACCCAAATCATATTAAATAAAGTAATAGTAATTTATTCAACTGAGTGCTAAAGAAGGCTATTTATCACCCAATTTTCACACCCTTCGAACAAGAATTTCGTACGATACCACCCGTACAAAAAAAAGTTTCCTCAACTCGTGTGGTCACAACATTCGCGATCAGCTCGTGCTGCAAATGCACTCACGTTAGAAAAAAGCATATTTTCGCACTTGTATCGTAATGTACGAATACGACGATACTTGAGTAATATCGTCACAGTGGTATTTGAAAATGCAGGTTTTCGTTCTCGCGAAGCATGCATAAAACTGCCTTTTTCGCACCAAGTGTAATCAACGTAATCTAGCTTGCTCGATAACCTCGATAACGATGATACTCGTGACTAGCAGAAACGTTTCTTCTTCGAAGTATCCTAACGTTGATGAACGCCAATCCATTGGATAACCACATAACGACCATTTGTCGAATAGTTCGAAGCCACTGACTGACTCTCCATTTGTGCTCTCGACTCGTGTGTCTCAATGACACGGCCTCGTCCAGTTCCGTGTCCGAATCCACTTGCGATAAACTTCCGTAACTGTGGAACGTGAAAGCCATTACACCGAAAAGAAAATCATCTCGATCTGACATAGCAAGTATAATAATTTGTCCACGTACCGAACACGTCTCGCGACGTCTCCGTATATTGTCTCTTGATGGCTTTTGTACTGTGCCGTGTGAGTTGTTCTGTAAACTGTCCGTCTTGCCGATTCCTCCTTTGACAGTCGTGATAACAGCCGACAGGCGTTCATCTCGTTCTACGGAGTAAACGAAAAGGTAACATTACAAATGTAAACTTAAAAATGTGAAATTGTAAATCTTAAACAACTGATGCCCACCAGTCGATTTTGTTCGATGGATTCTCGAGCCTCTCCGTCCACGGAGTCGCTCTCCTGTGTGCCACGCGAACACTGGCTCAAGTTCTGTTGGCTCAACGAATTGACACTGCCAGTCGTGCTATTGCCATCCGAATGTATCGATGGTCGCGACATGTTCGGCATCGCTAGCACACCCGGAGCAATCTCGTAACGGAAAAGTGACTTCTGCGAATATGTGTAGTCGGTCTTCGGAAATACACTGGAATCATTTGTTCGAGTAATTTAATTGAGATCGCGAAAATTTGTACAAAAAATAATAATTTCACTCTTCCACATGGCACGCGTATTCCGCAACGTAAACCGTTAACGGCTAATAATTCAGTGCCTTGAACTTGGCTTAGAGGTCGGAGCAGAGACGCTCGTGTTCGTGTTTGCAAACAAACTGCAATATATATATGTATATACGTGGAACGTTAAAATTTCTGTGCCCGTGAGAAATATCAAATAATGTCGTCTCTGTACTCACTTCCACCAATCACCAGCTTGTTTGTATATTTCATATGCAGAGCCTGGCCTGCTTGGTGGGTCTTCCTTTTCCCCCTCCTCCGACGAATAATCGCTGGTTATCACTCTTTTCGGTGTACTGCTCTTGCGCTTCTTTTCTACCTTACTGTCCGAGGAATCTTCCTTTGTCTCCGACTGACCGTTTGAGAAAATTTGCCTCTTCACTCTCTGACGCTCTGAGCGCCTTTCCACTTTTCTGGAAGCATTTGACGTTATGCTTTCCGAACGTGGATTCTGATCATTGGCATCTGTCTCCGGCTTAGGCTCCTCTTTCCGCTCGACTATTATCTCCATGCTCTTGTCCCTATATTTTTGCGTGCTGCCGGGTCTGTAAAATTTTTTTTTTCAAGTATCAAAATTATCGAAAATTTGTAAAATATAGATAGCTAGTTAATAAAATATTAAGCAATAATGTTAACTGAAAGTAATTCTTAATTAAAAGTAACTGAATTCAAAGACTGCATAATATATGTAAAAAATTACTGTAAACGAATAATGTTTTTAAGCCTCACAAATGAAATATTGGAGGAAACAAAAAAGCGTACCTTAAAACTATGGGGTACATAAATACTTACAGCGATCTTGTGCCGGATCGCCTGCTGCTAGTGACTTCCCCGGGTGTGTGCGATCTCTCTCGACTTCTGCTTCTCAGATCATAGTGATGCTCCACAGGTTCGCCATCGTTGAGTGATCGATTTGAAGTCATGGGTGTACGAGATCTTGATCTGCTTCTACTTCTGAGCTCATAATGATGCTGCTGCTCGCCTTCCATGTTTCTACAATAAGAGTGGTAATACCGGTTTAATCGCCGTTGTAGAGACTCAAAGTGTTGTTCAAGGGTTTTCAATCCGCAGAGTATCTTTGAATGCGCGACTAATATCTTTCATTCAAGGACAGGATGTCTCGACGTTTGCGCGTCTTTTTCCCCTTATTAATATCACGGTACCCTCTCGGCGTGCACTGAATCGCAAACGCGTACGACAGGAGCGTATTCGAGAATATCTAAAAATAAATCGCCTCCCCAAACTCAAGTTCTTTCCATAGACCGTTCTCAACCCGCTGCCAATGTACCGTCGCGCTATGTATGCAGCGTTGAAAAATTGACGGGGGTCCCGTGAGCATTTTTTTTTCATTCGGCGCCGACTGTCACCACACGCTGAGAGCCAAAAAGACGCAAGGAAAAAAGAAAAAAAAACGAAATGAGAGTTTTCAATTTACGCAATGGCTTAACGTGACTTCATCGATTCGGCACACGAGATTTTCAATTCCCACGGATGTTCTCACATATGCTAATTTTTCCGTAACCGTCTGTTGAGCCAAGCTCAGAGCAATCCAGTTATACTCTCTTATCTTCGTTGTGCTGTATATATAGTTGGCGATAAACCTACATCTGTCTCTTAGTTGACGCTTGCCTATGCACATGCGCGTGCGCCTCTCTCTCTCTCTCTCTCTCTGTGTGTGTGTGTGTGTGTGTGTGTGTGTATTAAGAAAAAAACGGTTGAAACGCACACCGCGACGATTATGTACAGCCGGTTAAAACACGCAGTGCAGCGAATTCGCACGTTTGCATCATGGAATACAACTATAAATAGACGCCAACTTACCAGAGCTCTACGTATACGCGGAAGTTGCAACGTGCCAGAAAACTCGATGACACTTTTCACCAATTGTTATATCACTGGTTTGTATGCACAATGTGATAGAAACGTTGTGTCCTGTTTGCTTTTTATTGTACGTTGCTTTGTCAACAACATATAGGCGTGCACGGACGGACACGGGCGATAAATCTCTTATGGAGTTATCGACTCTCGGGACGTCTTGACCCGACAATCGTTAGCCCCATAGTCCCACGGAAAGCGCGTACTTCACTACGCAATAGACGTACGCACTGACGCACTACGCTGGAAAATTGTCTCACACAGATTTACCTGCTGCAGCCAAAATTACGGAGATTATTACCGTACGGCCGACTTCTACAACGTCGAGCTCAATGATATTACGTCGCTGTAGATTTTATCGTTTTATCAAAAAGAAGTTGAGAGGGGACATGAATTTCCGACTGTTTGACCAACCGAAAGAACAATTTCTTATCGCGATTGCTATTATCGTTGCTTTTTTGTTTTTATTGAGTTGAAAGCGGCATAAAATAGATGGCTCTGAGCGACAAAGGCCATTGCCGTTGTATACATGAAAGAGAGAAAAGAGAGTTCCGTCTTGTCGTTTTTAAGTACATTAACAACGATGATAAATAACGCTCCATACACTTTCAGAGAAAGACGTTATATTTTTACCTAAATGTGTACATTTACGTAACACATAAGGTCATGTAAAACAACTCAGTGATCAAAGTCAATTAGAACAATCGATCTTGTTGATAAGCTGGCTATTGCGTCTTAACGCGGAGGAAAAAGAAAAATCTCTTTTCCTGCGTTTGCCGATTCCACAGTTTTGTTACCGATCACTGTATTTTATATTATCTTGAAGAGCGAAAAACATTTCGAAAAACCGTGATTCCCAATTTTCTAGGCTGACGAGCTTCTCCTTGTAACTTCGCTAGTGGCATCTCATCGGCTTGAGAAGGAACTTAAGTAGCATAACGATCTCTGGCAATCACTGGCTGTTGACGTTGCAGGTGAGCTGGCAAGGCTACGGGCAGCCGCGACGCCGTTCTTCGGAAACTAAAAAGCATTCGCACAGTCTCGTGGAATATTTCAAGATGGAAGGTACGGCGGAAGATATTATTGCGAAATCTGCCGAGAATTTGACAGCCAATGTTAATTCGGGGATGCGGATAATTCCTGCAACCCCCGAAGGAATAGCGGTCGCCTATGCCAGCCTCATTATAATGGCTGTTGTGCCGATTTTCGTAGGCAGTTACCGATCAGTTAAACACCATAAGGAACAGCAGGTCAGACATGTGTTTTGACGTTTGTCGCTATCACGTATATCCTTTCAGTCGGTGAATCTGTGTACCATGTACTGGTTAGCTTTTTACTCGTCATGGTATTGTTAATGTTTTTTTTTTCTTTCAATCTATTCGTTGAAGGTTCAAAGTTCTAATTGCTCGGTTCAAACGTTTGTTACCCTCTGCTCTCTGCTGGTAAATTATCATTTTTACACTTTTGTATCACTCGTTTCTAATCCGTATCGTTTCTGTCACAGAGATATTTTGAGGCGAGCGGTGAAAAGCCAGAGACAATGTCACACAAAGAGGCTGCGATGTTCCCTATTATTTCCAGCGCATCCCTCTTTGGCCTCTACATTTTCTTTCAGGTAAGTTCAACAGCTGCTCCAAACGAGGTACCGTTTTTTATTTATATGTTTAAAGGCTCTTTCGAAGATGTATATATATTTCTTCTATCACAGGTATTCTCCAAAGAGTATGTAAACTTATTACTGACAGGATACTTTTTCTGGCTCGGAGTTGTGGCACTTTGTCATCTTACCAGGTATCAAAGAATCACTGTATTTCTTGATTTTTTTTCTTAAATATATCAAACAATAATTGTATGTAATTTCTTATTTTCAGTCCTATTCTTTCCTCTCTGGTACCAGCCGCCATTCCAAAGACAAAATATCACCTTCGTTTCACAGAGGGAGACAGCGACAAACCCAAAGACATTGTCAATTACAAATTCAACTTGCATGACATTGTCTGCTTAGGATGGTGCACCCTCGTCGGCATTTGGTATCTCATGGAAAAAGTGGGTCAATCGTACTTCGTTATTTTTAATCGTAAATCATGAAATAAAAAATTGTTAACTTGAAATTTATTTGTAGCATTGGATCGCTAACAATCTCTTCGGCATTGCTTTTGCGATAAACGCCGTAGAGCTGTTGAATCTCAACAACATTGTTACGGGATGTATACTGCTCTGCGGCCTCTTCGTGTATGATATATTCTGGGTTTTCGGAACAAACGTTATGGTCACAGTAGCCCGATCGTTCGAGGCTCCAATCAAACTCGTTTTCCCGCAGGATCTATTGGAGAAGGGTTTTTCAGCGCACAATCACGCAATGTTGGGTCTCGGTGACATCGTAGTTCCGGGTATTTTCATCGCTCTCTTACTCAGGTTTGATCACAGCCTCGGAAGAAAGTCAAATACGTACTTCTACTCGACTTTCCTCGCGTACTTCGTGGGTCTTCTCGCGACGATGTTCATCGTCCACGTGTTCCAACACGCACAACCGGCTCTTCTCTACTTAGTCCCGGCGTGTCTGGGAACGCCGTTATTGGTTGCCCTTGTCAAGGGAGATATTAAGAGGCTTTTTTCGTGAGTTTGTTTTCTTTTGATAAATTTCTCACTAATTTTCCAAAGCTTTGACATTGTTGGTTTTTTTTTTTTTTTTTTTTTTCATGCATAACAATTTTCGATTTTCAGATATGAAGATTATCTATCGAAAACCGAGGACCCGAAAAAGAAAAGCAAATGAATAAAAATATTATGTCGTGGGATCAGAAAGGTAAAGTAGTGTCGCGATGCCGTTCGAACAACGCGGTATTCGGGCTATCCGCGAGTGCCAACAATTCGATACACTACGTTATCGAATACGTTAATGATAACGCAACAATAGCCAAAACAGAAAAAGCACCGACCGTCAATCAATGTTGTATACCTATTTCATAAACGTCCGGGTACTTCTTTATTGTAATGTAGATAATAGGCATTTAGTATCGTGTTCCCATCCGAGTTACTTAGTATTTCTAGTGTTTTTTTTTTTTTTTTTTACGAGTTACGATGAACCACGATTTGCAATTGGTGAACAGACGACAGGCTCGGCGTTCGGAAAGGGCGCTCCGCGTTAGTCGAAGAATCTACGTTATAATCTTCAAAATGAAACTTATTCGAATACTAAGTAATTCCAGCTTTTTACGCGGTTTGACCAATGACTCATTGAACGTATGAGTATGCGAAAAAACATTTTTTTTTTTCCGTGAGCCCGTATTTGTTTTGTAATTTCGGACACTGTATACAACATATTAACTCCTTCGCTCCGATATTTTCCCACGTCCAATACTTTCTTCCATAAAAAGAATTAAAAAAAAAAAAAAAAAAAAACCACCGACCAAACAAATTTGTACGAATATGGGAAATTATGACGAATGAACGATTCTTGAAAACATCAGAATGTATGCTGAACCCTTGACCACAACTTTACAGAGATTTGACGTAAACACGAGGATACAGTACGATTTTAAATGCTGGGAGCGGGGGTGCTAAATACATTTGAAAACCCTCACTAGCGAATGATTGATTTAAACGCACAAAAGCAAATCAATTTGTCTCTATAGATAAGCGGTTTCATCTGTTAAAAATCAATTTTTCATTGAAATTGTTTTTTCATTACTACGAGTTATATTCGAATAGTATGAAAATTAGTGACTATGAAAATATCGAATTGTCTTCTCCGCTTGCATCGAAAAATAAAGAACTATTGAAAGTACCAAAGTCGTTCGCTACTGTAATCTGTATAGTCGATATGTTTCCATCAATGTATGCGCAATATGTTTGAGATCCTGAAAAAAGGTGATAATGTCGACCATCTTCATCGCTGTCTCATCGGGGATGAAGAACTTATTTACCTCGTGCGTCTTACAATCGAAAGGTTTATTCAAAATTGATATCTTATATATTATACTTCAAACTTACACAAGTGCAAGCAAGAGTGTTTCTCCACCACTAAATTTATGCATTTGCAGCATCCTCCACAGCCAAATTTTGCGCTGTTATAGTTGCCAGCTCGACGATACCGTCTTTAGATACTTTCTGAACTTTAAAGTTCGGAAGATTCACGATGAGACGCTTGTGAATCTCTCGAACGCACTTCTTCATCAGTTCGTAGGCTTCTGATTCGCTCATGTCTGAAACAATTTGGTAACGTTGGTATACAATTTTTACTATACACTAAAAGCATCGGTGTCCTTCAGAATATTTTGTGCATTATAATTGCACTGGAAAAGAAAAAAATTCTTGTCGCTGCCAGGGCTGATTTTCATTCACAGCATTAGGCTAAGCAATAAGAATTTTGTCTTCGAAGGTCATCGATAACAGGTTGTAGCTGCAACACCAATAGTCTATCGCGATGTAAATGGAGATGAGTAAACCGTTGGTATTTTCAATTTTTGTTTTTCTCTGAAGACTATGTTTTTTGGAGCATTGAGAGCAGCGGGACAATGGAAAAATTCTTACTCGAATTGTAATATCTATCCATGATAGTGAGCGTGAAGAAGCCACCGTAGCCGTGAGCAGCGTAGGGGACTTTGACGCACGAAGCCATGTAATCAATGAAGAACAGTTGAGGTCCGGTCTCTTCGTCGTGACCAGCCATCAAAATATTGACAAAGTATGGGGTCCTCGTGCGCAGGTAATCGGCCAGATTCCTTCTGGTGAAACTGGCCGCTGCCTTAGGCGAGAGTTCATAGCCATTTCGCATTTTGTACAGTTGTATGTTCTTGGCAATGTACTCAGAGAACTGAGTTGTATCGCCGGATTCGCCGGACACGGCCATTACGAGCTTGTCCGATATTTTATGGATCTTCTGTTCGTCTGCAAGCATTTCAAATCATATGGTTTTATTGTTTTCGTGAATGATCGTCCAGCATGAGTTGCGAAGATGACCGGTGAGATCGGTGGATTAACGAGTAACGGGTACTAACTCACCGGTTTTCATCACCATTATTGACTGTGCGTTCGTCATATCAGCCGCGACGAGCACGAAATCTTTGAATTGTATACCGATTAGGCACTCCATCTTTTCGATATTTCGGTGAACAACGGATCGCGAACAACCAACAGTAACAAACTAACCCTATTGCTCTCTCGAAAAACGCTAGGATCGAATGAAAACCGCCTGTCATTACAGGCTAGCGGCGAATGTTGGAGCTAAAGCTGAATTTTTATCCGAGCGACAAAAAGTTATGCTTCTTGAGCTGAGGCTGGTCTTTCGTACGAGCGAAACTCCCCCACTCTGGCATCGCGCGCGCTTTGCGCAAGCGCGCGCGATGCCAGAGTGGGGGCGAGTATTGTCCGTTATCTGGCTACACTGGCGGGAAAACGGAATGCTTTGCGGGTGTGAGCCGAAGACTGAGTTTTTTGTCCAAGCAAAAAAGTGTAATGCGATCGTGAACAATAACAGTACGTCAAATCTCGTCTCGTGAATCCTAGATCGATGTAATTGTAGTTTGTTTTCGAAGTTAGCTGGAGGAGAGCGCGCGATTTTATATAGATACCCGCAAAAATACCATTTTGAGACGGTTGACCGCCGAGAAAATACCGAATCGTTCGTGTTTGCCTATTCTCCAAGGAAAAACAATTTTCCTTGGAGAATTCCTTTTCTTCTTTCTTAACGGACAGTGGTCTCAAAATGGCATTCAGTGCAGTTTTTCTTAGCGTCTGCGATATTTGAAATGCCTTTAAGTCGCGATTTACTAACGCGTCGTAGTGAATTAGAGATAAGCCGTTAAAACCATCCGCGCGCCCTCTACAAAGATAATGGCTCGATGGACTACCGGTTGATGCAGCCGTTGATTCCACAAATTGAATGCCAAAAAGTATCGTCCTTTTGAAAATAAGATTGAGGATCGATAGACAACGCCATAATTCTGTACAGCATTCTTTCCCCGACACGCCTTCGTGCGAACGTTTCGTCATCTATCGAATCATTTATCCTCGACATCGTAAAAGGTTTGTGAGGTTAACTTTGCTGGATCCAAACAACATGAACATTCGTTGTCCAGTAATGTTTCATCGACTAATGTCACAGAGTATTGCGTTTCAGGTAAAAATGAGTCTTTCATTCCTGTTGCGGACTGCCCAGCGAAGCATCGTACAGTGTCTGTTGCCTGTATTACGTCCTCTGGGAGGAGCGCAAATTGCCATGGGCCAAAAGTTTCATTCTATATGCAACGATCGCGTGCGAAACAGCCCAGCTTTTCTGGAGGCGTCGCGGATTCCTTTGTCGAGCGCCGTCCGCGGCATGAAAACCAAGGGGAAATTACAGCTTCGATGCAAGGGATGTTACTTCGTGTACCGACATGGCAGAAAATTTGTTATGTGCAAACTTCTTGGAAGACACAAGCAACAAGCCATAGTGAAGAATGAGAAGAACACATGGAGATTGACGCACGCTACGCAGAGCAAAATACGTCCCTGGTAAAATAAGTTTCACGTTTCTATTACTGTTTAAATATAAATATGTATGGTATATAGGATTACGTGTTTTATATGAGACGTAATCAAATAAAATTGATATCGATAGAATGTTCGAAAGGCAGGTAGTCACAGATTGTGGGGGCAGAAAGGTAGCGGCAGCGTGTAGGGTGATATTCGACGACTTTTCGCCTCGACGTCCCTCCAACTTACCCACGACGCTCTGTTACAGGTCTCCTTCCAGAAATAACGCTGAATTGCGCTTAACGATCCGGTCCAAGCCTTTTTTCAACGTATCATGCATCATTGTTCCATCGACATTGTTTCTTTTTGAAAAATTTTGAGCGCATAGTTTCTAGCAATAGTTTCAATACCTTTTCGCAATGACACGCCCAATCGTAAATCATTTTGTTTTTCATTTTGGAAGCAATTTTTTTTGATCGCTTCAATAGCTTCAATCCAGTTTTTGAGCGGAAACGCACCATGTGGTAGTACGATTTCATGAGAATGAATCTGCAATGGGAAACGACGATGCTTTAAAATTATGGCTCGTATCTACGGTAATATTCGGATAGCCGGTGTTTTAATTTATCGACCGAAGTTCATTAAATCACCTCGGGAGGATGACCTTTACGACTGTTAGTAATTTTTCGATGACCATGAATTGCTTGCGAATATCAATGAGAGCCATCTCGACGGCCTTCGCGTTTCTGCTGTTCACCTTGTGGACTGTTTGAAATGCGTCGCCTCGTTGAATGCATTTTATAACGTGTCAATTGAAATTTTTGTAAGTCGGTGAAATTGAGGCGCCCGTTTTACCGTAGAAAATAATGAGACCCTCGAGTCTCGTCAGAGCGGTGATCGAAGACGCTACCGTATACTCTTCCATTACATTCGATGGGATGACTTTTTTGCTTCTCCAAACCGTAGCGGCTTCCCACTGCTCCATTCTCACGCACCTGAATACAATAACAATAACGATCAATGAAAAACTATTCGGATCGTTCGATCGGTGCTTATTTTATTCACCATAGCCACATGGATGTGAAGTAACGCCTCTCAGCTTCCGGATCTCTTAGATTAATCATCGTATCTCCTTCCTCCTGATAATAGTGTTCGCACTTCTCAAAGGAGACCACAGTGGCTCCGGCTTCCAGTTGAAAATCGACGCACAGAGCGTAGAACCAGGTGCGTCCCGATTTATCCATATCGTTGTTGGATATAAACTCTGAAAAAAAAGTCAGAAAGGAATATCGTTAAAATATTTTTTAATTGGTTATTTTTTCTTAGGGCACACATTTCAGGAAGTTAGAATTATCCCGACTGCTATCGGAATTCGCAAAAAAAATTATTTATGGTCTTCAGTGCCGAGTAATCCGAATTATTAATGCAGCATGAGTCAAAAATTGAGGTTTCGACGAAAAATAAGGAAAAACTTGGGATCGTAGAAGACGTAGAAGAAGGCAAAGGAAATCGATGAGTTTCAGTGTCGGATATACCCAATTCTCGAAGCAGCATGACGACCTCGTCGTGGCGACACTCCGTCATCAGCAAGTGTATCAACCTCGGCAATATGGTTAATCGCAGATCGACCGATCGGATGGTTCGAGCGATTTGCATAGCAACGAAGCCGAGACTCGATGCTTCAGCGGTTCTCCCTCTGAGCCACCGGGAGAAGAAAATGCTCGAGTACAGTTCAGCTATGGCTCGTAACTCTCGCATCTCCGGGGCATTTTTTTTTCGGCCGCAGATGTTTATACCGTCGTTCTCCAAAAACGGTATGACGCTTCTGTACAAAATTTTGTATAAAAGTTTTTTGAGCTCGATTTACCACCGTTCCTCGTCGGAGACAACGGTGTTTAATTTTTTGCAGTCGATTCACCGATGCTGATAGTCGTGAGCCGTAGTAATCATGTTGGCGTACGCCGTGCACAGCGTATAGAAATCGTTGCCGGAAGCGAGAGCAGCGTTCAGACCCCATACCGCGGCGAGACGCGCGTGTTCTCGCATCCCTCTCGTCTAAACAACGAAAACAGCTCCGTTATGGGACGATGGCTCGAAGGTCGTTGATCGAGGCAACAAAAATTCATTCGACGCGTACTCGAAAAACTATGAATATCTGAGCAAGACACTTGGCCAGCTGGTCGTTGTAGTCCGCGGCGTCTCCGTCGGCGGTGCCGACCTTCCACTTTCTCAGACAAGTCAGCATGAGCTTTTGCTCCTCGAAAAGAATTTTCGATCGGCAACGCGCGATCATCCGCGTACGCGGGAAACTGTAGCCGAGACTGTCGATCGCGTGCATCAGAGAACTCTCGGCTTCGATTATCAAACCGCTCTCGAGGTTGCATATTCCCCGAAGAGTTTTTATCGTTCCCGTCAGATAGGGCAACGTTGTTAGCTCGTCGTCTCTGCCGGGTACGAATATCTATGGGGATTCCGTAAATCCCTCGATTATGGGCGCTCGAAATTTCGATCGAAGGACTAACGTCGTCGAGAGTTCTACCTCCGCGAGAATCTCTTCCGCTTCGTCGAGGAGCTTTCGCGCTTGTGGAACGTTCGAAGCCGCCAGTAGAACTTCAACGTACTCGAGAATAGCCGTTAGGGTTTTGTCTTTGCGTTCGATTCCACGGCAGTGATCGATCATTTGGCTGTAGACGGTGTCGAGTATGAGATTGCACCGGCAGTTGCCGAAATCCATGTCGGAGAAGGTTCTGGTCGGATTTTTTTCGGCTCTTCGGCAAACGCTCAGGCACGATCGTTCATTCGTGTCCGAGGATGGCAGTGTCGTGACGGATTCTCAAAGAAGGTCCAAAAATAAATTCCAATTACATTTCATTTAATTGCAACGGTCAAACCGATTTAGCCACGAAGATTAACGAACCTTCGTCATTCTTCTCGTCGCTTATCGCAGCCTCCCCGTACTCCGATAGATCCATTACGTTATTCGAATTGTCAACTTTCTTCCTGTGGTTCCTCGACTTCTCGTGATACCGTTGGCCGAGTAGTTTGGTGAACTGTCCGCCGCCGCAGGCCTCGCAGCGTCGAGTACTTTGACGCAAGTACCTGAGCGCTTTCGTGTGAAAATCGACCTTTTGATTGTCCGTCAGTAGTCTGCGAAATTACGAACTCGAAGTTTCTCTCGTTTCTCGTGACTTTCAGATTATTTTTATGCTCCATCTCACCTGTAAGTCGTGTCTCGAAACATGGAAATCTTGAAGCGCATCAGACTGCAGGATGCGTACTTGGGTAGATCCAAAAGAGACGCTGAAATTCGTTGGTATTATTTTTTGTTATTTTTTGTTGGATTTACATTGGACTCGGTTTGTCTACGATTGTGGGAATAACAACCGCGAACTGGAAGGCCAGTGCAGCCACAGCGGATTTCCGTGTCGGTGTTGGGATTTTTTGTATACCGGTGAAACATTATCGGACCGGGACTCCCGACAAAATTACCGCCAGCGCAGCCCAGGATTCTACCCTCGAAGAGCTCCGCGATAGCTTTAAAATTCATCGATCATCGATACACACACATATATTTTTCTACCGATTACGAGGGATCGCGTGTCAATCAAGGTAAACGAACAACGCGCTATGTCTCGATGATTGGTTCGTTCCATCAATTTCTCCAACATGTTTCTATTCACTGTTTCGCCGAGGACAGCGGCGCACTTGAGAAGATACTGATCCATCGGTTTCAGTGAATCGAACAATTTCAAAATCATCACTGAAATTACAAAAATTCTCTTGTACATCGACGAAACCCGGCTTCAATGGGATTTCGTCTGAATTACCATCCATGGTAATTTCCGTGTCTACATCGTCGAGAACAAAATTTCGTGGTATCGAGCACACGCTCACGATTTTTTCGTCGTCACCCGAGATCGCTGAATTTCCGGGACGAGAGTCGCTCGCTTCGCGCTCAGTTTCTTCGGCCACGGTCGATGAACTTTCCTTCACAGGGGAGCGTATCAGACAATTTTTCATTGATTAAAAACATCAAAGAAATATCATTGAAATTCAAATTGCCAATTTGCAGCTGCTCCAAAGACACGGCAAAGGACAGCTCCGTGGAACCATGCGTGTCGTTGATGGGCTTTGAAAGAATACTTTCGATCGTGTGTTTCCGATTAATGAATTCAAAGAAATTCGGGTACTAACGCCATAACTCGATTTGTACATTTTCCACGGGTCGAACCTGTCCGAATTGATTCCTCCGTCGTGGTCCGGTGTGCCGGTACCATTTCTCGATCGCGATCTGTTCGCCCAATGGAGAAACACGGTTATCGGACCGTCGCGAGCAGACAAAAACGTACGACGCACCGCTCGATCATTATCGACGGTGGAATAACCAATCCCATGTTGCGCAAATTATTCATTGAAATTCTTTTCAGAACGAGTCCCCCAGTTTGGACGAGGCTCAACAGATAACTCTCGATCCATCCTGGATTACCAGTGCTTCGCTCTTGTATTACTCTGAGCAAACAAACCATTCGAGTGTGTTGACTTTGATATTTTTCGAATTTTCCCGTAACTTCGAGTGTTCTTTTTTCGTTACAAAAAAAATAAAATAAAATAAAATAAAATAAACAAAAAACATTGTTTCGAGATACGATGCCAGTGATTGATTCTTGACAACTTCGTTGTTAACTGATATTTTTCATTAAAAAAAAAACGAGAGAAAAAAAGTCAAGCTTCACGACACCTCGTGCTTGCTGTGTGAAA
Source organism: Listrodromus nycthemerus (assembly GCA_963978505.1). Taxonomy (NCBI): domain Eukaryota; kingdom Metazoa; phylum Arthropoda; class Insecta; order Hymenoptera; family Ichneumonidae; genus Listrodromus; species Listrodromus nycthemerus. The sequence continues at coordinate 147,219 of OZ021682.1, read as the reverse complement.
GAAAAAAAAAACCCAACAATGGCAATGGGACCCGCGTTAACGAATCCGTTGATAATCCCCCTGTTTTTTGAGTTTCACATGCTATTGCCTCGATACAATTTTGGGTTTGAGAGTTACGACAGTGACTCCTTTTGGGGTGCATTATCGATTATTGGCCAACGTTTTTCCCACAATTCTTCGATGAAAATAAAGAAAGCTATGAAAATAAAGTACCGACAGTGTCAGTTGACGTGTTTCAGGATGTCTAATACCGGGCGTGTGACGTACCGCTCCAGTTCCGGTGGAATAGCGACGACGTTCAATATCTGACAAGCGAGAGCGGCGTGATACCACTTGTCGATGCCCGACAGTTCAATGACCTGTGCACCATCGTTCCACCGATTATCCTACCGAAGCAAGAGAGTCGCGTCGCTTCGAGCTCCGATAGCGAGCGATCGATTTACCTGGGCATTTTCGATTATGGACGAATCGATTTTTCGATCGGCACCGACACTCTGCCCGAAGCTCATAACGAACAGGGCACGATCTTGTTTGACGATCGTAGCCAGCAGTGAAAAAGACTCCGGATCGATATTGTCGGCGTCGTCGACGATCACGATAGAGAGTCGCCGAAAACATCCGTGAACCAGTCTCGCGATAAATTTCCTCAAGAGCTTGCGTTTCGCGTGCTCGTTGAGCGATCGGTAACGAGGAGTCATACCGAAGTTCACGTTGAAGGCTTGATTCAATACGCACAGGTAGTGGGGATATCGTATCGCTCCGAGATGAGAGATCAGCTTGTCCTCTCGTTCCTTCGGGCTCGAGGCCGTCGTCCCGAAGCCAAGCGGCACACCGAATATCAGATGGATCAGAGTGTACGGTACCTGCGCGATCCTCATCGAACATTCGACTATCGGGTAAGTACGTTTATTCACTTTCATTTTCAATTTTTATTCGTGAAAAATCATGACCGGGGTCCGAACGTAGCCCACGCGAACGCGAAAAATGAAGCCACGTATCGGGAAGTCCGTTTGTCAGCATTGGATCGGTTTTGTGATCGGAAAAACGGACGTGGCGCGGTCGGAATCAATCATGCTTTTACACAAACAAAAATTAGTCATTTATATGGTTGACGTCACTTTGGAATCGCTGTTCGCGAGGGTTATGAGATTGCGGTCGATATCCGCCGGGATTAGCTGGGCCATTTCTTCCAAAAGACGACTCTTGCCCATTCGGGCTTCGCCCCTTAAACAATCAAGGAATTTAAATGAAACCTCGAAAAACTGCCACAATCGTCGGTCGTCGGCACTGTTTCCCCCGTTGACGTTTTACTTTTTTCTATCTCTATTTCTATTTTTGTCTTTTGTCTCGGAGTTAATAAACTGGCAATGCCGATCGGTGATCGTGTACTCGTCGCTGCGGCCCGATCGATCGAGAAACATATCGTTGTGTCATATAACCGCTCGAACAAAGACACGACACCTTACCTTACGAGGCATTACGAATACCTGATTATCAGTGTGTTTTGAACCGAGGTGGCCATTTTTCCAGTCTCTCTCTCCTTCCAAACGCGAATAATTTTCCTCAAAAGTGTCTCGAAGCTTTTGAGCTCGGTCTCGCGTCCCACCAGAGGGTATTTGTTCAAAACAATCGGCGATCTTGGAAATCTCCAAATTCACATTATATTCAATATATTTTGGACCTCGGAAATAGCGGATACCGCGATTAAATTGGGCAGTCGTCTTTCCTCGACTCACTGTGCCTGCTCGAGAAACTCGTACACCGGCCCAACGTTCGTTATTCCCTTCAGGTCTTTCGCTTCCTGTAGAACAAAGTGTCTCGCTTCGAGGCGGGAATGCAAGAAGCTTTCGCGATCACAGATTACCTGCGTTTATTCGAGGCGATTCGATAAATCGATGACCGACGAAAAAAAATGAGGTTCGCTAAAGATTTATACCTTGTTAGTGTAAGCGCACATTAGTCTCGCGGCTCTGTTGACGGTAACGCCGATAACCGTGTACTCTCTGCGCAAAATATGTCCCACTACGCCGCAATAACTAATCCCAGTGGTAACGGCCACAGTTACGCATTCAATGTTTCTCATCGATGCGAGACTCTCGCGAATTTTTGTGGCGCAACGCAGCCCGATTTGCGACTCCAACTCGTGTTTGTCACCTCTCAGGCCGAAGATGCAGAGAAACATGAGATCCTTGTCGAAGAGCGACGTTTTGTTGACACATCCTTGCATTTCCCCGACGATTCTTTGACGGGAAAATATTTCACGGAAGAAAGTCGATAAATTTTTTGAATGGGTGGCTCTTGGTGAATTTATAAAATGATTTTGAAATATTAATGAATAATATCAATGAAATACCGGCAAACGAGCTTGTAAGCCGCATCGACCACCAGTATCAGTCGCTTCATGCCCACGTCCCTCGTAACGACATTGACAAAGACGATAACTACTTGTCGCATCTCCGTCAGATATTCGATCGGTTCGTTGAGCTCGACCGAGCGAACGACCGGTCGCAGCATGTAGCTCCTCAGATTCATTTTCGAGTGTTCCCTCGCCACTTTTATCACTTTCGGTCGGACTTTGTGAGTTTCCAATGGAATTTCACGGAACATTGGAAATAGAAAAGGAAACGATCAACGACCGAGAATCGGGGATGCGCGGATCCCGCTGGAAATAACTCACGACTATAGTCGACTTCTTTGAACGGAAAATTGTTGAAATTTCCGTCAACGAATTCCGCGAGATGATCTTCGTGTATAGAATAAGTTGGCGAGAGGCTCGTGCTACGTTGTACGGCGCTACTCTCTCCTTCCGATTCTATATATTCAATGTCGATGACAATGTTGGAAAAAAAACAACAAAAATGTTAATAAATGGGAGTGACGCTCGTCACATTCGAGCACCTTCGATCTCGTCCGTGGGTGATTCTTTGGCTTGCTGCTCCCATATCGTGGACAAAGAGACGAGTAAGGTGTGAAGACCGTCGGGCGATGTTTCAAAGACGTACTCGTTGGGATTGGCCCACTGCCAGCTGCTCGGAGCAACGAGGATATCTCCCCCTCTGAACGATACGATAATCAACGAGATAAGTTATTTTTAAAGATACAAAAAGGTACAAATTACAGTGGTCTCGATACCGGCAGAGTGCCTCGGCAAATTTGACATCCCAGACGGGTGTGCCGGTGATGATGTAGTGCGACGTCCACCGTGGATCGCCGATCGAAGTGAAGTATATTTTTCCCGAAGCGATCGCCAGCTTAACTGCGCTCGTGTACGATCCCATTCGTCACATGAAAATTAACCGAACGAAATGCCGAAGACTCCTGTGACTTTGCGAGCTTCGCTTTTACAACGACAACGTATATAGATTCGACGAAGCGAGTGTGAGATCGGACCTCGAAGAGTGACGCCAACATCGGTTTCGTGTGTACCGAAATACTTTTGTATAACGCATGCGGTCTGCATAGCTTCCGTGGCAACGTCCCGCATCACCATTCCCTCTCGTACTTTCCACATGACAATGAAAGCGTCCCCGGAAAATTTGAGCACGTCACCCTTGTGCGACAGGATCTCCTGGACCATCGCTCCGATATAGCTGTTGAGAGTCTCCGTTAGTTTCGAGGGACCGCCTTTCCCGGAATTCGTATACTTTTCTGCTAGATCGGTGAAGCCTGCGGGTTTTTTCTTCCGTAAAATCCTTCGAAATTTTTATTATTTCGAGGAACAAAAAAACCTCGGAGAAACCGGACAAATTCACATACCGGAAATGTCACCGAGCATCAAAGTTGTGTAATAAACACGGGTATCGTAATCGTCGTAGTGATCCAATATCTCGTCCGGACACATGGATGCGAATATCTTCGTGTGTTCCTCGATTCTCCAAGATTTTCGTTTTTTCTCCTCGATAGCCGAGTAACGCGCGTCTGCAATGTTTTCGAAATTTACCGATTTTCGATCGGTCTCCCGGCAGGGTTTATTCTTTCTTATCAAAAACGAAAACAACAGAGTTCGAATTACATTTTTCTTCGTTAAAATTATTGAGAGTCGGGACGCTAGACCGTTTTCCAGATCGGTCGCCCATCTTTCATCTTCGAGGATCGCTCCGTTATTCTTCTATTTGCGTGACGTCAACGCCCTCCGCGCGGTTCAGCATATTTTGTGAATTATTATCAAGTTTCGCTTCCGATCGCAAATTCTTAGGTGAAACACTGAGAATCCTGCGAAAACAGAGATCGGGCGGAATTAATTTAGGTAGCAGTTTCTGTTGTTGTTGTTGTTTTTTTTATTGTTATTTTTCAAATACAAAGATATCGGCGCGGAAATTATTTATCGCTGGAAGGTCATTTTCTCGGAGAATCAATAACTCCAACAGACAATAGACAATATGTGTTTATTCATTTAATATTTTTGCTATATTATCGCAATAGTATGTATGTATAGGTACTTTATATGAGTCGTCGATCCAACGGATCGCTGTACCTACAACGTGTCGGCCGAATTTTTATTGTGCCTGGCCCTACTAGTCGTTATTGTGCTTCAAATTTTCTACGTCTTATGTACGATGGATCGTCGCGTCTTTTTCTTTTATATCTTTCATTATGATTTCTTTTCGTTTCTTTGAAATTAATTTTTTTTAAATTTAAACGGTGGACTTTTTCGTTTTATTTTCATTTTTTTTTTTTTTTTTTTTTTCATTTTTGACAGTCATTTGAATAACACGACGTCGTCGACACGATCGACTCCCGCGAGTGAAACTTGAACAACTTCTATAGTAGATAGGAGATAGAGAGAGAGAGAGAGAGAGAGAGAGAGAGAGAGATTTGTCGGAGATTCGAGATGCTGCGTTTTTCTTTTTCTTTCTTAATTCTGCACTTTTCTCGATCTTCATAGTAACTATCTGAAAAATGTCGTCACAAGTGATCGCAAGCAAATGGTAGTGCGAATGTTTGTAGTTCTATTCGTTTTTGTTTTCTTTCGATAAATAGTACCTTTACGATAGTAGTTTTTCGCGGACGGCAAGCCACTGTCTCGCACGTAGAAATCGAGACCCGCTCAACCGGAAATATTCAAGATCCAAAGGCGGCCGAGGGGGAGGGGTTTTCAATACATTACTCTGGGTTATTTCGATAGTCCTTCGACGGAGAACGGAATGTTTACCATTTTTTTTTGTCATTTCTTTTCGTCCACTGTAATTTTCGTAACGGCTTACCGAGTTTCCTTTGATAGACGGACAGCTAACGATTATCTTTTTCTTCAACATTATTATCCGCGTTCATGGAAAGATTCTTTCAACTTTTCTCCGTTACATCGCTCGCTATTTCTTTTCGTTTGCGTAACTTTTTTTAAATATAAATATATATATATATATATATATACATATATATATATATATAATGGCACACAGCATGGCAGTTGCAACAATTTACTTTGATAAAGTTTAACTTTTAGCTTAATCCGTAACTTGAGATCCTGACTTAACCTACTCTTTGACATATTCCATCATTCACAATCATAATTTACTTTTCGTGTCGTTTAATAATAATAATAATAATAATAACAATAATAATAATAATAATAATAATAATAATAATAGTAATAATAATAATCATTATTATAATTTTTGGGTCGATAAAATCCATTCCTACGATTTTTCCTACGATTCACGGCGGCTCAACGTCACGTCAAAGCGATTGGCGAATACTTTTATTATTCATTTGCTCCGTCATCTCGTCTTAAATACTATATATGTATACACTTGTCGATACAATAATATATATGTCATATTATATACACTCGAGTCAAAGTCATTAGTACCCTTGCGTAACTCGACAACAATTAATTTACCGTTTCCCCGGTTTTCTTTCATTCTCTCGTAATCGATAATGACGGTTCAATTTTTTTTCTTTTTTCCTTGATTTTTTTTTTGTTTTCTTTTTTTTTTCATTTATACTATACGTAGCGTTAACACGTAGAAATTGTTTTGAGAATCAATAAAAAATGGGACATGGATTCGGAGACACGTCATATATGTACTTGGGGCAATACTTGAATTCTCTCGATCACAATGTCTTTTTTCACGGACCCCCGAGTCGTTTTTTTGAAATATCTGCTGTTATAATATTAACAACAATAATAATAAAAAAAGTTCACGAATCAATAATAATACGATACATAGAATAACAATAATAATAATAATAATAAGTTTCGTACGTTCGAAGATCGTGGCGAAGATCGGTTCACCTCTGCCGCAAGTACTTTCTTACGATATTCGCATAAAAACATTTCTAAATACCAAACGGTCGAGTCAAAAAATAATCGTCTCGAGACAGCGATATATCTCCCTCGGCTCTCTGACAATAACGTGCTATAAAGATAGATGAGTGTGTAGGTCGTTTCGAGAAAAAATATCTGCTCATGACTTTGAACGAATGAAACGAAGAAATCGAGAGGATTCGCGAGCAAATAGGTATCAACAGCTATATATTTATGTATAAATATTCGCAACTATGTAATAATACGACCGGTACGTAGGTCGAGATTTATCGTTACGAGATGTTTCTGTTAGCTTCGTGTATCGAAAATGCAAAAGGACTTTCGCAAAGACGTTTCTTTCTTATATTCCTTCTTTTTTTATTGCATTCGTGCGTGTGGGTGGGTGTACATGCGTATGCGCGCTAAGGCTACATTTTTTTCGTTTTTTCTTTCCTTCGTGTCACCTCGATTCGCTACGAATAATAATAATATTTTCTTTGTTTTTATCATCGATATAGTGTAACACGGTGCATCCGAAACTCTGAATTATCTCCGACGATAACAATGATATTTCGTTACGGTTCTCAATATTCATATCTATATGTGTCAACAAGAGCTTTCTTTCAATATGGTATTGTGTGTCTTTCATCGGTAATCCAACGATTCTTCTTATTATCATTACTATTAATCTCAATGTGAACTGAACAAATATACTATAGTTCGATCTCGCGATCAAAGGGATGCACGCATCTCTCCTTTAACTCGTTATTTTATAGTGCATACCGTAGGTATATACTCGCTAGATCCGACTTTTTCTTATTTTTCCGTATATTCTTCGCACAAGGAGAACGAGAGAGAAGGAGAGAGAGAGAGAGAGAGAGTACGTTGGACGCTTAATGCACGAGTAGACGATAAACCGATGGTTTTCGGGCACAATGATAGACGATCAACAATGCGTCCCTTTGTAACGCTAATATTAATATTTGCTCTTGACTATGACGTAACACAATGATATAGGCTTGATATGACGGTGGCACCTGCATTAATTCATCCGAGTCAATTAATCACGGATGTAGCGGCCAACCCCGTTTCATCTCTTATCTTCATCCTCCTCGTATACAATATCAATTCTATAGCGATATATTTTAACACCAACTAGTTTTCCTTTTCTTCGTTTTCTCTTTGCTTTATTCTTTTGCGGTTCCTTTCAAATCGTTTACCGTTTCTTCGCAGCGTTTAACTCACGGTATAATATATTTGTCCGTTCATCTCAATTACATTGACACACGCATCCACACATTGCAGACGTAAAGGGGTTTTTCACGCGCTTACAATAATCACGGCGATTCAAAGTTTTCGGCTAATCCTTTTTTTAAATCATCTCGCCCTGCGGAACGACAAGGTTCAACGAGTTCTAACGTCGTTACGAGATCTCATTTTCTTTCTCATCAGTCCATAGCACGCTAAATTTGGTTATTGTGTGTGTGTGTGTGTGTGTTTTTATTATTATTAATTACGAGACGTGGGACAAAAGGGCGTTCCCCGTGTATTTTCACAGATTAAGATTGTACGTCATTAATCGAGTGGTATAGTCGTTCGAAGAACAATTTTTCTTTGTTTTGTTTGTTTGTTGTTGTTGTTGCTTATTTTTCCAACTATATTGTGTATAAAAGATTTTGTTGTGCGAAATACGTTGTGAATTTCCTGTCGATCAATGCGAATTAGTGTTAATGTAAAATCGTGGTATTTGATATTTGAAAAAGACGAGGTCTACTATCGCATTGGCGAGTGTGAGATATTGAAATCGGTTGAATCAATGATTTCCGAGGATCGAACTACCTCTATCGCTTCTTCGTCGAGAAGTTATAGATTCGGCGATCGGTGTCTTTGAGGGATATGCCAAAAGCTTTGCTCCAAAGCCGACGAGATGTGAAAAAATATGATTATTTACACGAAATACTCGAGTCCTCCCGGTATTTAACTGGCCCCTGCCGCACGATTTCGATAATTTTCATTTTCGCGCTACCGTTTCAACGATCTCGGACATGTCAAAAGTAATTTTTTCCTTTTTTTTTTTCCGAATAATATATTATTTGAAAATTGGAAAAATAACAGACGCGGTTTCAGAGTCAAAGAAATATTTAAAAGTGCTCGGTGCATCGAGCAATCAACCGTTTGCCTTTATTAATTTTGTTAACGGCTGGCGACGAATCTCGCTCAAATAAATTCCACCGTTTATATACAAAAAGAATTTTTTTACCTCGGTTCAATCAATATTCTTATTATGTAATATTTTTCCCGCGTTATCTCAATTTTTTAAAAATTACACTTAGTCCCGTATTGAAGAAATAAAAATAAAAATAAAAATAAAGGAACATCGGGACAAATTACCCGAGTTCACTGCAACGACAGATGCGTATGATTAACGAACGGTCATTATTGTCAATTTGAAAACGATTCAGCACCTTTGTCGACAGTTTATCGAGCGAATCCACAGACTCTCTTAGAAAACCAAGTGAAAAAAAATCCACTCCGCTTCCGTTGTTCCGTCTCTCCTTCATTTTGTTTTTGTTGCCTATTTTTTTTTAATTTTCTGTACCAAGCGATTCCGTGAAGACGTCCCAATATTTTCGATGACGATCCACCCCCCCCCCCCCCCCCCCGCGTCTCCGGTATAACTACCGCATAATAATATTGCTTACAATCGATAATCTAGTATTCCCCGATTTTTTGTTGTTGTTAAATTGATATAGATATACATGGCGATACTATGGTACACAGTAAGGTGACGATCTTTTTTCTTTTTGGACCCGTGACGAGAAATCCAATAATATTTATTATACAAGAATGCAGTCTGTCGCGCGTCTTTTCCTAAATCATTTACCGATCGTGTTCGATCAAAGTTGCACACAATAGAGCGAATGAGAATGAACATCGGTTTCTTTTCTTTTTATTCGAAGGAGCTTCGAGCGTAGACGTGAGAGACGTTACGCGAACTATAATAGTTTATTGGTATCACGCTGCTCGCACGTGATTCACGTCGTTGAAAAATGTTCTGGTAGATTAATGCGGTCGTAAGCCATTTATAGAAAGTTTTATTTGTTAATCCGACAGAGACTTTACGTTCGACGTATGCAAACGAATTCCCGATTGATTTTGCGTTGCGGCGGTACACGTATCCCCGATATATCATTCTTTTCAATATTATTTTATCCACGTGGCGATATGAAAATGAGAGAAAATTTCATAAAAACGCCAAGTTGCTTCCGTCGAAACCGCGTCGGTGTCTTCGTCAACGTCGTCTCGTCGCTGTTGGGACATTTCTCGTACTCGAAAGTGCTCGTACTCGTGGTACGTTGCCCGGCGGGCGAGTAACGAGACCCGCAACGGGATAAACGCTCATGCGTGATTCACGATGACGAAGATGATTGATGGCGCGTTTATCGGTGAGAAGCGATGCCGGATGGCACTACGATTTCTGGATTTTTTTTTTAATGGCGACGAGAGAGAGACAGTGATACCGAAGAGAGTTAATTGCGAAGCGATACCTTGTTCTTCGTGTCTGCAAGTTGGTATCGATATCGTGTGTGTGTGTGTGTGGGTGTGTGTTTTTTATTCCTCATTTTCCTCTTGCATCTTGACTTTCCTCTCCCGTTCTCTGTCTCTCTTTTGATATATCTTAATGAACCCTTTTTTTTTTCTTCATCTACGTAGGCTCTATTTTGGTTGCTCTAGTAGACCAACTAGAAACTGCGTGTGCACATGACAAAAACATCGAGGAAACATCGTGGGGGCGTATTAAGTTGTATTTTGTTTGTTTGCTTGTTTACCGTCACAGTAAACTGTGGCTACGCTTTTGTGTGTGTGTGTGTGTGTGTGTGTGTGTGTGTTTTATTTGTACTTATCTGGAAAACTCGACCCCCCGTATACACCCTTTCTCGTTCTTCTTCCGATCTCGATTATCCGAGCTGTTCGTGTTTCGGAGAATCTTAGCGTCGTCTTTGCTTCGTCAGACTGAAAGAAAATGAATCGGCAAAAATTCATGCGGGCAAAAGGTTTGCAGTCTGTCATGGGAAACTATAAGGAAATATCGATCGAAATATCGAACATTCGATGCATCGGTCGTCTCGTATCGTATTTTCCAAAAAGTCGTTATCGAATGATTACCCGTCGTCGTTCGCGTGTCCATTGGTTTCCGTTATTTTTTCCGATTCCGATAGACCGTTCATTTCGCAGACATTGTCGAGATCGTAGTCTTCGTCCTTGGCGAGCGGAGGCTCGAGTATTCTCGTCAGCATACCCGTTGAGGCGATGGAACTCGAGTCGTCGGATTCTTCCGAAAGTTCGATGCTGCGCTTATCCTAGAAAAATAATAACAAATAAAACGTCTCGTTCGTTCCGCGTCACAAAGTTTATCGGTGTGAGTTTGACGAAGTGTACCTCTTGTTTGAGCTTCTCGAGAAGTCGTGTTTTATCGGCTCTCAATTTGTCCGCTTGCTCGGCTTGAGTAGCAGTTTTTATACCAGTAAGCTCCAACAAGGCTAGATGAGCATCCTTCTCCGATAGGGCAGAACTCAGAGCCTCGCGCCTGAAAACAGATAATCTAATATAAAATATAATTCTCAACGAGAGAAAGAGAGAGAGAGAGAGAGAGAGAGAGAGAGAACGACGAGCTTCACTTCACCCCGAACCAAGACAAACGATCCAGTCGGATCGTTTAATCTAGACAGTGAAAACGGATTAAAGAAATCGTACTTTATTTGGCGTAGATCGGTCAGCTGCGAGCGTCTCTCTTCGGCGAGTCTTTCGAGTTTTTTCTCCGATCTGTTCAACCGCGATAGAAGCGGTCGACAAGTTCGGCACTTTAGAGCGCAGGCGGTCTGCATCGAGGCTATCCGCTGTTCGAGTTTTCCAACCTGCGGAGAGAGAGAGAGAGAGAGAGAGAGAGAGGGAGACAATTTTGTTAATGGAAATTAAGATGTAAAGCATGTTTCGTTCGTGAAGAGTGGGCCGTTCGTTCGGTCCGAACGGTTCGATCGATCTTACTCACTCGTTCCAGAGCGTTTCTCTTGGCAATGTGAATCCGCTTGAGTTTGCTCTCGGTCTCGCTGGCTACGACGACGCTGCCTCGAAGAGCCTCGGCGAGTTCCACCCGTCTCTCGCGCTCCGCTCGCAGCTCTTCCTTCAGCTGATTTTCGCGCTCCTCCTTGTTCTTTATGACGCCGACGAGGTCGCCGATCTGGCCCGAGTCGATCCTCTCGCCGAGGGCGCGCTCCAACGAGTCGATCTCTTCTTCCAGCAACGAAATCCTCTCGTCCCTCACCCGTATCTCCTCCTTCAGGACACCGATGTCCTGGGCCTCGTACTCGGCCAATTCTCTCTCCAAATCGATAATCCTCTTTCGCAGAGTCGTCACTCGTTCCTGACACTCCGAAACCTGGGACTCGTAAGCGTCGATCCTTCGCTCCTTGTCCTCCACGCTTTTCTCCAATTCCACGAGCCTCTCGACGTCGGCTTCGCCCCGATAATTCTCCTCGCTACTCTCTCCCTCGTTCTTCAACGTCTCGACCATTTTTTCCAACTGCTCGATCCTATCCCCGCGATCCTGGAGCTTCAGCTCGAGGGCTTCAACGTCGTGGCTTCTGACGTAATCCTCGAGATTAGTCACCATGTCCTCGAGCTCCATTATCCTCGTCTTTTCGATTCTCACGTCGCCGTTCCTCTCGATCCAATTCTCCAGCTCTCGGATCCGCCGATCGCGGCCCGCGAGTTCACGCCTCAGCTCATGGAGATCCTTCACGTCCGGATTCTCTTTGAGAAAGTCCTCGAACTCCGCCACCGTGTACTCGAGGCTCTCGATTCGAGAATTCTTGTCGTCCAATTGGGCTCGCAGCTCGACGATTCCCACCGTGTCCGAGTGCTTTCTCAGGAAGTTCTCCAGTGAGGCGACCTCGTACTCGAGCTCCGAAATTCGCGCCGACTCGACCATAGTCGTCCCCGTTGTCGGCCGTTTCTCGTCGCTTCCGATCTCGTCGTTGCGCTGCTGCTGAATCTTTCGACGCGAGCGATGCGACGTGGGGATTCCGAGTAATCGCGTAAAGTCCATTCCAAAATAAAATGTCAAATAAAACGAAACGATTGAGCTAAATCAAGCGAGGCTTTCTCGGCGAATGAACGGAAGGACGATCAAAGTTGGCTGGACAGAGTGCGGAGGTGGTCGACGAAGCAACGGGGGGAGGGGGACCATGAAAATATTGTAAATTAACAAAAATAATTGTCGTCGCGTCCAGAGCGATACGATGCGACATCGCGGCCGAATAGCCTTTTACATGATTTTTCGAATTTATTCTCATCCGACAATCGCGTCCAATTTTTCTCTCTTGCTTCGTCAATTTAATGTATCCCGCGTATACGCGTGCATGCTATATACTATATATTTACGTGTATATACAAGTACATACGCATTGTCGCATCCTTTCCATTATTTATACGTATATATAATCAATATGTATATATATATATATATATATACATACATAGATATATATATATATAGATGTAGAGAATTATATATAATTTATTGTTGCCGTTGGGTTTGTTATTCTCCTGTGTTTGTTTTTTGTTCTTTTGTTTTTCTTTTATTCGTTAACTCGTTACGCTATCATCATTTGTTTTTAGATTCTGATTATTATAGTTATTATTAATTCATTAATATTATAACTTCATTTACTCCGTTAGATCAAGTATATGCATATTGCATTTTAATCGTTATTATCGTCGCTATATTCTTGTATTTGTTGTTATTATTATTATTATTATTATTATTATTATTATTATTATTATTATTATTATTATTATTATTATTAATACGTTAACAATGGTCGCAGCACGTTTACTCGAAGGAGCTCTTATTATTTCTTCTCGGTCGTATTCTCAGCCGATTTTGTTGATAACACATTTATTTCGTTTATTCTGTTTGTTCGTTTTTTTTTTTTTTTTTCAAATTCAAACATCGCGCACGTTCGTCTTTTTCTATTTGCAAATTGTACTGAAAACGAATGAGGAGCAGGCTTGTCCAACGAAAATAAGAAAACGACTTTAGAAGAAGCTTTTTAAGAAACCAGCGGGTCCCGCCTACGGTTTTTCCCCCCGTTATTCAATCGTGCGGAACCGTCGTCGATATCGAAAAATAACGTGGACAATGAAAAATATCGGAAAAACAGAGGGAAAGGGTTCATGGCCGTACGTTGAGTTTTCCGGGTGAGCGTGGAAAGTTAAGAGAAGAAGAATATTAACGATGTGACAAAAATCGAGCGATCGGACTCGATGGAAAATCAAGTATTTCGACAAAAGTTAATATTCTACTGACCTCTTGCTGCTGTGCAGTTGTGGCTTGTTTCAACTTGGCTTGTGCGGCTTTGAGTGCACTGGAAAAAATAAATAAATAAATATATATATATATTTGTATATATTTATATATAAATTATATATAAATCGGATCGACTTACTCCGAGAGTTCTCGAATTTGTTTTTCCTTCGAATTCTGTTCTTCCTGGGACATTTGAACGAGATGCAGTAGTCTCTCCGTTTCCGCGGCGCTCCGACCCGACTCTTCTTTCGCTTTCTCCAATTCCTTTTCCGCGTTTTCCAGCGTCTTTTGCATATCCGCCAGTCTCTTGTCCGGCGAACCACCGCTCTGCGCAATCGTTTCGTCTCAATGTCTTTCGATTCAGTTGTCATTTGTCGTAAAACGAAACTAAAAATAATTGTTTACCCTCTGCAATTGTTGTTCCAGCTGATCCATTTTTGCCTTTCGTTTTTTGATTTCCTGATCGAGAGCTTGCAGCATCCGCTCTTTCTCCTCAACGGCTTTGAGCCTGCTGTCGGCTCCCCTCGCTCTCTCCTCCACCTGTTTCCTGTGTTCCTCCAATTGTCGCCTCTGATCGTCCAGCTGTTTTCTCTCCTGACTAGTGTCGACGCCAGGTTTCCCTCCTCCAGCTTGGAGTTTCTTGTTGGCCTCGTGAAGATCCACCTGCGTTTTGTAAATAGCATCCGATAAAAATCCACATCTCCGGCACCTTCCGCGATCACGAAAAATAATATATTCGCGTAGAAAGAAAGGCGAACGTCACAGCCCTTAGCTACGAACGATACTTTCTTCACCTCGCCAAAATTCGATAACAAGTTCAAAACTAAAAGTAAAGAGTAACACCGAACGCTTCGAACAATAACTAACGTAGACGATACATCGACGAATTACCCTCTAAAATTAATGACAAAATTTTCGTTATTAAAATATGCGCCGCGATATAACTAAACTATAAATTATATTCGAGAAAAATAACACTCGGAGCAGTAGATAAAATGGCGTTTTGCATTGGATTCTATAGGTCAATACGAAGTTGTCGAGGTGCTTAAAAAATAAATAAACAGTAACGAGAAAGTAATGAATAAGGTGATGTTATGGATAGAATATGCGCTCGGGAGCGACGTTCGTCGATCAACGGCGGCGTGGACGAAGAGTTTGCGGAGCGGAACGGCGTGGCGAAGTTTTCGATTGAGCGAGATGGACACAGAGAGGGTGATACATATGTGTACAGAGCAGTGGTGGAAGAACGCGAGAACACGAGAAGTGTGGGCGCAGGCGCATGTGCAACGTGACGATAAATTTTCAGTGATTGTGAATTCTATATAGTTCGCCTCGGGATTCGTATACCCTTGTTCGTGTCCCAAAGCGCAAAGCCGCTCCCATAACGGTATTCGTGTAAGACCGTCGCGGCAAGTGGTCGGACACGTAAGGCGCCTTTTTTTTTTTTTTTCGTTCGCTTGTTTCTTCTAACCTGATTTTTCTGAAGCTCCTGGCAGAGCATCTCCAGCTGAGCCTGAAACCGTTCGCGTTCGACCGTCGCCTGTTTGATTTCTTCTCTCGCGCGTTCCAGATCTTTTCTCAACTTGGCAGCCTCCGCTCCGCCGTTCTGTTGCGGTTGTTGCGGTTGTTGCTGTTGTTGCTGTTGTTGCTGTTGTTGCTGTTGTTGCAAGTGCGTCTGCATCTGTTGTATCTGCTGTTGCTGAGAGTGAAGCTGCCGCTCCGAGGCCTGAATTCTCTTCTGAAGATCGGCGGCGTTTCTTTCGGCGGCGTCCGCGCGCTGTTTCTCCGTTTCGCAGAGCTTCCGCCACTGTTCGATCTGGGCCTCGTTCGCCGCCGTCGCCGATACGCTCGCCTGTTGCAGTTGCTTCTGGAGCTCCTGGACCCGCTTCTCCGCCTGTTCCGCCCGCTGCCGCTCCTTCGTCTGCGCCTGCGTCAGACTCTGAACCTGCTGCGTGAGCCTGTGAACTTCCCGCAGTTGAGCCTCCATGGCCTCCTTGGCGGCCCTATCCGGCGTCTGGGCGTGGGCGCGCTGCTGCTGAAGCTGCTGAAGACGCCGGACCTCCTCCCTCTGCCGCTCCAGTTCCGCCTCGCTCGCGTTCAGCTCCTGCTGAAAATTCATCAGCATGTCCTGAGACTTCTCCAACTGTATCACCAACTGATCTCGCTCGACTTGCAGCTGCTTCGCCTCCGCCTCCAATTTCTCCTTCAGTTTCTCGATCTTCTCCGAGTGTTTTTCACGATTCTCCAAAATGGCGGCCATCTTGTCGCGCTCGCGCTGAGCTATCTGGAGATCGTGCTGGATCCTCAGGAGTTCCTCGCTTCCGGCCATCTGTTGTTGCTGCTGTTGCTGAACCCTCCTCAATTCCGCTCGCGTATCGTCCCTCTCCTCCCGGATCATCGCCGTCTCGTTCGCCATTCTCTCGAGTTCCTTTTCCGCGGTTTCCGTGGCCTCCTGATGCGTCGCGACGACGAGCCGCGACTTCTCGAGCTCCTTGGCGAGTCTTCCGGCCTCGAGTTCGACCTGATCGCGCGCCACTATCGCCTTGTCCAGGCTCGCTCTCAGCCTCTCGACCTCGATGCTCGCGCTCTCCGATCTCGTTTTTCCCTCGGTCTGCATGAGCCTCTCGAGTCTCACGATCTCGACGCGAAGCTTCTCGTTGTCGGCCTCGAGAGCGTCCGCTTTCGCTTTGAGCTTGTCGTGTCGGTCGCGAATCTTCTCAGCCTCGATCCTCGCTCTCTCCGTCTCCGAACGATTTCTCTCGTGATTCGCGTTCGCCTTGCCGGCCTCCTCGCGGGCTCTCTCGAGCTGCAGCTGACTCTCGTGGAGCTTCGCCTCGAGCTCCGCGCAACAGGACTGGCTCCTCTTCAGGTCAGCCTCCCTCACCTCCAAACGCTCTCTAACCTTCTCCAATTCCTGCTGTAGTCTACTACCCTCGCTCTGCCATTTCTCCTGCTCGTACTGGTATTTACCTCGAACACCCTCGGCTCGCTCGAGATCGGCGCGCAATCTCGAGGCGTCCTGTTCCGCTTTTCTCGCGCGCTCGAGCTCCGCGAGAGCCTTGTCCAAACGATCCCGCAGCCTCTCCACGTCCAGCTTCGCCCGCTCGTGCTCCTCCTTCTGGCGCTCCTGATTCTCCTGATACTTGCCGAACCGGGCCGCGTATCTCTCGCACTCCTCGCGCGAGCTCTCCGCCTCGGCCCTCAGTCTCTCCGCCTCGCCCTGCGCCTTCCGCACCTCGGCCTGCTGACGGTCGTGCTTCTCGTACATCTTCTCGATCTCCATCTGCATCCTCGTCAGTTCCTCCTGTGACTTCTCCGTCGCCCCCTGCGACTTGTTCAGCTGCGAATGGGCGCGCTCGAGTTCGAAACCGATCCTCTCGTTGTCGGCCACCAATTTTTCTCTCTCGTTCTGCAAACGGCGCAGCTCGAACTGCGATTTCTCGTACCTCTCGCGAACCATCTCGAGATCGACGCTCAAACGATCGAGCTCCTCCTTCGACTTTTCCTCGTTCTCCTTCGTGCGAGTCAGCTGCAGGGCCGCCCGGTCGTACATCTCCTGAACACGACCGAGCTCCTCCTGGGCCTTTCGCGATTCCTCCCTGCTCTTCGTTCCGAGCATCTGCTGCTTCTCTACCTCGAGCTCCAGACGATCCTTCTCGGCTTCCATTCCCTCGATCCGTTTTTGCAATCGGTACACTTCGCTCTGCGCCCTGTAAATACGTTATTTTTAATGGTAGTCTTTGTCATTCGTTTCGGTATTTCGTGGACGGAATCTCGAGCAGGGAACGGTGTGCGGCCCGAAATCCATCGCAAGTTCCTTAATCTTATTTTCGAATTCGATCCCGAGAGCGACATTGACTTCAAACTCACTGTACAGGAGCATTCGTTCGAGTATCGAGTCTCACCGTGTAGGAAAAAACGTTTTTTCCTTCCTTTTCATTGACTTCCGTGATTCTACTTTTCCATTGATTCTACTTTCCGCCAGTTTCCCGTGGCGGTTCTACAATCTCCCGATGAAGATTTACAATAGACTCGAAAAACAACAACAAAAAAACATACACGATTCGACGATTCTTTTTCACTGGACACTTCCCACGTTTCTCATGCACGTTTACCGCCCAAAGGCCACCACCGAAATGTAATAATGTCGCGTGGTTAATTAAATGCTCGATTAAATGCTCGATTAAATGCTCGATTAAATGCTCGATTAAATGCTCGATTAAATGCTCGATTAAATATGGAGTGACGACGAAAGTCGACCGACCTGTCGTATTTGCCCAACATCTTTTCAAACTCTTTGCTAGTGTTTTCGCGCTCCTCGTGAGCCTTCGACAAGGAGTTCTGAGCCTTGTCGAGCTTTTCTTTGAGTATCTCCATTTCGGTGAGTGCGTCGTCGCGTTCCAGCTAAAAATAATGAATTCATAGCAACGTCAATATCCATTATCGAACAAAGGAAATGGGATTTTGGAGGGACTCTCACGGTGAGCTTCTGGTGGGAATTGTGGGCCTTCTCCCATCTCTCCTTCACCAGATCCAGTTCGGACAAGGCGTTCTCCTTGTCCCGCTGCAGCTTCGCGATTTCCTCCGAGAAGCTGTCGCGCTCCTTTTGCAGTCGTTGCATTATTATCTGTGGGTTCAACGGTCGAAGCATTATCAACAACGCGAATGTTCGACGTTGTCGGTGACACCGCTCGATAAAATGATATTTATGATTTTGTCACCTGAGCTTTTTCATATTTGTCCTGGAGTCTGTCGACCTCGAGCTGTATCGCTTCGCGTTCCTTCTGCATTCTCGTCGCCTGTCCCAGTGACTTGTCCAGCTGGCTCTGCACGTTCTCAAAGTCGTAATTTTGCTTCTCCTTGTCCATTTGCATCTGACGGGTTCGAGTTCATTATTAATGGGAGAGTGTTCCCGCTCGTCACGCTGTTTTAACCTACGAATAGAAACGAAAGCTCCGGGACACTCACGCGTCGGACTTCGGCCTGCGACTTTTCCAATCGCTCTTGGAGTTTGTCGGCTTCGCTCTGAGTCTTGTCGAGAAGATTTTGCAAGCGATCCTGCTGAAGCTGAGCCTTGCCCAGAGTAGCCTGCGTCCTCTCGAGTTCCTCCTGAGCTTTCTCAAGCTCACCGACAGCTTTGTCCCTCTCCGAATGAAGTCTCGCCACCGACGACTGAGCACGATCGTATTCGTCCCTGAGGCTATCCTGTTCGCCCTGGGCGTTCTCCAGTCTCGCCTTTAGCCTGTACACCTCGCCCTGGCTCTTCTCCACCTGCATCATCAATTTACAAACTATATCGTACAGAATCGTTTGTCTCGATCTCGCGAAATTTTTCCGAATTGTCGCGAAAGCGTCAAGCTTTCCTAGGCTAAAGAGCAGAGAGTCATAGATAGATAGAGAAAGAGAGAGAGATAGAGAGAGAGAGAGAGAGAGAGAGAGAGAGAGAGAGAGAGAGAGAGAGGCAGATAGAGAATATATAGTGATTATAGAGAGAATATAAGAAACACACCTTGAGAAAAGATTGATTTTGAAAATATTTAACTAAATTTCTTCTCGATTCGTGTTTGGATACGTGTGCCAAATTTATTCGAACAAAATCAATGAAGACATCTCTCCTCTGGGTGTGTCCGATAGTTTGTACAAATAAATATAAAAAGATTGAGCGTTCATTGAACTGACCTTCCGCCAGTAACCCCCGGACTGACTTGTCTCGACCTTCGAAGATAATTTAAATACGATAAGATCATGGTCTCGATATTCGCGAGGCTATCGCGAGAACTCTGCGATCGAAGCAAAGGGATTTATTTTGTCTTTTTTCATTATTTTTCATTGATTTATTAATTTTATTTTTTGATTTCGGAGACGATGCCATCGCCGCAGGAGTCTCATCTCCGCTCTCGAATACATCTCAGTATTATTCTAGCTCTCGCACGTACACGATCGCCGATTCCGTTTTCGTACGTTTTTCTTTCGTTTTTGCTTTTGTTCTTTTTACTACGACCGGCACCGTATCGCGAGGATGCGCGGATAGGGTGTACGAGTGTGTGTATGTACAAGTGCGTGTACGCGGTGAAGGTCAACCTGCAACAGAGCTCTATCAGGTTTCGCGGATGCCGCAGACGATCCAAGAGCCTTCTTTCATCTTGTTCGAGTATTCTGTTCGAGCGAAAGACTATCGAGAGACAATTTTGAACGCTCGAGACTACGAGGGAACGTACGCTACAAACTATTTCGGACAAAGACAGACGGAGGGAGATGGGAAGTGAGGATCGATTTATTTGTTCGCTACGACTATATGCGGAATGTTCGAATAATGACCTTTTCCTGAAGAGCAGCGGCCTCGGTCCTGGCCCTCTCGTTGTCGGCCTGCGTGACCCTCAGCTCGGTCTGAGCGCGCCTGAGGTCCTGAGCAGCCTTCTCGGCTCGCTCCTGAATCCTGTCGTGCTCCTGCGACGAGTTCAGAGTGGACCGGCCGAATGTCGTCTGTGACTTTTCGAGATCATGCCTGAGCCTCTCGTTCTCGAGCTCGAGCCTCGTTAGCCTCTGCTTGGCGGCTTCCCAGTCGGAACCACTGCGACCGACCTCCGACGCCGCTTTGTCGAGCTCCGCTTTGCTCTTGCCAAGCTCCGACTGTGAAGTCTCCAATTTCGCTTCCAAACGATCTTTCTCCGCTTGCGCTCTCTCCAAACGCGCACCCAGTTTTTCCACCTGATGAAAAACAAAAAATTTTATATACATATATATATATATATATATACGGTAATTATAAATGAATGCAAACAGAAATTCCACTACCACGGTGATTCTGTCCGAGAGATAGCGAGTGCTGATTTGTGAAATTTAGGAGAGTGTCAATATATTTGCGATACCGCGATATTGGGTTTTCGTGTCTCCGGTGGCATGAGTTTCGAACGTTTCGTGGCCCACTCACCTCCGATTCGAGAGCGTGAATCTTCATTTTGTATTCCGCCAGTTCCCTCTCGTGCAGTTCGCGTTCCTCCTGCTTGTCCTGCTCGGCACGATCTCTCTGCTCTCGCAACTGGGCCATTTGTTTTTCCTTATCCCCTATAGCTTCCTCGAGGCTACTGAGGGCGCCCTCGCTACTGCAGTGGTGCGCCTGCATCGCGGTCAGACGTGCACGTGCCATATCAACCTGGTTGTCCTTCTCTTTCAGCAGATCCTCCAAATTCTCTATCTGCGCCCCAATCAGTCTTCGTTCACAGTCTATTCCATTAATCACTCGCCTCCCCAACCAACGACCAATGTCCTCGATCGCAATGTCGATCGCCTTTTTTTCTACATTTCAATAAACTATTCAAACTTACTTTTCACTACTGATACGTCGATTCGTCCTTCTCTACCAAGTTCACTCACCAAATAATCATAATCGTCCAAAAATAATTACTAAAAAGTCATTAATAATAACAATAATAATAACAATAATAATAATAAATAATAATAATGATAATATAAACTAACGTCTAAAAAAAGTAATCGTAGGAGAGGGGATTAATGGAGAGTGGGGTAACGGATGGTGCGATATTGATAACAGTCAATTTTATTCATCGACGCTGTAAATATTCGAGTACAAGAATAGGATTAAATAAATGACAAATAAAATCGGATAACTCAAGAGGGTAATCGTTCTGCGCTCATTCATACGGATCGACGATATCGCTATTACAAGCTCGTTGTATTTTTAACGCGGATACAGTGTAAATTGGACTAGCGTAATGTACATATTTCGAGAAGCGTTCGATGACGATCAATGATATTTTCAACATGCCATTTTTTTTTCAATCGATTGGCTTTTTTTTCTTTTATTTTTGTTTTTGTTTTTGTTTTTTTTTTTTAATAAGGGGCGTTTTACTCACCTTTCGCTGAAGAACGTTAATTTTTCGGTCCTTGATGTCCATGTGATCTTTGAGCTCCGTCAATTCGGTATTCATACGATTGCGTTCCTGCTGTGCCTGAAGTACCGCCTGTGTCTTTTTCTCTATCATTCTGTTTTTCTCCTCGAGTCGCTGTCGCATCTCTTCAACCTGCTCCGAAGAAATAGTATCGAAACAGGTTCGAGTTATCAACGGTTCAGTTAAATAATAATAATAACAATTATTATTATATATTCGTAAGAAATATTAAAACAATAAGAAAATGAGTGACACACTCGCGATGAGTAGACGACGAATGAACCGAGTACAAGTTTGACCCATTTTTGAGAAACCAAATGACCATGAGCCAAACGACCCTCTCATCGGGGCGTTGGGATTAGCACGTATTTCGATAACTGTGGGGGGGGGCGGGGGCGGGGGGGGAAAAAAAAAGATCAATCAATCGGAGACGATGAACATACGTCAGCCTGGAGCATGTTGTAGTGTTCCTCCTTGGCGCAAAGCGACTCCTTAAGTACGGCGATATGTCTCTGATAGTCCTGATGCTGTTCCTCGAGGGTCTTCATCTTGGCCGACATGCCAAGCAGCTCCTGGTCCCGTCGTTGTACCTCCGTTCTCAGTTCGTCCAGCTGCGAAAAGATTCGTCGTCCAGACGTAGGATCAGTCTCTCCGTTGTCGGTCATCCAACGCGTCTTCGTGACTCCGCATCGCCGACCGACGAGAGGTCGTGAAGGGTAGGGGGAAGAGTTGGGAGGTCGAACAACCGGATGACCAGCACCGTCACCGTTGCCGGTCTTCCATTGACGATCCTCCCGATTTATCCCGCTCTTGTCCGAGTATGAGGATACCCCGTTCCTTTTTTTGTGTGTGTGTGTGTGTGTTTTTGTTAAATCTCCTTTCGACTACTTTTCTTTTCTCCTAATGACAAGCATACGCACGCAACTCTCTCATTCGAACACAAAACAAATGACCGTACAGGTAATGTTATTCGTACTGCTACACATGCGTTGCGGAAAACTTCATTTTCTCTATACGTTTTATCGAATGAGAAACGACATTATAAACTTTTGGATCACGGTATTTTCTACGATTTTGCTAGATTTACCATCTCCGATAAATACTTTAAATATGAGAAAACATAAACTATGAAATTATTGAAGGAAAAGGTCATGAAAATAAAGTCAATGTTTTCGATGAGATCTCATAGTAGCCGGAGATTGTGGTTGTACGATGCGCCGACGATAACATATATAACAGCTATAGAGGAAGAAAGGTGAGATCGTCATACTCGGACAGGGCTCGCGGCATGCAATTGCAGACCATCGAAACGAACAGTGTAGAGTACGTGGTAGCGGGTATTTGTTTTCAATTTTTTTTGTTGTTTTTTTTTTTGTTGTTTTTTCCGTGTATTTGGTTCTATGAAAGTTTAATGAATCGTTTGAAGTCTAGTTTGCTGGTAGCTGTCAGAAATGTCGTAGTTTATGAGTATGAAAACTGACGTTTTCGATATTGACGAACGTGCGATCGATATCGATGGCCCAATGCCGGAAGGGCGTATCATCATGGCTTCATGCTCTTTTAACTCCGGGCCATCGATATCATCGTCGTACATTTTTTTTCTTCTCTTTCACTCCACATTTCGTTGTTTTATCGAGCTATGCTTTTGTATAGCATGTTTAACACAACAACAACATAGAATCTACTTCGTTTCTCTCGTCTACTTTTGGTGTACGGAGCGGTGGTGGGTTCGCTACGACATATCATTGAAGATAAGACGATGAACGAAAAAAAGTTTAAAAAAAATTAAATAAAATAAAAGACATTCGTCTCAATTCCAACGATATTTCGTAACGAAAAGCAAATACGTGTTTCACTAAATCAGTCTAGCTAAACGGCTAAACGATTCGCGTGTGGCATCCAAAATTGTTCGAGTACCGAACGTTCGAAAATCTTTTGAATCGTGTAAAATTTGTTGAAACACGCGTGCTTGTCGATGCAACGGATTTTTCCGAAGAACCACAGTATGTACACATTTTTCGAGACAGAAAATTGAATACCACCGCGCCTTCGCGATCGACGAGATCATCCAATATGACGAGGGTTTGACGAGGTGCGATGTTATGGACCGATCCGAATGATCTACGAATAGCCGATATCTATTATGATTCGATTTGATCTGACGATGAAGTTCGGAGGGCATTTATCTATTATTATGATTAATATTAATGGTGATTGTTGGTGATATCGAGGTGATGTATATAGCGTCGGTAACGAAAACAACGCAATACAGTTATCAGGCCTCTGGATTAATCGATGGATCACGTAACGTCGGTAAACGCTAGTTATACATACGCACTGACAATATAGGCATTGCGAAGAAATAAGTCAATGAATCTTGCGACGATGATAATAATAATAATAATAATAATAATAACAAAAGTTACTCTATAGCGTTCGACTATCTACGTACGATGTACGATATCGAAAGATGAGGGGGGAGCGGGAGGCGTTGAAACTGATGAAATTAATGTGATTTTGAACATTGATCTTGCGACAATCGCAATAATGATCGTGAGCGATCGTAACGATCGATACTTTTTTTTTTTTTTTTTCTTTTTTTTTTCTTTCTTTTTTTTTCTTTCTTTTTGTTCGATATGCGAGAAAATTCAATAAAATGCGTGAATGCGAGATGATGTACGAGCGATGCTTCAACATGTCAGAGACAACTACGAGAATAAACATCAAACTTTGCTGACATCGTATCATTATGTATGCGGATAATTATTAATATTCAATATATGATTAATAATGTTATTTGAATTAGATATGGTAATAATAATTTGTATAATAATTACGATAATCCGGATACTACGGAAGAAGTAGGGGAGGCCCCGGTTTAAGCAAACGCAGTGATCATTAACGAAGGAATGGATGGAGAGTTGGAAGTGCTTCTCGTTCGACGGGTGTGTCATATCCTTACCTCCTCAGAAAGCTAAAATATCGGGCATCATATTTAATATGCTCTGCGCTCCCAACGGCCCACCGACTCCGTGTTCCTTTTTCGTTTTTTTCTTTTTTCCTTTTGTTCCGTTTGTCTTTGCACATTGAACGTGAGCTTTTCCATTTTCTCATTGCATCAAATCGAATTCAGGTTTTTTGGTTTTCCCCTTTTTTCGTCGTTTTTTAAATGTTCTTCACACCGAAGGAATCAGAATCGGAGGCCGTTGTCCGTCCTTTTACTCAACTAACTTATCAAGAGAGCTATCGTAATAATAACGGTCGGCAGCAACGAGCTGCGGCGGATTGAGCGGCGAAAGGAGAGTCGTGGTTGGTTTGTCGGAATATTCCTCTTTCGCCTCGGACGAGATCGTAAAAAAACTACTCGGCTATCCGGTTGGGAACTTTAGTGATTTTTCACTGGGCAAAATACCTTTGGAAAGTACAACGGTCGCGTAACAAACGACCCACGCTTACTTTCCACCGCTGTTCGGCCAAATGACAAATTCGATCACTCTCGAAAAATATCCTCTCTCGTCGACTGATAGTTTTGCCATTTTTACCTTTCTAAAGGTGTATCGTTTATAGTGTGTGTGCATGTGTGTGTGTGTGTGCGTGTGTGTGCGTGTGTGTGTGAAGGAGATTCAGAACAAATAGAAGACAGAGAAAGTGTTACAGGTAGATACAAAGATAGATGGATAGACGGATAGATAGTTAGACAGATGGAAAAAAGTAAAAGTAACACGAGAAACAATTTTGAGGGAGGATCCAGAGACAAAGCGTAGAATTACACAGGGTTTAGGGTCCGAAGGGTGCATGCGTCATGCCGTGATAACGATATTTTGGACGAGCTGTGAATATACGTGCGAGGAAGTTCGTGGGGGGGGGGGGGGGGGGGCAACATGAAATAATATACGAAAGGAAAAGAGGAATAGAGTTGACGGTAGGACGCGAGAACACGCGCACTCGGTTGCTCGGATCTAAAAAGTATATAGTATATCGTGGAGAATGCCAGTGACCGAACCTCCTCGGGCTCGACATTACGAGCGACTCGAAGAAAAATAATGATCGACTACAAAAAGGTTTACAAAGTCCCGTAAATTGAACGTCGCCTGGACCACCGACTCTGAGCGATAGATACAAAAAAAAGCCTTCGAGAATTTGAATAGCGATGAAAAACGGGGAGGGGATGTCGAGTGAAGAAAAATAGTGAGTGAGCGAGTGAGTGGGAGTTTATCGTTGGTCTTTGTCCTAGATATAAAAAGGTGTGGGTGACGGTAGTGAACGATCTGTAACACAGTGAATCGTTGCGAGAGCTGCGGAAATAATGCGAGTGGCCGCAGGGTGCTATAGAGAATGCGAGTGAATTTTTTGCGTGGGTCGTTCATGATTGTACGTTTCGTAGAAAAAAAATCAACTGTACCGTGTAGTCTCGTCCGCTCGGATTTGTCCTGTCGTATTATTTTCTGTGCGTATTTTTTTTAACAATAATTTTTTTCATAAACACGTCGCGCGACTGAGTCACGAATGCGCGATGAACGGAAAATTCCGCAGTGATGTAAAGGAGGGATAACGCGTTGATGAGTTCGTTAACAAAAATTCACTCAAAATTTACTAGCCAATTGTATATATCATTGCGATTAACCGATAAATAATGATCGTAGGATGAGGCAAAAGCCAATGATTACCGTTAGATGATTCAATGCGGATGATTCGAATGAGATAAGATGATATTAAATTGATAAAGGCGTTTTAGGAATAAAATTCATTGAACGGATATCCTCACGGGATACAAACATTATTTGATCATTAATTTTTCAAGAATTTATTTTGCGTCAACAACCTTTTTTCACACAATATTTTTTTTTAGTTTCATTTTCTCGTTATGAATATAATTTTTCTTGTCTCATCCTAATTTAAATAAAAGGAAATTCTAATAATTTTACACATTTTTCATTTTTTTTTTTTTTTTTTTTTTTTTTTCAAGAGTAATCGTGATTCAATTTTAGCGAAGTTTCCCATTTACATCACTGACGTCTCCTCGCTTCAAGATTGATTTCGAAATTCTTTTGTTCATTACGAAATTATTCGAAGCGGAGGACGATGAGAGAAATTGGATTCTCGTACCGAGTAGTCGCGAGATATAATGTTTCCTCAAATATAACGTCGAGACAATTTTTTGTTATTTTGCGTTTTGTTTTCCTTATTGTTTCAAGCTAATCTCTTCGCCACGGATACGTTTACTTAAATCGCACTTGAGCTAGGAAAATATAGTGATACATGTTGAACTTCGATACAAATTGAAACGTTGAAATAATCTCATTTGTTAACACAGATTATGGTGGGGTGAAAAAGCGCGTTCCACCGTTTAGATGAATTTTTATTATTATTTACTGTGATCGTCACTTTGGAGCTTCGTCTCCTTTTTTACATCTCATCTTTATTTCTTCTCTTTAAATATCCTATACGACTTTCGCTTCTCATACTCTGTACAGTCAACATTCTTAGACATTTCGAGAGGTCAACAGTTTCTAAGGCCTACAATTTTTTTGAAGGTACGCACAATTATCATTGACTAACTAATTTTACGTTGGTGCGTTATACCGAAAGACTTTTGCTTCTTTTTTGAATATATCTCTTATCTGTTTCTTACAAACGACAACCTAAAACCATTGAACACGATCGCTCTGCCATACACGTACGTATCGACGTCGCAGTATGCATATTACTGTACGTGTATGTGATATGCGATTAAAAAATCAGACTCCGCGGACGATTGGGTTCGTGCGTCATGTCGATAATCATCGATAAACCTAAAGAAACGTAATCGCAAATAATAATATCATTGAAACAAAGAAAAATAAATAAAATTTAAAAAAAGTCCATAATCACGGCGTACACCCAAGCTATGGCTCTGTACACGCTATCGCGTATTATAATTATAACATCGAGTCGAAAAATATACTTCCTACTTATTACGGACAGTACGGAGAATTATTAAATAACTTACTCCCGCACTCTCCACAAAGGGGTTATCAATATAATTTGTAATATTTTTCATATCACCTTGTTTTTCTTCTTTTTTTTTTTCTCATTCCAAAGAATATCATACTAGTAGGTACTTGGGATACAGACTATATTGGATTCCAGGCATTGCATTATTTTTTCCCTTATATCGTCGAAAAGTTAAAAGGGTGTGAACAATTGAAAGACGAAGATTCAGGTGTGCCGCGACGAATTTAGAGCCCGTATCCTTTTCGCAAGGGGTTTTCTTCTTTCGTCCTTTTATCAGCCGTCTTTTTTTAACCAGGACAATCTCCCTAGACGGTAGAGGAAGACAGTCGCGTGTCGTCTCTGTAGACTTTTTTTTCTTTCTTTTTTCGAAATTTCTCTCTCTCTCTCCCTTTCTCTCGATCTACAGCAGCACTTGTCGCGTCTAAGGAAGTACATAGTTACACATCGGATGGTAGCACGATTTTTTTTTTACAATGCGATTTTCTCTCGTCTCTACACACACACACACGCACACTGCTCTGTGTGCGTGTGTGTGTGTGTGTGTCGAGGTATAGATATACAGGTAGTAGTAGGTAGCACGTCACGTGCGACGAATCGTCGAGGGGGGGGGGGGCTGGATATAGGCATCGATCCAGATCCAGCATCTCCGAAGTAATCGCATCTTTCCGACTTAAAAAAATTGTATTAACAAATTTTTTTGTTTCACTCTCCGTTCTCTCTCATTTTATTATTCCTATGTGAATTCATGAGCGATTTTTTTTCATGGCAGTTGTTAGTCTGTCGTTTGTAGTTGTGTGTGTTTGCCTGCCTGCCTGCTTCTGTGCGCTCCCCCCCCCCCCGCCCCCTCCCTCCCTCCCTCCCTCCCAAACCCATTGTATTATTACAATTTTTATTTACCCCCAGCCTCGGTCGTGTTCGCGTTTTCTCGTATTTTTGCTTCGTTTATCTCCTGAAAAACTTGCGGTTTGCCGCGGATACATAGTATCTTCCGATTGTCTAGATGACGTCATTCTTTTCGATGCGGACGTTGTTGATGAAGAAACTTACTTGACGTTTAAAGTTGAGATCGTGCTTGTTGAATGTATGAGCGTGAAGGGCCAGGGCGCCGGCGGCCGCCGGCTCGATTTGTTTCAGATGCTGTTGAATAGCTTGCTGTTGTTGTTGCTGAGCATGCTGCTGCTGTTGAAAATGATGAAGCTGTTGTTGCTGATATTGATGCTGGTGATGATGATGATGGTGGTGATGATGTTGCTGGTGCTGGTGCTGCTGCTGCTGCTGTTGCTGATGATGATGATGATGATCACCGTAACGATCGGTATAGGGATTGACGACGCCGGTCGTCATCCCGGAAGATATACCGGCGAGGCACGTCGAGCCTGACGGAAGCGACGCGGCACCTGTCGAAGCGGCAAGCAACGGATTCGTTAGTGTCGACGTTTGATCGTACGGCACCAGAGCCGTGGTGACCGATGGTCCTCTGGCGATAACCGACGACTGCAGGCTGCCGATAGACGAGATCGAGCCAGCAGCGGGTCTCGTCGAACCGCCCGAACATTCGATACCTGCCGCTCCTGGTGTCGTCACAGTTGTCGGACCGATGATTCCGCTATGATGATGATGCGGCTGCTGCTGCTGCTGCTGCTGCTGCTGCTGCTGCTGTTGGTGCAGCCCGCTCGTTCCGCCGCCGCTGCTCGGCACGGCGGTCGCTTTCAGAAGCTGCTCTCTCAACCGACCGCCGCACTCTCTGATACGCTGCAACTCGGCCTCGAGCAAACCGACTTCCTTCTCCAGTGTCTGTATCCTAGCGTCTTTCGTCTCGAGAATTGCCGTCAGGGTGGTACTTCCGGGAACGCCGCCGGGCACGGCGACGCTTCCGCCCAGATGCGTTGCCGTGTTGCACGTGAAGCCGAGACCGGGGCCCATGAGGAGACCATCGTAAGGACCGGTGATACCAACGCCACCGGCAACGGGCGCACCCGAAGACGCTGTCGAGGCGTATGCGAGCTCCAGTTGGGTCTGGAGGCTCTTCAGTGTCTCGTTCGTCGCTTTGAGCTCCTTATAACAAGCAATAGCAGAGTTACTCGCGCTCGTTCCCCATTCTAGCATCGTTATCGACTTTTTTTTTTTTTTTTTTTTTTTTTTTTTTTTTTTTTTCCTATTTATTTATTATGTTGTTGTGGATGGTGGTTGTAATCCGGATGTTGATCTGTTCTCAGAGATGATTTTTTTTCGTTTTTTTTGTATATTTTAATCTCGAGTGGTGATTTATTGCGGAGGCGATCGAGGAACCTCAGTCGTCGAGGATCGGTGTCGGGCAGCATGGAATTCGAAAGAGATAGTCAACGTTTTTTTTTTTACCTTGCCTCGGTATCGTGAATTTCGAATGATTCAAAGTTCGAAGGAAGGTGATGGAAATATTGTTATTTTTATTTTAATATAGAAATATATATAAATCGAAGGACGGGCAGGGAAATCTTTGTCTCGACGAATAGCAGGTGAAAAACTGAAATGAAGAAAATAAAAGACAGAATGATATACAAGTTCGAGCAACATTGAATATTTTGGCATTCGATAGTCTTGGATCGTAACGGTCTACAGAGGTACGAGTCAGGAGATAAAACACCGATAAACGAATGTACGAAAGATGATGCGACGATGCGCGATGGGAGAAAGGAAAAGGACGAAGACCGATCGTGGACGGCTTTGTTTTCTCGATGGAGCCAGTAATCGTGGTGGTGTCGGTGATCGTGTTGTACGAGGCAGCGTCCCGGTTGACGAAAGAAAAGCGACGTTTCGCCGAGCTTCCTGCATCTCTCGGATCACTATACTCTTCTCGTTTCGATATAACACGTATATAAATATCAATGAAGTCATTAATTTGACGATAGACGGAGCGAGTGCGACTGTGTTTCGTCAAATCGAGGGTGTAATCCACCAGCCGGCGCGGTTGACGACGAGAATCGCGTGTAATTTTTTGTTATCCGCGCGAACGATCAGTTTTCTTTTTGTTTCTTTTGTTTCGTATGTCATGTTTATTCGATCGGAGCAAGGCTAGCCAGTGATAATGGGCTGCAACAACAGCAGCAGCAGCAGCAGCAGCGGCCGTCTTGGCTCGTCAGCTTCCTCGCTATATCTTTTCATCAATCGTACGTTGCTTCGCACGTTCTTTTTCCTTTTTCTATATATAATTTTTTCATACAAAGATTATGTTTAAATTTAGTTTTAGTAGTCGATAGATGTACCGATAGAGATATATTGTACTCCTCTTGGGTGTTTAACGACGCTGAGCGTCGCCGCAGTTCTTTCGCCGACCGCGACGTCATTGTCAGTCGACATATTGTCCATCGTCGCTTCGCCGGGCTTCTGCGCACGCCTCACTTTCTTTTGTTCAGTTGTCGAAACTCTCGGCACACATTTTCTTTTAATTTTTTTTGTTTTCTTTTGTTCATAACGTACGTGTATTCGCACTGAAAAATTGGCGGATAAAGCACCACGTTTAACGACCGATGCTCAATGGACAAGATCTCACCACACTCGCATACGCTTCGTTCGCTCGAACAGCCCCGAATCCTTCGCATGAATTCGATTCGTCCAAATTTTATCCTCGAAAAGTTACTCGTCTATCGTCATCCACGATATTTTTCTCCGTCTTTTTTGACTCGCGCAAATATAGTGGCACCATTTTTCCATCACTCGGTCTCGGATTTGTGGCTGAGTCAAATGAACGATGTGCAAATCGCGGGTGCATTTAACGAACGTGGAGAAGTTTCGCGAGTAGAAAGTGTTCGAATAAGCCTTGGAATGATTCTCCGGGCTGGTACGGAGCGGAGTCGAGTGATGTTCGAACACGCGTCTCCGCTGCTGTACACGGCTGTTGTACGATCGGTACACAGACCTCTATAAATATATAGTTCGATGTGTAAAGAACCGCAGTGATAGGCGTACGGAAACTCATTGTGTACGTATATCAAAGTAGTAGTTGTAGTAGTAGTAGTAGTAGTAGTAGTAGTAGTAGTAGTAGTAGTAGTAGTAGTAGTAGTAGTAGTAGTAGCAGTAGTTGTAGTAGTAGTAGTGGTGGTAAAGTAGAATAAAAAAAGAGAGGGTAATCGGTGGTCCGGTCGGTGGTTTCGGAGGATCGTATAAATGGATTGAAGAATGCGAGGCGCGGCAGAGCTATCAGCAGGTTGGCGGGCGGACACGCGCGACACTTTAAACACATTTATGTCGCGAAAGCATCCGAAAGCCTCGTTGCTGTTATTTTTTCGCGTCCCACTCGACGGTATTGAGGCGTGATTGCTCGGCCATCGATCACGCATCACCCTTCGATTATTCAATACTACTCGTCTACCGAAATTTATGTCGCTGATACAAATCACGTTCGATCGATTGGTCAATCGTCAAAAATCATCTCACCACTCGATTATGTTTTACTTGAATTTCGCATCAATGATAATTCATTGTTACCCCAAAAATAAATAATTAAATAAATATATATGTATATATATGTATATATATATATGATGAGGGATTCGTGGTCGGCAGCCGAGTTTCACTCGCCCGTGGCGATACATCGAACAAAGAGGAGAAAAAAGGACACGAAAATTGCATATTCGTCCACTACAGAATTGAATGAAACGTGAGCGAGTAATATAGAAAGAGCGAGACTTTTGGACAGTGACGAATATATATATATAGATAGTACATTCAGTGGTACGTATCAGCGTAACAAGGTGGTGCAAGGTATCAACATTCCGTATTTCAAACGCAATTCATAGACAGATAAATAATCGTTATATATATATATATATAGGTACGTTACGTAGTTTCATCATTAATATCAATTGAAAAGAAAAGAAAAATTGGAAGCGCGGAGTATTAGCCAAGATTCGTCGAATAAGCCGGAAAGGGAGGGACGGGCGCGGCAACGGTGCAACGTGGCGGACAAGCGTCCGAACTTGCGGGGCTGTTGTACCACGACGATCCGTCATTGACATTGTTCGACAGTTTTAAGGAAAGGTAAACGTGTGGCCCCTCGGGATTCCTCGAGAGGACCATACAGTTTCGCATACGAATCGCGACGTATCGAATTACCGCCGCAAACTCCACGGGAGAATGTCGGGATTCGTTGATGCTGTTCGTCATTTTTTCACGGTTAATGTAAAAACGAAGGCGCAACGAGGCTAACGCTAACAGAGTCGACGAAAACGGTAACTCACTCGAACAAATTTTTATGACTTTTTTCAATGACAACCTCCGAATCTTGGCTCCTCCCACCCCGCTTCCAAAGTGCGTGTGTACATACGCGTGCAAACGTTTCCACCTGTTTCTTTATATTTGTATCTTCAAAAATAATCGTCGATCTCTCGGTCACGCAGAGGAACGCTCGATATTCGTTGGAACAGGAAAAAAATGATAATTACACGCATCACTCGATGAAAGAGCAATTGAGAGAATGAACAATGATCAACGGGGAGCGAGTGATACGCGATACGTATGAGCTGATAACGTTCATGAAACACAATGTTTTATCCATGTTTTTTTCGTTATTTTACTTTAGCAATTTTTCGTTGTTGTTGTAAATTCAGTTATTGACAAGGCCCGGCGAAAAGTTCGCCACTAATCGACTAAAGGACGAACGCGAAGTGTCGATCGAAGAAGAAAATGGAGAGAAAACAAAAAAAAGAAAGAGAATGACTTTTCCGAAGGGTGGAAAAGGTTGGCGGAAGTGGAGGGTCGGATGTTTTTGTTGTTGTTTTGAATGAATGGGGTGATGTGAATTTCCGAAATATAAACTGTAGATTCCATCGGTCAGTCGAGCGGTGTCGATGGTGAGACGATCGTGTGTTTACGTTGGTCATTTGAGTGTACCTGATTAGTCCTCCGGCGTGGCAGGGGCCGGGGGCGTGGTTCGACGGCCGATAATTTTTTCAGTTTCTCCTAGAGGCGAGACGAGATATTTTTGATGTTGTTGTCGATGACGATGATCATGGTGGTTGATGAACATGTTCTTGTCGATAAACATTATTATTCTTTGAGCTCTCTCTCTCTCTTTTTTTTTTTTTTTTTTTTTTTTTTTTTTTTTTCTCTTTCCTTTCTCATCCCTCGGTTGTCATCGCAATGATATAGTATAATCGGTGGGGAGTGGAGAGGGTGTGGGAGGGTATAGAGAGCGAGGGTAAATGACGTTAGAGGCAGATGCGGGCATCATCTCCGTAGGGGTTGGGATTGCTAAAGATTTCTTGTACCACCTATACATCCAAAGCGGCTCATTCCACGCATTCGATCAGCATCCCAGTTCTGTTTTTTTCGAACGCTATGTCGTTTTTTTTTTTTTTTTTTTTTTTTTTTTTTTTTTTTTTTTTTTTTTTTTGAAAACGTCTCTCAGTGTGTTGCAACGTTACTCGCGACAACGAATATTCGGCAGCTCTCGAAACGATTAAAAAAAAACAAAAAACAAAAAACAAAATTATCGTTCTAATTCGAACGTCTCACTCGTTGCTGTAGTTTCGGTAGTCCACGAACATGTTGAAAATTCCAATGTTCGCCAGCAAAGAGTCAGAAGTGTTCGAGGGTGTAAATGAAAGACGGGTTTAAATTTTTTTTTGAGAGGGCGAATAAAAAGTGGTCGCATCGTTTGGACAGCGATGAGTGGTTGCGATAGGTGAAATTGTCGGGGGTTCGAAGTAAGCGAAGAAACGGGGAAAAGTAAAGAAGCTACACGGCACGTGGCAGAGGCACACTCCCGGCTTGCGTTACAAAAAGTATATTTACAGATGGTCAAAGTCACAGAGTCAATCGTGCGTGGCACGTCCAAGTTGTGTACGGTAATAAAAAAAAAAAATACGATAAATGACAAAAACACAGCGTGCTGCTGTCGACTGTCATCCGCCGAGAATCCCGTTGAGGAGGTATCGCACATTCGAGGATCGCAGAGTGACTCGACGTACATTATAGAGAGCTATAACGGGCAAACAGACGAGACGAGACAGTCATAATATTCTATCGGATGGACTATCGAAACTATCCATTGGCTATCGTTTCGTGTGTGTTTTTTTTTAAACACACACGGTGGGATCTCGATATCGCCAATGAAAATTTCATTGACAGAATCGAGTTTCGAAATTAAACGAAAATATGTATACTAACATTTTGGAGTAGAAAATAAAGAGAGGCAAAGTCGCGCCACTCGTATCGCTTCCCCGAATGCACGAACGCGAGCTTCGCGCTCCGGCCCACCTATGCGCACAATCTTCGTTGTGCTTTGACTGTAGTGTGAAAAACAACAACAACAACAAACCATACGTCACGTTCGCATGTCGGTAGAGTGGCCGGGCGCTCGGATTACGTAGTGAGGAACGGGGCAAAATGGTGCAGCAGGGATGAACGAGATAACGGAACGAAAGACAATTTCCCAGTAACGTTTGGTTTGCGGCTGCACGGTAAGTCGTGAAAAACCCCGTTAAACGTCCGAAACGTCCAAAAATTATTGGGAAGTCGAGATTCGCCCCTCCCGGCCCGTTTTCACCCGCTCTCTACTATACCGTAAACCTTGCCCCTACGGAAGTGTCCGATGAATGTGAAACGGCTTTAATTTCCGGCTAGGCAAAACGCACCTCTCTCCCTCTCTCTCTCTCTCTCTCTCTCTCTCTCTCGATTGGTTCGGTTAATAGTTATCGTTATCGATGGAGCGATAGACGAGATGCGACAGCTCAGATATATATTGTTCGTGACGAGTGAGTGGCGCGACTCGAGGATGCACGAGCCAGGAGAAATCGTTGGCGGACACTTTCGCGGACACGCAACTCCCTGTTCCCTTTGCCTCCGATTACTATCTCAAAATAATAATTGAAACAACTGCCGAGGAAGAAAAGATTCAACGAAATGGTTAAAGGATTTTATAGGCGTTTCGAAACCTGGCGAGCACCAAATTCATATTTTACGTACGGTGAGCCGTCCATTTTTTGTGCTCATTTTTTCTACTTATTTTCGGCAATTGTTATTTGTAAACTTCATTAAGATAGTCAAGGGTAATTACTCGTGAGAAGATTTTTTTAAATTCGGCAAAGAGAACGAAACTTTCGTTGTTGAAGTGACGTTTCACACGACTATAATGATTCCTTATTAAAATAGACAGACAGGGTGTAAGCAGCGGCTGTGATATATATAATATATACACGCACACACACACACACACACACACACACACACACACACAGAGAGAGACACACACAGAGTGAAACACGTAGGGGAGTAGCGGGGTGATTTATCGGGGTTGGCTACGTACATTGACTAGAGTGCAGCTTTGGTACAGTTGAAATGGTACGAGTAGTAGATCGGAAGTGAAACACAAGGGTTGACCGTAGAGAAATTACAATGAAGTTTTAAGAGTTCCGCAAGCTTGATTTTTTATGCGCACGAGTAGTAGACCCGGTTTCGAGATCTCCGAGCCAACTTCGAGACGGCCGATAATCATTGGAAAATTCTAAACGCAGAGTACGGAAAAAGCACCAAACTTTGCTCAAACTTCGACCTCGCTGTCGAGAATATTTTAACGAAAAAAAGCAGGGTAACAACGGTTCAAGATAATGGCAGTACCTGCTTTGACGAATGGTGTCGATGTTTGTCACGATTTTTTTCATTTGCTATTAATTTCCATTTTTTTTGCTGTTTTCATGACTTTTTCTTCGGACAGAGGTCAATTGCGCGCGTGTGTGTGTGTGTGTGTGTGTGTGTGTGTACCGTTGACAGGTCGGGTAACCCCATCGAGACGCGTGTGTCAATGAAACGTATATGTATATTTTATCGAGTGTCGTAACAAGTGCGACAGTTCGTGTTACGTGTGCCGGTGTCAAAATCACTTTGGCGGCCGACAGCGTATACACATTTTTACAGCATATACACACATATACACATATACATATATATATATGTGTGTACATGTGTAGTAAAAATTGCGAGTGATTTTTGTGGTTTCCGAGGTAAATAACAGCCAACTCAGCGCACAATCTACCAACAGCAAGCAGCAGCTACGTTTTCTTTTCTTTTCTTAAGAAAAACAAAAGAATTAAGTAAAAAAAATGGAAAAAAAAAAGAAACGAAAATGGAAACGGAATAGTGAAGAAGATCAGTTTTACGCGGGCGCGGGTAATATAGCGGCAGGTATATAGTAGTATGTGGTTCTAGTAGTCGATGTACAATCGCGCGCGCATATCACGTTATCGATAGCCACACGGGTAGAGAATTTTTAAGGACCTGCTTCTGCGCCATCGATTGCATCTGCTGGAACATGATCCTCTCCTCCTCTTTGCCTGCAACAATTACAAAGTGTCGAGGAGCTCGCGCGATTCCAATGTTTAAATTTTCTTAATTTTTTAAATCGCCGTCATTAAGAATGACGAAGAGTTTTTTTTTGTTGTTTCTTTCAACGGCGAGGTAAAATGACTGTTCGAGGGATTCTTTCGGGCGGTATCAATGCTATCGTTGAATTACGTACGAGGTCCAAACTCTGACACGACCCCGTCGTGTCCTTTGGCGCTGAACTGACCCACTTTCGGTGTACCGGAGAATTTCGTTTTGGATTATTTTAGAACGAGATCGTTTTGGTACAGCGGCATTGACGCGAATTCTAACATATCGTTCGGGATTGTTCGGAAAGTCTCCGTTGAAAATTCGGCCAACATTTTTTTTATTCCACACGATAAATTTTTTATAACGAATTCGTGGTCTGGGAAATTTGTCTTTACGGTCTAGTGCGAATGAAAAAAATGATGATTCGTCGCTTACCCATGCCCTTGTTCTGGAGCATTTCCAGGAGCTTTTTGATGCTCTCGTCACGGGCCTGCAACGTTTGCTTCTGAGTTTCGATTCTCAGCTCTAGCTCCTGCAATCATAAATATTATTATATTTTTTCTCTTTTTTTTTTTTTTTTTAGAGAAAGCTATATTTGTGGAGAAAAAAATATTGGAGATTTTCATGTACTTGGAACGGTTAAAAAATTATCAAGATTTTTAGGTTAGTTATAATTCGGAAAGGCTCGAGACATCCAGGTTGACATTCGGTACACCATCAAAGTCGCCACGTTTCTTCGTTCGGTGTAACTTTGATGAAGATCGCGACTCGATTAAACATTTCATGACACAAATAACACGAACCAATGGTTTCTTCGTTTATTAGAAAAGTGCGCTATAGCTTTCTCTATACGGAAGCCATGACTACCATAGTACGGAACGGTGAACGGTCGATAATCGAGGGTGCACGCGGACATGGACGGCTCATTGGATAACGAGCAATGGCAGAAACGTGGAGAAAGTGACTGGGGGCATATAATCTGGCGTTTCGCCAAAGGCTACCAGTTGCTTCGGATACGTCGCGCGAGTTGACCCGTCTCGTCGTTGGCTTGCCACGACGACGACGACGACGACGACGACGACGACGACGACGACGACGACGACGACGACGACGACGACGACGACGACGACGACGACGACGACGACGACGACGACGACGACGACGACGACGACGACGACGACGACGACGACATGGAAATTCTGTGCGCCTCACGGCGAGCGGACCAACGGAAAATAATTTGAGTCTCGATGCGATCGTCGTTCGCGCTTCTCCCTTCCGAACACCGTTGGGATTAAATTCACGTGCCCCAAACGACAAATAAAAGAGTCAATTGCCAGCTACGTACAGGAGGAGTAACGACCAGCAGATTTTGGCCGTCAGAGTCCGATGAACCGACCGTGGTCGACGCTTGCAAAGGTAAAACTTCCGGGGTTGACACAACTACTCTGCCAGCACGAGACTAGAACACTCAACGCTGCCAAGATTCCACTCGAGAGAACTATCGCTTGTACAAATCAGTCCCGCGAAATTGCACGAGGCCACGCGGAGTCGTTCACCCCAAACTTGAGCAACTACCGGTTCCAAACACTTGGTTTTTTTTTTTTTTTCTTTTTTCAAGAGCTCGATTCTCCACGAGGAGGGTTCGCAATTTACGAGGAAATTTAATTTTTTCGAGTAGCAAGCGAAACATTTGAGATGACACGGCGACGATCTAGCTGACGAAAATTGTATAGCGACTCTGTTCATCGAAGAGCCACGATAACGGAAACTTTCCGCAATTACTTTTAATTCACATTACCGTGGTTATAGTAATAACGGTTGACGAACTCAGAACTCGGAAGGAACGTAATATGAAATGGAAAAAAAAAAGAAGCATTTACGAGAGTGTACGATGAAAATTTTCATAATCGTGAGTAAAGCTCCGTGCTCTCGTTTGGGATCCGTGGAAGCTTCCAGATGAAGTATAAGTTCCGGCGGCAGGGAGGGTAGCGGGTGGTGAGTCGCCCGGTTTGCGTCTGACCTAAAACGCTTTTACCACTGGGGAGAATTCCTGGAGCGAAGCGACCTGCGCACTTCATCCCTCTTTCCGCTATTATTCAACGTTTATAATGGTTCCGGTGGCGGTAGTGCAGCCTCTATTCTCGCGCTTCGTACTCCATACCAATTTCCCCGTTCCCCCCCCCCAAGTTTTTATTCTTTTATTTTGTTTCTTCCACCGTCTTTGGGAACTCGAATCGCCTATCCGTTGCTCGCAAGCTCTCGCGTATCGCTCTCTGCATTATCCTCGATGTACGATAAATCGATCGCATTTCCCATAGTTTCGTTTGAAATTTTGACGTTGAAAAAAAAACTGGCAATTGTCGATGATCCTTCGAATGTGACGATTAATTTTCTATCTCCGAATGGAATTTCCGTTTGATAATTTTATTCGAGTCCGCGATATCGCTCGTAAAGATTTTCATTTTCGATGAAATTTGAGTACCGTGAGTTTCAGTTTGGTTGGTCGGAAAGACTAAGATAGTTCGGGGAAAAAGTGGACACGAGGAAATAGTTTTCCGCTTCTCCGCTCTATCGTGACTAACCGAATATTATAACAGACTCACCTTGATAGTATCGCGAAGTATAGCAATTTCTCTGGTGAGATGTTCGTTCTCGTTGTACAACACTTCCATCTGCTGTTGAATCTCGACGCTGGGCCCTCGCATCCGCAATCTCAGCTCCTCCTCCAGTTGTCGAACCATCATACTCTGTTTCTGTAATAATTCGTAAACACACAGCGACGCGTCGCCTTAGAAACGTTCTCTGGCAAACATTGCGATCGGGGAAAGACTGTACAGCGATGTATCCGCGCGAGAGTATAGAATAATGTGTGGCTGCGAGGGAAAAGGCCATGAACGATAGGTGTCTCCGTCGGAGACCACGAACACGCAGCGATAACGTCGCATGCCATTTTAAAGCGTCAGTGGTGATTCGCGGAAAGTCGCGATCCATAGTTTTCTTTACGGGAGAGGACAGGATCCTCGTCGTACTGTACAGGATCTTTTCACCGACTATAGTTCCGACGTTGCCTCCATTTTTCAGTGAGCATAGAAAAATCAATGGTACCGCTTGGAAATTTTCATGCCTGCGATGTTCGCGATCCGACTTGGCCGAATAAAATATCTCGCAAATGAAATGGCTTCGACACTTTCGAGTCGTTGCCGTCGATCGATCGGGCACGAAAAAAAAAAAAAGCAACATCGAAAATAGGTGCGGGAACGGGCGATGCCATTGCATTCGGTGGAACGCGCTCCCGCAACGTAGCAGAGAGGGCCGCGGAAGATGCGACAGGTCCGGTTGACCCGATTACGAAACGGTGCTGACGGGGTGGAATGGGGTCGGCAGCGTCGGGTGACGTCACGGCTGCGCTCCACCGGGGTGTGGTTGAAGAGCGCGCGAGCCAGTGGCGTCATTAGTCCCTGATGAAAGCGGCGATCCGGCATGCGCTACCCGAACGGGTCGAACAGCCGCCCAACTTTGCTTCCTTGTGCGGTCTCTTTCGGACTGTCACGAGCAGCGTTCCGCTCCATGGGTTTCATCGAATCCCTTTTTTTTTTTTCTTTTTTTTTTCGATGCGAACATCGCTGTCCGGAGAATATCGGATCCCGTTGTAACAATGGCATGGCGGTTTTCAATGCCGATAGGATCCAAAAAATTCTACGAAACACAACATCCTCGCGAATTAATCGCCCTATTTTTTTCTGTTTTCATAATTAAAATCTGATCCGCTCGATCGATGCATTAGAATTCGAATGAACGATTGAAAAAAAAAAAAAAAAAAAAAAAAAAATGGACACTCCTCGACTAGCGTGGATCGCGCGAGTCTCGTAAAACGGAAAAAAATGTGTTGGCCGGTAGCACGAAAAGACATCGCCGAGCGGGAATAGATGAGAAGATAGGGTTTAAAGTTTAAGCGAAGCCCTTCTTAAGACGAGATCCCATTAAGGTGCGCGGGTCTCTGCTTTCTTCCACCCCAGAGCCGAGAGAGAGAGAGAGAGTCCCTCGCCCCTGTCGCGACTTTTCGCGCAGCAGATCAAATAACACTTTGGCTAATAAATCCTGCACTTACACCGAAGCAACGATGGACGGATAGCGATACTCGAGTCGAGGTGAGCCCGCGAAGGAACAGGTGTGATTCTTTCACGAAGAAGCACTCTCTCGAAAAGTCGCTTGACGATCGACGTTCCGTTCGAGGATGTTGCCGACGTGCGGTGCGCGCCAGTAGTGTGAGTAACCGAGTGGTCGGACGTGACTGCGAGGCCCCTTTAACCGTCAATCGGCCGAATACCGATGCAAAATCGAGAAATACGATTGAACAGTGTCGTCTAGACCAGCGCGTCGAGTGCCTCGTTCCGGCACCAAACTTTAAGGCTCAACGATCGACAAATTGGATACGAACAAAATAAAGGCGGTACAATTTTTCGCAGCGAGATGGCAGGCTAGTTGGGTCGGAGGTTTGCACACACGACGGCGATGTGTCGTGCGGGGTCGACGTACCCGATCGATCGTCTCTCCGGCGTGCCGCGGCAAGGTTCCCGAAGCTCGCGAACTTTGACGAAGGCGACGACGAAGACGACGACGAAGACGACGACGAAGACGACGACGAAGACGACGACGAAGACGACGACGAAGACGACGACGAAGACGACGATGACGATGACGATGGTGACAAGGGTGGAGAGCGGAGAGCAGACTCCGAGGTAGGAAAAGGTATAGCCGAGTCGCGAGGGCCTTCTCATCACGCGGTGCCACCTTTCACGTCGCTTCGTCACTCCGGTACGGCTTTTTGTAACAGCCCCCGGCGAGCGAACAACAGCCTCTCCCCGACTCACCGTTTCGTGTTTCTTATCTCTAACGATCGCGAAAAGTTGGAGGGTAAAAGCGTTGCTACCCTGGTAAGCGTATCGTTGTAGGCGAATATGGGCTCGGAAGCGTCGTCCTTTCGTGACCAGGCGTCTTCATGAATTATTGTTCGCCAGTCGATACTCGGCAATTTATTTTCGTATCGGAGGCACACACTGGCCCGAATACCCGGTTGACCTTTCGAAATGTGCTCGCCTCGATTTTCTTTCCCACTCGGCCACGTGGCTCGCTCTTCATCCTCTTGGCAAGGTCAAATTTTTTATCGAACCAACGCCAAAGGAACACCAAAAAAAATATTCGTCCTTGACGGTCACGGTGACGTGTGAATCGTTATCGTTAAGTTTTTCCATGATTCCGTCTCGTCGATGCACAACTTCAGAAAGAGACGGGGGGAGTCGCGTGCTCACTCGTGCACACAATCTTTAACGGCGATCATTCCAGAGCCACCTACGGCCGAACTCTCGAATCGTGAGCGGAACTTTTTTTTTTTTTTTTTAAATATATTTATGCACGAGACTTAAAAAAACGATAACCTTTTTTCATTTTTCTTTTCACGGGGTTCGAGCCCCGAATACAACGAGTACTTGGCATTTTGTATTTTGAATATTTTCGAGTATTTTTTCCACCTCCGAGTTCGAGATATTCCGCCCGATCCGAGGCTTCGTTGGGTTCCGTCAGGAGCCAGCGAGAAGACGAGAAAGAAAAAAATGCATAAGAAGTAGAAGTAGAGGAGATGAGGCAAAAGGAGTAAAGTGGCAAATATAAAAAAGACTCGAGAAGAGTATGCGGTAATCGGAGCGGACGGAGTCGTTCGAACGAATAATCCATGCGACTGTACTCTGGATTACAGCACCGAGACATACGTGATCCGACTACTCATCCAGGGTTCCTCCATCCAGGCCATTTTTCAATTCCTTGAAATTATATACGAAATTCCTTTGAGCGTCGAAAATTTTTGTTGGAATTATCGTTTTGGGCGAAAGGTTAATCGAAACGAGTGTCGAATCGACGGGACGATCATACACGCGATTCGATATCGCGATTGCGAGGGTCGACGCTCCAGTTGCGGCAAATTCATCTCAATTCGGGCGTTTGCCACGAGTCAGCTGTACATCCGTTCGGCTCGCCCGAACCGTACCCGATTACCCGACGTGATACCAGTAGGGACCGAACGATAACGCTCCTCTCCTCTCTCTCTCTCTCCACACCCCCTCACCTCTATATTACAGCTTCCCAACCGTCCGAGCACAAAACTCTCGCTCGCTTTTTCCCTCTGCGTGTGTCCGAGGTAAATACGCACGGGCCAATGTCAATTACGTTCGTATCGATTACACCAAATTCGAAAGAATGTCATTCCGATTCGGAATACCAAACGAATTATTTTCGTCGAGGAAACTAGTCGAGTCATTGGTCAATGATTCGTTGACGAATCATCATTGCTATCTTCGATGCGTCAATGACAAATTTGAATAATTATCCGAAGAATCGAGGATACCGGGCTCATAATGAATTTTTTCAATGAAATTTAAAGGACGCGCATGATCGAGAGACGTCGATCGATTTTCTTTACCGTCCCCGAAGATGCGTTACCGAAGCCGTAACGAATGGTGTTAATAACCGTCGCGACAGCGCAGCGATGCGGTGGGGAAGTATCGTGAAGGCGGCAGCGTGTCCTCGGTATATTACGACGTAGTCGCGGTGAACTCTGTTCAGCGGTGTGACGCATCGTCGCGAGCCGTTTCCTCATTAAGCGAACCATGTGGTGGAGCCTCGTGTACGTACACGAGTGTCCCGAGTCGCGACGGTTCGACTCGCAAGTGGTCTCATCGCGCCTCGCATTTTACCCTGTCTCATACTCGAATCTCACAGCGGCCTCCGTTACTCCGATAATGCTCTACCTTTAGCGTTTAGCGCGACCTCCATGGAAAGGGTAAACGGCAGAAGCAACTTTTAGGACCGTCGCCAGTAATTTAATTGGTATCGCGTTTCGTCATTGCTTCCTCGCGATGAAAACTTTACGAGGACGTAA
The DNA here is from genome assembly GCA_963978505.1 of Listrodromus nycthemerus. Classification (NCBI taxonomy): domain Eukaryota; kingdom Metazoa; phylum Arthropoda; class Insecta; order Hymenoptera; family Ichneumonidae; genus Listrodromus; species Listrodromus nycthemerus. The sequence continues at coordinate 103,420 of OZ021682.1, read as the reverse complement.
TAAAATTCACAATAATAACCGCACACCGAGCAAAAAAATAGTATCGGACGGTTGGCCCACAAATAAATATTTATAAAAAAGCGTCCCACCCGATACACAGCCGATAATTCCATTATTACTACCGATATAATATATACAAGTGTTAGTTGTTTCAAACGTATAGAGTGGCGTGAATACGAACGAGTGAGTTATCCCGTGCAAGATTCCGATCGTCGACGAGCGTGGACGAGAACGAGCCGAACGAGAAGAGCCGAAACGTCTGTTTTTAATATCGCCAGTGCGAGTCGATCCGTTGTATGCTCGTTGGCTCATTCAACCGGGTGGTTTCTTGGTAGATCGCCGGAACGACCGCGAAAGTTTGGATGCATCGTCGTCGTCGAGACGGAGAACCTCCCAGCCGGTGAACGAACTCACGGATGAGACCGGGGGCTTTGATCCTTTCTCACAGCGGAGAGAACACCGCGAGCGTAAGAAAAAATCCGCCTCGGATTAAATTGGTCTTTCTACGAAGTTTAACACGTTGATCGTTCGAGATCCGCAAGACACGTGACCGTGGAAGCGAAAGGTGAGCCGCCGCCGTTGGCAAGTGTGCCAGTCAAATTGTACGTCATTGATCGTCGATCGAGGGGTGCAAACGTGGTAATCGTCGAACGAGGTAGATCGCGTTCAATCGCCACTTCGATTCGACAGCTTCCCGAGCCTGGACCAATTCACTCCCCACCTCGCGTCCGTAAGTTTGATCGACGCTTCTCGCTAGGCAAGCCTGCTTCGTGTCGTCGGTGGTCTCCGCATACAGCTACCGACGGTATCGCCGTATCGAGTCTCTCCTAGTAGAATATGTACGTATATCGATCGGCCTAAATATAAAGATGCCGGGGGCGGAGGGGAACGGGGACACAGCGTTGGGAACGGCAGACGGAGAACTCGCGCGTCCGCCCCTTCTCTCCGTTCGTTCGGTAGCTCCCGCACCCGTCGCGATGCATGTTGCCGCTGCTGCTGAAATACACGCTTTAGAAATCTTTCGTCCACTTATAAAAAGTACCGAGAGTTTTCGTTCTTTTTGCTCGCCGTCCAGCGAATCGAGCGCGACGCCAATCTTTCAATGAAACATTGGCGTCGGCATTTTTTCAATTTTCACCGTTTTTTCTTGTATTTTTTGCGAATCGTCAGTCGACTTTGTTATCGATGAAAATCTCGCCACCGAGAAATACATCCTTCGTCACACCGTCTTGTAATATCGAACATGGATTCAATGGCAAGTTCGCTCGACGCGACGAAGGCTGTTCAAAAATTCAGCGAACACTGTTGTATGTATCGCTACGTTCGCGTCGAATAAATAACGCGAGTATTTGGTTTCGGGGTGGATATTATTGGTACGATCGCGGTTGAATATACCGAGGACGAACCGTTCTATCCGAGAGTTCGATCGAGATCGAACTGTTGCTTTCTTCGGCCGTACAAAGATACCAGCAGCAGCAGCATCCGCACGGTTTCGTTTGGAGTTCGATCCCGAGCCAAGCATTGCCATAAACAAATCGCCACTTTCGATCGAAATTTTCAAGAATAATTCGAGTGAAGTAATCGGTCGATTGTGAATAACGATGCACGCGATTCGCTTTATCGTGGAAGGACATTCGAAAGAAACGAATCGATTCGACGAACCGATCGACTTCCGATGAAACTTTTATTTCCGGATTGACGGGCGAGTAATTCCGTATCCGTACACGAACGGCCGTAGCCGAAGCATCCGTATACGTGTCACAGGCCAGCTTCGTCGGTCTATCTTCCGACGGAGTCGCCTCGACACACTCGCCACGTTTCTCGCGGAAAGACGGCCGGTAGAGCGAGACAAGAGGAGAGTCGTGGCTCGGGAGCTCACCGCGGTGGTCACTCTGACACACTCGTTTCATCCTGGCAGGACTATCGGAGATGGATTCGAATTTATCGCGGCACAGACACGCCGCGAGAGAACGAGATATCTTTGTTCGGATGATTCGAAGTTGGAAAAATCTTTACCAATTCTATCGATAACGTCCGAAAACGAAGCTTTTGTGCATTCCCCTGGTACGAATTCTCGTTCGATCTACTTCTACCGCGTAAACTCGTGAATTTTTCTCTCGAGATTCCGGCGATTCGACCAGTGAACCGTGAATACAGCGTGTTTGTTTTTTTTTTTTTTTTTTTTCCCCCTCTTTCCTACGACCTACTTCGTCGAGCGTGACGCTCGCCTCGACACCCCGTACGTCGGGAGGCAGCATGCGCGGTCGATGCGAGCGGCGACGGATTCCCTCTGTTCTCGGCCTCCCGAAACCGGCCTTTCTTTCCAAATTTCAATGTGCAACCGTAAAAATCTACCAGCGGCGAATTCAGCTTCCGGGCTTCGAGCCAGATAATTCACCGTCGTAGCGCTCGATTCGATGTTTTCCGTTTTCGTTTTTTTCTTTTTCCTTCGTGTTTTTTTTTTTTCTAGCCGCGAGTGCGATGACTCGTGTCGTCCGAGGGTCGAGAGAGTTTCACGGAAGCAGCGGTGATGCCCGCATGCGCGACGTTACCATTGTACGTGGATCGTGAGTGCACGCGTTGACATCCCCACCCCGTTCGTCCTCCGAACGGATCGCCGCTCGCAAAGGCCGTCGATTAATTTTTTGCCCCACGTGTCGCGACGGCACACCGCCTACGTACAAATTTGCCAAATTTTCAAAATTTTACAAATTTGTACGTAGGCGGTCCTCGCGCGACAAACGCACGTAAAAATTCCTACGAAACGGAGATTGCGTCGGGAGAAAATTGAAAGGTAAAAGAGACGAACCTGATTCTCGGAATTGAGCATTTTGAGCTGTTCATTGATGAGACTGTACTTGGTGCTCTCCTCTTTCCTGAGGGCGCGTTCCTTCTTCAGTTCCGGACTCCAAAATGTCTTGATACTGTGCATCGAGCTGCCCAGTTTCTGATTGGTCAATTCGAGTTCCTTCTTCAAGTTTCCGAGTTCCCGTTGAAGATCGTTGTTCTGATGTTGAAGCTCACCGATGTAGACGCCGCCGTCGCGTATCATGTGCGGATTCGGGCTCTGTCTCGCCGATCTCGAGCCGTACAGATCGTCGTCGAGATAGAGAGCCCCGCGATCTCTGCTGCGCTCGCGGGGTTCCCTTATCGGTACGAATTCTCGATCGTGATCGAGAATACCGGCGGAGGCGCGATCGAGGCTCGTGTAACGGGCGGACATGCCCGCGGAGCTCGACATCGCCGGCCTCGACGCGCTTCTCGATCTGTGATGACCGCCTCCTCCGCCCGTCGACATGCTGCGACCCCGTTCCTCGAGCATCACCGGACTACCGAGATCCTCCTCCCGCGAATAAAACGGACTGTTCAACTGGTGATGATGGTAACTCCCGTAGCCGAGGTGTTCCGGTGAGTTGTTGCCGCTGCGGGTACCGCGCTTACGTCCACCGAGAGGACTACCCCGTCCACTGGCGTAACTACGGGACGGACTACGGTCGACCGTCGGTAGTTCGCCGACGCGTCGACCGCTCCTCGGCGAGCGTGTCCCACCGCCCGGACCCACCACGCCGCTTCCCGAGGAATAAGGATCCCTCGACATCTCACCAACGCCGCCGCCGCCGCCGCCGCCGCCGCCCCGGCTCCCGTAACCTCTGTCCCCGTAGAGATCCGTCCTCGAGCCTTTTCTCTCGCCGTTTAAATTTCAAAAACCCACCTCTCCCACCTCTCGTGTCTTCGGCCGCGGACGCTCCTACTTGCCTCTTATCCGTTTTCCTGACTCCTCATTCACCGATATCGGATTCTCGGGCCTCTCGATCCGCCGAAAATCCGATATTCGTCTCTGTACGTTTACACCTCTGTGGGCCTCGATCTTCTGTCGAGGACAATTTTTTGTTGTTTTTTTAATTTTTTGTTGTTATTCCGCGGCTTCAAATTTTTTCATCGTCTTTTCCGGCTCTCGTCGATCGTCATTATTATTATCGTTGTCGTTATTTTTTGGGTCCGATTCGCTTCGCGATCTCGTGGAATTCCTCGTCGCTCGATATTTTCGCTCCGGTTTCACACGGAATTCACGGGTAACCTTCGACACCGCTGGATTCGTGGCGCATCGATTCCCCCCGTCTCCGCCTTCTTCTTCCTCGCCACGGTATCGCGAACCCTCGAAGCTCTTTCCTCGTCTCCTCTCCCCGGGGCATTGACTCTCCCCCCAATCGATAATATATAGCTCACTCTCGTACTCTCGGATAGACGAGTAGCTCCGCTCGTCCCTCTCGGTCTACTCCGCTCCGTCTGCTCGCTCTCTCCTCGCAACGCCAAACATTTTCAAATCCGTCTCTCCTTTCTCTTCTCTCTTCCTCCTCGCTCCGCTTCCGTCTTTCGTTCCTTTGTATCCTCTTGTTTCCTCTCGTTTCTCTCGTTTTTCGTTGTTGGTCTGTGTTTTCTTCCGGTAAAGACGAGAGATCGGCGCCGATCGGACAACGACGGAAAGAAGCTCGGCAACGATCGTATCGTTGCGCCTATTCGTTGCCGCTGGTGGATGCTCGATCGATTCGTCCGACCGAGCTCGAGACGAGACGACGCGTGTCCCTCGGAATCGTCCAACGGCGGCGCGTCTCTTCTCACCGCGGCGCCCCCACGATTTTTTCCTCTTTACCGATTAATCGACGATAAAAATGTTTCCGCTTCGAGAGACGAAATTTTGTCGAGCGAATGGCGTGTGTGTGTGTCGGTGTGACGCGCGAGCCGTCTCTCGGCATGAGTCAACGATCGAATCGCTGCCTCGATGGCCCACCGCGAACGATCATGCCCGTTTCGATTCGCTCCTGTTCGGGATGCCGCCGACGCTGACGCTGCCGCCGCCGTTGCCGTCGCCGCCGTTGCCGTCGCCGCCGTTGCCGTTGCCGCCGCCGCCGCCGCCGCGTCTTCGCTGTGACATTTCGCAGGCTCCTCGTGGGCTCGATAATTTTTCGTGATCGGCCGTCGGGCTGGCGTCGCCCCACCGAAATAACCCTCGAGTTTGTCACCGACGATGTTTCGTCCTCGTCCACGACGATCGATATCTCACCGTCTCTCTCACCGGAAAAATCATGGGAGAACCCGCCTCGACTATTTCTCTATTTCGAGTCACTACACTCTCGATCCTCCCCCCCGTTCCGACTCATCCTCCTCCGCCGCCGCCTCCCTTCTTTTCCCTGAGATCTCCGTTCCACTTTCATTCACTTCCGGTCTCGTCTTCCCCCCCACTCTCGACTCTGTCTCCTCGTTCTTCCTCGCCCTCCGCGCGATACTCCCCCCCCGGCTATATATCGGACACTGATCGCTCTCACTTATTCCTCACTCTTATCGTTATTATTTACTCTTATTTTTCCTTCTCCATCGTCGGCGAGACAAAAAAATGTTTGACCCGATCGGTCCTATCGCTCGCCGCGCACACCACACGTTTTCACCCAATCCCCTCGCCCGTCTCACCTTCATCGGCGCCGATCTCACCGGCCGCCTACCAATATTATTACCATTCGTCTCAAATATTTTTCATTCGTGTAAAATATTATATTCATATATATATATATATATATATATATATATAGATATATATAGATATATATGTATTGGAAAAAATGATGAAAGAACGCGCGAGTGTTCGCGGAGGCCGTTGGGCGAGGGCCGTGAATGCCCGCGGGCGGCCAAACGAATCCAACACGGGACAGAATCGCGGGTGGAAGAATGGTCGATCGACGCCGCGACGGATCCGCGAGCACTGAATACTCCCGGCATTCTCCACCGTCGATTCCACCACCCCCTTCCCGGTTTGTTCGCTCTCGACGAGCCACCGCGCAAACTCGTGAATTCTCGGCGCTCTCTCGCCCGAATGGACACGAGCGTCGTCGGCGCTCGCGATACGCGGCTCGGGTCTGCTCGAACGACGATTGGCTCGGAGAACGGCCGCGTTCTCCGACACCGATATACCGGCTCGCTTCCACTCCGGGCTAACGTCACAGCCATCGCCACCATATCGTGTCGAATCGTCCGGTCGCGCATGTGCGTCGCGAGCGACTCCGGCCGGTCCCTATATTTGGCCGAAGCTTCGCCGACGACCCTTCGTGTACCCATCGACGACACCACATCCCGGAGAGTCGTTTCGCTCCCTCTCGACACTGTCACGACGTTTCTCGCTACGAAATCCACCGATGGATTACGTCGCTGTTGCATTTTTTTCTTTTTTTTTTTTTCATTTTTATTTCAATCTTTTTCATTTTCGAAGAAGCGACGACGCTCGAGAAACTCTCTCGGACCACGGTGACGAGACGAGAGCGCCATAAAATGCACCCGGTCGCCCGAAACTCCGTCACTCGACGTCCCTACCGGCGTTCCCGACGTTCTTGGAAAATTGCCATTGTCTCAGCCCATCGTACTGTTTTGCCGCATCCGACTCCTTTACCTTCCTCACCGATATCGCGAAACAACATTCCGACTTTCTACCAAACGTCCATTCATTCGTTTCCGTAATTTGATTTCTTAGTGGAAAAATCAATATATTTGCGTTAGGATTGACGGCCGATAGAACGCAAAAGTGAGGTTGATAACGGCGCTACGTGTGTATACGGTGCGTCCTACTTCTACGCTTCTTTCGTGGAGAGACGGAGAGAGAGAGAGAGAGAGAGAGAGAGAGAGAGCGATGCCACCCACCTACCCCTTTCGTCGCAAAATACGGCGACCTCTCACGCTGGATTTCCTCGTTTTCCAATCGCCGAATCATCGTCCAACACCGAAGCCGAGTGCTCCCTTCGTCTTTCGCACATGTCCGCCGCTGTTGGGAAAACAACCAACGACGATACACATTGGACCCGAACGATGCATGTAACGGGGGCTGGAGTTAATAATTGGAGGTGAAATAAAATCGATGATCGACAGCGGTCGCGCGTCGAAGAGGGGTGGGCCGAGATAAGAGGCACGTGACGAAACGAGGGCGTAGAAAATCCGTTCGATATAGGAAGGAGGGTGTCGACGACTGAGGAGGGGGGGGGGGGGGGGATGGTCGAGAATCGAAGTCTACGCGCAGTTGTAGCGGCGAATTCTCGAAAATCGATAGTAACCGAGGGAGTCGAGTGGCTCGCTTTTTTTTTCCTTTTCCTCGCCATGGCTGTACACAGAGTTTCGCGTGAGGCGAGCAGCTGCGGGTGAATGGGTAACCGAGACGAACACTTTTCGGGAAGGTCGGATTCTCGGCTTTAGATTTTTGTTTGTTTACTTTCCCCCCCCCCCCCCCCCGTTCCATTTCTGTTCCCTGATCGTTCGCCTTCGACTCGGAGTTCCTTCCTCGAAAGGTTTACGCAGTACGAAATGCTACTCGTACACGCCCGTGTCCGAGACGCGCCGACTCGGCCCGAGTCCCGGCAATGTTTACGACACCGACGCAATCAATGAAGCTACGTTTCACCGAGCAGTGCCGTAACTACTCGCTTCCCATTTTCTCCGTGCAACATTGTTCGATGACGAAACGTCGTCAACGTGTGCCAGGTGGAAGGACATTGTCAATTTTTCGTTTATTTTTTCATTTTACCTTTCATATTTTTTTTACAGACCGATTGGTTTTTTCCGCCTCTCGATGAGCAACAACGACCTCAGCGACTCTCGACGAAAATATTGATCGGACCGAATTTTGAGGATGCCGGAGACGACGGTAACGTGCGATGTTGGTAGCGTCCGTCGGTAACAAAGATTCCGGGCGCCGGAATCGGAATGCGGATGACCGACTAGAGAACGCAGAAACCCGCACCGTTCGGTGGTTGTGCCGGTACACCGCGTCGGTTCATACGGCAAGAGTGTTCTTCGAGACGCTTTTGGACGTTGGCGATGATGTCTCTCTCTTGGGACCAAAGACGCTCGGCAGCTGCGCAGGCCCGAGGCCAGATTCGCGGATGGACGTTCGTTCTACGACAAATCGAACAGAGATGCACGGTCAATTGATCGGTCGACGATATCGGATGGTGAACATCGTCGAGTCCATTGATATCGACTCGTTTATAATGGGGGGGGGGGAAATATCGAGTGCATCGATTCTCACCTGTCGACGAATTCTCCCCACATGCATGCTTCCCCGCCGAGGACCCGAGACTTCGTTTCCAATGTGCCGTCAAAGTTCGTCGGATCGCACTCGTAATATTTTAGCCAGTCGCCACCGCTCTGCAGAGCGTCGAGATACCAACACGCCGATAAAATTGCCGAATGATTCTTCGATAGAACATCGACGATCAACGATCGCCACGATCCGGTCCATATCTGAACGATCGTTTCCGTCGGCAGATCATCCACGTTCGAGAATACTTCTTGCCAGACGATCGAGCTCACGTTCGCCGTACTCGCTATTCGCAACAGTCTTCGGAAGTAATCGGCTTCGAGAGCTTTCGGGTCGCCGTCTTTGTGTCCGTGTCGGCGCATGTACTCGATTATCTCCGGATTGCTCGCCCAACAATCGAGGCCTATCTCGTCGCCGCCGAGGTGGGTGTATCGTTCGGGAAATAGCTGGAAGATCTCGGCGAAGAGAGTCTCGAGGAACGGCCAAAGATCCGGCTTTATCGGATTGATCGGCCCGAGCTTTCCGTTCGGTTTTCCATTTTCTGTGCGTACCAAAGTCAAACCAATTTTCACAAGATGATCAACGTTCGATTTTCATCGTTCGATGAAACGTTACTCGGAAAAAATTGGACGAATGGACTCGACGATACTTACCGTAGCATTCGGTCAAGAGTTCCGGGTGCGACAAACCCCAGCATTTGGAGTGAGCGGGCGTATCGAATTCGGGAAGAACGCGAATGCCACGGAGTCTCGCGTAGGCTACGATCTTCCGGACGTTCTCCGGCGAGTAGACCATCGACGGATGATAAGCGCCCTTCGCCGAGAGCTCGGCGAACGCTGTGCTCACGTACGGAAACGAATTGTCGTCGACGATGTGCCAATGAAGCACGTTCATTTTGTTGTACGACATAGCGTCCAGTGTCAGCAATATGTCCGATACTGGGATAAAGTGCCGCGAGGTGTCCAACAGAAGCCCTCGATGAGGAAATCTCGCAGAGTCCCGTATAACTTGCGCTTTTATTTTCAACTGGAAAATCATTTACAAATCGTTTCGTCATTTACTACCGTTTCCCGTATATTTTTATTCGTACACGGATCGCGTTCATCGATATTGGCTTTTTCACGGAGGAGAACGTAGGCGCTAAAATTCAATGAACAAAGTTACCGTAACGATTATCGTGGAGAATGGCTAAAATGAAAATGACAAAAAAGCCAGCAAACTCGGATACGTTTCGACCGCATCGATCGCAACGTAACTTCCTCTGCGAGAAGGCGAAATTGCGAGTATCGATGTATCGTACGCGTTTCCGATGCATGATGTAGAACTCACGTGGCCGTCCGAAGCCGGTGCGAGCAGTTGAGAGAAGGATTCGAGTCCTCGAAGAATTCCCCATATATCGGTAGCGTTCAATGATCCGGACTTCGTTACCTCATTTATTTCCAAGCTATCTGTCGGTCAATGATATATCTTACCACGGTATTACACGAACGGTTCTATCGATCATCGGTATAAGGACAGCAAACAAATTTCAATGTATCCGATAAATGACGATGATAGTGCACTCACAGTTTTCGTTCATGCGAAGGTGGGGCAGAAATTCGCAGGGTTTTTCGAGATAAATGTCCAGAGCGGCGAGATCACCTCTCCAGTATGGTTCTTGACGAACGAACGTGCCTGCTACCGGTAACGCTGCTGTCGAGGTCATTCTCGCTTCTCTCATGACAATTGATTTGTATCTCTCCACAGCATCCTCGAGAATGTCACACGTTTTTCCTGATATCTACGAAATAATTAAATAAATATATATATATATATGTACATTTTGGTTTTCTCCCTGTGAAGAGGCGTATCTACAGTGACTTACCAGAAATTGAAAAATGCTCGGTCGTAATGTTAAAAAGTCCTCCTTAACGTTTCTGAACGCAGCTCGCGGGAACAGTTCACCCTGAGTCGGAACGACCCAACGTCCGGATTCCTCGTGCCAAACGCCCTGTACACCGGTCGACGCGAGACTCACGAATATAAATATCCGCCACATTGTCCGCAACGATTCAAAGCGACGATTGCACGCGCTTCGAATAACACTGCGCGCTGGAGCGTCGACTGATTCTGCGAGTCGAGTGAGAGATGCGATGATGATACGCGAAGCAAATGGAACGAGGGGACTTCCACTTGACATCAATAATAATATGATCTTTGTCCCCGAGACTATCGTCGGTTGCCCGGGGATGACCTATGAATCTCGTGTATCAGTGTCGTCGAGATATCGACTACGGATCGGCTCCGGTAAATTTGGCGGGGGGGGGGGGGGGGGAGCATTTTTCAGTCCAGAGAACACAAATATTTGTACGTAAAAGAAATCCTGCTTACCGATATCACATTCGCAGGCGGTATCGTCATTTTTATTATGCGTCACATCGAATTGTGATAGAAAATTATTGTATTTTTTGCAAATAGATTCCGTAATCTTGACGTTTGGTACGTCATATCGGCACGATTCCTCTGTTCTCGACTGTCGAAAAACATCGGAACAAGAGTCTTTGCTAGTTTCCCATTGCGACCCCCCCCCCCCCAAACAAACTCCGGAATTCAAGTGAATTTGGAAATTGCTACTCTCCGGGCCCTCTCTCGGTCCAGCCAGCAACAATTTCCAAATTCTCCGACCACTCTCCTTATTCGACGTATTCTCGAAATTTGACGTGTATTGCTCTGCCATCGGTTTTTCGTCTCACTCGAACGAGTCGAGTGAACCAAGCGTCACTATGAGGTGAGGCAGTGAAAAAGTAATCCGACGGAAATATTCGTCGATACCTTTGATTTTCTTTACCTTCCGAAAGGGAAAGCTGCTGCTCCTCCGGGGCTAATCAACGGACTTGTTCGAGTCGTTGCTGCAGACTCCCGCTTCCGAGATGCTGTCCTTCTCCTCCGTGTCCCTCCATCCGCTGCAGGCCGGCTTATCCGAGCCAACGTTCGCCTTGTCCCACGAAAACTACCGTACGTACTTGAACCGCACCCACTCTACTTTGAAAATGAAAATGTCCCTTCGCGACGTGAAATTCGAAAAAAAAAACGTCATAAACGTGAAACAGGTATATCCGAGACCAAATCCAAATAGTCCTCCGTGCTGTCCGATGCCGTGTCCGCCGAAGGTCGTCGTGACGACATTTCCATGTTGCGAGTCTTCGCCGCCTCCGCCTCCGCGGCACATTCTACTTTGCACAGTCAAACGTATTCCGGTAATGCCACCTCCGCCTCCGACAGCACCGACGTCTTCGCCGTGTCGACCGCGCATCGGTCAGTACGTCACAACATCCTTGCCCCGAGACATTCACCATATTTGCCTGTTCCATTCAATGAAACTATCTACACCTTTTCTATTCGATCATTTCATTTTACGAATAATCATTGATCTTTCGTTAATCCGTGCAGCTCCATGCTCGACGAATTGAACTATACGAAAGGCTTCTGACGATCGAAATATTTGGAGATCGAATGGACGCACAAAAATCCCCATCATCGACATTATCGGGCAATCGAGCAAACGAATGCCGCTTTTTTTTTTTATCACCAACTATTTTTGAGGATAACTCGTCGAAAATTTCCGGATGTATCCGGATCTATTCGTCGTGTTTAGCGACGTGGAATAAAAACTACAACGACGGCGGCAAATTCAATCGTGTGTATTCGCTGCTGAATGTGGATGTTGAAATTTCTCTTCTACCACGATACACGTATCTTTTCGTAGTCGGGTTCTCCTTCTCATTATCGAAAAATTAATTGACGAACTCACGGTATCTGTCGTTCCCATGGCAACGCGCGTCCACCCCGATCCGTCCTCGATTGTTTCATTCGACGTTAGCCTGGTCGCGACGGTCCATGCAAAATCCTTTGCCAAAATCGCGTCTCAACTGCCAAATGACGGTTCACCCGTAGTCGTTTTTACAGCGTGGCAGTTTAAATTATCAAGATCAACGATTCAAAGAATGTTAAAGAGGTATGTGTGTTTTTCGGATTTACGAGGAAAAAACGAAGAAAAAAAAGTCGAGTCCTCGTCCACAGCCGACCGAGGATAATGTATTCCCCCTTTCAGAAAAGTATCCCCGATCAAGCGTCCAAGTACAATGAAGGTTGGTTCGAGGTTGAGTACGCTCAGCCAGCGAAATGGTTTTTCCGCGTCCCGTGGCCTCGATGCCTCGATGCCGAAGACTCGATTCAGTCTCAGCGACAGATCGAGCTCTTCACCGCGGCTCAAGAGCTTTCCGGCCGAGAAAATAAAGAGATTCGAGCCAGCGCCTCTCCAAAATTCACGGGAAAACGTCGACGCGCTTCGCCCCGCGATAAACAATGGTCAGGGTGACGTGCTGCAGCAGCCGGCTCTACATTTTCACCCTCGATCCCGCTCCTTCACGACGATAAATCAAAATATATCGGGCACAAGTGAGCAGCAAGTGCCGCGGCCAATTTATCCAGCGATCAATCAAATTAATCAATCCGAGGACGGATTTCCATCCGCGATGGAAAATTCGTCGATCGGGCGACCTCCGCATCGGCCCTTCGTGCCCAACGCTCCTCGAGCCAAAGCGATTCTATCGGACGAGTCTCCAACGAAAATAATCGGTTCGCAGCCACTCGAGGCGCCTCGACCAATCGGTTCGCAGCCACTTGCGGACGACTCGCTGAGACCCTCGGACCACGGGAGAGACACTCTCCTCGAGGAAGGAACCGCACGCTTCGATCGTTCCAACGTTGAAACTCACGTAAATCGAAGCCTCGGTATACGCGAACACGCTCAGTCTCAGAGATCGTTTATCGATGGTGGCAACATGGCAAATTCGAGAATAATGGCCGATCCGATGGAATGGCACGAACCGCCGCGTCACATCTACAATGGATATCGCTCCAATCTGTTTCATTGCTGCAATCACAACGGGCCAATGGAAATGCCGAGTGCTCGAATAACCGAGTGTCATCGGGTAATGACCTCCCCACAGGATGTCGCCTTGGAACGGAGTAAAAAGTATCGGAGGCGTACGCAGGATGGATCTTACGGTTGGACGGAACACCCGCAGAGTCCTTGGATTCGGAATGAATGCCCTCGTACTCAACCCCGTTCGATGGATCTCGCGACATCGGGAATTAAAGTCGCTCCGGGCCCAGCTATGTGTTATCACCACTCGCGGAGTGACAATCCCGTACCCGATTCTCACGAACGTGTGCCCGGGATTTGGCAGTCTCAGGCTCCGCGACAACAGCAGCAGCAGCAGCAGCAGCAGCAGCAGCAGCAGCAATACCAACGTCAGGTTCAAATATCATCGGCGGCTGCTCCACCTCGAGCGGTGAACACTCGGAAGTCACTCGCGACCGAGAATAACCGGAGGAAAGACGATTCTCAAATTGAATCATTGAAATTCACGTCATCGATGATCGGAGATCAGGAGTCGCTGGTGGCGACAATGAGGCAACAGGGAATACCCGAGGAAATAATGAGACGTCAATTTGACTCGTTACTGGCAGAACAGAGAAAGCAGCTCTCGTATCTGGAGCAGTTGGAACGAGGGGACACGAACGTTTCGGAGAAACTGCAGCAACGCGGACGAGTTCGGAGAAAGATATCGAGCATCGAGGAAGATGGCAAGCCAGAGTGGATGCTCCATATAACACCGCCGAGAATTCCTTATAGTACGTTTGAGAAGATGCGATACGAGAGACAAGTTCTTTCGCAGCGAACCGCGCAGTGCAATGACAATGCGTCAAAGTCCATGGGAGGAGGAGTGTACGTACCTCGGCAGATTCGCGATAAAACGACGCACGACGATAATTACATAGAGTCGTGGCCGACGGTTGAGAAGGACACTACTCGGCAATGCCATGTGAATTCTGTTACGCGCGTTGATCAAGGTCCGACGCGATACTACGGAGATCCGGTGCATCTGGAACGGTCGGTGGTGCCGCAGCAGCGCATCCAGCACAGTCAAGAAAAATGGCCACTTCGAGGGGAGGACGTTGATCGCAGCGAAGAACACCGACAGAGTGAACGACGCGAGGATCTCGAGACGAGGGTCGAACCTTCGAGCTTGCTGAAGCTGCGCCTCTACAGGGAGGTCGTTCGAAAGCGGAAACAAAACAACGGCCTTCAAGATCCGGAAACCGTCAAGGAAGCCATGGAAGCTCTGAAGAATCCGGCGAATCGCGAGGGTCTCGAGTATTTGGAAAAATTGAACGAGAGACGGGAAAAACCGTTGTCGTTGAACGGAGCGCAGGATCCACGGGAAAACGTGACCCTCGACGACGATACACGGGAGCGGCGGCAGCAATGTATCTCGCTGAATTACCGAGGAGCGAAGACACCGTCGGCCAATGGATTGGAAAATGAGCGAAATCCCAACGATCCTCCGCCGGTATCGAACTTCCGCGAGCCGAAAGTCAACGATCCACACCTAGCCGAGTACCCGCGTCAGCGCATAAACAACCTTTCACGCGACTGTTGGAGCCTCATGGCCGAAAGGGAAAACGGCACTGTGGCAAATTCTATGGGGAAGGATCTCCGTCGATATCGTGATGCGACGGTGCACAATAAAATGGGAGATTTTCGGGGAAACATGCAGTCAAGATCCGTGGTCGGGTTTCAGTTTCCGGTTGAAGGCCGACGGAACGACGTCTACGGGGATCAAAAAATTACGGCCGCTCGCTGTAATTCGATGACGTTTCCATTGAATGAGCGGAATCGGCCTCAGTTTTACGCTCCGCGAATCCAACGGTATTACGATGAAAATCGTGAGAAAAATTGTCAAATCGGCGGTGTCGACTTTGAGCCTCCTATGACCGGTCCGGCGGGTCTTTCGACAGGCGGCACTGTCGACGGAAGTACGAGCGGGCACGTATCGCGGGAACAACAACGGCATTCGTATCACGAGCCTCACAAGAATAGCGATTTGCACGAAGCGATAACGATCGGAGGCATCGAATATCTCGCCAGAAAACCGGAATACAATAAAAATATGTCGGCACCCCTGCTTACCCGCGAACACACGATTTCCGGCCGATATTTCAACCCCACGATACCCCGTCAATGAAGACGCCAAGAAATCTTTGTTCGTGTAAAAACGCTTTTCGCCGCTCACTTTATCGCAATCGTTTTGACACGTGTACTTATTTATTCGCTTTTTTATCTATTTATTTTATAGAGCTTTTTTTATGGAACATACGATTCGAACGTTTTCACAACCGGCAAACGTAACTCGATATCATTTTCCATTAACGAAAGTCACGATAGTTTTTCTTGTTTGTTCCTCAAGAAAATTTTATCGAGGAAAAATCGTTGCGACGCATTCGACGCAAAATAAAAATTACATCGACAAGACGTTGAAACGAATCTGCGGAACTGATACGCGGAGATCCGGATGCCGACCGCGAGCGATGCTGCTCGATTTTACGATTCGCCAAACTCGCGCGATAATATAAATTATGTCGATGGACGCGCGATTAAAATTTGTCGCAATCGTTTCGACATTGCGTTTCTTCTTTCGTGTCTTAGGATACACGGGATGTACGTCTTTCCATGGAGATAAACGATTTATTTTCCAACAAGTGAGAGACGGATCTCAAAATAATTTTGTTATCATGGGAAATCGTAGAAGGCCGTGACTCCTCCTTCTCGTAATCGCTCGCAATCTGGCCGCACGCTCCAAATTCCACGTACCGTCGTAACATAATTCAACTGAAAACAAACAAACAAAATCGATATGGGGCATTGCGCACGAAATAGAAATTACATGGACGAGATGTTGCAACTGATTT
Source organism: Listrodromus nycthemerus (assembly GCA_963978505.1). Lineage (NCBI taxonomy): Eukaryota > Metazoa > Arthropoda > Insecta > Hymenoptera > Ichneumonidae > Listrodromus > Listrodromus nycthemerus. The sequence continues at coordinate 87,549 of OZ021682.1, read as the reverse complement.
GCGAAATCGATAAACTGTGAGTACCCGTTCATTCAATTTTCGTATGATTTTTCTTTTTCGTCGTCTCACGAAAAAGCGTTGTACCGAAAAAGCGTTTGTAAGAAAATTTTTTTTTTTTTTTTTTTTTTCAAATGTGCGAAGGAAGCCGGAACCGGAAGTCTGTAACGTGAGATGTCCCCCGTTCGGTTGTCCCCGCGGACCGTGTCCAGGAATGTGTTGTTACGAGGGAATCTGCGAGGCTTGCTGCGTATCGAAAATGCCTCGTTGCCCTCCGGCTCCGCATCCTCCACGTTGTTGCGCTCCGGCACGTTTGCCTTGCGCCACACCAAATTTCCAATCATCGAAATACGACGCGCGACCTTGCACGGCCAATCCTACGCGTCCGCGAGATTCTCGAATTGATCGCTGCCCCGCAAAAGCCTGTTAATTAAATTTATTTCTCGAGCGATTGACAAAAGTCGCAATTTCATAATAAATAATCACCGTTGCAGTGACAGCCGCGAACAAAAGAATAAGATGCAAACTTCGGCTCGGTTAATCGCATCGAGTGACTGGCGAAGAAAATGGAGAGGAGAGAGAAACGCGACGAATCGCTCGGACGAGTGGGAAGGATCCACAACGCTACGGAGATTTTTAGTTCCTTGTCGCTGGGTGACGAGTCCTCGGATCAAATCGGCCAAGGTGATCGTTCGACGAGGTTTCGACGGAGGCAGAAAGTTGAACAGGTTAGTCGATGTTTTCTCGGACACGCGCACGAATATTTGACATTTTTTTCACGCGACACACGATCGGTGCATGGACAATAACAAAATAGGAGAATGAATCGGGCGAGACTCCGGGGATCGTATCTCTCGCCCCGTCGGACTACATGAGACAATTGTCAATGACGACGGAGGAACGCGCGGAATCGTTGAGCCGAGTCCGTCCGGCGAATGAGGAAGTTCCACACGATACTCTCGAATCCAATGACTTTGAAGTCGTGCCGCGTGTCCTTCTGTTTCAACGTTACACCCCCGGAAGTGTGTACAACGTCCCGTTGACTATACGAAACACCGGCAAGGTTGCGCGGCTTTTCATCCTCGAGTATAGTTCGCCGCGAAGCTCGTACTCGATTATGATAAACGACAAAATTTCAGACCTCGCGGTACGTTAAATTAGCGTGCGAAGCCGATCCAACGTTCAGCGTCGCGTACAAGGGGGCTTCCACTTTGAAGACGAATTTGGCCGCGGGAATGTTCAACGCGTACAACGTCAAGTTTGAGCCGGATGAGAATCGCGACTACGAGTACGAGATAAGATTCTTGACTGATGGCGAATGTTTGACGGTACCGATAATCGCGATTGGTCCGAGAGCTATCCTAGATTTTCCGGATATCGTGGTGGTGCCGGAAACGGCGGTAAAAATCCCATCGACGAGGTCCCTTCTCGTTCGTAATCTCGGTGACGGCGTTGCCATTTTCAACGCTACAACGTCGAGGTGATTATTCGTCGTTCGTACGATCGAGTCTCAAAAGTCCCGTTTCTCTCGATGATTCACGACGACCGATGATCCACAGCACGAATTTTTGGCTGGAACCATCGAACGGTATTATCGAAGAGGAGGAGACCGTTCGATTCGTCGTCAATTTTTCATCGAGCAGAGCGGGATTCTTCAAAGACCGTCTCTATGTGAATTACGAATCCGGTGGGTCAAAGGTTTTTTCAACACCGTCCTGATTTCATTCGCGAAGCCATTTCATTGGAATTCATTTGGCGAGGAAATAGCACAAGAGAAAAAGAAAATTTTCATAATTTAACGAAAAAGTTTCAATAATTATTTTCATTAATACAATATAATTTTGTTGTTGTTGTTTTTTGTATCGATTATTATTGGGCGCTCGGGAGGTTCGAATCGCGATCGTTTTACCTCGTAGGGGAAGCGATTCGAATAGAAGTCGAGGGTACGGCGATCGATTGCAACGTGAGACTCGAACGTGGCAGCGTGCGAATGCACGACGAAACTTATATGGGTCTGTCGACATCGAAGACCCTGAAGATTCTGAACAGGAGCGATTATATCGTCGAGTATCGGTGGATGAGATACGGAGACATCGAGATCGACGAGGCTCGTAAAAAGGAGTACGACGCAAAATTTACGGAGCTAAATTTTGACATTCGAGAACGGCCGAACGATCGAAACTTTTGCTAATTCACGAATTAACATTATTGATCGTGTGCGAGAAGGTACGAGAGGATATTCGGTTTGATGAGAGAGGCGGAAATAGCGCGATGCATGGACCTGGTGCACTACAACGTTTGCCTACCCCAACCTCACGAGCTCGTCTGTCAGAGAATCTACGCCGACGAAATAGCCTCGCTCGTCAATGAAAATTTCCATTACAAAAACAGCCACTTCTCCTTGACACCCATGGTAATATCGTTACTTCGATCGTTCGAATTATTCATTTTAACAGCGTCGAACTTTCGTCGTTCCCGAGGAGGGTGAGATTCGGCCGCGCGATACGGCGGATGTAACGGTGAACTTCGAGCCCGACGAGATCGGTGAATTATCGAGTACCGCTTATCTGGAAGTGAGCGGACGCGAGGACAGACTAACGTTGAGGTAAATAATTGTCATTGGATCGTTCGGCGTAAAATTAAAAAGTCCGACGGAAAACCCTGGTTGCTGCCGTGTAGCTTGAGCGGCGTCTCGATCGGACCTCTCATCAAGCTCAACGTGGCGACTATCGACGTCAACGATATATTCCTGTGCTCCGTTCACAATTACCAAGTACGACACGTGCCTTTCCCCATTTAACAAAGTCGAACAGCCTGGCAAAGGTCCGCGACGAACGGGCGATCCTTCAAATTTTCAGGTGGTTTGCACCAATAAAGGATTAATTCCGGGTGTCCTGGTGCACAGAGCGAAGCGTTCGGACTTTGGCGGAAGTGTGAAGGTCACCCCTGAGCACCTCGATCTCCGGCCGGGTCAATACGGCTCCTTCGACGTCTCTTTTTCTTCGGACAGAAAGGGCGATTTCGTCGAACGAATCGAATTCGTGGTGAAGGAGAGCCTCGAGCTCGTCCCCGTCTACATCAAGTACGGAGAACACCGGGCTCTTCTACCGATCTTCGATCGATCGCCCTCCCACTCACGAAACTTCACTTTTCCAAATAATTTCACAGAGGCTGCGTCGTTTGTCCCGCGCTCCGTTTCCACGAGAACAGTCTCGATTTTGGAACGGTCCCCATAGGCGAGTCACTACCGAATACAGGGCTCTTCTCGTCATTGAATATTCGTTGATATTTCATAGGTTTCGATGCGAGGAGGGAAGTCGTGCTGTACAACGATTCACCGGTGCCGGTGAGTTTCAGCGGCAGCGTTCCGAACGACGGAAACGAGGCTGTCGTCACAGCCGAATACTTTGCCAGAGCCCCCGGAAAAGCGTCATTCCCGTTGTCACCGCGAGAGTTCGTTGTCTCGCCGACGAGGGGAATCGTCGCCGCCGATTCTACACTGAGGATCGACGTGAGCTCCGCAGTCGGGGTCACAAACCCGACAGCCGTTTATCATCGCTCCGTCGAACGGCGAGGCGGCGGCGTACGTCAACGTCCCTCGGCAACTCGAACTTTTCACATTGTCGTTTGCAGATCGGTTTCACGCCGAATACGGCACGAGTCGGCGAGACGAATCTTCGAGTTGACACGTGGGACACGGATTCCGTTTCGGTATCGTTGCCCATTTTTTTTCGAACCAAGGTGGCATCGCTCCTCGTCAAACCCGAGGAAATCGACATAAAATCCGCCTTCTTGAATCATCCTTACACCCGTAACTTCACCGTTGAGAACGATTCCGATGTCGACGGCTACTTCTATTTTCTCCCTCAAATCGTACGCGCGCATACTATTTTTTTCCCATTTTCCGTCTCTATAGAAATTCGTGAATCTTCCGAGAAACGAACGATTTTTTCAGATATCGGACTCCACGGCGATGTTGTACTCGTTGTCGGTGCATCAGGGTTATCTGGAAGCCGGTCGCTCCAAGACAATTTCTCTGACGATCATAACCAGACTCGTGGGCAAACAAAGAGCTACCGTTAGGTTCGAACTTGACGATATATGCGTCGTTACGTTTTCGGCAAAGATTCGTTCGAATCGATCGAACCTCGTTTTTCGATTATTCGATCATTGACAAAATGAAAAATAGCATGTTGACGTTCGGAGAGAAGACGGCGAGGGTGCGCTGCGTCTTGACCTGCAACGGCCTCGGTCCCGTTCTCTCGGTTCAACCTACGAGTCTCGATTGGGCACGCGTCTTGCTGTTGCGGGAGCAAACGATGGTACTCGCGTTGATCAACGATTCCCCGATTCCAGCTCGATTCACGGCCGCTCTGGTCAGTGACGTTTTATCTTCGACGCGTAGCCGCCATTGCTATCGGTCAGATTTCGCAAAAAATTACAGAAACATCAATGATTTTTATTCCGAGATTAATTCGATAATCGAAAGACTCTGTTGCTTCCGCGCCAAACCGTAAAAATGGTTTTGTGGATGGATTTACCGTAAAATAGTCGTTTTCATGGGAATCAAAGGGGAAAAAGAACAGCACCTCGTGGAAAATATTTCCTACTTCGGGCGAGATCTATCCTGGAGAAGCAACGAATCTCGAAGTCACGGCATTTCTCAGAGACGTTGGAAAACATTCGGACAAGATTGTCCTGACGATAGCGAATAGTCGTAACATTGCGGTAACGTTGAGCGCAATCGGAATCGGTTCCTGCGTCGTCTGCACCCCGACGATTTTTCCAACTTTCGATATGGGCGTGTTGTTCACTCGTCGAAGCGTCAGTCTGCCGATCGACGTCACCAATCGCGGATCTCGTGATATAAAGCTCGTGTTCTCGAACACGATGGAAATGAAGATATCGCGTGGACAGATCCAAGCGCCAACATAGTGAGCGCCCGAGAAACGGAATAACATTTTCGAAATGCGAATGCGACAGTGCCAGGTAATTCGTTGAAATTGTGTTTCAGTGAAAAATTTTCCGTCGAGCCTTTCTCCATCGAGCTGCCCGCCGAGACTACCGGAACAGTAATGTGCAACGCGATATCGGACTCGTGAGTTTTCCTCCGCCGGAATCCATAATTATGTGGAATTGAAAAAACAAAAACAATTAAAAAAGCCAACATACCGTCGATAATAATGTCGTCCGATAATGAAAAATTTGGCTGACAGTTGCGGAACCGTCTCGGAAGAATGGTGGCTCCATTGTTTCTACGACGGTCAGGGAAAACGCGAGATTCTGGGAAGCAGTACCTTTACCGCAAAATTCATCGACGCTTCCGTGTCGTTGAGCAAGAGGGAAATCGTATTCGCGGTCAATGTCGGCCCCGGAATCGACGAGTCGCGGCAGACCGACGAATTTACGATTGCGAACACGTCGGCCCTCGTACTGAACGCGCGTCTCAGCATCGACCCTCCCTTCGGATTGATCACCAACGACCAAGAGGACGTTCAGAGTCTCGAACTCGTTTTGTCGGAGAATGTGAAACATCGTACGGGCGTATTCTTCCGTCCCGTCGTCGAGAACGCCGATCGCCACTCCAAAGAGTACAGCACCGTGTTGAAACTCGAGTACAAGGAACACCCGATTGCCGTAAGACCGATCGTTTCTTTGCCTCGAAATTCGAATAAATTTTGTTAACCGGTGTATCCCTCGACCGTCTCGACGACAGGACAAAATAAAGTGTCGGGCGAGCCTCAATTTTCCGAACGTAACTTGCCTGCCGCGAGAAATCCGATTCGACTGTCCTCTCGGCTGCAGCGTCGTCCAAAATATCCTCCTAACGAACAACGGTCCTCTCGAGGCGCGCTACAAATTCACGTGGATCAACGAAAGTATCTCGATGAAGCGCCGCTCCTCGAACGTCGAGGAGGAGGAGGAGGAGGAGGTGAAGGAGGATTTTGGGAACGGGTCGTCGAACCCGATCGAGGAACGATCGGAATATTCGGTATTATTGGGCGAAACGAGAAAATCGCTCGTTGCTATTCTGGCGGATAATTTGATCCTCGAGGAACCGGAAGCAGCGACGACTCTGGAGATTCTGGGCAACGAGGCCCGCGTCCCCCACGACATCAACGAAACGTTCTCTATCGTACCGTGTGAGTCGCTCATTCCCGGCTATTCCAGTCAGTCCGTTTCCATTGGATTTCACGGGAACGAGGCTCTGACGCTCGAGGCTCGGATTCTCTGCGAGATCGAGGGTGGAACGAGCCAATCGGTCAAAGTTTTCGCGGCCGCGGACGACGTTCGATTAAATTTGGACAAGGAACGAGTTCATTTCGGAGAACAGGTAAATCGCTCGCTCCTCGATATCCTTCGAACGATACTCGGGCAAATTTCATTAATGGCGTTCTCGTCGCTTCAGATTATCGGCGAGGCTAGTCGCGAGACGATCCGATTGGAAAACCTCGGGAACATTCGGTTAAATTGTCACGTGGAGTTCGTCGGTGGAATCGAGGATTCTCTGAGGATCGAACCGATGTCGGCGACGATCGAGGCGCGATCGAGCGTCGACGTCGCGTTGATCCGTCGAGCGAGCGTGCCGGGACCTTTCGAGAAAAGCCTGAGATTGTGGATCGATAATCGTATGCCGATATCGGTGATCGTCGAAGCTCTCGCCGTTCTCCCACGAGTCTACGTCCGCTTACCTAGGCGCGATCTCTTCGACGATCGTAACGTGGAGCTCGGCTATCGGGCTGTACGGTCCTTGACCAATTTCTCGGATATTTGTCACGTAACTATCCACGATCCGGAAGTCCCCCGACATTTACTTTTTCCGCCTCGGTGAATTTTAGAACGAACATGAAACGCGAAATATATTTTTTCTTTAATCGCGCAGAATTTGGAAGAGATCGAGAACGGATGGCAGATCGTGATCGATGATGAAAAATTGCCCGGTGTCGCGGACATCGAGATGATCGTCGAAAGTTTCATAGCCAAAGAATTTATCGAAGAGACTCGCTCGGCCGTGCTCGTGGGAACCGGGGCGAGTAAAAACAACGCTCCCATTCCGTGTCTCTACGCCCCGGAATACGTTCTTGGTACGTTCGACGATCGGAAATGCGTAAAGATTTTTCGTCACGATACCGCGGCCCCTATTTTAATGTATCGTTACGAACGACGGCAGAAATGGGCTACGTACTCGTCGGTCAAACTGCTCGAGCTTCCACGCGAGTCTGCAATTACGGTAGCCGGAGTGTTCGAGTGCGTTTGGCCGGGTCGAAACGTCTCGCCGAACAGGGTATTCGAATTAATTTCCGCGATCAAACCGCCTTGATGCCCGGTGAATACGCGAATCTCGAAGTTACCCTCGATACGATTAAATTTCAATCGTCGGATCAATTGGCGACCGTGAGACGCAAATTTTACCTCGAGGTGAGCGAATGCCCGACTACCAAACGACCGAACAAACTTTCGATGTTACGTTCCGAACACGCAGGTGACCAATGGCTTTACTCTGCCGATAATAATATCGGCGACGGTGGCGTATCCCCGTGTCACCGTGAGCCCAAAAATCCTCGAATTCGGCGAGGTCCTCGTCGACGAATGCGCGCTTCTGCCTATTCTTTTGAAAAACGAGTGAGTAACGAGATTGAGAGGGACGCGTCTCCTCGGTATCGAATCGGCAAACTGTATCCGACGTGATTGCTTCAGAGGTCCGATGGTTTGCCAGTGGGAAGCGAGACTGCCGCCGATCGGAAGAAAACAATCCGCGGGACCGTTCAGCCTGCGGAACGGTACGGGAATCAATTTGCCCGGTCAATCGGGAACCATCGAGATCTACTTCAAGCCACGGAAATCCGTAATTATCCGATTGTCGGACGGCAAAGTTGGTTAATTTTTTGAAGCGTCACGGACGATTTATCCAGGGCTATTTCGAGAGCAAAGCGTCGCTCGAAATTATTGGCGAGGGTCGCGAACCCATCGTCGTAGATCTACGCGGAAGAGGCGCGGAGCACAGGCTCAAGCTCTCACCGTCCCTCGTCCGATTCTCTCCTGTCGTTCCTCACGATTCATCGGAGAGAATGGAATTTGTCGTAGAAAATAGGGGTGAACGAACGGTCGAAGTGGTGTACCACCGGCGGCATTTCCCGGAGTATGAATTTCAACCTTTTTATCTTCGAGATTATGAATTTTCGATGATTATTTTTTCGACCCAAATATCGACCAATAGAATTGCACCATTCGACGTCACGTGGTACAACCTACATGGTATTATAAGTGATAATTTTTTGATTATTTTCTCTGGTAGTTGCTATATATAAAAAACAAAACATGATCCAGTCAAATTAACCACACGTCAAACTGACAGGTTGAACATTTGGGACGGAAAAATAATCCCCCGAATACCACACGAGCTTCAAAATTATCTGGCATTTCCCTCAAGGTTCCCTGCAAACAAATAAAGTCGTCAAGTTTTTCAGCAAAAATCACTCGCGCTTCGCGCTCGTGATTTTTTAACCTGAAAAACTTGACTCCTTCATTTGTTTGCAACGAACCTATCGGGAAATACCCGATAATTTTGAAGCTCTTGTGGTATTATAAGTGAAAACATTTTTGTCACTCGTCGCGCAGTTCGACTCGTCACGAGGAACGCGTTATTCGAGTCGTGGCCCATTACTACGGGGTCGATGAGATTCTATTGCCATGCCGACGGCCTCCGGACACTTTCGGTTTGCCTCGGGAATTGCTCGATTTCTACGAGTCCCTCGTCGACGAAACGAATGTTTCACTGGCGGCGCGGCAACGAGACTCGGCGAAACACGTCGTCGACGGTGGAGCCGCGGCGAACGATTCGACCGTGGAAATGACACGCGTCAACGTGGATTCGGCGGTGTCCGTTGATGCGAAGCGACGCGACGGAAAGATATCGAACGATCGAAGACTCGCGAGGAAAATATCACGAACGGGATCGAACGCGACAGCGATATCCGCGACGAATAATACGTCGCTCTCGGTCCCGAGCGAGCTCCGAGTTCCCGAAGGACGAAGCAATTTGGCCTCCGCGAATCCCGACAAAGTCGAGAGCCTTCTTCACGGTAAGATCTCGCTCGAAGCGCCGCACAGCGAACAACGTGTAATAGATAGCCGAACGCCAATGAGAATGTACTACCCGCTCATTTGTTTAATGCGAAGCTTATGTCGACGAGTTACAAAAGCGGCCCGACTTTTTCGAAAAAATGAAAGACCCGGTGAAAGAGGTGTTCGACGCGATGGAGAAGAGGAGGGAATCGTTGCCGTTGGAAAAAGCCGAGAGATCCTCGTCCACGAGGAACAAAAAGATTTGCATTATATTTCACGGCGCTGCCTCTACCGGTACGACGAAACGACGATAAAACAGTTGCGACGAGTTGACAAATCGACGAAATATTGCTTCCAGAGTACGAATCAGCGGCGTGCAAAGCTTCTCGCGTCCTTGGATTGCCTCTGCTCAATCTGAACGGGGCTTTCGTCGAAACGATCGCCCATGGAAATACGGCTTGTTCGGCCAAACTCCGACAAACCATCGACGACGAATACAGACATTTGGAACACGGTCGAACATCACGCACGGAAGATGGACCGAAAATATTATCCATCGAGGAGGTCGGTGGTGCTGCCGATTCTTCGAGTCGTTACGAGTACAAGATAGAAAAATTACGAGACGATCGCGAGAGATTGCGCAACGGTCCGGTAACGCGCGATACGCCGCGACGTGGAAAAAGTAACGCGAACGAGAGTCCCGCCAAGACTGCCGAGAGTAGGCCCCGTTCGACAACCGGGAAAGAGACCTTTCTCGATATCGACGTTCGACTGCTCATCGAACTCCTCGAACAAAGGTCCATCTCGATTTAAGATAATCAGATAATTTTTATTCGATCGTTCGATGAAATTTCTAATATTACAGACTGTCAATGGCGGACATGAGCCGGGGCTTCGTTCTCCAGAGCCTCCGTAACGATTTCATCCCGAGCGACGAAAGAACGATGGCACTGTTGTTGGAGATTCTCGGCAATGTCGAGTTTCCCATATTCGTAACTTTCCGCGAGCCTCTCCGATTCCGAGAACAAACCCGAAATACCATCGAAGCGCGACCAACCGACGAAGAGTCGACGAACCTCACGAACATCGACCAAATGTCAATGTCGGAATTCGATCTTCTCTCGATCGCCGATAAACACTTGTATCGCGACAAAATAATGAACGTCAGAAGCGAGGAAGCTTCGCGCAGACGCCTGCAATATCGGCAACGTATCTCGGAACTTCGGAAACAGGTGAAAAACGAACCGACGTCGACCCACAGCGTAACGATAACAAAAATAATATATTACAATAATGATCGAACTGTAATGGGAATCAGCGTCACGGCGCATGGTCGAAGGAAAACGGGGCGAGGGCTTCGAACGAGAGAAAGATCCCGCGATCGCGCCAGGACCTCGACAAGGATATCAAAAGCGACGAAGGCCAAAGTATTTTTCCGACCGATGTTGTTGAGTAGAACCACGCTCGTCCGACCTTTCGTGAACCGTGTCACTTTGTTCCTATCGCATCCTCGGGGCTAACACGCGAAACTCGGATAAAACTTGTTGAATTTTGCTTTTTATCGCGAGCTCCGATAGCAACGTCGATAATCCGTGATGTCACTCGTCCGACTCGTGCACGCTATCTTCGTGCGCGTCAGCTCGGATTAACGGGGTTCTACTCCGTAGTTTCCCTCGGTACGACATCCGATCGGACAATCCGTAATTACGCGACAGCGATAACCGTAGAAACGAGGAAGATCGCCGACGGGGTCGACGCTTATGACACGAGTATCGAAGCGATCCTATCGATATTACGGAATTGGGATCCGTCGCCAGAGTCCAGTCCACCGAGTCGTAAGGTAGCGCCATTTTTTTTTTTTTTTTTTTTTTTCATTTTTTTCTTCATATTTACCAGTAGAGAAACATCGACGCACAGAAAATTATACTCGTGATCGCAGGAAACCGCGCAATCGAAACTTTCGGGGAATCTTAAAAGCAAAGACCGTCGTCCAGCAACGGCATCCAACAAAATCAACGTGAGTCATTCCGACGATCCTCATTTTCCGAGACTAAAAAGTCAATACAGATGGATTATCTTGTTCGATTCGAAGAGACCGGAGGTAAAAGATCGATTCTGGATATGGCACGTCGATACGAGCGATCCCCGGAATCCGATGACTCGCGACATGATAATCGCTCGATTAGCCGAACACAAAGCAACCCTGTACAACACACGTTAGCATTCTCTTTGTCCAACTTGATTGTAGGGGAGAGCGGAGCGAAACGGAACTAATCGACTTTTTTTTCCTTTCTCAATACCGATAACCAAATTTGACGAATCCTCGGAATAATGATCTTTTTCCTCGTTTATTTTGACCGCACGTGGGGAAAAACACCGGCCCACTTTGCCACGCATTCCGTTTCGTGCCAATCCCGTTTCCCGTTTCGAGTCCAAAGACGACAAATCATTTTCACATTGTCATTATCATTTTTTTTTTGGCAGTGGACGACGCATCGGTGGAAGCTGAGACAAATGGAACTCCTCGAGTTTTGTACTCCGTAGCGGTGCCGAAGATCCGTGAAGCAATGGAACCGCGAAGCTTCTCTCGGCAAACGAAAGCTCACCGCGGTCCGTTTTACGTCGAGTGCAACGCGGCGGGTAACTCGACCGGATCGGAGATCGATGGAGCGAAGCGTATCGAACCGAGGGAAGAACCTCTCGACGAACGACTCGTCTTGGAACCCCACGAATCCAAGACATTCGTTGTTTATTTTAGCCCGAAAGAGTCTGGCTTGTTCAACGACGAATTTTTATTGGCCGTTTCGAGCTCCAACGAATCGCCGTATCGTGTGAAGATGACCGGTTCCGGCGATGTACCTCGGCTCAACATGGATCCTTCGTCTATTTTCACGAAGGTTGTTCATACGCGTTTCCTTCTCCCGGTATTATGTCGATTAAACGGAACATTGACATTCATTCGATATCGTATAAAGATCAAAGGAGTGAAAAAATACGAGTCGAACGTTCCGACGTTCTTCATGGAAACGCAAACATTCGATTTTGGAGCGCTATTATTGGCCGTCAAGGATAACAAGTACGCCATCGGACGGGGATTAAAACATTGCCGGTGCTTCGGGCAATGTGAAATCTCTTTTCATCCAAAGTCGATACAGTCGCTGGCAAAAACTGCAATTCACCCTTTTCTCGTTTCAACTAATCGGCGTGTCCTCGAATGTTTAACGAATACAGCCGCCTTTCGGCGGTTAGTCCAAAATTTTCGCGACAATACAAACACGATAGAGGGATTAGTTTTTTTTTTGTCATCGACCGAGTCCGTTTCACATCGCCTAAAGCCAGTTGAATTTACAAAATCACAAAGACCTCATCGAAGGAAGACGTCGTTCGAGCTGTCGAATCCCTCGAATATCCGTGTGGAACTCGAGGTTTTTCTCGCGTCTAACAATTGGGAAACCTTCGATGTGCGACCCGCGAAACTCCTCATTGCGGTAAACTTTCATTTTGACACTCGTCCGTCTTTGCTTTAATATGTAAATTGTCTTTGAATCGAACGATCAATCGCTCAGGCCGGTGAATTCGGAGTTATCGACGTCACAGCCAGCGCCACGAAGCTCGGAATCAACGAGGATCGACTCGTACTTCTGGTGAAAAACAACCCTCGTGTCGAAGTCATCGAAGTAATTGAGAGACAATCGACTAACTTACGATCGGGGGGGGGGGGGGGGGGGCACCCTTTAATGACGTTCCAACGGAAAATCCCGGGAAAAGAAAAAAATTGAATAAACGTCCCACGGATGCGGCAGACTCGACATAAAAATGAAATATTTGAAAAAGATTACTGTATTCGAGAAAATTGTCGCTGATCACCGAGGAGGTTGTAAATAATGGTAACTTTAATTGTATCGGCAGTTGCGCAGTAACGGAACAAAATTGGATGTCGTGCTGGAAGGAGAGAACGTGTCCTTTGGGAAGGTTCTTCTTCGCGGACGATCCAACGAAAACCTCCGAATTCGAAACAATTCGGGCATTCCAATATTCTGGAGGATCGTCTCCGTCGATCCGATCGATTCGCAATTGAAGATTTCGTCTACCACCGGCAGAACGAGAGCCCGCGCGAGCAGCAACGTTGTCTTCACCTATACGGCTAATCGGGTAACTGCATGGCTTCGAACGCATTGACATTTAAAATAGCTCACCGACCAATCACATTGGTTTCTCGTATCCGTACAGGTAGGCGTTATGGATGAGGCGAAACTGAGTTTCAACGTGTACCTCGATGAAAACGCCGACTACGACGAGCCACTGTTAATCGAGACCGTGAGAGTATCGGGTGAAACTTACGACGTAGCCGTTGACGTCGACGCGGCAAATCCGATCGCATTCGGCTCCGTTAGAGTCGGCACAATGGCCAGTTCCTCGTTCACCGTGAGGAATCGAGGCCGCTACGATATTAAATTTTCGTAAGTGCGAGAAACTTACGACTCGCGAGTTCACAAATTTTATTCGAATACTCTCGAAGGATCGAATACGAAAAGAACGACAAGTTGGCCGAGATAGATCGTGATTTGCGAAGGAGCTTGAAAGACGATCTGGGGATATCACCGCCATCGAGCATTGTCCCGCCTGACAAGACTATCACGATTAACGTAAATCTCTTTGGCTGTTTCCTAACGTGGCGCCCGATCAACTACGATTATCCGTATCACTCATTATGGACTGTTCTCGACAGGTGAATTATCTCCCGAAAATCGAAATGCGTTTGAAGGACGTTCCGCTATTGAAATGCAATATAATCGACACGAATAACGATGCGACGATAGCTGCGGAATTTCCCGTCACGATCTCCATAGCTGCTCATTGCGCAAGGTAAAATAGCAGCACCCTTTATTTTGCTACTATTGGTATTGCGGGAAAAAAACAAACAAACAAACAAAAAGAAAAACAAAAACATACGATAAAAACTTTGTCCGTGTCAGATATCGGCTGATACCCGATTCCGAAATAAACTTTGGTCCAACGAGTGTCTGCAGCGATAAGACGTTGGATCTCGGCATCGAGAACACCGGATTATTTCCTTTCGAGTACCGATTGAAGAACCCACGTCTTTCTACTGCCGTCGACGAAGCTTCCACGATGAAGAAAAAGGAAAAGTCCGCTCGAACTGTTGTAACGAGTAAGCGAGGGACTGCCAAATCGTGAGTTTTTAAAATTTATGTATGCCTCGACGCATTGCCTCGACGCGATGGTTATCCAAAAAATTGGCGCCCTTTCCCCGCTGTTTCTCCCTAGCCGTGATGCTGCGTCGAATTTTCGCATAGGCCCGTTCGCGTTATCAAAAATCGAGGGCAACATCGAACCCGGTGAAATGGAAACACTCACGATAGATTGTTATCCGGAAACGGAGGGTCCATTGGAAGAACGAATATTCGTAGTAGTGGTGGAGGACGGCATTGGCGAAAGGGGGCCGGGAACGAGTGTTCTCCTACGCGTTGATTCTTCGTTACCGAGCATCGACTTTCACGATTTCGATGCGATTTTTCAGGACAGCTACGTGGTCGATCGCGCCCAAGATTTCGTCCGCCCCGAAAAAGTTCGTTCACCCCGTCCATCCTCAAAATTTTCGAGGTTCGATCGATCGTAATCGATATAAATTATCGTCCAATACAGATCGAGGCGCACACAATTTTCTCGCAAGACGAAAAGTGCTTGTATTTCGAGAGTGTTACGCTAAACGAGACTCACACGACGAGTATGCGATTGCGCAATCGAGGCAGTGTCCCGGCTAGAGTAACGGTGAGCCTGCGTGCCGATGTGCTCACACCAAAAAACGCTCGACCCGATACTTTTGCGCTGGACACCGTGCGAGAGTCCGTCGCTCCGATGACCAGTCAAATATTTTCGATTTCATTTACACCGAGCCTCATCGAGGTAACGTTCCGTGGGCGGTCGCCGGGGAAACACGTTCGATCGTGTGACATCTCGTGTTTCTCGTAGACGTACACCGGTGTGCTGGAAGCTGCGGTCGAATTGCCGGTTCACCTGACGAGCGATGACAAAAAATTCTCGATAAAACTGTCGGGCGAGGGCTGCGTTCCGCAAGTGACCGTCATCGAGCCACCGGTAGCGAATCACGGTGGAAGAACCCCCAGAATTACTTTCGGCAGGTGTCTCACAGAGGAGACGACCTCGAGGAACTTGTGTCTCAAGAATATCGGCAAGATAACTGCCAAAGTTTTCGTCGAGATCGTCGACGATCCCGACGGGCTGTACGCGATCCGTGGTTGCGAACGATCGATCGTACGATATTATTCTGGGATCGATTCGGTCGATTCGAGGGAAGATATTTACGAACACGAGGAGGATCGGCGTGCCGTATGCACTGTGAACGCCGGCGTTACAGCCGGATTTTCCATCGACTTTCGCCCGAGGGATACCGGCAGAAAGAGCGCATGGATTCGCCTCAAAGTACTGGACAATCCGTACGAGAACGTGACGATCGAGCTGGAGGGCGAGGGCTTCGTCGCGGACGTTTTTATCGAGGGGTTGCCGCCGGTGATCGACGTGCCGAGGACGTCAACGGAGGAAGGGCGGCTCCGCACCAAGGCGACAAAGTCGTTGAGGCATCGCGGCGGAAGCTCTCTCGGTGGTATACAAAATTTTCTTCGAATCCTTCTTCGATAGATTCGCGATACACAGAGTTCCATTCCGTCGAATCGTGTCGACAGGCTCGAGGGCAACGATCGCCCCGACGAATCTTGCCAGTTTACCGAGTCCGGTGTACAAGCTCGACTACGGCGCGTGTCTCGTCGATAGAATCAACCAAATTAATTTCAAGATCGTCAACAAATCCGGCGAACGTTGCTTCCGGTTCGAATGGTCGTTGCACGACAATTTGGTATTTGTACCGTCTACGGGTCATCTGCGAGAGGCCGCGAGTAAAGACATCGCGGCGACATTTTTCGCTCCGGAACCAACGATTCACGAGGAAGTACGCGCGTTTCCATTCTCCCCTGAAACTTTCGTTTCGTCGCTCCTCGAGTCAACGCAAACACGATTTTTTTAGACGATCATCGAGTGCGCGATCTCCGAGATCGAATTCCCAGAAGAACGGGAGGAAATAAATTTGTGGGACGATCGGCAGTCGAAGGTCGAGTGGATCGAAGTCGATCGTGGCCACGACGGCAATGACAATATTTTCGAAGGAATTGTGAGGAAAATTGTGGTGCCTTCGAGGGAACCGGGTCACGAGATCGTAGCCGGCTCTACGCGGACTATTCGGCTGGCGATGTCGGCGATCGTCGCTTACTCGGAGTATTCGTGTGCCGTTAGAGAAATCGAGTTTGAGGATACGCCGATGTTTCGGGTTCGTTCGACAAACGATATTCCATCGTCGTGGTCCCTTATTTTTCAATGAAATATCGGCGATTGTGACACGATACTCTTTCGTTCGGCGTTCGCCGATCGCTAGAATCGCGATTACACGTTCAGCGTGGAAAATCCTGGGAAGGCGGACTCGATCGTCGATTGGAGGATCGACGCGGACGCCGAATATCCAACCCGATCGCCGAATATCCAACCCGATAGTGCTCCGCTGCGCGCAGCGACTCCGACGCCTCGAACTAGCCGAAGCAACGATTCTCGACCCAGTTCCAGATCGTACGGTGGAGTACTCGATCCGGGATCGGAGAAACGCGGTTACAATCGCGATCCCTCGAGAAACCACCGGAACCGTGAACCCCCCCCCGTCCATTGCTTCGAACCCCCGTCACCGAGTACCGATTTTCGACGAATATCCGTTTCCCGACCGTTCGAACTCGTGCCTCAATGTAAAACGGGCTTTTTCTTTCAGAGAAATTGTATTCGACGGACATCGAGCCGTACGACTGTCCGTGCCCTCGAACGTCCGATCTCTTTGGCAATTCCGTGAATCGAAGCGAACGACGATCGACCGAGAGCCGGTTCGAGTACGGCGACGATCAGCCTTTCGTTATAAAGCCCGAGAGAAACGTTATTCCCGCCGGAGAATCGGCGCAATTTACTCTACGTTTTTGTCCCCCGGATGTCTTCGACTACAAGGCCCGTCTGACTTGCCGGTACACTCGATTTCCACTTACTTTCGATTCCGTCAACGGTGCTAACGTTCCCAAAAATTCGGGAACTTTTATCGACGAGAGCGCGCGCGCGATTGTTTCGTAGAATCGAAAATTTGAGTCCGCATCTGGAGGAATTGACGATTCCGGTAAAGGGAAGAAGTTTGCTTCCCTATTGTCACTTCGACTTGGAGGAGAGTGATTATTTGACGAGCGGAAGACGCGATTCGGGTGTGACGTTGCCCGTCCACGGTGGCGGAATCTCCGACGAACTGCTCGTTGATTTTCCGACTCCGAGAGTGTTGGAATTTCGAATAATCGGGACCGGCGAGAGTCACTCGAAGAAGTTTCACCTCGTCAATCCGACCACGGAGGACTATCGCTTCGCATGGAGAGACGCGACGCCTCGCGGATCCGACTACTCGCCGTTTTTTCACTGCCTTCGCGACGAAGGACTGGCAAAGTCTGGGAAACGCGCCGACGTTGTATTCACCTTCCACGCCGATGATTTTGGAACTTTCGAGTCCCTCTGGCTCTTCTCCATCGACGGATACAAATTCGAGACGGTTTTTCTTCTCGTCGCCGTCGTGAACGAACCTTCGGTCAGGGGCCCGAACGTTCTATCGAGGATGACGCCGACGAGCGTACGATCCAAAGTCGAAAACTCGATAGTCATCGTCAACGACGAGGAACTATCGTTGCCCTTTGAAGTTTTGCCGGAGTCTCTGTTCTCGGAGGACGGAGGCCATCAGAGGCTCGCTGTCGTGCCTGCGTCCGGAATTCTTCGGCCAAAGAGCGAGCGGACTCTGCTGTAAGACACTCCACACGTTTCTTCGAACGACGTTTTTTCGCCTTCGATATTAGATATTTCGATCGATCGAAAACTCGAAAACACACATATATTGAGTAACCGGGTGCGCAGGATCTCTCTGGAACCGAGCCTCGTCGGAGACTTTCTATTCGCGTTGCGATGTCGGGTGAAGAGAATGAAGAATCCCCTGAGGATCGCGATCAGCGCGAGAGTCGTCGAGATAATGTCCCGGGTATCTTACAGCACCGACGAAGAACCGCGGCGCTCGTTCGAGGCTCGCCGCGACAGCGAGACGATCCTAGATTTTGGGAAACCAACGCCGAACGCACCGTCGACGATCGTGTTCGCGATCGCGAACGTCGGTGACGTTGCGTTCCATTATACGTGGGATCTCGGAATCGATAATCGCCGAGATTACATTCTGACGGTATCCGACGGAGAGGGACGCGTCCCGACCGGTACCGAGGCGATCTGCCGTCTCGAATTTGTGGCTTTCCGGAAAACCGTCGTTCGTCGACGTTCCGTACTACTGAGGGTATCCTTTTTCCATTGCACGAAAAATAATTAATAATAATACTACTCTGGGGTATCGGTTTTTTTTGCTGAATTCTCACCGATCGTCGTAGATCGCGAATGGGCCGACGTATCGTGTGTCGGTGAGAGCTTCGGCGAAAGTACCCGCCGTCGAGTTTAGTTTTCTCGAATACGATTTTGGGCCTTGTTACATACGCGACGATACTCTGCCAGCGTACGTTGCCAAACTCTCGATCGCGAACAACGACGAGACTCCGACAATGTGAGAATTTGTGATCGGCCGAGTGACGGTGAGCCTCGATTATTTTTTCATTCGATGTTTCCGATCGATCGACAGAGTCGAGTGTCATTTTCCGGACGATTCGAGCCACGCGATGAGGGCGGATGTCGAGGCCCTGTGCGAATCCATCCCGGGCCACTCCACTGTCGCGATACCCATACATTTTCGTCCCCTCGAGGAGCTGCGTTACAACGAGCGACTCACTTTTATCGTCGGACATTCGAACTTTCGGCAAACCGTCGCTTTCAAAGGCGAAGGAATTTCCTACAAGGTAACATTCGTCGAACTAACGTGTACGTTTCGGCATAGCCTCGGCGACCCACGATACCGTTTCCCGAAACAATCGATAAAACAAAAATTCACGACAATCGTGACGACACACCGTATTCCGTCGATCAGATAATTCTCGAGAAGCTTCGCGACAAATCAATCGATTTCGGAAACGTTCCCGTCGGTAAAACTGCGACGCGTAAAGTACGCATCGTGAATGGTGGTCGGGCGGCGATCGAAGTTCGTTTCGACATCGTGAAAAGTTTGGCGAAAGCCCGTCGATGCGAGTCACTCGACCGTTCGACGACGATATCGATGCAAAATGAAAAGCGCAACGACACCGAGGTTCGAGATCGAACGCTCGCGACGCTCGGTGAAAGTTTAACGATACACCCTCGGGATATCGTTGTTCCGGGGAACGGAAGCGTCGAGCTACTCGTCCAGTTGAAATCGTCGAAGCGACTGAGGAGCTTCGCGGAGAAGATAGGGGCGCGGGTCGACGACGCGACCATTCTTCCCCTGTTTCTCGTGCGAGGAAGCTGCGTCGATCGGGAATTTCGACTCGGCCGAAGCACCCTCGATTTCGGAAGCGTCGTCGAAGGCTGCTCCGCCGAGACGAAACTCGTGCTGCACAACAGCGGAGACTTTGGTGCAAAGTACAAATGGAACGTCGACGAATTGAAGCCCCTCTTCGATTTGAGGCCCGTCTCGGGCTATTGTTACCCGGCAACGGACGTCACCTTTACCGTTCTCTTTCGTCCCGTTCCGACGACTTCGATCCT
Organism: Listrodromus nycthemerus; assembly: GCA_963978505.1. Lineage (NCBI taxonomy): Eukaryota > Metazoa > Arthropoda > Insecta > Hymenoptera > Ichneumonidae > Listrodromus > Listrodromus nycthemerus. The sequence goes on along the minus strand of OZ021682.1, from coordinate 67,719 downwards.
CCGAGGACAGGTACGTGTTTTTTTTTTTTTTTTTTTTTTTTTTTTTTTTTTTTTTTTTTTTTTTTGAATCATATTTTTCCCGTGAGATCGTCATTTTTCTTTGTTTCGGTCGCGATCGTGTGTGCATGGTGTGCGGTGTCGGCTCAGGCAACCATTGACATAGAAAAATACGAGAGTCTGAAGATTAGCTGCAGCGGTCGCTGCTCCGAAATTCCGGATCCGGTCCGAGAGCTGCGCTTTCTCGTCCCCGTAAGATCCAAGCAAACGAGAGACGTAACGATCGCGAACGACACGAGCGTCGCCCGGAACTATCGGACGATCGTCACGGGCCAATATTTTCACGGGGAACAAGTTTTTACCGTTCCCGCGAATACATCGTACGTCTACGGTCTGACTTACGCTCCGATGACGATGACGAACAACGAGACGACTCCTCACCGAGTTAGAGCCCATCATCTTTGTTACGGTGGAAGCCCGCTCGTTCGAGCCAATGTCGGCGGACAATCGTCAAAGAAATTTTTTTGGTTTTTCTCTCTCTCTCTCTCTCTCTCTCTCGCGGAATTTCGATGGTCTCTCGATTCGCTCTTTCGAGCGTTTCGATCGAACGCCGAAAGTGGCTCGCACGAGTCGGGTTCGATCGAGACTACTAATAGTACCGCGATCGAGCGTTACCGATGTAATGATCGATCGTATCAGGGAAGACTCGTCGTCGAACCGCCGGAAAATGAAGCACCGCTCGTCCACGCTCTCGTCGGTGTCACCCTACCGCCGGAAGTCGTCGGAAAAATCGTACGCCAGCTTCCGGCAAAGACGAGATACGCCGAGCTGTTGCCCGTACACAATTGGCTCGACGAATCGCAATCGTTTCGCTGCGTCATCAAACCCATCGTCGACCCAAAGGTTCGCATAAACGAGTTTGCTTCGTCATTTGCTGTATCAAAGAGTCGCATCGAACATTCGTTCGTCGTTACTTTTCGTCAAAAGGTTAAACCCGTACTGTACAGTTTTACCGGTAACGGTAGACTGGACGTGCCGTCCCACGGCTCGAGACACTTTCGCGCCACGTTCCATTGCTACAAAGAAACCACTCTCAATTTTCAAGTAAGCCCTCATCGATTCCTCGACATTCGTTCGAAAACATCATTTATAATAAATACATGATGAAACTGCAGATTATATTCACCAACGACCAAGGCGAATATCAATTTTACGATGTGCAATACCGGGTATCGAAACCGGAAGTGCTCTCGACGATAAAGCTAACGACTTCAGCGAGATCGACTACCCGTTGCCTCATCAAAATTGACAATCCATTGGAGGATGGCGCGGTTACTTTTAGCGCAAATTGCGATCATCGCGATGTAACCGTCAGAGGGATACCCAGACTCGTATCGGCTAATGCGAGCGTAAGACATTTTTTCTCTCTCTCTCTCTCTCTCTCTCTCTCTCTCTCTCTCTCTCTCTCTCTCTTTCTTCCTTCCTTCCTTCTTTTTCGTACTTCGTATCAGTTACATTGCATTGGATACGATAGCGAGAGTTTTATAATAGGATAATATAGCCGTGGACTATTCTCCGATCGTTCCTGGACAGAGTGTCGCAAAGCTGGACATTCATTGTCCCGAACTGGGCAATTTCCCATACGAATTGAGACTGAAAGCGACTCCAGCAGCCGCGGAAAGAGTCATACGAGTGACCGCTGTGCTCGGCCGCGCGACCATTTTTCCCGTGGTTATCGGTAATGTTAGCGCCAATATTGCCCAATTTGTTATCAAGGTAAATACCCCGTTAATCTAATCCTCGATAAAGTTACGTGTGTGTGTGTGTGTGTATATATATATATATACGCGTCCTTCGATGTACAAACAGGTCGACGATCCGTCATTTACTTGCGATAAAACAATTTTGTCCGTGTCTCCCCATAATAAAACCAATGTCGAAGTGACTTACGAACCCCGTGACGCTAAAAATGTTACGGCAACATTGTGCGCAACCTCGGAAACACTCGGAGAGATACGGTAACGACACATTTTATGCATCGAAACTCCTCGTCGATCGGAGTTTTATCGAACGAGTAACTCGAGCATCTCTAATCTTATTTTTTGTCTTTGTTCGCATTGTCCGTTTAGTTTTCCTCTGATAGGCTCCTATAGCCTCCCGAAGCCACAAGGACCCCTCACAGTTTCCCGAAATTCATCCGTCAGCATAGCCTTCAAAAATGTATTTTCCGTAACAAAGACATTCGAGTCTACCGTCGATAGGGCGGAGGAGTTTCATGTCGTAATGTCGTCGAATGTTATCGAATCTAAGCAGGTAAGCGGGTTTGTAAATAAAACGAGTAACTCCGACAAAAATTCCGAAGATTCATTCAACACGAATAAACGATTTCACAGACTGCCACGATAGTTGTAAACTTTCAAAGTACGAATCATTCCCTGGAAGGAGTTTATGAAAAAACATATCCTGTAACCGGAAAGCTCGTAGTTTCGTGCGTCGAGCCAACTATGTCGAACATTTTCTGGGTATATTATCTCAGGGGCGTGTAGCCGCATGAGGATACGACGATAATTATGCACGTTAATCGAAATTACCGCAAACTCGAACGGTATGTATTATCATTTCAACGATAATTGCGATAAAACGATATTGCGACAAACAAACGAAAAAAATCTATCGCGTATCGGGACTCGAGGTACCGCGTGTTTTCTTCTTTTTTGTTGTTGCGAATACCGTCCGCAAAGTCGCCTCAATTTCCAAAGAACCGAATACATCTCACAATTCAGAATATACTTGTGTATTTCAATCGGCACGCCCGAGTCGCGCATTTAAAAAATGTTCGTTTTTTTTTTCCTTCTGTTTCTGAATAAACAAAGGACACGCCATTCGATCAGGTAAAAAAAAAACCCGATTACAGCAACACTAGTTACAGTTACAACATCACTTTCAAAGCTCTCATTGCTTCGGTCAGGCGTTCCAATTCGCCATTGCTATTTTCCAATTTTTCCTTATTAATTGTTTGCACCTCGACCGGCACTTTGGTACTGTAGTCAGCGGCCGCCATAGATTGTTTCAGCTTTTCGATCACAGCGACCAGCGAGTCTTCTTTCTTGCCGAGCTTCTCGAGCTCTTTTATCGGCTCGATCAATCCCTTCAGCACCAGATGGACCTGAAGCTTGTCGGTAACTGTTATAATTGCGCAGCCCGTCGGAGCTTCGCCCAGATGAACGTCCGAGTAAGCCAGAGTTCCGATCATTAAATTGTATCTCTCTATTCTATCCCGAAGCACGGCGTCGCTGCACACGACGTACGCGTCGGTTTTCGTTTTGTTCGGTAAATTGTATGTCGATCGCGCCGATCTTATACTCTTTATTACCCGCTGAGCAAAATCGACGTCCTTTTCGATCTCCAAATTTCGCCAATTACACTGTAAATATTCATGAATTATAGCCAGTGAAATATAATAAGGTTCGCAATTCAATAACCGTAAAATTGCTTGTTACCTCGACATCGTCTGGATACGGAGAAACGCAGATACTCGGATACGCAAGTTTCACGCGCGGCAATCGTTGGTAAAGTTCTTCGGTTATAAACGGCATGAAAGGACTCAGCAAACGGAGTCCCACGTCCAGCGTTCTAAACAACACTCCTTTCGCGGCCAATATTTGTTCGTTCGTTCCACTTTGGAAGATGGCTTTCAGATATTCCTGCAATAATATAATAAGGTAATAACACGAAAGGCCGATTATTCGTGTTAATTGGCAGACAACTGGCGTTCGAACTCACCAAATACACATCGCACAAGTCGTACAGCCAGAGATTGTAACACGCTGTAGTAGCCGCGGTGAAATCGTATCGAGCAATTCCTTCGTCGCATACGTTAGCCGCGTGATTCACTCTCGACAGCATCCACAAGTCGACATTCGTTTCATTACCGGTGAGCTGTAACTTTCACAAATAAGATCGATTTATTATCCTAGTTCTAAAAATACATACGTGTCAGTGTATATTATACATGCATATATATATATGTGTGTGTGTGTGTGTGTGTGTGTGTCTTTGTCTCGTAGGCGACTATACAATTTTTTTTCAATTGTTGGATGCGCGGAGACAATCGCTACGTGGGATTTTTATTCAACGGTGCTACACGCGTAAAGGTGAACGAATGATGCTTCTATGAGAAAAGCGATGTAACGTATGGCCGTGAGAAGCCAAGCGGTGTCGGCGTATCTGCCCACCTGAAATCCACATCCACCGGGATCGCGACTGATAATCGCATTGGCCGAGTAACGGGAAAACAGTTGTCCGCTATCGGCGCGTAGGGCACATTTTTCCGAACAGCTGTAGGTGTTAATGTGATTGTACCACCGACGCAAATGCGGCTGATGTCGCAGGTCGGCGGTCGACACCTTGCTAAAGGCTTTGTAAACCGTTACGTCTGCTTGGGACGGTGTGTAACCGTCCAAGTATGGATAATCGGCGAGATAGTCGTTCAGAGCATCCTGCACGCAGGATTCGCCTAACGTCGACAAATACCATTCCCTACCGCCAACCGGCACATCCCCATTTCCCACAGAGTCAAATCTCTGTTGGAAGAATTTTAATGAAAAGTATAATAAAGAAGAGAACCGTCCGTTCATAGCTGCTCCGCCGAATGCAATTTTTTTGTTCTTCCATACAAAGATGTATTTTTCTTACCTTCGTCTCACCGTCGTGTTTGAAATCGCCGAGATACATGAGTGCGAATTTCGTGGCATTCCAAATCTTATTGCAGAAGAATCGATAGCCGAGTACACGAAGGATGTCGAGGTTTATATCGCGTCCCTGAGTCGTGTAAGCGCACAAAGCAAATCGTAGCGCATCCGTACCGCACTCGGGAATTCCTTGGGGATAATCGCGTTTTTGTCCCTCGATAGCGTGCTTCAGTTCTTTCGGATCTACGTTGCTATCCTCCAGTTGCTTGTGAAGATTCTTCAAAGGAATTAGGAACGATATAATGGGGGTTCCTGCTCACATATATGTCGTACGTTGTGTACACACCTCCAAGGTAATACCGTGAATTACATCCATCGGGTCGATCACATTGCCGAGAGATTTGCTCATCTTTCTCCCATGAGCATCGCGTACCATTGCGTGCAGGTATATCTCTCTAAAATAAAATGTACGCGTTTGTCACTGACACACGTGAAAAAAAAAAACAAAAAAGAACCATTTTTTTTTTTTTTTTTCACCATATGAATGCAATAATCACCCACTTGAACGGGAGTTTTCCGAGAAGTTTTTGTCCAAAGAAGACCATTCTGGCTACCCAAAAGAACAGAATATCGTGACCCGTTTCCAATAAAGTGCCAGGATAGAAAGCCTTCAATTCATCGGTCTATTGTCCAACCACAAACAAATTAGCAAATCATTGTTTCGACATATTCTTGGATTAAAGGATGCAAAGTGGTATATACTTGGTCCGGCCATCCAAAAACGGAGAAGGGGAACAATCCGGATGAGAACCAAGTGTCCAGTACATCAGGATCTTGCCTCAAGCTTATATTATCGACGGCAACGTTAAACTTCTTTGCCGCTTTTTCTGCGGCCTCGGTTTCGCTTCTGCCGCTCACCCAACGCTCATCGTCACTCATATTCCATGGGAGACTGTTGTCCTTGAAACTCACGAAATACGCTGGAATTCTGTGGCCCCACCACAGTTGGCGAGAGATGCACCAATCGCGTATACCGCCCATCCAATGGTACCACGTTTTCTTATACTGTTCCGGCATTATTTTTAATTCACCAGATTTCACTACTTCCATCGCGTTCGCAGCCATTTCATCGCACTTTATGTACCTAAAAAAATATTATCGTGTCCAACGCGTGTTCTTTGCTAACGAATGCGTCAATAAATAAATTGCCTGAATACAATCGTAATTTTCAGACGCCTTACCATTGGGGCTTGATCAACGGTTCCACGACATCTTTGGATCGACTGCAGATCGGCACAACCATCGGATTGTCCTTCACTTCGACGAACAACTTTTTGTCCGTTAACTCCTGAAGTACTGCCTTCCTTGCATCAAAACGCTTCATGCCCTGCAAGTAAATTTATATATATTTTTTTTTTTTTTTTTTTTTTTTTTTTTAAGAAATTCCTTTATACCGCGTCCCTTTAGGACATCGTACGCACGGTAAATTTGCCACAGTTTCCAATGATATTGCCGTCATCGTCGAAAATCGTTATGAACGGCAGACTATGGCGTTTCCCGACTTCGTAATCATTCGGGTCGTGAGCGGGTGTGATCTTGACGGCTCCCGTGCCAAACTCCATTTCCACGAAATCATCGGCTATGATTGGTATGCGCCTATCGCAGAACGGATGCTTCACAAATTTTCCAACTAAATGAGAGTAACGTGAGTCCTTCGGATGTACCGCGACCGCGGTGTCACCGAGCATAGTTTCGATTCGAGTCGTGGCGACGACTAATTTCTCGTCGGATTCTTCCACCTCGTAAGCGAAATGAACTAGAATACCGAATACAATTTTTTCGGTGTAGCCGGGAATGGACAACAAGGTCTTGCCCGTCAATTCCATCTTGTCTACCTGTTGATAAAATATATATGTTTTGTAGAAATCGAACGAACAAAAAATTCTAGTCGGTCAACGTCTCAATTGTTTTCGAGATAGGCGTACTTCGATATCGGAAATAGCACTTTTCAATGTACACGACCAATTCACGAGACGATTGCTCCTGTATATCACGTTTTCGTCGTGAAGACGAACGAAGGCTTCCGTAACGGCGCGACACAGTTTCGGATCCATTGTGAAGCACGCACGTTCCCAATCCAACGAACTGCCCAGTTTTCTCAGTTGTGTGTAAATCCTATCTCCCTTCCTGGATTTAGAAGAAAAGAAAAAAAAAAAAAAAAAGAAAAAAAAAAAGACAAACAGCGATTAATACGTTTCAGTACATTGTGAGAACGTTGGTATAACTTCCGAAAAAAAAATTTCAATAGCGCGCTGATTGTTTCCACAGGATATAATGAATAATCACGACTGTTGCAGATTACGAATGCTTTTGGTCTATGAAAAGTTACACACAAGTGATGACTCGGGGATAAATGGCACACCTACTCCTGCTTCCATTGCCACACTTTCTCAATGAATTTTTCTCTTCCCAAATCGTGTCGCGTTTTCTTCTCCTCTCTCCAAATTTTTTTCTCCACTACAACTTGAGTAGCGATGCCGGCATGATCGCAGCCTGGATTCCACAGCGTGGTACGACCTTTCATACGATTCCTGCAACAACATTCACGGAATCGATTATCCGAGTGGCGATGTTTTTTTTTTGTTATTTTCAATGCTTCTTACCATCTTGTTATAGCATCTTCGACGGCATTGGTCAGAGCGTGTCCAAGGTGGAGGAATCCAGTGACGTTAGGTGGCGGAATTACCATGACAAATTTCCCTTTGGGATTTGGTTCCAATATCGATTTTCTCTGTGAAAAAAATGTCAAAGTCACCGGCTTATTATATCAATCTAAATACTAATAATTTTGTCGAATCATGTAAATTAATTACGCCGTATTCGGGCTTGAAAAAGCCTTCCTTCTCCCACCAGGAGTACCAAGCAGCTTCGACATACTGTGGACTGTAGGTGTCCGGCATCGGGGAAGCCACATCTTTCTTTGAGCCCGCTGGAGTGTCCAGTTCATATACAGCAGACTCCTTGGCCTCCTTCCTTTTCTCAGGTTTCTAATGACGGCAGGTTACATTATTTATTTACTTATTCAACAAGAATTAACTCTTTTACAGAAAAAAATATAATATGGTCCATTCATTTTCATGCGAGACAATATAATTTTGTGAAAATGGTACCATTATCGTCCATTAATAATTATTGGATATGCATAAAGCATTACAGCTTATCACAATATTTTTGCGACCATTTTCGAGTCACAAAAAGTGGCAATGTGTTTGCGCATGTAAATTCCAAATTCAAAACAAATTATAGTCCAATTTAGAATCCGATAATTTGAAGTGACTCTCGTATATAACATCTTGTTAGTTACGCATATTCAAAAAATTGATGCCGAACGGCTTCATTCCTGAGAGAATACAGCAAATAGCTCGTTTATTCGATCGTGAAGCCAAGCAGAATGAGAACTACGAAATAGTTGATGCCTTTTCGTATCCTCTTGACAAAACATATGGATGACGATGGAATTTTTTTTTTCTTTTTTTTTCAAGCCAAACGCACGTGAAATTCAAAGCGGCGGATGTGTAAGCATACTTCTGGTTTATCTTTTGGCTTTGCTGTTGCAGCGTTAGCGTTGGTCTCCTTCTTGTCTTGTTTCTGTTTAAATTTCTCCAACTTCGCGAGCTTCTTAGCTTCCTTCTCCAACTGCTTGGCAGTCTTCGGTGGACCGCTATGACCGTCCGCTGCATCGCTCTTCGTGTCGACCATAATTTTGTTATTTCTCAAACGTTACTCTATCGACCCGTATACTTCTTCAATAAATTAATTAACCACGGACCGGCGCAGGAACTTTAAATACTGTTTATAAAAAAAAAAATAACCTGCGACATTTCTTGAGTCAGCCTTCGAATGTGTCGGCTTAACCGAGAAATCTGAAGTGAAACCGAGTTTCGCGGACATGTGGGTTGATGTGGGTGAGAGGTGAGAGAGATCGACGAAGAGAGATTTTCGTAGTTGCGGACTACGACGCGACGGCGGTAGCGTCAACTTCCGATCGCACCGGAATTGGTGCGTTTGAAATGTTGGAATTCGACGTAAGAACGAGCGCGCTTCCCTATTCGGCTAACGGCCGAATAAGCATGCAGGGGACAGGTAAGAAATTGTATCAATGACTCCGATAACGAAATTTTTGTATTCTCTTTTGTTTGTTTGTTTTTTTTTCTTTGCATTCTTATATTTTTGTACACGTTAGATAGAGAACATCTGTGGAAAAATATTTCGTCTGACATAGATTCGCACGGTGTTTTCGATTTAATCGGCCTATATTCGAACGAATAAGGATCCCGTAACCGACATTGGTCGGACGATTGGACACAGCCTTGTTTATCAACACGAATTATCGTAAGTTCGTTGTATTATTGTTTTATTATTCAAGTGCGAATCCTCGAGTTAGCAACGTAATGGGCGTTTTAACGAACTTTCCTCGCGATGCCGACGTTCAACATGCAACATTACGCACGCTCGAATCACCTTACATTATTAAGCAGTTTTCGTTTGTACAGTTTCAACTGAATACGGAGGGAGATGGCCGTCTTTGCTATCGAAATTATCAACGTTAAGCGTTGCCACGTCCAATGTGAATAGTTCCATTCTATTTTTCACCGGCGAAGCGTCCCGGAATTCGGCCATCGTCATGTGCGTCCTGTCCAGTGCCAGCTTGTCGGTGAGACTAACTTCTTCGGGATACATCGAATCTCCAGGAAATACCATCACATGGCCATCGGACAATCTTATCTTCACCTGATAACGAGGCACGTCGCACGATTAAATTTATTTATTTTTTAACCTTTCACCATTGACAACCATATCTGGATTGCACTGCATCGGTACTCACAGGAAAATTCAAGTGCACTCCCATTTTGCTTCGAGCGACCGCGAAATCTAATAAATTGTCCAAAGATTCGAATTTAGCTATTCGCGCGACCTCGTAATGCTGCGGAGGCTGCACTTTATATTTCTTCAGCGAAGACAGAAGCTCATGCGGGTTCAACCACTGTAAATGTGTTTGCATTACTGCGATGAAAAAAAGTCCGCACAGTCGATCGGGCGATACAACTTTGACGACCAATCTCAATGTCATCATGAAATTCCGTGTACACATCCGTGAACACGAATTTCTGGCAAAAAAAAAAAAAACGAATACCACGGTTCGGAGGCCTATATTGTTGTTTATAAAATTAGTGTTCACTTCTTTGTAATTAATCAACAGCGTCGATGAGGTATTCGACAACAGCTGGCGTTAATTAATTGCCAATATTATCAGTGAAACGACTTGCAACTAAATATGCCGACACGCTCCGTCGTAGATTTGCAAAGTGAGATTTCGATGTTACATTAACCACAGACGAGAGCTTTATCTGGGAATTTTTATTTTCCTTCGCATCGACAACTTACTTTCAATCCATCCATTTCTTGGCTGTCGAATTCGGCGAACGGGCGGACATGCGTGCAAGCCATGTAAAAAATTGTATCGAAACGTTTGGGAAACATTGTAGGAGTGAGCCAATTGCTCCACTCGTGCAACGCCCAGATATCGGGATAGCATTTCAGGCCCTCGCACATTCTGTAAAACTCTGTCGCATCTTTGTGAACCTTGTCCTGCCAATTTTTGATGTCATCGATGACCGTAGGATCTGCCCATTCGGACAGAGTTCCCTTTGGAGCGGCTTTTCTGCACACCAGCACTCCGGATTCCTCAAAAGTTTCACGTATGGCTGTTATTCTAAGAGACATTTCTCTGGGAAGCTCGTTGCGTCTAGCTTTGAAGATCGGAGGTCTCACCGTATTTTTTGTGAACAGCGGACTAAAACTGTTACCGTCGAAACCAAAGCCCGAGAATAATTTGTTCCACTTCAGGTCAGCGTCGGAAGGCTCTGTAACGCCGCCGGGGAAAACGTAAGATCCCGGCATGAACGTCGCATTTTTGTGGCGCTTCAGATTGAGCAATTTGTAGTCGTACTGAAACTGTATTTGGCCGTTTAGTAAATCATTTTTTCTTTTTCACATATGTCATTCTGTGTACAGAAAACACGAAAAAAAAAAATGAACTTACAGCCGAGTCGGACAGTGCATCTCCGCATTTTTTCGACTGACGAGCCGCCAATATCAGAGTAGCAGAGTCGCGCCAGGCTTTCATTTTTTCCAAAATCAGTAGACAATTTTTACAACTCGAACAATTTTTTTTTTCCAATACATTTGAACAAGAATTTACATTGGCTGAAAATAAACGTTCGAGGTTACGCTGTTAAACTTATTCGCCTATGACGTTTGAGTGTTTTAAGAACGTCACTCTATGTAGGAAATTTTTACAGGCCCTCCAACTGTCAAACAGAGTCTCCACTGCAGCAGACACTCCAACATTCGAGGTGACTGTAATTTGGCGGGTCTGGTGTGCGAACGGTCACACGCGTTTCCCGCAACGTTTTCTAGGTATCAAACAACACAACGGTAGACGGCCACGAAATAGATAGTAGAAAAAAAGCCAACAATTGAATATCGGTGTGTCAACTGCGATTACGCCGATGCCGGGTTGATAAATTTGAAGTATCGCGAATTGATGGAATATCGCGCACTGTGATGGATGTGGGGACGGGTCGATGAGTGTTACATGCATCATCCTTTACGCGAGGAAAAAAAAAAGAACAAAAATGGGCAATAAACAGTGATAAGTACGTTTATTGAGTCGCGCAAGCGCTGCTAACCCTAATCTCACAGTTACAGTCTTACAACAGCCACTGAAATACTCAATATATTACGTTGAGATTCGACGAGTCAGAAGTGCGTGAGAGGGTGTAACCGTTCTATCGTCGAACAATACGTCCGTTATTTTTCATTGAAGTTTACGGAAACGTCAAAGCGTCAATTTCGTTTAGACTTGGAATAATTAATATCCCGTGTCCTCGAGAACAAACGAGAACGCCCATAACCCCCTTCCGATGAAGTACCCCGGGCACAGGACACCGCGTCTTTATCCCCCAAAGGACTGGGCAGTCCAGTAATTCAACAATTCCTTATGAAATGTCAGAAAAATCGCGACAGATTATAACGAGATTTCATCCTAGTCACGGAGAAAATATAATACTGTACGATGATAATACAGTGGCTTTCAGAAGAGCTAGCTTCGCGAACGCTCTGACCTTCAGCGAAAAACCATTGCAGCCCGGCGAGATATTTTTGTTGGAGATAGAGAAGCACGAGTTAGGGTGGAGCGGGCACATGAGATTGGGCCTCACTCAGATCGATCCAACGACCGCCGATAAAAATGGCTTGCCCCAGTACGCTCTCCCCAATTTGGTGAAGATGGGCTCCAGTTGGGTATTCACTATAACTCAGAGTCCTCATATATGGGTCAGTCTGGAAGGTATCAACGGCTATGGTGAGAATCGTTGCTTATTCGAATAGGCTAATTAATCCAATGAAAATCTCATGGATATACTATGAAAAGATACAAAAAGATGGTCGATCCGTGCCGGAAGCTGTAATACATTTATTTTCTATGGTCCTAATAACTCCGACGAACGCCGAACAGTTATTGTCTATCCGACAGTTTAATACACCGTTTGTGAATGGTGAAATATAGAAATTGGCCGTATAAGGAAAATGGGTAGAGCTTTCGGTATCTACCGCCGACCGAGTAATGAAGCACGTAAATTTTGGTGTCGCTTATATGTACTCGCGCTCCACAGGCGAAGGAATTCCCCATAGGGAAAAGAAACTGGTGACAGACGGCGTGAGCGTGCAGACGTCGCGGGGAGTCATACCTTTCGCTGCGCTGCGCCCAAATACCGTAGGCTCATCGCAAAGCTTGTTGCCCACCGAAACGGGAAGTCGGATCGGCGTTATGTACGTGCCGCAGGCTGGCTCCGACAAGGCCGAGATGCATTTCATAATCAACGGAGAAGATCAAGGTGTTTGCGGCAAGGACATACCTTACAAAGCCGGGCCTCTGCACGCCGTCGTCGATGTTTACGGCACGACAAAGCAAGTTAGGATAGTACAGCTGTACGGCGGTACGTAATAAGTTATTTTTTTCAAACAAATATGAGCGTTAAAATGCTTCTGCGCCGTTCAAACTTTATGACAAAAATCATACTCGGATATCGGATGTAATATATTGATTTCTGAATTGAAACTGTATATTACATAGATGAATTTTCATAATGAAATTTTTCGCAGTGGGAATAAATAGGTGATTAATCGATGAATTCGTTTCAACAGTATTGAGCTTGCAAAGCGCTTGCCGAGACGCCATTCTTCAGTACACAAAGCGAAACGCTGTCAATGCTCTGCCATTGCCACAAATGTTGAAGGATTACTTGCTTTACCAATCGCAGTGAGACGACGGGAAACGGTAGCGGAGAACATTCGTGTATACGAGAAGACCGATATCGACGATGACTAACTAAGGCAGGTCCTTTCAATTTTACTATCCTTTTTTCTCGGTTACCACATATACGTATTCAATTTGTCTCTCTATTTTTCACAAACATGATATTTTATGCGAAAAATAAATAACCCACCGTTCAGATTACATATACGGGCATACGTAAAGATTTAAAGAAAAGAAAAAAAAAAAAAAAAAAAAAACAACAACAACAACAACAACAAACAAACAAAACCCAATTACCGTAATGTTGTGTATTCTGGCGATGTTACACGGACGGAGTCATCGCAAAAAATCATTAGAATTTTTTCATTACCGTTTAATAGTCGCGCGACGCGAAATTCGGTTTACAGAGGTTGCGAGTTATCCATCTGATTTACATACGTGCGTGATGTTGTATGTATGTATGTATGTATGTAAGTTTACGAGGAACAGACTCATTACGAGAGCAATTCGAGTTATGCATTTCTAAAAATAAATCTATTTGTAATAACAAAAAAAAAGAAAAAAAGAAAAAAAGAATATGTTCGATTCATTAAATGATAAGCGCCTTTGGAATATCCATGATTCGATGGAATATTGACGGTGTATTTTAAAGTACATCAATGTTAAAAAAAAAAAAAAAAAAAAAACGAAAAAAAAACGAAAAACTGCGGTACGAGGCCGAATCGCTGAGAATAAATAGCCAGCGGATGTGCCAGCCAATGGCTTCGAGACGAAATGCCCGAGATTTTATTCCTAAACGTACAATATAGGACACGACAATGGTGTACGTAAAATTTAGTCCCTTAGTTGATACGAGCCTCACGTAATTCGCCAATGAAAAATATATTCACTTCTCACAATGGTTCGTTCCTATCCACACAAAATAAATTGATTGAAACGAGTTTTTCGTTTTTAAATTCCGTAAGCGTTAATTTAATGAATAAAAGTAGGAAAACGACTATCCGCGGCTTATAGAGCTGCCGTTTAACCCATAAGACCGTAATAGCCGATACCCTTTATCGGTGGCCTCATCGATGAATTAGGAACAAGAACAGCGTACATTATAACGTAAGTGAAGAGGATTATCAGAAACGATAGCCAACCGCACATAACGGCCAGGTAGCCCCAAGCGGTAACCTTTGTATCGGAGCTGACGAGATCGCCGGTGTCATCGGCGTCGGGTTCCACCTCGGCGGCTACTTTGGGATCGAGCATGCACAATAACAAAAATTGTCCGAGTCTGCTTCTCAGTATGGTGGCTATGGACGACGAGAGCCATTTCGGTGGATGAATTTTGATTTCCTTAACATTTCCCAGAATAAATGTGAGAAGAAGCGCGACTGTCGCGAGTACCAAGGAGTTGGCGTAAAAGAGAACTGCAAAGATTCATTGGTTGTTGAGCGGGCCTATGTCGCGATTACATTGACCCAGAAATATACTCACGTATACCGGGGACGGTCGAGCCGTTATGCGGAAGAACCCAGTGAAGATCTTGTATGCAAAATAGGTGAATAATAGCATTGACACAGGCAACGGCGAGTCGCTCGATCGATCCGGGATCCATCCATAACGTAGTCATAGTCATGATCATCATGACTGTGGTACACGTAAACAACGAACGACAAAAGAGAAGACGTTTCGCGTGATTGCGTCTCATTGAATTAACATATATGCATATCTATATATATATATACGTACTTATAGCCGGCGAAATGTATCTTCCGCTAAGTTGATTGTGCACTCTGTCGAGGATGAAATTTATCGACAGCCTCGGTGAAGTGACTGCCCGTGTCTCCGAGACAAGAGGCGGTCGTTTGTCATAGGATACTTGAGTGGCCGTCAATGTCCATTCACCGTTTGATCGAAAGAAGTCCATAACGATCTACAAATACGACAGTGCCTGCAAACATGTCGATTCGATATTGGAAAAAAAAAAAAAAAAAAAAAAAAAAAAAAAAATCGCGACCCTTTACCGTTTCGCCCATCTTGTTTGCAAAAGTTATTTGTTCGCTCGATCGCGTCCACGTTGAAAATATGAGAGTGCAGTTTTGACGATCGAAAGGCCATTGAGCAAAGTCGGTCTGGCATCTCATCGTGTGACGCACCTGCGGTGTGCAAATAACCATTCCACGACGTGAAAGATAACAGACGGTAAAGGGAAGACCGTACTCGTTGGATTCCTCGTTGCCTCTGATAAATAATAATAATGAATTTTAAAAAATTTAATAAAAAAAAATCGAATATTAGCCATTGTCTGTTCACATATCATCACCGTCACGAGTGCAACGACGCTCACCCACTGAGAACCGCTATCTCGGGTTCCCACATTTCGTAAGAGTTTACTCGCAGCCAGGCAACATCCCCGAAGGACGTGGGATCCCACTTCAAATGAGGATCGTCCCAGCTCTTTGTCCATTGAATAACGATTAATTTAGTGACGAACAACAGTAATAATTGACAAGGCGCGAGGACTTACAACGAACATCCAGCCAAAAATTTCCAGAGTACCATCCTCCTCGTTCTGGGAAGTGAAAAATTGAATTGAAAAAATAAAAATAAAAATAAACGATGCTCGAATGAGATGGTACAGATGGAACTTACGAAGCTCGCCATTTTCGGTGCCAATCCGATAGAGACCTGGGTGCCATTTTTTTCATTGAGCGTCGGTAAACTCCAATGTTCGTATTCACAGAAGAGATACCTCTTCAACCGCATGTACGGAGATTTGTCCTCGATCTTTTTGCACTCTCTTTCGTCTTTCTCCGCGAACGTCAATGACGAAAGTATAAGGTTCATTGATACGAGAAGAGACAAAATTTCGATGGATCCGTTCATCGTCTCGAAAAAAGCTGCCGATTTAGCGTATGGTAGCGGTGTGACTGGCTCGCGGAGCTATACCAACGGCACCAAAGAAAAATCGAAAAATCATTTGTATCAAACGCCCCGCGAAACTCGAGACACCAGATTATCTATCTCGGGACGCCGCCCCCTCTTCGCGTTACGTTTCACGCGTCCGATTAGCCGCTTCTGCGCGAACTCGTATGAAAATTTAACTCGGGTGTTTTATTTTCATTGGATTTGTGGCGAGTGTGCGATTTGACACGACTCGACTCTCGGTGAGTCGTCGGATCCGAGGTACACAGCCGTGACGATAATATTATGCATAACCGGTGAAACTCGAGTACACGTGGTCCATCACGAGTACGATTCGAACCGTGCATTTTCTTACCGACGCATGTCGTTTCCATTGAATAACAATAATGTTTCGAGAGACGAAAATAAATATAATATTCCGATAATTTGTCGGATAAATATCACAACGGATATCGCCTCCATTCCACGAACACAATTACCATAACGAGAGTGACGTTATTTTCAAAGATTTTCAATAATTACATACAATAGAATAACAGTCGTGCAGGACATTGTTACGTAGCCTTCCGAAACTCCCACGTATCTCAACTGCCACGTAAATATTATATTTTTTTTAATTAAATCGGGATATTCTATTGTGCAAAACATTTGGTAAACATTTAGCTTCCGTTGAAAAGAGAACGCTGCCATTGTCAAGGCTTCCGGGTGTGAGATCGGCGTTACACTCCGGATACGGGAAGTGTCACATCGTGTTACGTATAGAATTAAAAAGCGAACAAAATATTCGAGAAGATTAAACAAAGAGATTGGAAAATAATGAACGGGCATTTCGAAGAGTCTTCGTTACCGCTACGAGAGTTACGCAACGAACGTAACGTCATTTATGCAATGGAATTGTGTCCATGATACTCGTGCACAACGAGAACTCGGAAGACGTGCGTCGGGAATTCGTATTCCCTCGCGCTCCATACAACGAACGTATTCGAAGAAGGACGATCGCCACTCACGATGCTCCTCGTCCCAATCCTCAGGGTCAAAAGAGAAACGAAACATTCATTTCCGGCTATACTATTTTCTTTATTCGTAGCTTTTATCATTCGCGATAGGCGATATATATATATATCGGTGCGAACATTCGTGTAAAAAAGTTCGAGATTACCCGAAAGTTCGTCCCAAGAGGAGACAACGAACAAAATAATAATACTAATAATAATAAGAAGAAGAATTTTTATTATAATGCGGTGCAAGTTGAAAAAACTTGGTAATTTCGGTGCCAATTGGACAAAAAAAAAATTTTTCGTATCTCTTTCGCAGAGGCAGAATAAATTGTAATCGTCTTGTCATTGTTCCACAGAAAACTTGTGCGTGTTTGTCCGAGAGGTATCGTCGTGACGGAGCGCGGTGGCGCGGGGGATGGGATGGAAAGCGGGTACCGAGATACGACTGTGGTACCGCGCGACCGACTTCAAAATCACTCGTACAAACGTCCCGCGAAACTCGGGACTCGGGATGCCCCACTGCCGGTTGCTGCACACTTCCTGATTAACGCCTTTGCCGCCGACCTTCCATCGGATAGTCGATGTGCATTTGAATCGACGTCGTCGCACGTGTGTATTTCGGTAAGCGGACTCGGCTTCCAACGATTCCGTTACATCGAGATCCGGTGTGCCTCGAGGTAACGACGCATCATCTACTTTTCACAAACTCGAGTTCACTGGTGACCTTCTTGGAATATTATTAGCCACTCGGCAATTTCGACGAGGCCGCGGAACTCAATTGGATGATTCACGGACGCTCGCATCGTCACTTGGAAATGTACCTTGGAAAAGAAGAAAAGTGGGAAGAAAAAAAGGGAATAGTCGGAGATGCGGTACGTTGTCCGAAACATTTATTTCCCTTCGCTGCTCCGATAATTGTACAGTCGTGGTCAAAGTGTGTTTTCGTACATACAAAGTTTTTCGTTTGTCGTTTGTGAAGGAAGTATCGAGAAAAAAGAAGAAAAAAAAAAAAAAAAAAAAAAACAAGCCGTTACGGCCGGTACGCTAGTCGCGGCTAGTACCAGTAAGCGATACGATGACTGACCGGTTCTCTCGGTGGCAAAACAATAGCGAGCATGACGGTATAAGTGAACAAAACAACGAAGAAGCTCGTCCACTCGAGGATCGTGGCTAATCGTTGCCAGGTACGATCCTTCGGGCTCGCGACACTTTGTACGGAATTTTCGGTGGACTCGTCGGCGGTGTCTCTTTTGCGGTCGTCGACGACGTCGAGTCTCAGCAAAGTTCCGAGCGGATTATTCAGCACGAGGGTGGTACAGGCGACGATCCATGTGGGCGCGGGTATACTCGTGTCCCGCAATTTTCTCAGGAGGCAGGTGAAAATTAGTGCGAACGCGGCCAATCCAACCGATGTCTCGTAGAACGATACTGTCAAAGATAACGAAAAAAAAAAGAACGAGAAGAAAAAGAGGCGTGAGACGGGATGCATCGGCGCGCGCGCGCGTTTATCGAGACTCACGTATTTTGGGTACGGTCTCCGATCCATTGGTCGGGAAGTAATAGTGCAAATCCGATATTCCGAGTATGTGGCAAACGAAGTTTATGCAAGCGACGATTATTCGCTCGAGCGAGTGGGAATCGAGCCACAGGACTATCAGTGTCAGTATCGTGAGAACTGAAACGTTAAAATGACAACGGAATGACGTTTAACGGACGAATTTGCGAAATGAATTTGTCGGATGTCGTACCGACGATCGGTAGAATGTAAACGATCGCGAGTCTCGAGGCGTGTCTCCGCAATTTAACGTTTACGAATATCGACAAGTCTCCGTCGTCGTGACTGGCGCGTCGACGATATTCCGGCGGTTTGCTCTCTATGCGAACGTCCCACTGGTGATTCCGCCTGAATCCCTCCATCGCGATCTGCAACCGTACGAACCAATGTTATCATCGCGTCTACGCTACGCTATCGATCCTATTAACGCGCCCATTACAGAATCATTGCCGAATTTTAGGAGAATCTCGCTTCGTTCGTAGATCCATGCACCGATTTGTATCGTACAGTCGTGTTTGTCGTAAGGCCACTCGCTGTAATCGGTTGGACAGTGACTCGTGTACTTGCTCGGTGCGACGCAATTGACGGTGCCGTTGAAGGTGACCGAGCAATCCGTCGTGGCCATCTCCGTCTCGGTCTCGCTCGTGTCACCGCTGCGACGGTCCCAACGAAAAAACAAACAAACAAACAAACCGAACGATCAACAATCATTTTTCCTCGTTTATCGGGTTCCTCGCGCCGGATACTCCTCGCTCTCCGTTTACTCCGTATTCGACGACCCGACCGTTCGACGAACTCTCCGACTAATTTTTCGCTCTATTCTCGTTTCGACGGAGTGCGAAGCTTCCGCCACGAGGAAAAACCCGAGGAAAAGAACGAACGACGCGAATACAAACTGATTGAACACTGATAAATCGGGCTTCCATATTCGCCAACTTTTAACGTGAATCTCCCGGATGTTTTCCCATTTTTCCGGCTCCCAAGTTAGATGGGCGTCGTCCCACGTCTCATGAAACATAAGAACAACGTATTTCCTTGACTTCCCCCATCGACGACACATACTTTCGTTATTATATTCGTAATATCGTCTCGCCGCGATTACTCACTATGTCGAGCCATACGTAAAAGTTCAGCTGGTTCTGTTGCTCGTACTGAAACGAAACGAAAAAGTCAAAGAACGAGGACGAAAATTGAAACGATCATTGGGCAAAAAGGGTCTCGATAATAGCCTCGATTTACGGACTAAATTTCACTGACAAATTCGATGTATTGCGGAGCCATGCGAACGTCGATGATCGTTGGACTGCTTTTTTTCAATGCCGGCCTCACTTCCGAATCGTATTCGCAAAACAAATGTTTTTCAAGTCGCAACGTGGCCGATTTGTTTTCCACACTTTTGCAATTGAGATCATCCTTGGTGCTTTCACAGCGAAATATCGCGATAATGACGAATACGAGAAAACGCTTCATCGTGTAACGCGTTTCGAATACGACTGTGCGCCAGGACAGACCGATCGTGACTGTCCCGCGACGATCGAACGATCCACGAACGCCCCGTGAAACAGGATACTCCAGACGACTCCCCACACGTGGCTCCCACCGTCAACCTGTATCGCCTCCGATCCGATTACCCATTATTCTCATTATTACCCCTCGCTATCTTCGAACAATGATTTATCGGTACGATCGTGAGCGACTTGTGTTACGAACGTCCATACGATTATTACGAAAAATCACAAATTTCATCTCGATGAAACACGATGATACGTGTATACCGTAAGACATACATGTCGCGTATGCCCCAACAATATTTTTCTTAATATTTACCTATCGATGTGCTGCGTGTGCGTTAATGTGTGTGTGTGTGTTTTTTTTCTCTTCCATTGCCGTCAAATATGATAAATACGATAATCGATCGAATACAAACACCTCCCGCTACCGATAGAGCACGCGAGTACGACGACGCGAAAGCTTCACGGATTCCGTGACAGATGGCGCGGTAGGAAACAACGACAGTGTCGCGCTGTCGATCGCCACACACGACGCCACATGGAAAACAATAAATATTCGTAGCCGCTCTCGATCAGTCCATCGAGCCCAATAAAATGTTGACAATTGTCGTCGTAGCACGTTGATCCGTGTCGTGAAAGACCGTGTCGCGAAAGACGCACGAAAGCGCAAACTTTGTGACACCGGGTGTGCAAACAGCGAGACTCGACGAGGTTATGTCAATATTTTTTTCCAAGTGATGTTTCACACCTTTGAGAGTGAAATTGACCGTCGACGAGCCCGTATCGTCCGCGATTCGATATAATGGAGAAAATCAACGACAAAGAGACGATAAATCTTCTCGATTCGTTGTCCGAGAGCGAGAGCGACGTGTCGGATTTGGTGCTCACGCCGAGGAAGAAAAAAGTCAAACGGTTAGCTTGTCGAAAACATTTATGAAAAGCCAGCGATCGTTCGTTCCTCGTTCGTGAGAACGAACGAATGGTGGCACATCGGTGTTCAAAAAAATTTAACCCTTAGCGCCGCGACGCAGGCTCCCTTCGGAGCAACGATATATTCATTTCGTCGCTGGGCGTTCGTTCGGACAATGGTATTTTCTTCGATGACCGGATACATATCCTTTGTCTCAGCTTCGTTGTTGCCGAACATCAAATTGTACAGAGTCAAATTAATTTGTCGGAACCAATGTCCGAATCGAACAGCCGGCGACTACGAAAACTGATTGGCGCGCGCGTGTCGTAAGGGTTAAATAAAAATGTATCGGAGTTTGAGCGCGGGTGATTCGGCGAAGCATCCGTACAACGACCGTGAATAAATGTATAATCGTAAACCATCGATTGTTCAAATTTCAGAAGACTTCGACCGAGCGCCAGAGTCAAACGGAATAAGTCGTGCGGCTGTAATCGTTCCCGAAGCGGAACGGTGTCGTTGTCATTGGCGGCATTGTCGATAACATTTTGGCTGATAGCGCTGTCCTGGCTCGCCGCAGTCCTCTACAGTGAAATCGGCAGGATAGACGTTTCCATTCGTTCCGGTAACAAAACCTATGAGCTTAAGAAAAATAATATCATTGTATCTCAACCCCCCCATTGCCCGTTGATCGTACGTATCATTCGTCCGCTCGATCGATCCTCAAAGTGCCGCGATTGCGACCAAACTCGTAACGGAATGCAAAAATTGCCTTGCCAATTACACACACCGTCGCAACACCGTTCTCTCGTAACATTGGCCTGATTTACATATTCCGATCGCGACGATGTATCACGCGATTGAGACAGAAGAAAAAGAAAAAAGGAAAATACAACAACAACAACAAAAACAACATCAACATCGAGAAGCTCATCGATCGAAAGAGGGAGAATGTAGCGTACATCGACGGCACAGTGTGGAGGCTCCGCAGGGCCACAATCGTACGCGCTTCCGCGGATCAATGATTAAAGAGGCGCGCGTCGACTCTCTCGCTGTTTCACCTCTCTCTCTCTCCTCTCTCCTCTCATCAATCCCCTCTGTACGGTCTATATGCCGTACAAGTCTCATTTGATCCTTCGTCGACACATATATTTTCTTCTCCATTTATTTTGCATTTTTTTGTTTTTTCCTTTTTCTCCTTAAAATTCCGTTGGAGAAACACACGATGAACCAATGGAAATTCGAGGTCCGTTCGCTTTACGAATAATCTCGAGACAATGCCAAAGTTATATTTGACCAGGACGAAACATCGCCCTCGTTGATATTGGTATTACGATTGTTTTTTGGGAGTGCACGTTGTAAAGATTAATGTTTCGCGTTGAGAGCCGGTCGCGGAGCGTTTTTATTCGACGACTCGTACGATCACCTTCCTCGCCCACCTCGTACTCGCGGTGCGCGTCGAGCAAAAAGCCCCCTTTAGTCGATATCTCGCTGGCTCGGGCTCTGGATAGTCGTCCGCTTGCACCGCCACAGCGGCGGTCGTACACCACGAAACTCCGTGTGTCCCCAGTTACGATCGCGAAACTCACGGAGGCGGTGGCCTCCGTAAACCCTCGACAAAGTTTTAAACATTGCCGCAATCGCCGTCACTGATAAAACGACTGGATTCACCGAACAAATTTCACGGTGAAGACAAAAAAAAAAAAACCAGAAACGAAAAACGAAAAACTTGCGCCACCGAATGGTGCACAGCGGTCGTCGAGCATCGTCGAGCTTCACAGACTCGATTCAGCCAAAAGTTCAACGAGTGTCAAGGCTCGGAATTCCAATAGCCCGTGCCTCATTAATTATTTTCATCCGCCTCGGTGGTATCGTGTCTGACGCGAAACGTACTACCTCGACTGTATATTAAAATAGAATGCGGATCCATATGGTTTAAGGTTGAATCGAGGCCTTGTACAGCTTGTCCTTTATCAAAGTTAAGAGGCGCGTGTGTCGAAAAAATATATACAAACAAAATATATAAACGTAAAAGATACAACAACAACGAAAATGGTGTCACAGTGCGCGCGCGCCCCGGCTGAGAACGGACAACGAAATAATTCCTACGAGTCGTGTGTCCTACGACGCCACTGATCTATCGACACGCGTCTTCCATGCGGTAACTGACGGAGTATATACACACATATATATATATATATACACATATATATGTATATATGGCTTTCGGCGCTAGAGTCCTCTCCTTCTCTCGGACGGATGAATCTCAATGATGGGTTTCATAGATTGTATACTTTGTTCAATTACTCGAGGAAGATGCAACGCCGCACGTTTCTCGAGACTCTGTCAGCGTAACGATTCAAGGGCATTTGGAAATTCATTGATCATCATCGATCGACAAGTTTAAAAGTATTTTCACGTTACGGTAGATAGTTTAACGTCCGATAATGGGAAAATAAAGAGAAGCAATCGGGATCCGGATAGGCGAGGCACACGAAAATTTCCGCGATACCTTCGTATCTTATCCGAGTCACCGTCACGTGAGAAATGAGTTCCGAGCGACGTACACACACACACACACACACACACACACACACACACACCGAGCTTTGGTCTCGGACACGATTACGAAAGACACTCGGGGCAAAAAAAAAGGTGTTTTTTGTTTTTTTTTAGTTTTTCACGCTACACACGTGCCCATCCACGGTTCTCGCGAATTCATAATTATTCCCTTACTCCGGTACATGGCTCCGACATGTTTCCGACTGTGAGAAAAAAAAATGACGAATCTTTGGAAAAGGCGAATGCATCGAGTTCGTAGTTTACGGAGAGGCACGAGCGTTTCACCTGCTTATCAATCGTCGGCGGCCGATAAGACCTCGTCCAATGGTATTATCGCCGCTGAATATACAATACGAGCGTGTACGACGCTCGGTAGTTCACGAAGGTCGATCGTTATTTTATTAACACCAGGCGCTTTTATTTTTTCTCGACTCTATACTAAAATTATAAAGAGTAAATTCAATGATTTACCGATGTATCTGTTGGCCGTGTATTCCGGCCGACTGGTCTTTCGCAACTTAGTTCCGCAATTGAACCGCAACACCTGAACCTGCGCTGAGCGTCACACCGATCACTATATAAACATACAGACCCGTGACACAACGTTACCTTGATAAATTCATTGATACCGAGAGAGATAGAGAGAGAGAGAGAGAGCGAGAGAGAGAGAGGACAGTCGAAGAAATAAACCGAGCCGAGTACGGTCGATGGTGCTCGACGACTCGCATTATTTCGTCGCGGTGTTTGTCGAAACGGTGAGAGAGAAAAGGGAAAAGAGGCGAAATTTAAAATATCACACACCAGTCGTAGATAGCATACGAGCCGAAAGAGCGAAAGCCACGGAAGAAGGCGGGGAAACGCTCTCGAGGAAGAGGACGACGACGACGACGACGACGACGACGACGACGACGACGACGAGCTATGGTATGAGCTTAACACGTGACCCATCGGGATCGATAATCGAAAGGTTGTCGCAAGTTTGAATCCGAGAGGAGCGCAACGAGAAATCAGTTTGTTACGAGGTTCGATAAACTTTGAAATTTCGTGATGAAATATCGTTAAAAATGGATTTTGAGAGATGAAGGATAATAGCGCGGCTAGGAGATGAGCTCCGATCGGCCCAAAAACCTTCGAAACCAATAAACTCGAGATAGCGAGGGTTTCGGCTCTTGTTTTTGGGCTATTTCGCGATAATCGAGGAAAAGAAGAGAACCGGTTGAAATGGACTCGGTAGCGGTGACAGTGCCTCTTCGTCCACCGACGAAAAAAATGAAGAAACGCAAGGAACTCGACGCTCTCGCGCCATCCCACGTGGTCTCGCGAAGAACCTCCGGCAAACGCAGTTCACAGGTACCACTCAATTAATCGTTATTATGGGAGAAAAAGAAAAACGATACGTAATAATGGAAATGAAATTTGACGAGTTTGATTATTTATCGAAGGAATTGCTGACGGAGAGCAGCGACGAACGCTCGGAATACTGGAATCTGACGACACGAGTCAATCGCAAGTGCAGAGGGAGAAGAAGTCGCGGCTGTCCGGGATTGTTGAGAGCCTGCAGCGCGTTTTTCGCTTGCGCCTCCGTCCTGGCAACGGCCAGTCTCATTTGGCTCTTCATCGACGTGCGTCAACAGCTCTCGGCCCTCCGGACCGAGCTGGACCAAGGTACTGCCAATGGCGGATCTCCTTCTCCCGTGTATACCTTTTTTTCCTGTACATTGTTTCGCAATAAACTCTCTGTTTTATCATCCGTTCCAGTGTTGTCGTTTGCGTCTCGTACTACAAAAATACTCGACTCTCCGATCGTTCATTTTCTTCTTTGATATGCTTATCGTGCGCTCTCCTTTCACTCGAATGCCGGACGGTTCGCTAACGTTATCGGCAGCTTCGATATTCCGATCGATAGGTCTCTCAATGGGGCGAGGAACAATCGAAACGACAGCGTGTAAACGACTCATTTTGTGACTTTTCCGTCTGTATTTGATCGTTACAGTTCGAGCCGGAAGTGAGGGTGTTCCCGATGCGTTACAAAAGTGTCATTCGTTGTCGCGCGATTTACAAAACAATCAGACAACGATATTCGCTCAGCTCTCCGAACTGAAGCTTCGGATCAATAATTTCACCGTTCAGGTATGTATTGCCCGAACGCTCGTATTTTTCTACCGACGGTTAAATACCCGATTCAAACCTTCTTTCTGTCTCTTTGAGAAACAGCTGTCCGGTATCCGACAAGGGTTGCACAGAGTACAAGAGTCTCTGCAGGCAGCGCCGGAACTCACCAACCTTCCCAAGAACATGAAAGAGTTATCGACGAATGTTGCATTGTTCGGCAGCCAGATCCGCGATCTCGGCGCTACCGTCGAGACACTCAAGGAGACGGGCGTCAAGATTCAGGATGCTCAAACAGCGATGCACCAAAACATAACCGAGATGCAGGTAAACAATTGGAAAACAATTGGAAAACAAGAAAAGGACAATTATTTAAAAAAAAAAAAAAAAAAAAACCAAATTTTTAAATGTCCAAATGTTCTTTAGTCCTTCGTGTATTTGGTTGCATTTTTCTTTCCCTGTGGCGATGGAGTGCATTGCATTTATATTTTCTTTCTCAAAATATTGTAGCACTCTCTTCTGGATTTGTCGAACGCGACACAGAGACCACGATTGCCGACAAACGAGTCAAGGATGAGAGAGGAGGAGGTCAACGAGGCGATAGCCGAACTAACGAGCAATCTTACTCGCATCAACGAGACTCTCACGCGAAACATAACGTGGATAGCCGAAGACCAAACCAAAGATCATGTGAGTACAAGTGTAAACCTTTGCACAGCCACTTTTGCACTCGCACTCCTTCGCATTGTCATTGATCCAATGATAATAATGTACTTTGGGTTTTTAAATTGTCTTTCTTGTTTTTTCGCAGACAACGATAGTAGCGTTGCAGGACATGACGCAAAACGCGACAATGACGGTCATGTCACTTCAGGGGGAGTGTGCCAAAGCGAGCGAGCAGGCGAGCCTAGTCAAGAAACTAAACGAACAAGTAATCGATATACAACGATTAAATCTATTCATTTTTCGACTACCACGGATTACCCTTACCAAATAGAAAAGCTATTTGCTATGATGAATTGTTTATTCTCCTTCAGATGAGCGAAGTACGCCTGATCGACACAAAGATCAAACAATTGGAGCAGACGTATACGACTCTGAAGAACTCGGCGAGTGCAATGCAAGCGCCGATCGCGGACATGAGAAGGCAACAGACAGCAGCGAAAGCGCGAGAAATACTCCGGGACAGACTGCCGCACGAATACGAGATCTCGACGACTCCGCAGACCGAGAATGGATATTCAGGTTAATACCTATTGTACAAGTGCCCAGGTATCGTTGTATTTTTACGAACTCTTTCGTCATTCGAAATCTTATCGATTTAATAATACTGAACGTTCAAAATATTACTGAACAATGCTCCGATGCGTATGGGTCTTTCTCTCGGGTGTTCCAGAAGCAAACGAGAGCCCGTCGACACGGCGAAAATTATTTAAGCCGAAACGCTCGAGCGTTATCCCTGGAACTGTATAGAGTCATCGTGCTCCCGTCACGACGACTCCTGCGCGGCGTGTGATATTTAACAAATAAAACAAAACAAAAACTAAACGCTTACGTTTTACTTGTAAATATTCATAAATGAAGTTGCATAGAAAATCATGATTTTCGTATTGCCGAAGGTACATTTGGTACACGGGCTCATCGATAAGGTCAGTTGTGGACATCGAGTCGCGGAGCAGTTGAGACTCGCTCAACGAGATTACTACAATGGAATGCGTCATTAATGATTTTTAGCTGTAACGAATTCGGCTTCGGGTAAATCGAATGTTGAATAGCGGATTAACATTTTTGTTTAGTATGTAACAGAGGAGACACTGTTCAAAGTACAAAGTCCACGGTTTTTCGGGCGTCTCTGTCGTACCCGACGGTTTCTCACATTCGTTTACCATTGCGTCATTGCGTCATTGCGACGATGGAAAATTTCCTTCCACTGTCTCTCAAACTTTCAAAATTCAAATGTAAACAACGATTCATCTAGTTTATGTTTCGTATTATTTTTAGTATTATTTTTAGTATTATTTTTAGTATTAATTTTAGTATATACGTACATAAAAGTCTCATCGAAGAGTGTCGAGATAAATTAATCTGAACAATATCTTGTCACGAAGCCACGATTCCAAGGCATTCGAGATTACTCTTGTACCGTGTACGGTCTTTATTGCAGTTTGTATCGACGATACCGGACGTTGTCCACGGATCCATGAAAAATAGCAACTCGATATTTCATCGACATCACATGTCTGTACAATTTTTATATACAAGAAAAGACAATTATAGCGAACAATTGCGTAGAAGTTGGGCGACGAGTGCTCCACCTAATTTTCCGGGACTGAAACACGACGTTCTAATCTAATCTCACGAACGACAGAGACTTTGGTTGCTACACAAGTAGAGATTCGTCCCGACTCATCCGTGACAAACGATCGAAATAATGTATCGATTAGACTATGTACATAGGATATGTAATTAACATGTTTAATGAATTTTCATGAGCGACGAGCTTGTCACAGATGTGTCATTATTGTAAACGACTAAAGACAGCCGGAATTTATCGTTGGATTGGATATAATAAATGATAATACGATTAAAAGTACAACTACTAGAAAACTAGAAAAAACATCTTATGGATTAAAAAATGTAATGTAATGCGTTTTTTTTTTGTTTATTTCAAGACGTCGGAAAGAATTCCAAGAAATTCAATGAATCATCAATTATCGATATTCCCACTCCTCTAGCCGCTATCGGTCAATAGAAAATTTTGGTTCTCGAGCGTGAACATGCACAGAAGCCTGCTGCCAGACACGAAAATTGTTTCCATGCTGACGAGGTGGTCGAGATGCCGTCCGGAGAATCGAAGAACGATGCGTAGCGAGTAGAAGAAAGAAAACGCGACGACAAAGCCCGGAACGAGAGTCTCTCGATATTGCGAACGGCGGCTGAAACGAGGTTCGGCCGAGTGGAGAGGGGTAGGAAAAACAGGGAGCGTGTGGCCAGGAGGAGGGAGAGTGGCGGAGAAACGCAGAGGTCCACAGGGAGGATCGTGGGTTAAAGCGTATGCGACGCGTCCGACTCTAGTACGCTGTGAGTTATCGATGCGGCTGGCAGTTGTTTTTCGAGCAGCTAACTTTCCACGTCCCGTCAAACATTCGTTCGACGCCAATAAAATAACGACTATCGCGCATTGCACGCGTGTTCAACGACGGGCTTCTTTTCATTTATAGCCACGTTTCAAACGATATTCGTAATAGCACTGTTGCGTAGTCGCGCGCGTACTGTGTTTTCTTTGGTTTTTTTTTTTTCACCGTCGCGCTCGACCACAGACGGTCGAGGAAAAACGTCGAGGAACTTTGCTGAGGATGGTGGTGCCGCTGCTGCCGCTGCAGTAGACTCGCGTCCGCATCAACGAATAATACATGTATAAAAAGTAGTGACGTCGCGACGGTACGCGCTTGCGCGTGTTCGTTCACCTCTGCGCTGGTCGCATCGAGAGAGAGTGTGTGTGTGTGTGTGTGTGTGTGTGTGTGTGTGAGAGAGAGAGAGAGAGGGAGATCGAGTGAGAGAGAGAGAGAGAGAGAGAGAGAGAGAGAGAAAGGAAGAGCGCTCGAGACTCGTCCAGGAAAAATCAAAACAATCAAAATGGCCGATCCGAGTAACGAGGCTGCTTCGTCGAGTGGCGTATCGGACACGGCTGTAACCGCTGCCCCGATTCGCGACGATCTCGAGAAGATCGAGGATTTTCTCGAACCCGACAAGAAGCGTCGGAAAGTGTTGAAGGCCGATGGAAAGACCGAGCAGAAGTTGGAGCATCGGCTGGGCGGTATCCTCTGCTGTGCCGTTTGCCTCGACCTGCCCAGGGCTGCTGTTTACCAGGTAAGCCCCCTGTCCTTCCACGCGATCCGTGCCCACGCCCCACCTCGCACACCGACCGTTCACGCTCACGCTTCGAGACGCGATGACTTTGCGTCGCAATTCGAATCGAGTCGATCATACTTTTCGATCCCGTTCGATCAACGACGAGTAGTCCGTACGTTGGACCTCGTCGATCTTCCGTGAAATATATTTATTTTGCGAGTATGAAGAAAAATGAAAAAACAACAAAAAATGGAATATATATTTGGATCGGTTATCGAGTGACGTGGGCGACAGAGGAGATGTATGCGTCACCACGATACTTATTTCCTCGTTCACCATCAGTTTTCCGTGCCCGTAGCCATTCTCGAAGATTTCGCGTGGCTTACCAATGAGATAAAACAGCTGTTTCATTAGCGCGACAGTAGCGTGCGTCGTCCAACCTTCCGCTCGCTCATTTTATTTACAGGACGAATTTTCCACTATTTTCCTGTCTGCGAAGCTCACGTAAAATTAATTTCTTTTTATTTGTCGTTCCCCAGTATTTTTCTTTCTCCGTGAGATTGGATAAAAGAGCGGGGGCAGTGAGAGAGAGAGAGAGAGAGAGAGAGAGAGAAAGAAACGTGGCTCCCGGGTTTCGGTCCTTGCGTCACTCTCAACGCTGTCTATTGATAGACGCTTCTATTTATGGACAGATTCTTCACTCCCGTCGAAATTTCCTCCGCCAGAGCCTTACTATATTTTCATCGTCTTCCTCGCGTTTCCGTCCAAATTTCAACGATATTCCAAATGTCGCGCGATACACCGGACATTTATTCAAACAAAGAGGAAGCCCGTTCGCAAAAAGGTAGGTAGAGTCGCACGAGGTACGAAAAAAAAGAAAAGAAAAGAAAAGAAAAATGTTTCGAATGGTAATGGTCAACGAGAGTTTGAAGAAAAAATTCCCCGAGACTCTCGTGTGCAATTCTCCATCGATTGCACACGAATTTTTACGCAGCGACGGTCAAGGACGTTGCCTCTCCATCGTCAACATTATTTTCACACGTTAATGGAAATTCCGTACAGAGCATTTTCCTATCGATCGAGTGTCGATGAGAGAAGAAAAAAGGCAGTAACTCGTCCGATATATTCGCCGTACGTACCTCTCGCCGATATCCCAATTTTGTTCATCATGGTTCTCTCGATATTTCATATTTTTTCATATACATCCGTCATTCGTCATCATCGAAGCCCATCGTTGTCTCATTGTCACTGGCGTTCCAATGAAAAATACATCGTCTCATTGATGGAACTTTGTAAAAGACAGTAGAATAACGTTTCGGTTAAATATACACTCTTGTAGCTGATCCCTTGTGTAAGTAACGTAATGCGTTTAACACGTTACTCCATTTGTAACGAGCTATTGTGTTTTGTAAGTGTAAGAGTCGAAGCGATTAAATATTTAACACCGAGACGTCGTTCGTCCCCTCGTGTCGCAGTAAAAGTGAAATTATGTTTTTCATTTAGTTGTATACGTCGCAGTTTAATTATATAAGCGTGAGAGTGAGAGAGAAAGTGAAGTTCCGACAAACAAACGATATCTGTATTCGACATGTAAAAGAGTGAACGAAAGAACAACGAATCATGAAATTCATACGAATACATGTACATATATACCTATACATATGTATGTACGTAAATATGTATATATATATATATACATACATACATATGTATACATATGTATATGTATATATATGTATATATACATATATACATATATGCATATATGTGTGTGTGTGTGTATATGTATATATATTCGCATATATGCGCTTTTTAGATCAAATAAACGAGATTAAAGTTGATAAGATCTTTTGAATCTGTTTCCCGACAACACGTCCCATATTTATCATCGCCAATGTCGTCCTACAAAGTCTCGCGTACTCCCGTGTCCGAGCAGCCCTCCTCATTCCCACTCGGCAAATTATTAACTGTACCGTTCAAATTTTTCATACATTTCTTTATCGATTATTAATAGTTCCCGTGTGATTTTGTGTTTCAGATAATAATAATAATGAGAAAAATGTTTGAAAACATCGAATCATGGTAATACGTATGACTCATACATAGTTTGGATATTGTTGGCATTATTTTTTTCAATTGACGAGCGCCGATGTGCACCGACGATCTTTCGTAATCCTATTCACAAGAGTGTCGCGTTACACTGTAAATGTAAAAAATGTAAAAAATGCAAAAAAAATGCAAAAAAAATGAAAAAAAATGCAAAAAAATGAAAAAAAAATGAAGAAATCGGTTAATCAAGAAACATTGCCGAAATGGTGTTTACAGTGCACGAATGGACACTTGATGTGCGCCGGTTGCTTCACGCACGTTCTCGCCGATGCCAGATTGCGAGACGAGCAGGCGACATGTCCGAACTGCAGAATCGAGATAAGCAAGACATCGGCGTCGAGAAACCTCGCTGTCGAGAAGGCCGTTTCCGAGTTGCCGGCCGAATGTCAATTCTGCGCCAAGGAGTTTCCACGAAACTCACTCGAACGGCACGAGGACTCCATGTGCGACGAGAGGTGAAACTTTTGGTTGCCGTTGTCGAAGAAAAACGAGTGGGACGCGTCGATGATATTTCGTTGTGTGTTTAGAATATCGAGCTGCAAGTACAGCAGAATCGGATGCCCTTGGCGAGGACCGAATCACGAAGGTCCGGAGCACGAGGCTCACTGCGTCCATCCACATCGCACGGGTGCGGACGTCATGGAAGCGCTCAGGGACATTGACGCGAGGACCTTGGAGGAACGCCGACTGTACGACAACGTCTTCGATCTTCTGTCGTACGAAAAAATAACGTTCAACGGTCCGTAAAGACACGATCGAAAGACGAAACGAGAAAAACAATTGAATGCCATCCTGTGTGTCTCTGATTGTAGATCTGCAGATGAAACCCTATCGGACGGACGAGTTCGTTCACAAGATATTCTATGAAACATCGCGTTTCACCGCTTTCAACAATCAATGGGTCGTCAAAGCCAGGATCAACAACAGCCAACGGGATCCTACGCAGAGTTCCGAGCGCGATATGACCTATCAAGTAATTCGTTATATTTGTCGAAAGAGACACGTTTCACGGGATACACATTCATTTCGTACGTGAAATTTAACGAGGCCTTTCGTTTCGTTTGTTTGTTTGTTCCGCACAGCTGATATTGAAGACGAAAACGACTTACCCATTGCCTCTTCACTACTTGATTCTGAAGGGACCGTTCGGTGACATGAAAGTCCAGCCTCGAATCCACAGATTCGACTTTACCGAACAAGAAAACGAGAGCCTGTATTTACCGTTACCGCTGCCCGATACCGCCGAGTGCAATAGACTTTTGGCCGCTAAAGCTATAAGTTTCCGGTCAGTATATTTGGCGACACGTCCGCCTTTCCTCACGAGACGGTGGCATCGATCGTCAATAATCGACGCGTATTATTTCATTTCAGGCTGATAATGTTTTTGGCGTCCAAGTAGTCCGATTCCGGTATTATCGTAATCGTCGACATCCTGCCGACAGATCATTCACATGACACCTTAATTCTAACGTCTTTTAAAATCAAGTAAATATATTAGATACACGAGGATAAGCTGCCGAGCGGAGACGCGAGTTCGATAGCTCACGCTTCGAGTAACGTGCTTTGAATCTCGCGCCCGACACACACGCACGCGCGACACACACACACACATATACACACATACACACACGCGTATATATATAAATGAAATTTCCGTGCACGCTCGCGCACGGAGGGTGGCAGGGTCAAAATTTATCACCGAGATGAGAAATAAACACGATCCGAACGAATGATGATGCGTAATACTATAACATATGGTAATGAAAAACAAATACACACACACACACATACATATATATAGTTGTTATACTTAGAAGTAAAAATATACGACGGCAAGGTGATGCGACTGCGAGCCAAATGGTAACGATCCTACGCTCTCGTCCGCGCTTTTCCTACTTTATCTCATTTTTTTTTGTTTCTTCTTTTTCCGTTACATCTATTACATTATTTTGATTTGTTAGTGAATATAAAGCGAATGACAAATTAACGTTACCTTATTGATAAATATGTGATGAGAAACGTGGGGCAATAGGAAGGAACGGTCCGTCGGGTAAGAATAATGAAACAATTTGAAAATATCATGTACGCGTAATTAAATTGTACCGGATTTAGGGGAAACACAGCTTCTCGACGAGTAATCGTACCGTCAATGACGATGAACGGGGGAGGGGAAAATGTACCTCTCTTTGCCTCACTTTTCTCTACGGTCGGAGGTCCGATCGAGGCGGATCGTCGGACGATCAAACGATTCCAAGACGGGAGGATTAATCGTGACGGTCCACGCTCCGTTCGGAGATACGGTCCGCCTCGGAGCGCCTACCGGTATCGCGAGTGTATTCACCCATCCTCTCCCTAGCTGTGTAACAGATACGAATTCGGTATGTCGATAATTGTAATCGCGTAGATTTAAATAAAAGTAATCCTATGGAAGCAAAGACAATATCACGGTACGTTAATTCGATACGCAACATTTTTTTTAGCCGTTTTCAGAATAACGAGGAGCACCAAATAAATATTGGCACGATATCTCGACGACCGCTCGAGAAGTTTCGGCCACGTATTTTCGAATTCTCCATTACGAAAGTGTGCGGAGGCGACGCGTGTCGAAAATTCACAGCTTGGACTTGAAAAAATTGAATCGCACGACACGGGACGTGCCGGCGGAGGAAACATTTTTCGATCGTTTCAAGCTGGCGTATAATAATTTGATATTCGTTCAATGAAAAATTCGCATCTCGACGAAAAACTTTGCAACGGGATTACGCGTGTCGCGAACCGCGAAGGTACGAATCTTTTCGATCGTACTCGAGAGATACGCGTACTCCATCGCTACTCCGGTCAAAGAAAAACCAAAAAAAAACTCGCCGCTTTCGCGAACTAGACGGGATAAGAAAAAAAATATAAGACGTGGAAATTGTATGGAAAAAATACGCGCGCCCTCGCAGAGAGTATTCCTCGTCGAGTACATTTGGCCGGTGCGGTGGGGCACGGCGGAGGGGAACGATGGGCGAAATCGTGCGACGAAGATGCGGAAAGCAAAGTGAGCGCGACGAGCAACGGAAGAGATGCGCGCGGAAGCGAGAGGGAGGAAAACGGGGGTTTTTCGGGGAAGCGGAGCTCACGGGTGGAAGGGGTAACACGGCGGTGAGCAGCGACGGCGCGTTCCCTCTACGTCGGCTAGGTGGTGGTGGGAGAAACGGGAGACCCGGGCAGTGCAAGCCGGGCATCTCGCCCGTCCGATACGGCCCCGTTCTCTGTGTCTTAATCAACGTAACGTACATACAATCATCAACCTTTTCGAATAGTTACAACACCAACAACAACAACAACAACAATAATAATAATAATAATAATAATATTGATATTAATAGAAATAATAATCGTTAAGCTTCCAACGAGTGTGAGGAAGAGACGAGACAACGATGGAACTTTTGGTCGAGTGACGAAGCGATATTATATTTTTGTAACGTGTTCGGTCACTTTAAACGTGAGAATAGAGATTGAAATTGTCGAGATCGAGGGAACGCATCGATGGGAGAATAAGGAAAGGTTTGTTTTTCGATCAGCGAGTGGTGTTCGGAAGCGAGGGAAACGGGAGCGGAGAGCAGCCGAGGGAGGCGGAGGAGGAAGCACGGGAGGTCCTCCGTGTACGTTCTCGTCGTCGCTGTGCGTGCCTCGAACCGAGTAACAGGTTGGTGATTTCGATCCCGCTCAATTTTACAATGCCTCCCCGTACCTCGACCTCTACCGACAACACTCTTCTCTTCCATTCGTTTGTTCGCGACATCGAATTCGGACGGGATTCGTATCGATGTTTCACCGATGACCGGACGATTAATCGACTCGTGCAACGTCCCGTTCGTATTTCGTCGAGGAGAAACGGAAAGATGGAGGTTAACGTTGCCGCGGCTGGGCGGAAGGTTTCTCTTTATCCATCATTTTGGAAAAAGATCATTTTGGAAAAAGATCATTTTGGAAGAGAGTTTCGATTGTTTATCGGGAGAGTGGCCGGGAGGAGCTGGACGCGTAGCTGGACGCGTAGCTGGACGGGTAGCTGGACGCGCGCCTGCGCGATGACGCAGGGAGTACGTGTTCCAGCTAGGCCGGGGTTACCGTCACAGGGTCATCCGTTGACCGACTTTCCTCCGCTCTTTCTCTCCCTCCTGTCCTCCATCCTCTCTCGTCAGCCTTTCCAACTTTATCCCATTTTTTTTGGCCCTCCATCGTTCGCGTCTGCAATTTTTTTGCATCGTTCACTCTCGAATCCTCCGCGACTCCGCGCTTCGTTCTCGTTCAGCCTCCGATTATTTAATTTCATTCCGATAATTCCATTGGATCGTTCCATATTAATTTTGAATCGAGCAACGATAACATTCGAAGGGTAACGAAAGTACGGGAAATTCGGAGGATCGAGAAGAAAAGTGTGGAGAACGCGCGGTACGGATAAGCGGAAATAGTAATTCGAGACACCTGTGGCTGTGTCGATGGGACTCGCTGCCGGGTGGAAAAGAGCGCGGCGGCGAATCTTTCACGAAAGATTCGAGAAACCGTAAAAACCGCCCACCCCGTCTCTCTCGCGCCTTTCTCCTCTCAATCGTTTACACGAATTTCTCGAATGAACGAAAATCGATGGAAATGTGAAAAAATAAAAAAATAAAGAAACAACGGTGAGAACGGTGTCTCATCGTGAAAGCGGTGTAACGACGCGACCCGTCGATCAACCGATCGAACGACGAAGCGCGAATAGAGGCGAACCGCGAATAGAGGCGAACCGCGAATAGAGGCGAAGCGCGAATAGAGGCGAAGCGCGAATAGAGGCGAAGCGCGAATAGAGGCGAACCGCGAGGCTCCTACGGCCGATAGTTTTCCAATGCCCAACGCGAACGCGCTGTCTTTTCGACAGCCCGGAGCCGGACGGCGAACACGAGGCGAGAGGGAGTCGAAGGAAAATATAGTTGGGTTCGCCCTGCCGATCAATAGCTACAGGTGGCAGCCATTTCCTCACCGACTCTCGACGCTTCTCTCCGCCGTTGCTCCGCCGTTGCTCCGCCGTCGCTCCGCCGTCGCTCTCCGCGTTTCTTTCATTTCCATCGATCCATCGCTTTCCTCTCGACGATTCGTTCACCCAACCTCCCTCCACCGGAGACGACACCAACCTTTTCTCATTTCCAAATTTTTGTACCATCCATTTTCACCCTTTTTCTCCTATCATTTGTATTTCAGTATCATTTCCAAATTTCAATCGAATTTCGACGAGAGGGTGAAAACGTTGAGACGGGCTCTCGAGGTCGTCCGTTCGCCGCGGTTTCTTCGCCGACTCGATTCGATTTCGTGTAGCCACACCCAACCGACGAGTGAACAACGTCACCGAGACCGAGAGCTAAAAAGTCAGTCGACACATTTTTATCCTTCGTCTACTCGAGTATTCGTCGCGGCTTTTTTTCTTGTTTTTTTTTCTTTCACCGACAAGTCAATATTAACATTGACTCGTCGGTGAGGAAAAAGAAGAAGAAAAAAAACGAATGTCCGTACGATAAACGAGCGGTATATTCCATCGTGGATGGATTGTAAAAGGTAAAGGCTGCCGTGGACGATCGAGAATCGTCGTTCTTCGACTACCAACTTTTTACCAACCGTCGATACGACGATACTCTCCGTCTCTGGCCCATTGTTTTCCCATCACGATAAAGTGAATAAATATACGATGCGACGTGTACGACAGGGAATACCGAAAATACGAGTTAAAAAATGTAATTGACAACGTTTTTGTTTTTTTTTTTCAGATCGACTCTGCCGAGACCGTGTCGAAAGATACGCGGTCCCGCGGCATGTTCCCGTGCGAGAGGGTTCGCTCGGGTGAGCCGTGTTCTCGCGATCGATCTTGCTGCGAAATCGACGAGACGTCGACATATCGTCGGATCGGCGGGGAGCCGTTGGCCGGATCGGCCGGGAGTTCCGGCATTCGTGAGACTCGCGAGGAACGGTGAACGCGAGGACGAGAGAGGCTCCCCCGTCGATGCCCTCGTACCCGCGTCGCACCCCCGATCGCGGACCGAACGACGAAAATCATGTTCCAACGTTTCGTCGTCGACTCCGGATTTTTGCCCCGTTTTTGAGGAACGCACGAAATAAAAACAATTGAGGAGCAACGGGGGGTGTCCAGGTTCGACTCGCCGTCTAACGCGAAACTAACCGACGAACGGGAGACGAAACGGCGACGGAAACGAACGAACCGAATCACCGCGAGAGGGAGAGTGCGAACGAGCAAAATGTTGCCTACCAACATGATGTCCTTTGTGAAAAAAGTGAGTTTGCAAAAATGACCCTTGTTCGACTTGTTTCACTCGTTTTACACTCGCGTACACCCCTGTGCGAAGGATTTTAATGTGTCTCTATGTACATATATATATATATATATTTGCGGAAATAACGGAGACGGCGATCGCGTAGCCGTTCGTTTCAATGAATTTACTCCGACGGACGTTTGTCGGTCACGGACACGCGACACCGCCGATAAACGTACGTCACTCGCGAACGCTGCGTGCTCCGGATATTTGCTTCGCCCAGCCATTTCTCCATCCTCCTTCGCCATAGGAATATTCGGACTTGGCATTTCGATGGACCATTGCCACAGTCATTATTATCATTATTATTATCATCATCATC
Source organism: Listrodromus nycthemerus (assembly GCA_963978505.1). Lineage (NCBI taxonomy): Eukaryota > Metazoa > Arthropoda > Insecta > Hymenoptera > Ichneumonidae > Listrodromus > Listrodromus nycthemerus. Next base: position 29,469 of record OZ021682.1, on the reverse strand, counting down.
ATCATCGTTCCGTATCCGTTGTCTTTTTGTTTTTTTTTTTGTTTTTTCCCGACGCGTATCAGCGATGAGTAGCCGGCCCGAGATCTCCGGGGGATCGGTGTTAATGTATTCCCGAAGGAACGGCTGCGCCCTGTCGCTCACGGCTCTTCCTTTCCCCGATCCCAATACCGTGCAAACTCATCTTCCATATTCCAAAGCCCTCTTTCGCTCTCTTTCCCACTTCTACGATGTATATACATAAATAGATATGTATATACGTCGGTGGTTGTATCTCTTTTTTTTGTTATACTTCCAGTTTATTGGAATTTTCTCGTTGGTCGAGATGCATTTCTCTCTCGACCACCGCGTTTTTCTCTTTTTCATTATTTTACTGTGAAATATATGTTTTTGTTGTTGTTGTTGTTTTTGTTTGTTTGTGACTTCGGTGAGGATTCCGCGGGGGAGGTTCGAGCAACGAACCTACATTCCTGCGACCCGCTCGACCCTATTTTACACTATGAATTCACACGATCGAATGGTTATGAAGATATTCGACCGTGGAGTCTGCGCCGATGGGTCGACTCTCCTCTCTACCACCGGAATGCCAAGGACTTTGTCACCTTGTTCCTCGGATATTGAACCTCCGGAAAATCGATCGTTCATGGATTTGGATTATTTAGCTTTGACGTATCGATAAGAAGATGGGCGGCACCGCTATTTCTCGCTCGTTGCCTCTCCCTCGCGTAAACGTGTATCGTCAAAGACGTATTTTATTCGCGTCTCGCGATACTCGCAACCTCGACTATAGACCTTCGTAACTCTTCTTCTTTCTATTGATTTGAATTAGATGGTGACGCAAACGGAACCGTCGGGCAACGCCGAATCCGTCGTCACATCGGAGGACGCAGCCACGACATTCAGCAAGCTTCGACAATTGGGCAGTGGATTCATAAACGCTACGGGAAATGGTAACTTTGTCTTATCACGTCGCTATAATATTTGCGTCTAATTTTTTTTTTTTTTTTTTTCAACTCTATATATATTAGTTAAAATTTCAATAGAATTTCACGAGCGTGTCTACGGACGATAATGGAATAGCATTGAAAATTTATTCGATAAGGTGCGATCGAACAGGTACGATTCGGATGTGATCGACTTTTTGTACCGATCACCGTATGACGTGACTTCCACTGGCGAAGCCTGACAGATTTCCAATTTAGTTTCTATCTCGAGGGGCTTACCGCGATCTGGGACGACCTTCGCGTCGGTGCATAGCCTCAACGATAAATCTTCTCACCCTCTCCCTTCGATCCGGGCCTTATTTTCCTGTTCATCACCTCGAACGTTTCAGATTGTTTCGGCCTTTCGTTCTCTCGTCCGATCGCCAGCGACTGTTTCGCCAGCGACTATTTCGCCAGCGACTATTTCGCCAGCGACTATTTCGCCACTGACGAAAACGATTTTTTTCGAGTTTCGGTACCCGATCACTTTACTGTCCTTCGATACGTTTTCTCCTCCCCCCCCCGCCGCCACCGTAAACATATCCTATCCGTCGTCGATGTTTGAAAACATTATTTCGCCCTTGTTTCACTTTTATTTTTAATGCTGTCTCGTTATTCACTGTAGTTACGAAATTATCACCGGCGAAGATAACGCCGGTCGAGGACATACGGCCCAAGGAGGAGGTGCAGGTTATCGAGCCACCGAAGCCGTGAGTTTTTTCCATACTTTATATCATCGAGCCACACTCTATTTACCGATTCATTTTTTTATCGTTCAAAGAGTTTGGAATCCACTCGAAAGTTTCGTTTTTCTATTTACTGTATTTTTTGTATTTTTTTTTTTTTTTTTTTTTTATAAACAAATCTGTGTAACGGATGGGTATCCACGATCTATGTGACGCGACATCTCGCCCGTTGGATTCGGCAATAGGAAACCGGAACCCGGAAAACCGGCGAGTCGAGAAGGAGCATGCAGAATTTGCCTAAAATCGTTCAAGCCCGAGGACTTTTCGAGAACATGCTACGAGTGCCAGTACAAAGTTTGCGAGGATTGCGCTTACTCAACAAAGCCGGATTCCGATGACCCAGTGAGTTTCCCCAGAACAATCATAACGCCATACAACATCGACCCTACCTCGTATAATTGTTCTTCGTGCATATACGTATATATATATACATATATACAATATATATATATACATATATATTGTTCGAAGCACCTGCAAAATTGTCGAAGATTTTACTCGTAAACATAATCATGAAAATTTTTAGTTTTCGTGTGTAGCTCAGACGAGGAACTCATTAAATTAAGAACGCAAGAATCTTTTTGATGAAAGAAATTTTATATTTTAATGGGATTCATCGACCACTCGTATGCGACACTCGACTATGGGAAATGTACTGATTCAAAAGAATAATCGTAGCAACGATTGCGATAAAATTGAATTGTCGTAAAGCGAGAGAACCTCGATATCCCGACTCATTCGTATCCGTGTGGAAATTACATTCGTGAATGAGGGCCATTACGGGTACTCGATATATATTCTCTTTTTATTTTTCAGTCAACATGGTGTTGCAGCGTGTGCAAGAGAAAAATATCCAAGATCCTCGTTAACGAGGATTCGACGGAGTCGCATCTTGACATACCGACTCGAGACATTCAGAGGAGGCACAGCGACGTTAGATTGAGCTCGCAGAACGAGATTCACGTTATCGGTCTCGGTCGAGGGTTGGCGCCTCCGAGAAGTTCGGACGCTGTACGAAGGCACTCGGATGTATCGCCGGCGACTCTCAAGGACCTCGAAAAGGTGAGTCGAGCATCGACTTTCGACCGATCGGACGTACAATATCTTCGATCATTGATCGAATACTGGAAAAGCAAAGAAAAAATGTGTGTGCACGCGTGTGTGTTTTTATTTCAAAATGATCGATATGTTTGAGGGTCCGTTAATGTTGGAAAAGTATTTTTCAACGTTTATTCGATGAGTCATCGTTCATTGTCAAACTTTGTTCTTCGACTGTAATCAGTTATTCACCGGTATACTCGTCTCACGCAGCTTGTGTGAAGCGAATTGGTAAAAATTTGTTAAATATTCAGGTGGATTCAGTGACGGATAATTAAATGTTCATTTACGACGTCGGTTTCTATCGTCAATTATGCATAACGAGTATGGGTTGGATGAAGCACACATCGTTTCGTATTCCGCGTACATTCGTGTATATTTTTTATCGTTCTATTCCGCTCAAGAAAATATTCCTGGTCGATGAATGAACTATTTTATTTTGTGTGCCGGGATCGTTTTTCGAGTGTGCTTCGTCACTTTCGTCTCCCTCAAATTTCCAATATATCCAAGCGAATGATTTTCCGTGACGGTTTCATTGCTCGCCTCTACGTTAATATACGTTTGCCATCGTGGTTCGCACACTCCTTTTCCCCTATAATATTTCCCCGTCTCTCGGTAGGTATGTGTGTGTGTGTGTGTGTGTGTGTGTGTGTGTCACGTCGAATTCCCGTGACGGATCCTCGCCTACATTCGTTGCATCCGGCTCACCCTCGCTATCTCTATCCCCGTTCTCCGGCGTACATATAGCGAACCCCTCGCGCGTCCTACGCGAGTTTATCGCTCACGCGCACACCCACCCTCCATGCCCGCTTCTATTTCGCTTTTCACCTCTATCCCCCCCCCCCACTTCTCTCTATTTCGATTACGAAAACCTTGACCAATCGAAAATTAACTTTTCAACGGTTGAGCAAACATTATTATGCACACTCTTCGTCTACCACGTTTATTGGCCGTGTTTCACGATAAATATTAATATTCTCAGCCGCTTATCGCGTCAACGACGTAAAACAGGCTAAACACGAAAATAAAATATACAGTCGAATAGCAATGAGATTCGATACTATAATTCGAGCGGATATTCAAAGTCGTCCTCGAACGGATACACGAATGCTGCAAACCCCTGGAATTTGAGCATCGAAACGTTCGCTGCGTCATCGGCACGATGACGAGAGTGAACCGCGAATACACACGCGTGTTCGCACATTCATCTTGTATCCGTATTTAGATAAACGTGTCGACGATAACTGTCATCGTCGGCGATGTTATCGTAACAAGCCTCGCGAGAGTCATTGGCTTGGCTGTACGGTGATTCGAGCGGTTTGCGCTCGATGTCGACGACGCTTGGCTTCGATATCATGAAAATTCTTGGCTCTCTCGGACGCATCGCATCGATGTACAGCGGTAGAGCGGTAGACGAATACTCTCGCACATTCATCGATCTACGTAAATCCCGATGAAAAGAAACATGTGAAATTACTCGTGTAAAAAATAACAAAATACACGGACACTGAACGATACAGTGAAAGGTGCAACGATCCTTCACGAATGACGAGACAAAACATTGGCACGAGCGCTGCCGTGGTTTCATGCCGGTTGACCGTTGCCGTGCTCGTCGTGGTGTTGCCTCAGCCCTTAATCGTGGTGGAGTCCCCAGTTTCGAACCCTAATCGCCTCGTAATGTTGTAGTTTCGAAAGGTTGCAGGAGAGCGACGCGGTACCGAGGAGCTCGGTTGGGATTGGAGAAGCAAGTCGAGGGGTGGATCGCCGGATCGTCATCGGTCCGAGCGAACGGAAAAAAGCGAACGAAGCGAGAGAAGCGAAAGGAGCGAGCGAGGAAGAACATCGAGTCCTCGGAGAACCGGCAAAAACTCTTTGAAAGGTGAGAACGAGGGTGACGAAGAAGAGACGAAACAAAAATATAGCTTTTATAATTGTTTTTAATGATTGGCGGTTGTTGGATTTTGGGTAACACGTGTAACGGACGAAATTTGTCTTTGATCGAACGTCAGATCAG